>JAJMHL010000007.1:0-713746 GCA_030566065.1 Debaryomyces robertsiae
GAATTACGAAGTTGAGCCCGTCAATCGTATTTTTGTTGGCGCTGGTGGAGGGTTATAAATCCAAAGCAAGAAATAAAGTTAGTTGAAATTTTTCTCGAAATGATATTCGCGCAAGACCATCACCGAAGCTGGGCTTGTCGGTATGTTAATAGCGATGGGTAAAGGTCTACTGAGAAGCTGGAGGAGAAATAAGTAAGACAAATTAAGGGGAACAATTTTTAATGTAAGACGATATGTTCACTTGAGTTAGAGTATATTTTCCGGTGCCAAAAAGCTTTCATTCAATGTGGGGGACTAAAAAAATACGATTTTCGCAACCGCAGGCATAAAATACGAAGTGTTAACTATTCATAGTTCATAGTATGGCACTTTCATAAAGCTTAATGCGTCGAATCATTCAATTAGTTAAAAGGTGGTGACTTGAACAAGACATCGGTAGCAAGAAAGGCTTGAGCTGGATTGTAGTTGGTACAATTTTCTATAGCAAGTAAGATAAGGCGAAAATACGCAAATGATAATAGATTAAGTAAATTCAAACCAGGGATCTCTAAGATAAGAAGAGGTGAAGGAAAAATGAAGCATATTTTGGAAGCGGAAAAAGGTCTTGTCATGCTCTAGAATCGGGAGCTGTGGGCCAAGCTGTTCTAGTACAATTCGCGAAATTCATAGTAAGTATACCCCGTCCCAAAGCTTGTACTTGCTCATTGCTGTTATGATAAGGGTTCAGAAACAACCCCAATCGGAAGGGCTTAGAAGGTCGGGTCGCAGGCGTACGCATTCTATGTGCAAAAAAAGGGTTCCAGATTCGGACTTCATTTTAAGCGAGCACCAGTGAAAAATTCTTGATCTGGCCATAAATCCCAATTAATTGATTAAGATAGAAAAGAATGTCTTACCAGGACCATGGTCGCGCAAACGGCGAGTCGAATGGCATCTCACGATCACAAAGTGAGGAAACGTTGGTGACGCAACATGACCAGTCCGACGATATGTCCGATATGAATTCCCTTTTAAGTACCACCTCAGAAGAAACCATAGCGCACAACGTACGAATATTTAACAAACATATTACCTCGTACACCACATTAAGAGAGTTCCCAATGGTTTCAACGTTTCTACAGCCTGGGACGCTAGTGTTTTCGTCCCTACGATCGTTGAATGCTTACACCCAAAAAAATGCGTCATCGGAGAAGGAGGAGGAGAGTACGGCCAAACGACAAGGAGTGCCAATTCTACAAATATCGACCCCCGTGTTGAATATTTTCAAGAAAAACTCTCCCTTCATGGTAATACACCGTTTCACAGGGAAAGGCGAGAGGTCGGTATTTTGCAAGGTTTACTTTAAGATTTTGGCTAACAATTTGACATGCTACGTTCTAATTTTTCAGATTGCTGACGATATTTTGAATACGGTGGTTTTGTTCAACAATGGGATCAAGCCATCCGTGGATTTGGTTCATGAAGATACCAAGGTCAGGGTGACAGGGGTTACTGGCACGTCTTCGACATTTGCAAACGGCCTTATAAGGCTATTCATCATGACAGATGCATCTCCTATGCTTTGCGACAATGTGAGTATAACTAACACCCTTGAAAATATGAACAGCCCTGCTAAAAACATCAAAATCAAACTAGACGAGTCAAACGATCTATACAAGGCACTACTACGTCAGAACAGGGCCACCATCAATAGACTAATGAACGCAGGCCAACCGCAAGTCAATGTGCCATTTGCTTCTTTCGTTGATAATGGTGACGAGAAAATCAAGGGTACGAACCTATTCAGAAATGGCACCATTCGGCTATTCGACACTAATGAGGATCATGATATAAATACAAACTCCTTGATGATTACAAGCATTTTACTAGTATTAAGAGAACAGGAGTTTAGAAAGAATAAGGGAAATAACAAACCAAGCTTTGTTAAGCACAATACACAATAGATGGTCCTACCATCGATATCATAATTTTCTTGTCTGTTAAGCTCTGAAAAAATAATCTTCACAGAATATTGTAGCCTTAAAACAAAAAAAGATCTCAATAGTCAATTGTAATATAATCAATGACTCTGGTGTCCGTTCATTCGTCGACATTGGCAAATTCTTCAAGCTAGTATTGTTTAGTTGCGAAATCTTCTAAAGCTGTGGCTACCAAGTTGAGTGTGTAATAGCGAATTTGATTAGTCATAGACGATTATTGGTACTTTAAATCTTATGTACGGTAGATTCTTATTAAATAAGTTTTAACGCGACAGTATGACGGATACTAAGCTTACATTTAGGGAACAGATGAGAGGGTTCCCCCTCTGGCAAATGATAGTTGTTAGTTTAATTAGGTTTCTGGAACCAATAGCTTTTACGTCGCTATTTCCGTACGTTTACTTCATGATACGAGATTTTCATATCGCTAAAGACGAAGCAAAGATATCGCAATATTCAGGGTACCTTTCGGCCTCGTTTGCGTTCACTCAGTTCCTCTGCTGCATTCACTGGGGTAAGGCGTCTGATAGGATAGGTAGAAAGTCGGTGTTATTGCTCGGGTTATTTGGAACATCGGTCTCAATTCTCACATTTGGATTTTCCACCAACTTTTACATGGCCCTTTTCGCCCGTTCTGCCATGGGGGCATTGAATGGGAATATTGCTGTGCTAAGGACAATGATAGGGGAAATTGCACCGGAAAGACGGCACCAAGGAACCGCATTTTCTACCCTCCCACTATTGTGGAATGTAGGGTCTGTCATCGGGCCCTTGATTGGAGGGTCTAAACTCCTTACGAGGCCTAAAACGGGTGCTAGCGCGTTTGGCGCTAATAGCTTGTATACGAGGATATTGGAAAAGTTTCCCTACGCGTTATCAAACGTGGTGGTTGCGCTTTTCTTGTGGTTTAGCATGTTGATGGGCTTCCTTTTTTTGGAGGAAACTCACCGCGATTTAAAAAAGAAGAAGGACTTGGGATTAGAGTTGGGAGATGCTTTGCGAAGAAGATTAGGATATTCCGTGCCCATGAGGCCGTGGAATAAAGTTTCGAAGAAGAAATCCAAACGGCCAGATCAGGTAATCTCAGATTCTGCTAGAGCGCCACTTATCAGTGATGCTGACATTGACGAAGAGTTGGATGATTCGTGTGACGAAACAGCATCTTTGGATCAACCGCGCCCAATTTATTCGTCAATTGACGAAGAAGACGACGCGAGCTCAATTACGTCTGAAGAACCGGTGGGACCTCTCACAAGAAGATCCTCAAATGCTCTCTTGAGAAGATATTCGTCAAATCCGTCGGTAAAACCCATGTTATCTAGGGTCAGTTCCAGATTTTCGGTTGACAATGTTTCGATCGGTGACAGTCGTATATTCAGCAGCGAAGTATTCACTACTCCTGTCATTCAGACAATGACAAGCACATTTTTATTGTCGTTCCATAGTTTGATATACCTTGAGTTCTTACCGGTGTTATTGGCATCCAAATTAAGAATTGACGATTTGCAGTTTCCATTTAAATTGAAAGGAGGTTTTGGTTACGACTCAAACACAATTGGTACATTGTTATCTACAACGGGATTCTTTGGGGTCCTTATCATCATGTTGATTTTTCCGGTGATGGACAGAAACCTCAGAACCATAACAGGATACAGGTGCTCGGTAAGCATTTTTCCATTAATCTATTTGTGCCTTCCATATTTGATTTTCACTTTGCATGAATACAATAATAAGTTTCCTCCCAACCTTACGAAGACCTTGCTTTACGTAAATGCCGGCATCCGTACTTTAGCATCGTCGACAGCGTCACCTCAAAGCATAATTTTAATTCACAGAGCGTCACCTCCCAAGTATAGAGCTTTCATCAATGGCAGTACGTTAAGTTTGACGGCGCTCGCAAGATTCTTGGCACCATTATTGTGGGGTGTGTTGATGTCCTTTTTTGATAAGTTGGGTGTGGGCCAATTAACGTGGGTCTTGCTAGCTCTTATGTCGGTGGGAGCCATGGTCCAGTCGTTTTTCATGGACGAATACAATGAAGATCTTAGAGAGCTCGATCGCACCCAGTCGAGTCTGTCAGTTTGAAGCAGCCATTTCTATGAGGAAATGTCGATTGGGTCAATACGCGAGAAACAAAAAAATTAGTTGCCTATTTCAAAATTCCGAAAGCATAACTCTATGTGGGTTGAAGGGCAAGCTGTTTTGCCTCTGTCACCTTCATCATCTCATCACATTAAGAATTTTATAATTTATAGAAACACATAGCTACGAACTCCAGTTTAGGATTGTTTGAAGTATACTATTAAAACAATATAATCAAGGTATATAGTTATACTGACATTAATTAATTCCCAAAATTTTCAATAAAAGAAGTATTCCCGTAATTAAGATAAAAACGAATATTTGATTCCCGTCAAATATGATTATAAAAAAACTTGATAAAAAAAATTGGCTAATAGATAATAATATTCAGTTGATTAAGAAAAATAAACAGACTTTCGTATTATAGTTTCGCTTATCAGTTGTTGGCACTCCCGAATCACAACACCAAAGAGTTGTCCTGGCACACCAGCTTCTTCAAACACTACTAGAAAATTTTCACCAAAGCATAGTTCACATTTGTCAAACCAGCCCACCAGCACTACTGCGTGTATCACTTATATTATTATTATTGTCTCCCGGTTTCTAGCGCCATGCTTCAAAAGCACCAACAGCTGTCCTCTCGCATTCTAACCTCCTTAGTATCTTTGGTTAGACTTTCTGGCCTTGAGCTTCTTTTGGGCCCAGACCGCAACGACAGCACAGAAAGCTAAAAAGATCAAAACGAAAACTAAAATAACACCTGGTGGCAACATTTCCTTCTAATTTTCAACTAAGTTTATCAAAAGTGTTCTTTGTTTAAAATAACAACCTTCGCTAGAAAGAAAGATTTTGAAAATTTTTTTTATGTTTGGGAACGGGGGTAGTTATATGAGTTCGTCACTGAAAAAAATTTGACCGAACTTGCCCATTCGGCCACAAAACTGTTCTCGGTGACAAAATTAATGCTATTTACAATTCGGACAAATCGGAGCGTCTGTAATATATACTGGGATTTACTGTATCCACCCGAGAAAGGTAGGTGAGAGTAAGTATTTAACGCACTGTCTGTCGCCTATTGTTTTTATCCGGTCCGGTGCATGCGAAATGACTCGGGTAATTGTCATCACTGTCGTTCTGGGGCTTGTTTATGCTGACAGCAGCACAGGGTAGTGTTATGGGGATAAACAAGCGTTGCTATTACGAATAGTAGGAAATTCATGGTGAGAATAGGTACGGAGTGAAGCTGTAGGTTCAAAAGGTTACTAAAGCTACTTGAAACATTCATAGCATTTCATAATTTAGAGCGCTTTGATAAGGCAATGGACGCCGAGTCCAACGGTAGGAAATTAGGGCCATAAGGCCGATCGGGAATAAAAATGCGCCTGGAACCGGAGGCTGGAAAGGCCGAAAAAGGTTTTCGCGCATAGCGGACAACAGCGGAAATAGCGATAACCAGCGGCTGGGCGGTTGCAGCCAACCCGGTGTGGCGGGTGTGCGGGTGGCTGCGGGTGGCTGCGGATGGTTGCGGATGGTTGTGGGTGGTGAGGTTAGGGTGTGGGAAGATTCCGAATCAGCCGCGAGGGCTGGCGGGAATATTTGGCACGGCTACGAGCGTAGGGACAGGAAATTATTAATCCCGCACTGTGGGTCTGGATATGCATATGCTTATGTTGATGTATTCAGATTGAATATATAGGTTATTATGTCATCTAGAGTAGGAGTATTGATCGTGTTATTTAGAGTATGTATACATAAAGTATGTCATGTAAATAAAGTACCTAGAGGATGTATGAATAGTACATGTATGTCTTCAGCACATATTCATCTTATACATACTATTGTAAGCCCATGTATGTACAGACCTATTCTTATTCAAGTCTTCATATAAAGTACATTCGCCATAAAACATCCTCGATACATCTTATAATACATATATTGTCATAGCATCGTTATATAGTACACACTAATACACTGGAGATGCTGGATACGCCGGCCGCTAATATTTCTAGTGCTAACGCAACATAAATACCAGCCATCACCCGATATTAATGATAGGAACACACATCGGTTCAAATTGCCACTGGCAACGAGTTTGCTGTCCAAGATCAATTGTGGTAGGGATGGCTAGAAAAAAGTGCGTCTAAAGACGAGATTCAGCTATTTCTTGATTGTGCATGCGGAGAGAAGCGACGTCAAGAGTCAAAATGGGTCAGTCGTTGATACGACGACGCATAGAATGCATGTCTAGGGGTATAAGGGTTGTTCAGTTCGTGCTTAGGAGGGCGTCCATCAGAGCAGGCCAGAGCCGCGCTCCGTTTAGGGGGGTCTTTGGATTGTTGGATGCAAAACGGCCGTCGGGTATTCGGTCGTGCATAAAATTGCCGCTTAAACGGTTGCATAAATCTCGCTTTGATTGTTCCTTCGCCGGTCGCGGTTACTGAGTTATAGGTCCGCTTAGTACCGTCACCGCTTGTAGGTGCCTTAGGTATTAATTTCGGCAATCGGGACTGGGCCTTTTTTGGAGCTTCCCTCTTCTCAGTGTTGGAATCGCTGGTGGCACCGTTCTTTACGTAAGTCAGCTTGGTTCGGAAGCCCGCTGCATGCGATGCGGCATTTGCAGCCACTGGGGCTACATTGGTTCGTCTGGCACCATCCTTTTTAAAGGGAGACACCAGCGACCCCATACTAGAGGCCATGCTAGGTCGAGGTTTTTTTGAAATTCTTAAACTGCCAGCATTCTCCTCGTTAGCCTTTAGCCTCCTTTTAGAAGCAGTTACGTCGGGGGCATAAATATCTTTCTGTTCATCGAGTATACCGAGTTCCTTCGCAAGCAACTGCTCTCCATCGCCGCTTATATCATGATCCTCTACCACCGGTCGCCTCCGAGATTTGTTTGAGGTTGAAGAGTTTGAGGTACTTCGGTTTGCCTTTGAACCGGCGTCAGCGACACCGGTACGGCGATTAAGTTCTTTGTTGTGTAGGTCGTACTCGGCGGCCTTTTTCTTTTTTATGTATTCACTCATATTTCCTCGCCACAAAGTTTTGTCGGAAGAGTTTTGCAATTTGATCATAGCCACTTTCAATTCGGTGTTCAATTCTTTATCCAAATTTAAGATAACTCTCTCGCGGCTAGGATACTTGGTGGACGACTTGCGCTTAGATTTGCCTCGAGGACTGTTTAGAAATTCAAGGTCCACTGTCTCCAATAGTTCGCGAATATCAAGCGACTCACCAGGCGGAATCGCATCGGGATGTGAAGGAGTTACGCAATCCAACGAAACCTCCTTCCTCAAAACGTGGTCGATATCAACCTCAGAGAAGAATGCGCACGATTGTGGCACTTCTTTGATTCCCAACTGTTCGCAAAACATTGCTCTTGTCCATAAGTTACTGATCTGCAACAACAAAGCGGCTTTGTATCTATCTTGCTTTTTAACTAAATACCTTAATTCATCATGGACAGTTAAAGCAAGTCTCCCCTCAAGGTGATATCTTTTCATTAGAAAGTCCATCGATACGATTAACAAGTGTAAATAATCGACACCTGAGCTTTGAATGACCCAATTTATTCTCGATGTGAGGTAATTGTTCTTATTCAAATTTCCAATTGTCAAAGCATTAGTTATAGCAGCACCTAGTACTGGCGTTCTTGGGTTTTCTTGACAAGCTATGGATTCTAACGCATTAAACATGATTGATTCGGTACCACCATGATACATTCGTCTTTCTAGGAACTTTGATGAATTGGATTGTCCCTTGGTTTTTGCGTACAATGCTTTGGCCATCGATTCAGCTTGTTCATCACTCAACGATGCATTGCACTGTTTCAATAGTCTCGTGGCAAATTTAACACCGGCGCCGTATATTCTACCGTAATTGAAGACCTTCGCATCATTCCTCAGAATTCCTAAGATTTCAGCAGTTTTAGAATGCAAGTCTGTCTTTTCGCTCTTGTCACCTTCTAGAGTCATCCAACCTAAAGCAGTAGCACCATGGATTCCGAACATTGAGTCCCCAACTAAGGAAGCAATCCATAACTCTTCAGAGTCCACATCTGCGCCAACGAAGACATAACCCTCGGGCGGTTCTATCATCGCCTTGAGCTCGGACCCGATTCTATTACTTTTACTGTTTGAAGCGGTTAGCCATGTGTTCTCAGTAGCTCTTCTAGTAATTGTACCCATGGTACAAAGCTTTGGTAAAATGATGCCCATATTACTATTGCGTTTGGACTCTTTTTTAGTACTGAAGAACTTATTCTTTTCGTGCGTTGCGTCCGAATAAATTACCAACTGGTCCATAATACGTTGTCTATTGCCCATCCAGTATGAGGCAGTTGAATTTAACGTAAGAATTTCTTGAGCAAAGCCATACTCTGACGTTAGTACGCCATTTTCAAAATATCTCAAATAATGTTTCGATAAAATAGATGTACACCGTTTGCTAGGTCCTTCAGGATGAGGTACCTTGAACAACTCGTTATTATTACCGTTATCTCTCAATTCGGGTAAAAATATTTCGAGATCGTCGCTGCTTAGTTTCGCTCTAGTGTAGCCCTTGTCTTCCATTGTTTTAATGATGGCTTCATTGAAAGGTATTTTAAAACACCAACCAGCCGAGTCAGTCCATAATAAAGGATAACCCTCCCATTTCAACTTGAGAAGTAACGGGGTGATCCGAGTTCTCACGGAAATATTCATTACGCGTTGTTTTTCACCGTTGATGACTGCGCTCTTGAATAGCTCTCTATACCATTCCGGATAATTTGTCAAGAATGCTTGATTAGCCACAGGTTCTCCATTCTTCTTCAATCTAGGTTCTTTGAGGGTCCAGTTTAATTGGGATAACCAAGGATCCCCTTCCCACTTAGGCCGCAATGCCTCATTATCTTCTTCTATATATTTAACGAAAGCGTTCGCTCTCTCCTTCAAAATATTAAAGACTTCTTTACGGTTTTGCTGATAGACATTCTCTGCAGTCTCGATATACTTGTCCCATTTCTTCGTTGTTGGGAGCATCAAAGTGCCAAGGTGTCGTAAAGCAGCAAAGGAAACAGGATGAGGGACACTCTTTCTAAATTCTGGGAAAAGTTTAGCTGTCACTGAGTAGGTGGCTTCAACGTCCTTTGCACAATAATCCATTAAATTATTGAAGTCATTAATCACATCCATGGGATCCTCGGTGCTGAAAGTCTCTCTGTCAGTTTTGCCTAGTATTATGTTGCAGTGAAAGTCAGCAACGTTAGCCAATGAATTTGGGGCACCCTTATTCAACCAGGGGTCATCCAAAAGCTCATTCGCCACGTCAACAGCAGATAATTTTTTGTCAAAGTAATCAAAGTCGTCTTCTGGGCCCGGAGAGACATCTGAATCTAATAATGATTTGCTCTTCTTATGTTTGTGCCAAGTTGGTCTTTGTTGTGAGCAAATGCCACTTACGGCAACATGCAATGCCATGCCGTCTAAAAAAAAACCTTTGGATTGTTTTATGTTGTACTCATCGAGTACTCTAGCTCGATCGTAGCTAACATTGTACCCGACGAGTAGCTTGGGATGATTCAAGTTATTGAATGGTATTAGGTGTTCCCAATCTCTGTACTCCGGATTCTTAGCGTAATTAGTTAGGAATGGTGAAACCCATCCGTACCATGCCAGGGAGGATGCACAAGTGCATAGTACAGCATACGGCGAGCGTTTGTAAATCACCTCCACATCAAAAACTAGCTCGTCTTCAAGTGGGTGCGGCACAGAAACAGGCTCTTCTCCCTCGGCGTATCGCACCCACCCTGCTTGAAATAGCCATTGCGATGGGTCCGGCCGCCGTGGCAACAGTTGGCCCTGTACGAGAAACTTCTCCGCCATCCCCAAATACGGCTGCGATGCCTCCATCCCTACTCTATAGAAATGCTCATCGAGGGTGTTTTTTCCTTCCAATTCCGGGAAACCCTTGATATCGATGGGCTCGCTGATCGCGGTTTTCTTGCCGAGCAAGTCATTGTCGGCCAAATGCTGATTCGCAATATCAAGAAGCGCAGCGTTGGGGGCTTCTCCCTTTTTGTGATTTGTTTGGGGAAACACTTTGCTCTGCAACCCTTGACTCAAGTACTGGACCCCTACTGGGTTAATCCGTGGCGTTTCTTCAAATTGCTGTCGTACCGCTATCAGCACTCCTAAACTTCTTTTCCACGGTGTATACCATGGTGTATGCCATATTCCCTTGAAAGGTCGCCGACTTTTCAATATATGGTTATGTAGCTTCATCCCGCCGCTTGTAAATTTCTATGTCATCGAACTTAAACTTGTACTGATAATCGTAAAACGGTCACTTTTTTTGTGCTTCAATTTGCACCACTTTGCTACTGTATTAAACTTGATTCAATGGGGCCGCTCGTCGAAATACAACTGTTTATTAGACCCTTCTTATCGTCTGTTTTCTAATAAAATGGCTTTATCTTGATTCTAATCAACATCGTAGAGCTTCAGAGGAAACATAATATACCGGACATCCCAGAAAGGCAATTTGACAATAACCTGCACAAAAGCAATGTTCTTGACATTTCATATTAAGTCAAGTACAAAAGTAAACAGCATAACCTACTTTAGCGCAAGGTATTGTATATTTAGTGGAATCGATACACGAATTGGATAAACGAACAGTTGATTTTGTTCAATTACAGTTTTTTATTAAAAAAAAGCGTTGGTATACAGTTGAAATCTTGCAAAAAAATAAGCAGAAGTCACAATCAGTATTTAAAGCTAGGATGTCCGAATTACAAAGCCTCAAGAAAGCGGAACTAAGCAGCATTTGCCGCAAAGTTGGAATCCATGTGCTCACGAAAGACACCAAGTCGCGGTTATTTGAGAAGCTCTCGGCGTACATCGAGGCAAATCCCAAGGACGGGTTGATTGCGGTGCAGAACAGTTTAGAGATGGAGAGTGACGAGGATACCCTGGCCGAGACGCGCGCAAGCGAGGACGAAGAGACAGACGAGGTAGACGAGGATGAGGAGGATGATGATGAATCCGCCGAGGCTGAAGACAAGGACTACCAGGCGGGCCCTCCACTCGATGTGAAAGAATGGCTCATCGACCCAGCCATCGAGAAGTTCGAATTGGTCTATTCCAAAGTATTGGCATTCACCG
The DNA here is from genome assembly GCA_030566065.1 of Debaryomyces robertsiae. Taxonomy (NCBI): domain Eukaryota; kingdom Fungi; phylum Ascomycota; class Pichiomycetes; order Serinales; family Debaryomycetaceae; genus Debaryomyces; species Debaryomyces robertsiae. The sequence goes on from JAJMHL010000007.1 coordinate 11,204, forward strand.
ATAAAATCGGGGCCACAACCTTGGACTATAATGATGAATTGAGAGAAAACTTGTCTCGATCAGTTTCCTTGAACTACTTGGAGCTTCTCCTTGAGCTTGTTTACTTTATCATTGCCTACATCCCTTTGGTTGCTATCAAAGATAACCAGTCCATCCACCAAGTTTTCAAGGATAACATCGAGTCGTTGAACTACATTGACTTCCCCTTGCCAGACTTCACTGCTCTTTTGCAAGTAAAGGTTGTTTCTGTTTTAATTAACTGGGTCATAGTATCGATCGCGTTACCATTATTGTTTTCCTACTACGTAAATTTCACGCGAAGAGTTATCATTATCGATGATGAAGACTCGGGAATCATTACCAGGGCTTATAAGTATGATCCATTTGTGTTTGCTTTGTCGAAGGTTGTCGTTTTTTACTTCATTCTGAAGAATGCTGGAACCTTGACAACTCTTAACTCCTATAGTGGAATTTACAGTGCCTTGAGAAATCACCTTTTAATTCAATTGGGCCTTTACCATCAATTCACTGACATATTGGGGAGCTTCCCCTTGGTGATTGGATTTGCCAATGTTTTGGTGGCCATCTATTCTCAGTTTGAGGAATACTAAGAGACTATTTTTTGATGTTATTTCACTTCTTTAGTTGCTTAACCACACTTATTATTGAATGTTTTCACTCGGGTTTGGAAGCCTTTTTTTTACCAACCTCTTCACTTGATGTTTAATTTTGGAATTTACTAATCTCTGATGTTGTATATTGTTTTAACTTTTTATTGATGCTGCTGTAACACTACTATTCTATATATAGTTTTCTATATAACCTCAAGTCAAACTTGGGTTAAGCTATACTATATATATATGATTATTATTTGGAATATTGAATCGGCCATCTTGTATTGACACCTATTGTATCAAGATCACTAGACAATTCATCCCCATTCGCACCCTGTGGACCTGTAAAATGCTTCATGATTTTTGCCAAGAGTACGGATTCGGTATATTTTGAGCTTAATCTGTCTGTATCATCAATGAGTTTATCACTAGGGGTACCGCCACCTCTTCTTCCTCTTCTTTTCGTAGGAGTGCCGGTGTTGGTTTCCGATGCATTGTTCGTGTCTGATCCAGAAGTAATAGGATCATACAATGAACTTTGGAAAATTTGATGCTTGATGCTATCAAACAGTTTAGAACCAGAGATCGATGTGTCTTTGAACGTTTTAGTTTTGTTGGGTAAATCGCCCGTTATTAAGTCAAATTCCTTGGACGAGATTAAAGGCATGAAGTCATGAACGATAGGCGTATTCGAGGTATTACTTTTATAGCGACTTTCATTTGATGCGGAATTTAAAATTCTTTCGAGTTCACCGTTTAAATCTCTGTTGGAAACCCCATTGAAAAGTTTTGCTGATTCGTTGTTTTTAACGTCGAACAAATTGTCCTTAGTATCTTTTCCATCCTTCAACAAATCTTGGAACAAATTTCTTTGAAATTCAAAGAAATTTTTCAATTTCATGAGTTTGTTCAACATGACTGCGTTAGCTGTTTTATAAACTTTGTTAGAATCTTGGTAAAAATCCAAGGAGCTCTTCAACGACTCATAATCATGTTGCATTTTCGATTTTAGCAATTCTTCATCTCGGCGTTCTTCTAAAAACTTTTTGTAACGCAACAACCCCTCGTCTTTTATTGAAGAATCTGGCCCCAGAAAATTGATTTTCGAGGTTCGTAAGTTATGCAATCTTTCCAATAGTTGTTTTTTCTTCGTAATGTATATGTCATGTCTGTGCTTTTGTTCATAAGACGATAGCTCGTCCACAGACGAGAGTAGTTCGTTTCTTCGTTTTTCTTTGTTACTGCCACTAGCAGATATTATATCTTTGTTTTGATGCTTCAATATCTTTGCTGGCTCCAAATCAAGCATCTGCTCGTACAGAGACGAAGACCCCAATGAATACTCATCATCAGCCGATTTAGCAATCTGCGTGTCGTTATATGTGCTCTCTCGACTTCTGACGTCGCTTGAATTCGGGGCACACCGCAAATACTCGTCAGGTAAACCGAAGCTTACCTCTATTACGTTGAGTGGTTCTCTCAAATTTGCGTAATTATCAAAAGCTTCCGATGTATCTACGTTATTGGCGTACTCCACATAGTCATCAAAATCGTCGAAATCCATTTCATCGTCGCCAGCTTGATTGTCCAGACTACTGGCACTTCCTCTCCGTTTCAACGCGTGCAATCTCTTATTCTTCAACGATTCATAATTTTCATATGTGAAACCCTCCTCTCCTGCTTGTATTCTAAGATCGAAAAGCGAACCTGCAGCACTTGCCAAAACCATGTCGATCCGGGGTAACTTTTGCAGTGCGTCCAAAAATGATTGAAACACCTCTGACGGAGAGAGAGTAGATTGATCTGAAATCAAAGGGTATGGCATGTAGTTTGGAGGTGGGAATGGTAACGGAGGTAACTCGATATATTCGGTTTCAGAAAACGGAGACTCTTCCGCACTGACAAAGGCCTGTTCATTAAGTTTTGATGGCGCTTGCTCTTTCTTGGAAGGAAACTTCGAATTGAGGATTGGCGGAGGAGGATAGATGAACGGTATCATCATACCCCCTTGAGGAGGAGCCATTTGTTTGCTGAGGTACGGTGGTATGGGCGGAGGAAAATTCTGCAAAATACCCCGTATCTGCTTGGCTATATTGGGGTCTGTCACGTCCGTTGTGATATCGGAGAAGAAGTCCTTCGATTGTAATGGTGGATAGATGATAGGCAAGATCGATGGTGGCACCGAATGAAGAATGGGCGCCGAGAACGCCTGGTGGAAGTTGATGGTCCCGCCTGGACGCTTGGCTTCGTCAAGCGACCGAGGTACAGCCGAATACTTTGTACGCTTCGAAGACATGCTGTGGGCCTCTTCTTCCGAATTATGCATTTCCTCCGGAAACGGCCGCTTGGGTGGTGACAACCCTGAGTTGTTCATTTTGTAGCAGCAATAAGGGTTTCACTCTAAACAAGTCTCAGGTGTCTAATTTTTGAAGTGCCGGAGTCCTCAGTGTCAGTATAACTGGTCAGCTTCTTAGTAAACGCAATTTCGCGGTTCCAGTGCTGTCTTTTCTGACTTTGTCGTTTTATCTGTCGGTTTACAATTAGCCCAACGGTCGGCACTAACTTTCTCTCTCCAAGATAGGTATCGGTATTTTTTTGCTTCAAAAATGTCCCTTTCCAACCCTTTCGCAAAAAAGAAACAACTTAATGCTCCAAAACACCGCTATTGTCGTATATACCAGCTTTTTAGGGCCTCTTGAGTCAAGGGCTTTTTATTCTCATATGTCCCTAGACCATGGTCGCAGCATTTTTTCCCAGTACGCTCAGCTTACGTAATCTTTCATTTGGCCGATGGTGTCTCGAGTGCTCTAGTGTTGCGTTCACTGAGCGCCGATAGTGCTGGGGACGAAAAGACTAGCTTATCTCTTTCTTTTAACAAGAGTGGGTAAACTCTGCAAAACGCAGATAGAGTTATAAACTGGCTTTTTTGGGCTCACTGGCGCTGAAACAATCTAGACGAATTTGTGCTACAGCTCGGGAGTACCGACCACGAAAATAAAGCTAGTGGGTGCAAAACTTCCTATCCCCTGGAACGTAAATAGCGTCGACTAATTTGGTGTTTAGGCAATGGGGAATAATTATTGGGAAAATTTTGTTGTTAGTGACTCAGTTAGTCCCTGGCCCCTTTGGGGCCTCGGCGCGCCAATACAATTACTCTGCAGTGTATGAGCGACAGAAGATATTGAAGACTACGGTACCAAAGATAGACGTGGTTGCTCGTGGGTAATGTCACCATCTGATAACTTAAGGAGGACATCAACAAAAGTTGACAATCATCTCGCCAGCGTTTGTTAACGCCGGCTGCAACCACTGGAACTAAGTGGAAGACGGCTAAAGCGAGAGCGTGCGCGCACCGACTTTACCATAATGTTAATAAACCCGGCTAACGCTAATATAGAGGGTCTACATAGGTTTTCTTAGCAAGTTTATCAAAAACTCGGCGAATAGGTCGATTAGAGGCGGAAAAATTGTTGAGAAAAATTCGTTGAATAGAGAACTATCTTTGGAATTTGCCTGGTGTGTGTGACTGAGTTAAATTGTGTGTGTTTACGGTTGTACGTACACGTATTTATCTACAAGGCAATTTTTTATAAGCAGAGTTAGGACGAAGAGAACCGCTTGACGGGCAACAATCGAAAGACAGTACGCAGAAGGATTGATTTTGCGGTTTTTTATCGTTAAAAAAAGAGCTTGATCGCAAGACCCCGGTATATTTTATTATTATCCATTGCTATTAGAGTTTGACGGTGGTGTCTACAGCAAAATCTCGAGCGATGCCGCCAAAGAAAGCAAAAAAGAGCTTATTTGAGCCCAAGGACTTGGTATTGGCAAAGATGCAAGGGTTTCCTGCGTGGCCGTCGTTTGTGATGCCCGACGACATGGTGCCGGAAGCCATATTAGCAGCTAAAAAAAAGACGACAAACTACTGCGTTATTTTCATCCCTGACGGTGACTTTTACTGGATGAGCGACAAGAATCTCGAGGCCTTGACAGAGGAAAAACTAGATAAAAAACTTGAGAAAATCCCCAACAAGAACAAGACCAAAAAGAAAAGTGGAGGGAAAACGCTCCAGGTGACGGACGCCCTTTTGGCAACTAAAGGGTTGGATTTTGATGATTTTATGGAAAGGTTAGACAGAGATAGAGCTAATGAAGAGGATGCGAATGAAAACGACGACGGAAGTGATGAAGAAGACGAGGGCGAGCCTGACGAGGTCGAAGATGACGATGATAAGGCTGACGACCCAGAAGAAGAGCCAGAACAAGATCAAGAAGCCGCAGCGGCCCCGGACACAGATGCGAGCACTGATAATAATCGAAAACGGTCAATGGCAGGCAACGGCACGCGGAAAAACTTGAAGACGAATAGAAGCAAGAGCCTGAGCACAAGTACGAGCACAAACTCTTCAGACGTCGCCAACGGCGACAGCAAACCGAAGCATGAAAGCAACACCAAAACCACGGAGGAAGAGAAACAGCACCAGTTATGGTTGTGTCGCATCAAATTACAGCGATCACTTATACAGCGAAACCAGCCTGTGACCCCCGCCAACCCCAAGCAATACCCTCCTCCCACGTCCAATGAGCTTCTGGTAGCTCGTCTTATACTACATAGGCTCGTGGAGTTTCCCATATCGTTGCAGTTGCTCAAGAAAACAAAGATCCATAAGGTGCTAAAGTGCATACTAAGAGACCAAGACCTCGAGTATCCCGATAGTTTCAAGCTCCACGAGAAATGTGAGGAGCTCTTGGCGAAATGGGCTCCGTTGATCGACGACCTCAAGTCAGAGAAGGTGTTACGATCTCCGCGCTCCCGCTCGGCCCCTGGTCCCGATCACGACCCTAAAACAGCTGACAGCCGTCTCAGTAGCCAGCCTGCAGATGACTCCGAGATCTCGGCCCTCGAAAATGTCACTAACGACTCCATCAAGCGGGAGAACGACCAAAATGGCCAAAATGGCCAAAACGGCCTGCGCCATACTCTGGCCGATGCTTTCGCCTCGGGTTCTCCCAGTTCCCCCGTCAAGAGCGAATCTAGGGACCCCGATGATATACCAGACCCCGTCTCCAACAATGTTTCTGTTGTGAGCTGAGAGCCTGGGCGCCCTTCCACGCTGAACACAATTTTTCCGGTCTCTAGTCCCATCACTGTCTATAAACTGTCATCATCATTAGTGTCTAATTAATCGCTGCCTAGAAGTCGTGACTGTCACTATCATCACTACCATCACTATCATCACTATAGTCACGGCACCATTACTATCACTACAATCGCGACACCTCACGCCACACTCACCACTGCCTTCTTCGAGTATAAACCATCCTTTCTTCATCATTCTGTCTATACCATTCTGTCTAAACCAACCTTTGTTATCATCTCATCACCACTCTTCTACCCCCTATATTATTCGCAATTGCCGCCCCATGCCATTTTCGTACCTTTTTGTGCGTTCATATCCTATATAAACCTGTTTTCTAATATGTACTATACTCAATACATTTGCTGCTTGTAGCCGCACTGTGAACATGAACATAAAGATTAACTTCCACTATGGGTGTCCGGATCTTGTCTCCCTCAGAAAAACATCCACTCACCAGGTAGGGTAACGGGGCCCTCATCCTATGCTCATATATACGCATTCGAAGTCGGGGACTCGTCCCATACATTAATCATAGTTAAGCGGTACGAAGTTTACGCAGGCGACAATTTTTCATGAATCAAAAAAAAAATCTGACAATTGGCTCGTCCATCGGTGGGTGAGGTGAAGCTAGGAATCGCAAATAGTGAATAAATTGGGCAAAAAATTTTTATCTTATTTTGAGTTAATTGTAGCATATTAACACCCAAGTTATTAAACAAACAAGAAACAATGGCTGAAGAAGAAGTAAGTAGAATGCTTGAATGATGATTGATTGGAATATGGGGTGAAGGAAAACTTTTCACCAGGGAGGCATATTCAATAGGCTCTTGGCCTCAACCGAGTGTAAGATGACACATCGGACTTGGATATGATACAGAGGATCGGGCAGGATACTAACCAGTAATAGCACACCTTTGAAACCGCTGACGCAGGTGCGGCTTTAACTTACCCTATGCAATGTTCTGCGTTGAGAAAGAACGGTCATGTTGTTATCAAGGGCAGACCATGTAAGATTGTCGATATGTCTACTTCCAAGACCGGTAAGCACGGACACGCTAAGGTTCACTTGGTTGCGCTCGACATCTTCACTGGTAAGAAGTTGGAAGATTTGTCTCCATCGACCCACAATATGGAAGTTCCAAACGTCCGCAGACAAGAATTCCAATTATTGGACATTGACGATGGGTTCTTATCCTTGATGACCCAAGACGGTGACACCAAGGACGATGTTAAGGTCCCAGAAGGTGAATTGGGTGACAAGATCCAGGCTGAGTTTGACGAAGGCAAGGATTTGTTGGTCACCATCATTGCTGCCATGGGTGAAGAAGCCGCTATCTCCTTTAAGGACGCTCCAAAATAAGTTAATTAAACACTTATACATTATATATATCTATATTTTTTGAATATATTGTGCTTTATCATTCGTTGCGCATGCTTTTGGCCTCCGGCTATGCCTTGTGATAGTTCTACAAACGTTTACGGACTCCAGTTTAAAGCCTCTTCTCTGTGGCTGCCGTTGTGGTTCCAGTCGGCATACACCGCCTCTGTTCTCCGCTATCTGCTACCCTATGCCCGGTATTATCGTGATAGTGTTCTATTTGCCGATCCATTTACGAGCGCTCATAAAAGCTAAGCGAATCTTTTTGCTGAGCCCTCGAATGATCCTATTTTTTAACAAATACGGACTACTTAGCAGTTTTCCCATCCTATCTTTCTGACCATTCTCAGCTAGTAGCCGGTGTGCAAATCCTCTGGTAAGGACATTTTTGCCGCATACAAGACTTTCAACTTTCAAAGGTTGTTCTCACCCTTCTTCTATACATCGACATTTTGAAACGGGTCCAGTGGAAGTGATTTCAAAGATGAAAGGAGATGCCAACCAGTTCTTTCTATCTATATTCAGTTCATACTATACATCCGGTATATCTACTGATTGCCAGCAGCAAGCAAAAGGGACTTCTGAGATGAAGCCCGTAAAATTAGGGCAAAAGATATACCCCACGAACACGGCCCTGGCGGCTACAGTTATCAATAAGACTCTACAAGAGAGCTTTTCCGGTGGTTCCAAAGGCGATATATTTGCTAGGCACATCTTGGAGGCTAGATCAGAGGAATCTTCCGACTCTACTGCCAGTAGCTCCACCGAAACAGGCTCTCCCGGCCTGATAGCGTCGGGAGCATCATTCGTTGGGAACACCACATCTACAGTATTGTTTTTCCTTGCATTGGCGGTGGGTGTGTTGATTGCAGTGTTGTTCATATTCTTCACCTTCCGATATTTTGTCAGATCAAAATATGGGCTCCACGTTTACCCTATACCCCACAGAAATATGTTGCTTTCAGGTGAAATGCCGGGGTCAGTGAATTCCAACATGACTAATACTGAGCTTCAAGACCAAATTGATTACATCCGGGATAACCATTTCATCAGAGGTGAAATCTTAGCTAGACGGCTCAATTACGGTAATGGTGGTCGTCGCAGGAGACGAAGAGGCGGCCGGTATTCGAGAATGAAAAAGCTTACCGAACAAGAGGTCGAGGCGCTTTTTCCTAGAAAACCGTATTATGATTGGCTCAACGGTGGAGAGGAGAGGGACCATGAGATTAGAGATGGTGTTTTACAGGAGGAAACAATATTGATGACTACTTCTGATGGAACCGACCAACCACCGAATGACACCATCGAACTAAATGATGTGCAAGAAGAGACTTTGAATCGAACAACAAGCCATGCTACTGTCTACTCGGATGCTATCATGCACCCTAACGATTTCGAGACAATTGAATTACAGCAAATGAAGAACGATGGAGCAGCTTTAACGAAAGTGGTCTCATCGATCGGAGAGAGCAGAAGTGATTCATTACACTTTAGCTCTGGTACTTGTGCTATATGTCTTGAGATCTTGGAGGATCCAGACATTGTACGAGGACTAGTATGTGGGCATGTGTTTCATGCAGATTGTTTGGACCCGTGGTTAACAAAGAGACGTGCGTGCTGTCCAATGTGTAAGAGAGACTATTTTTTCAAAAGCCAGAATAATAATAATTCTTCTACTAATAACGGCAATTCAAGTGACAACCAAGATGGACATCATAGCGCTGCTCCAAATGACAGTAACGACAACAACCCAATAGCGAATGTTGGCAATACCATTGACCATGGTGTCGAAGCTTCAAACGGGCTAGATCGGGATGATGATTTTGATTTGAATCACATTGATTTGGAAGCTTTCAGAAATGATCCAGCTTTGCAGGCCCTAATCCAAGAGGTTATACCCATCAGTGAGCGCGTGAGATCTATTTTGAACGATCTGTCATTATCATCGTTAAACATCGAGCAGCATGCGACTGAGGTGACCAGCAAGAAATTTGGTAACATATTCCGCAGATTATGGTGGAAGATCATGGGTATCTCCAAAACCGATATGTTCAACTGGGCTGTTTTACAGGTTTATCGGAGTCATAGAACTCGTACCTCTGCTGCACGCGATCTCAACAATACTACTAGCGGTGATACTACGGGCGAGTCTCCTAATTACCAACAAAACGGTAATACTAATGCAGATGCTAACGATCATCCTAACGAGAACAGAAACGAAATTGTAAACGAAGTCGATACCCAAGCCGAAAATGAGGGCCAGAACAACAGTACCGAGTCTGGCGCATCGCGGCATTCACCCCATGCTCGCGTAGTTTCCGCAAGTAGTGGTGTTGCCAACGAAGGCAATACGTCAAACATTCCCTCCCCATACCCTTCAGATACTAGACAGGTTTCTAGATCTGACGTAGTAAGGGACATCGTTGAACGGAGGGTCTAAAAACGCTTTTCTTTGAGCGGTTTCATCATTGATCCCTTGTACACTAACCCACCATGTTTAGTCTGGTCAAATTCCCATTACTTATGTTCAATCCTAATTGAGGATCCTATTTATTGTTTCTCTTCTATATCATATATCATAATGCTAGAGTACTACGTTAGTATACTGATACTTGAGTAACCAAGTATCAAATTTACATAATCGAAATATGGACTGGAAAAAAAAAATTTTTGATGAATTACTAGTTAAAGGAGGAAATTACTTAAAACTAGGTATACTCTATATATATAGGAGTACATTAGGATCGATAACATAGTAGAAAGCTAATCATTATGGGTATGTGAAAACATGACGAAATTCAAGGAAAGAAAATGTTGGGATGGGATATTAACAAGTGATGCAGCACCTAAAAAATCAGTTAAAATGGACTTGGGTTCATTCTTGACCGATAATTCCATTGGTGGGTCATGGGCCGACGAGGAGGTTGATATGTCGTCTATTGGGGTTCCGATTTCTGGTGGGCAACAGGGGGCGCCTCGAAGAGACGCAACGCAATCGTTTTCGTCGTTCAGAGACGAGATGCCAAGAAGGGAGATAAAAGAGTTCCCAATCCCAGATCAACCACCATACAGAGCAAGAGTTGCCAATTTACCATGGGATGTGAGAGAAGGAGAATTGGCTGCATTTTTCGAAGACCACATGCAAGCTGAAGGCATTGTCACCGACATCAAATTACCAGCCGACAGTATGACAGGAAAGTTGAAAGGATTTGGTTTTGTCACTTTTGCCGAGAGAGAGATATTGGAAGAAGCGCTAAAGTTGAACATGTCTGATTTGAATGGCAGAAAGGTTTTCGTCAACGTTGCGGCTCCTCAAAAACAGGACGTCTTTGACATGGACTGGAGGGGAGCGAGAAGCGGTCCGATGGATAGTGGAAGACCAGGGAGAGAAGAAGTCGACTTGGACTGGAGTTCAGCTAGAGGTTCTGGGGTGTTACCACCTAGGGAAAATAGAGGCGAAAGGAGACCAAGAAGAGAAGAACCCGATTTGGATTGGAGTGTGGCCAGAGGTTCTGGTGCGCTCCCACCAAGAGAGAACAGAGGGGAAAGAAGACCCAGAAGAGAAGAACCCGACTTGGATTGGGGTGCCGCTAGATCAACAACTGTTACTTTACCACCTCGAGAGAGAAGTCACAGGCCAGAGAGAATCGATAGAAAACCAAAGAAGGACGAACCTGAATTAGACTGGAGCAGCGCAAGAGGCTCTGGAACTTTACCACCAAGGGAGGGCTTGGGATCAAGACAAGGAAGCGAAAGATCGTCGAAGAAACAAGACCCTGAATTCAGCTGGAAAAGAGGTCAGGCTTTAGAGCCTCGTGCACACAGCAGGACAACTAGGGCAGGTAAAAAGAATGATGAAGAAAAGAAAGAACAACAAGTGCCTCAAAAATCTTCGTACGATGTGCTTGCACTCGACTCAGACGATGAAGCTCGTCCAGACGAGTCTGAAAATAAAGAATCGCAGCAAGACGCACCATCTGATAAAGCCGTCGAATCATTGGAGAAGGCCACATCCGAGTTATCTGTTGATAACAAAGACACCGAAGGCTGGGAGGTCGTTGGAAAGTAAAGTGTAAATTATTTTAGCATTTCTATATTTGTTCATATTTTGAGTCTTCAGTTTATTGTTTCAATCACCTAATGAATGCATTCCCTTGAAATCTCCTTTCTTCGGTCTATTCGCATTTAAAACTCCTTACTGTATCGATATATCTCTTAATTGTTAAATTATATTTCATACTGGGCTTGTAAGGTAGTTTTGTGCAACAAAACACACGGTATTATTGTAAAGCATTTACAAGCTTATCGGATCAATATTCGTATTGCTGTCTTCATCTAGAACTTTGTCAAATGGAGAAAAGTGTTAGCAATCCAATTCAGGGACAGTCAGAGTATTACTTGATAGACTCATCTAGTATGTTTTGAAAACACCTATAGCATTGTTTTCAACTTCTTATTTGGAAAACTCAATTGAAGTACTAACCTTATATAGAGAAATATGAACTTCCTAGGCCATCACCGATGGACAATCTCTTGTCGCTCTACGGGTTAGAGCCTATAGCTCGTTCTTTGGCTCGAACGAACCCAGATGGGTCTAAGGGAGTAAAATTACGAAAGTCATACAAAAATCATATCCAAGATTTGCCAGGGAAGCACCAAATACCACCGATGAAGCCGGTGCCAGGAGCCTTGTTAGACCCATCCGTAAGCCAGATACCTGATGTGATCAAAGCTGTGGATCCAGAGCTACTAAATCATGCATTGAAATTTGAAAAGACGTCTATCAATGGCATACCTGGGTTCAATACATCTGACTTGGCTATTAACGACCAACAAACGCTTATGAGAGGAGATGATATGTCAGAGAATGATGAAGCAGGGAATAGCAAGAAAAGTAAACGTAAGAAGAAGTCTCAGGCTAATGGAGGTGACATAAAAAGACAGCACGTATGATACTTGGAATTATGCCCAAAGAACTCATGACTATTAAATGAAATTATTTATTATAAAACGTATTATAAGTATTATACAGCTTAATCAAACATTCTAATGTACAAATCTATTGTTCATAAACCCTCGTAGTACTTTCCTGGGCGACTTCTTGTAAATTTATAGGAAGACTGCGCTGCTTGCGAACTGTGTTCTTAGCAGACTTTTTTTTGGTACTTAACTTGTTTTTCAACAATGTTCCACTGTGACTTAATAGAGTTTTAATGATGAATTTTTTGAAGGTCAAAGCAACCTCTAATAGCGACATGATTTGCTTGTCAATAACAATTCGCGGTAGTTTGACGAGCAAGTCCTGGACGTTTAAAAGCCGCCGGTAACCTTTATGACATTTGATGGATATCAATACATATATTGGATTGAGTCTCAACGAATTTATGCTCAAGTACTTCTTGGACCTTCGAAGCATTTGCTCCACTTGTATATCGTTCTCATCGCTGCGCGCTGTCGAAAATGATTGCAGTTTCTTATGTGATAATCTGGTCATGGATCTACCCCCCATTTTTTTATCAACGGATGAGTCGTTATCAGAGGTGACTAGATTTGAATCATCAAACGTCACACCTTTATTAGTTCCGTTGAGTTGCTCAACTAATCCCTCATTAGCTGATAAGGAATTTTCATCATCATGGCTGTTATTTTTTCGCGTGTCATCTGAATTATTCATATTGTTCAATTCCCCTTCACTGAGCAGCGGTCTTACACTGTCTTGATCATGCTCAGACTCCGTAGGAAATAGATAATTCATCAATTTCTCCCCAGCTTTCTCTTCGACCTTGATATTTAGCGGTTTAGCGTCTATTGTGAAATGCTCTAAAACCTTGATTCCACCAATAGACCTGTTCATTGACCAATCAACTGCTATTAAATTGTTCGAATCAGTATTTGCATCGCTAACCTTGGTACTTGACAATGGCTCCAACAACTGTGTATAGTGGGCGTTGGGTAATAAATAAATACCTGTCATCATTTCTATTTCGATTCTATTATGGTTGGAGCCATTTTCATTAACAAGCCTTTTATATTTGCCGTGATCCATGGTGCATTCCAATATTGGAGTCCTATTTTCCTCAAGCATGCACAAATTGATCTTATCTGCCCTTATATTCCATTCTGCTATGAGGTGATTATTGTCATCCTTGAACAAATCTCCAGTTAATAGAGAATGGATAAGCAAATAGATTTCTGTAACTAAATCGCCACGCTCGACATTGAGCATAAGCAAATTGTTCAAATCCTCGTTCTTTAGCATCTCTTGCCTGAAAATATAATTCTTGGATAGTAAGTTCGTTAATCTATAGTATTTGTGTAGGTCCACCAACCTTTTGTGCAAAGCAATCAAGTCCTGAAAATCTATAGAGAACTTCAACTTGTCCAATTTTTCACTTAATAATTTACTCATAGGTTCAACATAGAAAAGCAAATTTGTTACTATAGAATATAGTGTATGATACTGCTTCGAAGTTGACGAAATGAGAAATTCAGGAATGTCAACATTCAACTTACGCGATATGTTCTCAGTTTCGTCGTCTTCAGTACTACCACTGGATTCTTTCACTAACTGACTGCCAAGGGGTTCTAACTGTTCGTACGTTATTAGCATTGAGGTATTCTCAACAATCAAATTGTCACTACCAGCCAATTTTGCATTCTTACAAATCTCTATCCCCAACCACGGTGGCCAATTCGTGGTGGAGCCGTAAGCTCTTTTGTTCAAAATCAATTTGCTGGAGTTCAGTATGTCTTCCTTGTACAAAACAAAGATGTTTGCTTCTCTTAATAGAATACCGTACCTGTTTTCCAACTCCTGCTCATTCACAACTAGTTGGTAATCTGATCTTTGGAATACTGATACTATTTGAGCATCAATACTAGGGGCAGAGATTAGAACTATTGAATCAGGCGTTTCTTCAGATTGTAACTGAATCTGTGGGTAGATAATGTCTATTATGTAGTCCTCCAGAACCCTTTCGTTATTCTTAACGCTATGGATAATCTCATCTAGATTATTCAAGCGTTCTTCCGAGCACACGGAATCCTTAGCTATTTTTGTTGCCAACTTTTCTTGTTTAACATCCTGCAAGCCCGAAGAAATCTGCGACCAATCATCAGGTGCAAGATTATTTTCAGTTCGTTGAATGATATCATGAAGTGTGCGGATAGATTCGTATGACAAATACCGCTTTAAATACATTTTTAATTGGACAAAATGGACGTATTTGAATAGAAGATTTCGATTGTCGACATTCCACTTCAAGAACATACAAATCAACACAAACCTATTATGAAAGCCAGAGCTATGAGTTTTTTGGTTACACATACGATTCTTGTCATTATTCAGGCAGCTTCTTGATTTTTGGCTTCGAATATCATCATCAAGTACTTCGATCCTTTCCTGCAACTGTCTCGTAGGAAGACCTTTTAATTCATTGCTTCGAATTTGTTCCAAAAGCTGCATTTTTCTATCAGTCAATAATTCGATTTGAGGACTAGACATGCTCTTCGAACCCAAAATGCAGTCATGAGTGTTTTCTTCTCCGAAATTTATTGCCTTGGGGTGAGACGAATCGTTGCCTGTGTCCCTCAAATATGAAAATCTTTTCGAATACATCAAAGGACTGACTTTCACTGTGCGCAGACTTTCGCGTAACGATGGCAAAAACGCTTCTTCATAGTCCTCAATATCAAACCACCGTTTGTTGTCGTCAAAAATTCTGTATTTGGAACGTGTATCTTTATGCTCTTGCCCAGCATAAATGACTTGATCAAAAACAGCGTGTACTGTTCTTAAATCTATTCCATCAAGATGTAGCTCGCCTATATCAAAACTCATCTTCATTATTTTTTTATTTTTTGAGAAGCCTTTATGAATCTCGATTCTAGGCTCCTTCCTTTGATGCAAATCAACCAGGAAACTGTCCATTTTAGCCCTGACACCAACGCACTCAATCTTATCCTCTTCGGCATCGACTGTTTCGTCTCGGTATATATGCGAAATAAATAAGGACTTAAAGTTGAACTGAAACTTATTGGTGAAAAGATGCTGCGAAAACTTCATAGACTGTTTTTCATCTCCGAATAAATTACCTCTTCTAATCGGTAGCATCATATTACTCGCAAATAATTTCCACCAATTGAAAAACTGTTTGAAGACACCAGGACTCAAATGAATACAATTGTAACTATCTTCAGTGTTAGCATGAAGTGATATAGCCATATGGACATAATCGCTTCTATACCCCGAATATGAATCATGCCCTTCTAATGTATAATCAGGATTGAATAATTTCACCATATAGTGAGGTTTCGATTCCTTGGATGTAATACCATCTTCACCATTCCTCTGCAACAAGAACCCGACATTGAAATGAACACCGCCATGTAAATTTACAACTTTTTTTTCGTACAAATGACCATCTTTAATTTCGTAACTAGCATTTTCTTTCAGCGTATTTTCTAAGTAGTACGCATAACATGAGGATACGAAATTTTCTGAGTTAGGCAAAAACACATACTTGAAGCTTTCTCTCGACCAGGAGATCAATGGAGACGCCAAATAATTGGGAATATACCACAACAATTCTTCGGATCTGACGTTCATAAATTGTCGAGAATCGTCATTCTCGTTAACGGTCCACAAAACATTGTCTTTGAATGATAACACGAATCCTGACGAAGTATCGAATAAATCATACGGGTCCCTAGAACCTTTGAACGCGAATTCAAGGCTATTATGCGCATTGGAATCAATCTTGAATTTGCCGTGGATCACAAGTCTCAATTTATCCCAAAAACCTAGTTTCATAGAAGGATCCACAGGCGGCTTAGAAAATTGGTCAAAATTCAAGGTGACTTGCTGAATACCGAATTGATAGGATTGACCCCAAACAAATCTGCTTGCTTGATTTGATGTAAACCTAACGGCGATGTCTGTAAAAAGCTTGATCGTAGATAATGTCTTGTCGATAATTACGGAATAATTTTCATCGCTGGAATTTTCATTAATATCTTGGACTAATGGGATATGTAGCTTCCTCACATTTTCAATTCCTCTTACCAATTCTTCCGAGATTATTAAATGCCCGGACATTAGCAAACTAGCTGAACTGTCCCCATTGCTAGGAACATGCAATAATGGCAAAGGGTAGTCGCGTAGATGCATCCTAAGTTCAGTTAATTTGAGATCAATGTGGGTTGGGACCATCAAAGAATACTCCGTCTCGAGGGGGACACCTTGACCGATGTCATGAATGAATTGCGCCAAATGATTTAAATCGAACTTCGTTGATGTCACAAGAAGGTCGAAATTTTTCATAATTACTGATAGCAAAGGTGGCTGGTTCAAATAACCGCTGATTCCTTCATTCGCTTCGTCAGATAACGTATATTCTTTTCCAAACAAGAACTTTTTATTATGAACAATTTCATCATTCATCTGAGCCTTGAATACTTTAATCTTTCTGATCCAGGAGGTTGACATTGCCTTTTCCAACAAAAATAACTTCTCATCAATATCGGAACCGGCGACTCGCTCTTGTACGTTAAATTTATCTGCTCTAGTTGAACAACGAGATTCAAATAAGGAAAATTGCTCTAATCTCTTCCTTTGCTCTATGATTCCCAACTGATATATCATATTCAACTCAGATTCAAACGGATCATCTTCCATATTGAAGGACAAGCTTTTAGACTTGACAGCAATATTCGGGACATTGAGTGGTTTCGAAGCTTTTGGCTCAATAACCTTCTGCTTGCTTGAACTAATGAAAGACTCGATTAAATGTTTCAAGACTTTTAAAGTGATCGATAAATTATCAAATAATCGGTAAACAACAAACCCATGGGGCTGTATAAGCCTAATGGAATCAGACATAATGCTTAACTTGGACTGGCTCTCGGGGTCGTTAAGAATCAATTTCAAGGCATCAACACACGCAATTCTGCACCAAAGGTTTTCGATAAAAGGAGAATCTGCGAGAACACGTAAAATCCTGCTGTCGAGTCTTAAGACTCCCTCTCTCGCACTTGCTGTAACGCCAAAAACCTGCAACTTAATTCTAAAATCATCAGCTAGTTTCATCATTATATCAGCTGTTTTCATTTCGAATTCAACCAGCAACCAGTTATGTGAACCCTGGCTATTTTTACCCGATTTATGTTTATATCCCGAGGTTTTCCTCAAATCACTGTGTAACTTACTCTTGATCAATTTCACAGGCTCAAATAAAGCTTCTTTCAACAAATAGAAAGCTCCAATAACGGTTGATGCTTTGTACCTATCAAAGAAAACCTGAATCTGTTCACTTTCACCACTTATCCGCAAATTATTTTCATTCCTATTGTTTGTAGCACTAAGATTGATATTCAACGAAGGCAAGCTTATAAGTTCATCATAACGGTCCTTCGGTTTGTCAATTAATAACTTCGTTGAGCATTTGAGCCCGACTAGTTGTGTGTCAAGTGTCCAAAATATGACTCTTTTACTCGAAGTCAATGTATCGGTGGATCCTATATTAGACCCACGAGAGTGTACTAAGTCCGGATTATTTTTTATCCCTATAGTTATGTTATCGCAAGAGATTCTTGTTGTCCTCAAGTCATTGTTATTTTTCCCACAATCTGAATCAAAACCAGGGCCACATACGTGTAAGCATTCCTTCGCAATCAAAACAGACCTAGATCCGATGACGAAACAGGGTTTCGAGATTATTATCTTCGCTCCCAAGAACCAACCTGGCAAATGGTCAAATACTTTATCTTCCAACAGGGATTTGCTAGAAACATTTGAACGGACGTATTCATGTGATATGGATAGTTGTTTTATTATCTCGGAATTCAAGTACGAATTAATCAAACCAGTATTCAAGCTTTGAATTGACATACCTGTGATATGCTGTAAAAGTTCATTTATTCCGACCAAGGTATCCAACTCCGATAGATTTAATTGAGGTTTATCAACGTTGACTGACAATTTACCTTTGAGATTTTTCAAAATGTCAAACTTCAAATCAATAGACTTGAAACTAAAAATCTCCTTTTTTATCAATTCTTTGCCATATTCGTCCAGAGAAGTCGCAGCCTTTTGTTGATATATTATACCCGGATGTATAAAGTGGCATCTAATGTTGAAATCTCTGGAAGGCGTGGTTATGAAATGAAAGTTCAACAAGGAATATGAAAAATCTAATAATTGCGTGTTATTTTTTCGGGTATCGTGGTGCCTTACTATGAACCTTGGCTGTTCAATCACGAACTTAGTATCCACGTTTGGAAAGTATTCATAGAGGAGATGCTTAAGTTTATTGAAATACTTGGATTGATCTGAGTCTAACTTTTCATTCTCATTGTCGGCACCAACTTGCGTGTCATCCACACCGTCACTATCGTCTTCATCTTTGTTAACTAAGCAATTCTGGTTTCTTGAAGCCTCACTGTTATGCTTGAGTTTCTCCCTCTCGATTCTTCGTAGGTCCACAAATTTTTTCAAAAGTATGAGATTATAAACGAGGGTGCATACTTGAGTGGTATCAAAGTCAAACGTGGGACTTACCGCAGATGAGAATAGTTCAGTAACACAATTTTTGAACCCGTCTCCACGTACTAGATGATGTAGAATGTTAGATTTATATGTCATATTAAAATTAGGAATACTCATAATCTCGTACTTCTGGTTGGTTGTTATCCGGTTGACTCCTTGAAAGTAGGAATAGTTAACCCTGAATAGTTGTACTGAAACATTGACTTGAAAAGGTGAGTCTATTTTGGGATCAAACAACACCTGGAACCCAGCTGCTGTCTTATGCAACTTCAATAAATTAAATGAAATCGATTTTGAAATGATATCTAAGGCAATTTTGGGAGCTGATGACTCAAAGTATTCGCCAAAGTATTTATTATCATTCGTTGTGGCGAAGGGTACTTCGAGTAGTTCTGAGTTCTCTATGCGGAAAGATATCTCTTCAAGAAGAGGATATATCTTATTGTGAATATTTATAACCCTCTCAAGGGTAAAATTTTTCATGTCTGAAGGTGCGTGACCTGTTGGAGAACTGTCCATACTGTCCTCATCTTGTTTTGATTGCAGCGATTGGAAGAGCTTGCTAAATAAGTCTTTCTTGCTAACAGCAGTCTCCCGAGTTCTACTAATTTTCTCTAAAACAAGTTTAACAGTTTTGAATATATTGCATCTGAACTCGTCGGTGAACACCTTCAGCTGTACAGAATGGAATCTTCCGTCTTTGAGGTTGACCATGATGTTTACCTGCATTTTGAATGTCTCAAGGGACATTGGCGGAACCAGCTTGAGTTCATTAGACTCATTGATGTTCTTCACTTCATTCATCCTTAACGTTGAGTACACCTCCAACTCCTCTGCACGCTGTACTCTGTATCTCGAGTCCAAAACAAACAGAAGGTATGCAACAGTCACGGTATGCCCCCCGGAGTAAACTACTGCTGTCCGCTTCAAGTCAACGTCTATCCGGGGAAGATGCTTCACCACAAACTTCACGAATGCTCTGAAAAAGGGGTTCGAAGGGTATATGGAAAGCTCCAACTCCCTCGCATCGCGTGCTTTGTTAATTGGTCTGCTACCGCCACCCTTCTCTGTCATCTGGCGTACTGTAACAATCAAGTCGTCCAAAACTAACTTTCTGGTATTACCCCACAAACGGATCCTGAACGACTTCAAACTCCAATGCAATCTTCTGTTCAGATAGCTGAGGCCATTGAACAGAATTCCGTTGTTGATCGTCACGCTCTTGCAATGAAATCCACTTGCCATGTATACAAGGCGCCAAAATGCAACCCATGTGCCTAGCACAACAAGCGCCCAGAATACCATCCGTTCCATTCACAACCTATTTAGACACTTGAGTCTATACCACTATTGCCAAATTTCGAGTTCTTACAATATACTGCCCACGGACCCTTCCTGTGATTGAAGGAAAACCATTGCTGGCTAGCCAAGGGTCTAGTTATGGCAACTGGCGTTAGCGAACTCGCATCCTAACCTGCAAATAGATCATAGGCTTTTTGCATGTTAGTGCTATTTCGAATGCTGGAGACTATCTGGCGGAATCAATTTTCATTCATCGGCATCACCTGCCACAACGAGTTTACTCAAAACGATCGCTGCGATACACTCGTGGAGCAGTAGGGTGCATGCAACAAAAACCAAACAGAACAGGAAACACAACAGCAGTCACATACACAGTTGCTTTGTCACGTGTGTTTACTTAGGTGTTTAGCTGCGCGCTGGGCGACCGAGTTATCTCGGGGTCATACAAATCATGTCTGCATATAAAGCAATCTCATCAAAATCCAAAATTAGTCGTGCATTTTCCAATCCTCCTTTTGGTCGACACTAGCACTGTAGGGATTGAAAAATTATATGAAAATTTTTTACTAGTAGATTAATTTAGGTGTAATATAGCTTAGAACACATTATAAAAAGTATGTTAAGACGGGAGACAGTTGCGAGAAGCGTATGAAACAAGTGTATGAAACTATTGGTGCTGTAACAGAAGAGGCTCCGTGCAATCAATTTGGCAAATTCATGAGAACATTAAGATGATGAAGCTTGTGGAGTACAGATTGTTGAGAAATTTATGGAGTATTCAACGAAGGATTTGAGAAATGAGTTGGGATACCGGGGAGTAACTGGTACAGTAAAAGTAGACAAGCATTACAGCAGCGGATTAGGAGAGTACGCAACAGTAGTTCAGTGGCATCGGATTTCATACATTTTTCGCACGGAGACAAGTGCCTTCTAGAGCGATCAATACTAACAAATTTTAGTGGCTGCTTCCATTCCACACCCAAAGATTGTCAAAAAGCACACCAAGAAGTTCAAGAGACATCAGTCTGACAGAATCAAGCATGTCCCAGAAAACTGGAGAAAGCAAAAGGGTATCGACTCTTGTGTCAGAAGAAGATTCAGAGGTACCATCCCTCAACCAAACATTGGTTACGGTTCCAACAAGAAGACTAGACACATGATGCCATCCGGCCACAAGACTTTCTTGGTCAAGAACGTGAGAGACTTAGACGTGTTGATTATGCACTCCAAGACTTACGCTGCTGAAATTTCCCACGCTGTTTCTGCCAGAAACAGAGTTGAAATTGTTGCTAAGGCCAAGAAGCTTGGTGTTAAGGTTACCAATCCAAAGGGTAGAGTTGCTTTGCAAGCTTAAATTTACCTTCAGTACTAATCTGTCAACTTTAGTGGGTTTTTTTAAGTCATGAAATAGCTTTCTGTTTAATATAAAAAAATGTACATTTATACGTTACTTGCGTTGTGTAAAGTGCGCGAAAGCAAATATACATTGAGGAAACTATATTAATTAAACAAGATATCTTTATTGTTCGCTGTAAAACTATAAAACATTCACGGGTACTAGTAGCGCTTCCTAGACATGGAGCCGGAAACAGCAACTGTACTTATTTCCACGTGGTTATGCTTTTTGATCCTATATCCAAGGTCACACATACCAGTGGAATCAAGTTGTAGGTCTGTCTTGGGTTTGAGAACTTTAGGAATAAGCTCTGGAAGCATGTCAGGCTTATTGTTACTGAACGTCCCATTTTTACTGGAAAGTTCACTTTGTGTCTGTTGATGAATTTTGGAAGAGCCGCTCAGAGAACTTGAAGGTTTATTGTCGGCATCTTGAGGCATGTCATGAAATGTCTCAATTTGATCTTCCTTTAATGAAGGCAAGTTAGAATTAGATTGCTGCTCTTTTGCATGCGAATTATCACTAGTGTCAAGCATGGATTTAGGCTTTGACCCTGAATGGTCAGAATTGCAATCGCTGTCGAAAGTTCCATTCTGTGACCTGTCGAAAGAGTTGGCTCTATCATCCCTGCGCAACTTCAAAGGCGTGTGCGTGATCGACGAAGCTGAAGTTATAGATTCATCATCTCTGCTCTCGTGCTCATGGCCGTGACCAAATTTGCCTCCCGATGGCATATTAGGACTACCCTCGTTTCCCACCCCGGCCAAATCTAACATACTCCTGAATGGAGTATGCAACTCGTCGCTAGAATAGCTGGAACCTATAGTAGCCTTGCGAGATGGCGCTTGTGAATTGGGTGTCGATGAATGCGCCGATGTATTGTGATTAACTATAGGATCAACATCTTGATCTGGGTCCTCGTAGAGACACATTTCCAATCCCAAAAACCATGGGTCTTTGAACAACAAGTCAATATCATATCTATGAGCGACAGACGGATCACACAATTTCCAGGCTACTCTTGCAGCACCCGATGAATTGAATTGTTGTGCCCACTTGAACTCTGAACCTGGCCCTTTTGTGAAGTCACTGTTATTTTTGAAAGATGGATGGTCAGAAACGTACCGGCTATGGCTAAATTTATAATCTCTATAGCTATGGTCATTTGGAGACGCTGAGGTGAAGGGGACATTTGAATAAACAATGCAAAATAGCAACATACCTAATCCCCAACAATCCATTTTGTACGGATCATATGCCCAATTCTTTAGCTCGGAATGACTGCACTCTTTTAACTTCATGACCTCTGGGGATGAGTATGGAGGCGAACCAACATAAGCAGTGGATAATTTGACCGGTGTACTTGTGTCACCTTCAACCTCATTTCCATAGCCACTGACTCCAAAATCACATAGTTTAGCAATGCCATTTGCATCCATTAACACGTTCTCGGGTTTTAAATCTTTATGCACGATACCAAGGTCATGCAAATACTTTACACCAAGCGCAATTTGTTTGAAAACACAATATTTCTCACTATAGGAAGTTCTCTTCCAACCGGGCTTCACTATGGCACTGAATAGATCGCCCGCTCCACAGAACTCTAAAACAATACCCCACCCTCTCGTCAAGTTGATCTGTGACTGAATCCGAACAATCATAAGGGTGTTCACGATATGCCTACTTCCGCTAGCTTTCTTAGAAATAATAAATTCCTTCGTAGCTCTCTTGTAGAAATCGGCATCGGTCTCCTTATCAAGAAGGGTAAACTTCTTGAGGGCATACAATTGCTTTTTATGGTTTGCAACATTAATTATTCTGACGTCCGACGATCCTCCGTCACCTAATTTCTTATTATTAACATCGATCTCAAAATCCTCTAAAAGATTGATATGCTCTTGTTTGTATTCCGAAGGCAAGAAGTCATTCGGGTCCGCTACTGGGTTACTCAACACCTTATCGGCATTGGGGCCTCCGGACAAATAAAAACTGGTGCCTGGGTGCTCCGTGCTAGGGCTCTTATTTATCCCGAATGGATTGTACTTGATCTTTTCGTGGTGAGGGGCACTGGACGATAACGCGCCACTTCCTGCTCCCGGCCCACCACTCCCAGGTAATGCCCTGGGCTCTCCCTGTCGCACATTGCGAGAAGCATTATTCTTGTTGATTTGCTGGAGGTGAGCCATCGTTTCTTCTTTGGTCCATTTCTTCGGCCCCTTATCATTCTCTAGTTGTGTCTGCGATCTCCCTATGCCTGAGTTTTGTCTTTTCATTGAAAGCGCTGAGGGGGTCCGTGATATTTTGCCTCCACTACTTCCGGAGTCTCCTTTCCCATCTCCGTGGTGATGAAAAAGCTTTGACAACCCAGTGTGAGATCCATGCGTTGAATCTTTGCCGGAGTCTGACTTTGAGCTTGAAGCAGGGCTGGCTTCCTTCTTGAAGAGTTTCTTCAACCCATGGTGGTGCCCTTTCGGATTTTCGTTGTTCGATGGCATTCTTGATATTACTCGCTCTTCAATTCCCAAGATTTCAATCCTTGCCTTCAAATGATGCTAAATCAACTAGTTTTCAGTTATACTTGCAAACATAAACTTAGTTTCCATCGGTATGAGGCCCTATACCTTAATGTGTGTTCCAAATCTAACCTTGGTATCGAAAAGATCCTATTTCTTTCAAAATAAAGGGGAACGAATAAGCGAATTTCTATTGAGTGCGTGGGGCTATCTTTTCCACCTGTATAACCTATGTCATCATATTTGTTCCTTAATTTGAGCATCTACTTAGGGATCTTCTAAGGTAGACTATACAGCAAGATTGTCTTATTAGTTATACAGAAATAAAACAAACGTAAATAAATTAAATAAACAAAAGCAGGAATTGATTAAAGGAAATCATTGTCAGTTATGTAGAAAAATTAAACTGATATGGTATCGGGCAGAAATTAATAGAATACTCAACATAAAACAAGGAGGCCATTGTTGTGGGAGTAATGGCATGTCTAGATGCTTTCATCGTCGATGACTTTTTGGTTGTTTCTCTTGATCTTAAAGAATCTAATACCACCATTGTTTTGCTCTCTAGTGTCGGGTTCGTTGGCAGCAGCACCTCTGGTGAAAGAAGAGTCATCACGTTGAGGGCCAGCAGCGGCCTCGTCGTCGGCAGTGGCACCCTTGTTGGCGTTAACTCTGGACATGTGCTTTTTGTAGGACGAGGAAATGTTGGAGAAACAGCAGGTAAGGAACACAATAAACAAACAGACAAGACAGGTCCAGGTGATGGCCATCAACTTTATGCCGACCTTAGGGTGCATCTTGGCACTGTTGAATGCATTCCTGGCCAACACCACGGCAGCCGTTTGGAACGCAGCAATAGCGGCCACGAAAAACAACGCAAGTGCAACAAACCAGATAACCACCTTGTCAATCACAGAGAAACAGAACCCAAGAACACTGATGATCAAAGCTATGCCGGTGAACCCAATGGCCACAAGCGCAAACGCAAAGGTGAATCTGGTCAAGTAGTAGTAGGTGCTTCTGTTTTTAACAAAGTCTCCTGGAACTCCCTTGGTGGTGTCAAAGTTGTCCTTGGGCGAAATTGGGTATGCAGGTCCCTGGGAACACTTGGAGAAGTCATTGGCCTCACAGACCCCCCAGAATGTCCATGCCGCTTCCCGAGGTGCTCCAGTTATACTGGAAGTATCGGCCTTAATCCAATAGAACCTGTTCAATGGGAAATGGTTGGAAGCTCCCGCCAAAATAATGAGCAACAACAACAAGGTCGCTCCCGCTAAGAAAATGAGATTGATAAACGTATTGATAATTCTCATGGTGTCGGTTTATTCCAATTCTATCAATTGACTGTTAGAAAAACTTGTGGTGAAACTTGGACTACTGTAAAGAAGAAAAACTTATATAAAAAAACTCTGCTATGGGGCTAACACTTCTTCGCTGAAAATAACTTTTTCTTAAACTGTTTAAGTCATTTAATTTCGTACTAAACAATCGATATAATAGGGATAAAAAAAAAACCTGTATTCGCAATAGAAAACTATTACCCGTTTAGTTAATTTTCAACCTATGTGAAGGAGTTCTATTTATGAATTACTCATTTGAATAGTTTATCATTGCTGCCTATTTCATATTGGGATGAATTACGTCCTACAATGTCAGTAGTCCATGTGCATTGCTGGAGGCTGCATATAGTTATTGTATGAAAAGGTCTATATGCTAGATACATGATGCCGAGTGGTCTTGTGTTCCCATTTGATGCACCTGCCGTACCATGTTCTCTGCACGCACCGTTTAGGGTAAGGCGAGGGACAGGTGACAGAAGACGAGGTGCGAACATGAGTAGGAGCCAGGGGGCATGAAGACGCAGCGGCCGAAGAAGCTGCAGGCGCAGAAGCGGAAGAATGTTTTGGCTCTAACGGATTAGGCAAAGAAGGCTCGTCAGGAGAACGGTCATCTTTCGAGACATAGCGCCAATTGAAACAGTCGGAGCAAGGAGGCTGGTCGGTGCACGGGGGAGTAGAATTGTAGGCCAAGATGATATCGTCGATAACGGTATGGATGCGGTGATTAAGAAGATTGACCCGCCATCCGAGGTCGGTGACCACGTCGTAGACACATTGCTTGCCTGTATGGCATGCGGTTTCCATGGCGTAGCCGGCTACATTACACGAGGACGATACGCCGTTGCACACCCCCATGTAGATGGGGTCACCAGTGTTGCCAATGTGCCAGATGTTCTCCATGTAGGTGGGAATGCCAGGAGCGCGAGGGAGGTGCAAGCGCCTGGAGGCGAGCATTTCGCCGGGGGCCTCGAACGCTACCGTGGGGAGTCCGTACGTGCGGCCCAAAAGGGCCGCCAATGAACCCCCGAGGGAGTGGCCCGTGACCCAGATGTTGGTAGTCTCCGGAGGGTAGATGGCGGAGACGTTGCGGTACAAGTCGAGGGCCGCCTGGTAATAACGGTCAGGCCGCATGAGCTCTTTTTCGAGACAGTCCTGGTCGCATGTGTAGGCTTTCTGGTAGCAGTCACACACGGTGGTCCACATGTAGCCCACGCGGGCACAACAGCACAGAAAGAGCAAGTTATCATTTGTCTTGTCGTTGGTGGAGGTCTCTTCTGAGCCCGTACCGACGAGACCTGCTCCCGACGTGCCCTTGATGCCAATGACCACCGTTTTGTTGTCATTGCTGACAAACACATGGCCCCGGAGCCCGTCGCTGGCCCATCCAAACTCGACTTCCTTGTGGCGGTCGTCGGGCACCCACGGATCTCCCACATCAATCCAATCCAGCCGTTTTTTGTCATCGTCATTCTTCGGAAGCCTTACATAGGCATTAGAGGATATAGTTGCAAGCGACACCACCGTGTCCTTGTCCTTGACGTCCGGCACCGGTATTTCTCGCTCGTCATCCCATTCAAGGTTAATTTTGCTCAATAGCTCGGGATTGCCCCCCACAGACCTTGCGTAAGCCAAATATGAGTCGACAAAGTTGGGCGTGTGTCTTTCCTTGAGCCTGATCGTCTTGCCGTTTTCAGGCGATCGCCGTATGGGGAGCTGAATCGTCCAAGGATTCTTGTCGCTATGCACTTGTGGCCAGTCGTAGGCTTTGTAGACCTCTTGTAAATCGTTTTCATTCACCTCTTCATTCACCTCTACTGTCTTCACCGATTGCGCCAAAGCATCTTTATGCTTTTCAAGATACTCGTCCGTGATATCTAGTCTCCTGTGCGTACGAAAAGTATGGGGTTCAGTACCACGATGAAAAATATGTCTCAACTGGAACATCGATTCAAGTTGTTGGGCCTGTCTTATTTCCTCATCTTGCATCCAATCAGTCTGTTTCCATACTCTTTGGTTTACTATGTCCAAGTGTCTACGCCCCGAGTACAACAAACTTATGGACATTAAAATAGTGGCAAACACCACCCAGCTTCGAAATCTTTTCCTTCTTCGTTCACCCATCAGCCAATGGTGTCCCTCATCTCTTGGCTTCATGTCTTCATCAAGTATACTGTCAATTTGTGTGAAGTAGGTGTTATCAGCGTAAATTTGTTATCAATCGATGTGGCGTTCACAAAATCCTTATGCGTGTGATTATATCAATGATCTCTACAATTAATCTAGTCTATATATACAACACCTTATGAGCAAGATCAGACGTATTATCTTCTAGAAGCCATTGTTTCAGCGATATGATGCGAATGTCTTTGACTTGTTTGATGTCGACCAAGCCAGTGGCTTCTCGCTCGCAATCAACACTATGCCGCAATATTTTTGAGAGCTTCACCAACGCATCGCTTAGTACATGGTGGTCTAAGCGGCTGCCGTTGCTGTAGAAAGCATTAGCTAGCAATGCTGTGAATACGTCGCCACAACCATTGAAGTTACAATCGATCTTATCAATGGGGATGTAGAATACCTGGCGGCCCACCTCTAGGTGCGCAGAGTACCCCACGCAATACATGGCATCTTTTATCACGACAGACGACAACACGACAAAAGGGACTTTATAGAGTTCATCGAAACGCTGAAAAGCCTTTGAGAGTGATGGCCAGTCCGTCACGCGGGTTTCGCTCAATAGCTCAAACTCGAACTGGTTTGGAGTGGTTAAAGTGACATATCCGCTGGAAAAAAGACTCCTATAGACGGGCACCACTTTTTCCAGTACGTAAAGCCGCCCGTTGTCGCCTAAAACCGGATCCAACACCCACACCGGCCTCTTTGGCGCATTCTCCATCATGTCCGTCACCTGTTGATAGATGGCAAGCAACACGTCATCGTTAGGAGTGTACCCTGTCAATACCATATCGTATTCTTTGCTAAAATCGAGTGCTTCCTTCATGCCATCGAATATATTGTTGATCTGTTGAGCAGAGCTCTTGTGTCCTTCGAACGTTCCGTACCCAGGATGATTCGAAAAATCAGTAGTATTCACGGCATCGACATCCCATCCGGCAAATTGTAACGGGAATAAGGTGGCCCTGTTGCCCACGTACCCGTGAACCACATGTGACAGTATAGATAGCGCAGTTTTACTCATGGGATAAAGTTGATGCTATTAGATGCTGAATTGACCAAGTCCGTATACACGACATTTTTCCAACAACCAAAATATAAATCGATCTGCCACGTATAAACGATATAGGCCGGAAATATTGATATTGGAACGGTTTTGAAGATTTTGTATCAAGAGATGGCTAGCAAAGAGGCAGCTGTGCTAGATATTGGGTATCCTATATATGGAGCCAAGTTTATTAATAACAAAACGATATTGGTGACTGGTGGTGGTGGTGAAGGAAATAACGGTATTCCCAACAAGATTACGGCAGTTAAATGTAATTTTAAGACCACTGACAAGACAAAGAGGCTACAGAAGTTTCGAGAAATAGTGTTGCCCAAAAATGAAGATTCGCCTATGTGTTTGGATATTGCAAAAGACTCCGGCGAATATGACGGCGGCTATTCAATATTCGTCGGCTGCAATCAGTCGACTCAATTGTTAAAGTCAATGAGCATAAATAATAATCTTCGGAAGTATGTGTACACTAGCGAAGAGCATTTGAGGTTTGTGGACGCCGCCCAGTTGGAACAGGGCATAGGAACCGATAATATGGGTGAATATCCCAAGATCGTATGTTTGTCACCAAACAATAGC
This sequence comes from Debaryomyces robertsiae, assembly GCA_030566065.1. Taxonomy (NCBI): domain Eukaryota; kingdom Fungi; phylum Ascomycota; class Pichiomycetes; order Serinales; family Debaryomycetaceae; genus Debaryomyces; species Debaryomyces robertsiae. The sequence goes on from JAJMHL010000007.1 coordinate 40,247, forward strand.
GTCGGGTGCTTAATGACGTCGCAAAGCCCCTCTTTAATATATGTATTCAATCCGGACTCGTTGGCATTGAATTTCAAATTTAAGCCCGACAAGGATGTTGAAATCAACGACTTCTATTTGAGTCCAGATGACGAAGGGAAAACTTTGTGCTACATCACTTCTTCATCTATCGAAACGGTTTCCACTGTCACTGGAAATCCAATATCCTCTACTACGTCGAACAAACTGGTACACGATGCCTTGGTCAAGTATAACCTTTCGAAAGTAAGGTTTATCAATAACTCAACAATAGTGGTCACTGCCAGTCTTAAGAATGGAAAGGGGACTTCTATTTTCAAGTACTCGATTCTCGAACAAAAAATTGTCAAGCAGAGAGATGTTTCTAGTAAAATTAAAGCTATCACTGCTATTGACATTTCAAGTCTGCAGAATCTAATCGCATTAGCGGGTAATGACACCTCACTCACCATTCTTAGGCTCTCGGATTTAAAAGTGATCAAATCATTCTCCAAATTGCATAGTTTTGCAATAACCAAAGTCGCGTTTTCCGTCAGCGGTAACAAGCTTGCATCAGTGAGCGCCGCCAATACGCTTCATGTGATGAAAATACCTCCTGCTTATTCAAACGGTAAATCAGTGATTGGAAGTTTGATAAACTATTTGTTCTTAACTGTATTCACTGCATTACTTGCAATTGCTTTACAAAAAGGTCACGAAAATGGACAGTTGGTTAAGCTTTACGAGATAAGCAACTATTACTCCCGCCTCGGTCTTGGTCTTGCTCATGAGTATGGATCGATCGGTTATGACTTCATCAAAGAGAAGCTACGCGGAGAGAACGTAGACGGTGATGATACGACTAAAAGTTATTTCAAGATGGACGAATGGGAGGAAGAAAGCTCTGGTCCGCATACTAGCTATGAACATCTCATATCAGACCCAAAGACAACTACAAGTACTGAATCAACTGCTACAGTGCCCCCCCTGTCTACATTAAAGGACAACGTTGATGTTTTGAATATAACGAAAGACATCGGAGAGATGACAAATAATGCATCTTTTGATACAGACTCATTTTTCAGCGATAATGAAAATTACATTACAGCATCCACTTTGGCTGAGCATACTTCGGGTGCTAGCAGTCAAGAAACGCAGGGTCCTTCCGGCCTGTTGGCTCTGCCCGAGGAAGAGGAGCAGCGCGTCGCAGGTCTGAAGAACAATGAGGACGAGAGGCCAGACAACAATTTGAGACAAACTAATATTAGTGGATCCAAGAGCGATAAGTCCCATGAAACTATAAAGCATGATGCTGATTTGCGAAATTCATCCATTGCTTCCCTCGAAGATAATCCAAGTAGCGCGAATGCAACTTTGGATTCCGAAAGTGTCGATGGGGCTAACTCGCCAGCGGCTGAAGAACACGTCGATGATATTAAAAGTGAGGTGCTTAAAGAGACAGTCGAAAATGAAGATGCTCTCGAGGATGAGCAGGTAGACTTTGATGACGAGAGTGAGGAAAAGGACGATACATACGACGCTGATTATAATGAAGATCTGAAAGATAGTCTTGAGGACTCTATCATCTACGATGTTGAACCTGAAGACATCGAAGATGTCGAGACAAATACTGATGAGGGTTCCTCGAGGAATGAGAATGAAGAATCGTTAGCATCGTCCGATGCGGACGATCAAACTAGTTATCTGTCGGAAGAGAATGACGATAAATCCTTGGAGAGTGATCGCAGTAAGACCGCGTTACATTCGAATACTGCACGTGGGCAATATACTACATCTGTTTCCGATGAAGAGAGAGGAGAAGTGGTAGACGGTGGAATTCTCGATGAGTCGTTTGTATATAATGACGATCAAATTAATGCAAGCTCGTCAAATGATGATAGCCTTGAGGACGTGGTTGCCAACTCAAGCTCTGAGGACTCACCACAAGTTGAGGCCCCTCTTGACAATCCTGAACCTGCAAATTTACCTGTGGTCGAAGATCCTCTTGAGCCATTAGCTGATGAAAGCGAAGTGTTAGAAGATTTTACTTATAGTGGCACGCCGAGCGCCGACTCTGCTGAAACGGAAGTTCCTGCTGAAACGGTTGAAGATGAAGAGCCTTTGCTGTACTCTTCTCCCGACTGGTCTCACGAGGAATTTGAAACAAATGCAGGGTACACAACGTCGCTTACGGAAGCTGGCAGGAAAACTGCCTCTTCGGCTTCAGTAGGCACAAGTAACGAAAGCAAGTCTACTGACGGAAACAAGTCTACTGACGAAAGCAATGTGTCAAGCCAGCCCTATACGAAAGAGGAGTCTCAGCGTAGAGCTAATATAACTGAGTCCAAAGCTGCAAGGCATACTGGGGTGGTTAACAGTAGCTCGAGCCCAAAACCAAAAACGAAGACACACTTTGTCTCGAATGATGCAAGTCTAAAGAGGACCGAATCCACTGCAATTGAAACCTCAAAGCCACATGATACTAAACCAGCGGATGTACCCTCTAGCGATGAATCTAGTACTACCAGAAGCGTGCGTTCCGTTCCCAAAACTAATATAAAAGCCTCTTCGAATACTCAGGAGCCTTCAAAGAAGAGGCAAAGGGAAGCGGAAAGTAACCTTAGTAAGAAGAAGCCTATTACTAAATCCGCTCAAAGTACGAAACCATCTCGTCCTTCGAAAGAAACCTTTCGAAGGCCAGCTACAAAAAGCGTTCTAACCTCTGGTTCGCAATTTACATCTACTAGGTCAAAGTCAGCTGCGTCTAAAAGACCAACAACCAAATCTAAAAAGGTCCCTCTAGGAAATAAATCTAGAAGCAAAAGGGCATCGTCATCGACAAATACCCGTGATGAATTGTAAGTTCTTCAAGCTATTGATTCTTATAGATAGATTATACATATATATGTGCTACAATAACGTACCAAGTACTAGAGTTTTTGATTCGAAATGCGCACCAATATCAAGTAAATAATTTTATGGCAATACAAGTGCTATCAAACGCTACTCAGAGGAATTAGATCAGCTGAAGTTTTAAATCTATAAGTCGTGAAACATATTTCCCTTGACTCTTCTGGAGCTATGAATACAAATCCTTTCACAAACAACCTTCAGAGCGTCACGGATCCGACAGACTGGGATATTACGCAAGTGCCCGACCTCAAAGAGTTGGATGCACTTCAAAGATGCTTCATATGCAAGGAGTTCCTACGAGCACCAGTTATTACGAGTTGCAATCACACCTTCTGCTCTCGCTGCATCAGAGAATACTTGGTTGTGAATAGCTACTGTCCTTTATGTAAAATGGAGCAATTTGAGAGTAATCTAAAAAGAGTAATATTGCTTGAAGAAATTGTATTATGTTACTCCAAATTTAGGCCAGTTTTGCTACAACTCCTACAAAAGAATGATCCTGAAGTAGCGGCTCAAGGAGACAGAGATACAAGTAGCTCTACGGAATCAGAAGTATCTCGCTCGGACGGAAAGGCGCTGCGTAAGAGGCAGGCAGATGAAATACAAGAAGTGATTGAGATACCCTCAGACGAGGATAGTGCCCCAAGTACGGGCAAGGTAACTAATAATGATTCAAGGAAACGGTTGAAGTCTAACGGTAATGCTCAAAACGCCATACCGACAAGGCATGAAATAGTCGAGTGTCCCATTTGCTCGGAAACAATGTCTGCCGATTTCCTACAAGCTCAGCATATAGATTATTGTCTTAGGGACGATAAAAGTTCAGTTCCTAAACCGAAGCCACTTGAGACTATTTCGTCTCTGAGAAACCAAACGCAAAAAAGAAAGAGTTTTGCCAAGAATAGCAATGGAATCTCATCATTCTTCAAGCCGAAGGATAACAAGACAAACACTACGCAAGCGCCGTACAAACGTAATACAGTATCTGCCGCAAATCAGAACTTTTATTTCGATGAGGTTACAAAACACCACCACAACGATGTCAAGAAGCTTTCCAAGTTGGATTTCAGTTCATTAGCAACTCCAAAGCTAAAAGAAAAACTCGCTGCTTTGAACATTCCCACGCATGGTACCCGAACACAGCTTGAATTAAGGTATAATCATTACTACATCTTATTCAACTCAAATTTGGATAGTAATCATCCACTTTCTGAAAAAGTGCTAAGGCAGAAACTAAATCAGTGGGAGCATTCGCATCTGGCATTCAGTAGTACCGGCTCATCGTCATTGTTTGAAAGCGCAAGTGGATTAAGTACTAAGTCGATCACAGATAAAGACTTTCCCGTTAAAGCATGGCTCGAAGCAAATAGGAAAGAATTCAGAGTTTTAATACGAAAAGCGAAGCTGTCCATAAAAAAGCGTCAAGAGCAAGATATGCAGACTGAATCACCCAATGATACTGTGCAGTCAAAGTCTACACCTACAAATACTGAGCTTTCTTCTAAGTCGGATCAGAGCGAAATTACTGATCTTAACTTTGAAAGCGATATCGCAAATAGTTCCCTCTTCATAAATGATCCAAAAAGTAGCTCATCAAAAAGCTAAGATGTCCTAATAAAAATTGCATTGCACTCCTTTCGCAATTTGTAGCTTCGATATGTACTGCTTTAGCGCTCTCTATCCGGTTGCTATTGGTTGCGAAATCTGGTACTACTGCCTGCTTTTTTTTAAGTACGCATAAAGGCTTCGTAGTTCCGCGCTATTTACCTTCTCAAATTTTTATTTCTTGACGTTTAACTTGAGCAGCTCCATGGTGTGAGGAACGCAAGGGAGCTAGATATAAAGATCATTGTGCTATGACAGATGAGTCGTTGTATTATACAAATAATGAAGCAGCATTAGCCGTAGTTGCTACTGCTATGAAAAAGGCACGTCTTTCTTTTGAGGTGTTGATAGTAAACTCTTTCGTGGGAGGTTTATTGTTTGCAAGTGGAGGAATGCTCCATGTAATGGTACAGTCACACTCGCCGGGGCTAGAGAAAAGCAATCCTGGCATTTTGCCGCTCATAGAAGGGTTTTTCTATCCGATTGGATTATTCTATGTGGTTGTTATCGGGGCCGATCTTTTCAACTCAAATATTTTGTTTTTCAGTGTTGGTTTAGTACGAGGTGCAGTTTCGATAATAGACTTGTTTATTAGTTGGATGGTCAGTTACTGGATCAATCTAGTTAGTAACATCTTCGTTTGCTACATAGTATGTCACTTTTCAAGCATTGGCCGGGACGAAGGATTCAAGAAGGGCTCAGTAGCTATATTGATGACAAAAGAATCAGCAACATTTGTTGAAACACTAATAAAGGGAATGGTGGGAAATTTTTTCGTCAGTCTTGCGATATACTTACAATTCATGGCTAAACCTTTACATGTTAAATTCCTCTTGCTCATATTGCCCGTTTTTACATTCGTAACAATGGGTTTTACTCATGCTGTCGCCGATATGTATGTTTTACTAATGGGTTTGATCAACAATGCGCCTGTTTCTGTTGGAAGAGTAGCCTGGAAAGTTATGTTGCCCGCAGCAATTGGTAACATCATTGGTGGTTCCTTCTTCGGGATAGTGGTTACATGGTACTTGCATTTGTATACGGTGGAGAAAGATATGAAGAAATTGAAAATACCAGAGTATGAAGCGAGAGATGAGCAACCAGAGATCAACTCCTTTTCCAGAGTTGTTAGAAAACAGTCACAAGAACCTCGTGAGGAATATGATGAGCCAGCAGAGATCATCCCCAATAAGTTGGAAAACGAAGACGTAACGAGCTTGGCGAGCACAGGCAATCTTACGAGGGATTCCCCTCGCCCATTTTACAATACTGCGAGCCGAAGAAGTTCTCTAGCCAGGGTTTCTACCTTTTCCGGTGCCTCCCGCTTTAGCAGTACCAGCAAGCGGCGTCATAAGTCACCTAAAAAAGTCTTTCCTGTTTACGGCATGGACAGGCCTCTTCGAAGGGAAAGATCCATTGCTTCTGGCAAGGACGATGACGAATTTGGTGAAGATGCTGATTCGGCTATTTCGGAGGGGGACCCTAATGGTGAGAATAGCACCACTTCTGCTGTCTACCTTGGAGACCATATCAAAAGACTCTTATCTCGTGCTAGCATTAGTAAGGGTGCCAAAGATCTCGAATCTCAAGGACGCTCTGGTATAAAAAGAAATTTCTCTGATAGACCCATGGGTCAAAGATCAAATTCGGGTGTTCTATTCCGAACACTAACCAAGAACAATAGGCATTTTGCGCCACTGCATGAAACTTCAAATGTTACGCATGCTGCAACTGAAGGGTCTGTTGTAGACCCGCTTTCAGAAGGTCGGCGACCTGGACTGGTCGAATCCTCAGATTTCGATCCAACTCCAGAGCGAACCAAGCCACGAACGCCTTCGCCAACAGGCTCCCAGTACTTTCCCACCAGAAGCTGGCAGGACTATCACGATGCATCCCATGCCGAGCCTCCCCTGCAGGAAACTTTGGGACAATCGTCATTCAAAGTAGCCAAATACGATCCGGACGACGCTGAAAACAGGAAACAATTATAGACACACACGATCATGTAAGAATATCTTTAATACAAGCATTTACAGTTTCAATATCAGTTTGTAAGTTTCGACCAACTGAAATGGCTATCAATATCGTCATCTTTAATAACGCAGCATTGTGACAGAATGCTCTTGAAATCAAAAAAAAATTAAAAAATAAAAATTGGACGAGACAGGAGTCGAACCAGTGACCTTCTGCTTGCAAGGCAGACGCGCTACCAACTACGCCACACGCCCTTCTATTTCTTGAATATATTCCTCTCTATATATATAGTATAATTCTTAAGGGATGATGCGGCTCATGATTTTTTCAAAAAAAAAATTCAGATGAGGTCTTCTTCTACAATTCAATTAATACCTTTAGAAGTTGAAGCTGGCGTATTCACAGATGGGACAAGAAAAGAGCATTACAACATCTGCGGCATCATCGTATCTAGATGAATCTACTAGCTGGAAGTCATTCGGACTAGATGCGCGGTTATTGCAGGCTATAGATCAGCTAGGATTTGAAAATCCGACATTGATACAGTCTAGTGCCATCCCATTAGCTATAGAGGAGAAAAGAGATGTGATCGCCAAGGCATCCACCGGGTCTGGTAAAACAGCGGCGTACTGTATTCCTATAATTCAAAGCTTGTTGCAAGATGAATCAAGTGAAAAGGAGATTAAGAGTATTATTTTAGTTCCTACAAGAGAACTTTCGAACCAGGTAAGTCAGTTTTTGGAAAAACTTCTTGTTTTTTGCAATAGCAAGATCAAATTGATAAACATGTCTTCCAACATGTCTGACCAAGTCATCAACTCGTTGTTGATTAACAAGCCTGAAATAATCATTTCCACGCCAGCGAAGTTAATCCAACTACTAGAGAAAAACGTCAATTCAAACTTGATAAATTTGTCCTCTGTCAAAAACTTGACTATCGATGAAGTTGATTTAGTTTTATCTTACGGGTACATGGAAGACTTACAGAAACTCGAATCGTATTTGCCTATCAAAAAGAACTTGCAAACTTTTTTGATGTCAGCGACGATAAACGACGATTTGAATGAAATCAAGGCAAAATTTTGCTCTAAACCTGCAGTTTTGAAGTTAAACGATGAAAGCGCAACGCAGAATAATCTTCTGCAGTATTACGCCAAGACTACCGAGTTCGACAAGTTCTTGTTGGCGTACGTTATTTTCAAATTAAATTTAATTAAGGGAAAAAGCTTGGTATTTGTTAATGATATAGATAGAGGATATCGTCTCAAATTGTTTTTGGAGCAATTTGGAATAAGATCGTGTGTTTTGAATAGTGAATTACCAATTAATTCTAGGTTGCATATTGTTGAACAATTCAATAAAAATGTCTATAGCTTGCTAATAGCCACTGATGAGACTAATGATTTTACTATAGAAAAGGATGAAAATGAAGAAGAAGAAGAAGAAGAAAAAACAGAGGTAGGTGCTGAAAAAGGAGCTGAAAAATCGAGCAAAAAATCGGGTAAGAACAAACAGAAAAAAGATAAAGAATATGGTGTCTCTAGAGGTGTTGATTTTCGAAATGTTGCGTGCGTCTTGAATTTTGACCTTCCCACATCGTCCAAGGCCTACATACATAGAATTGGAAGAACAGCAAGAGCAGGCAAATCTGGAATAGCATTGTCATTTGTTATCCCGGTGAATGAATTTGGCAGGCATAAAACTGCATCTTTACGTAGTGCGAAAAAGGACGAAAAGGTGTTGCGTCGTATAATCAGGCACCAATCGAACAATGGTTTTGAGGTCAAGCCATATCAATTCGACATGAACCAGGTGGAAGGTTTCAGATACCGGTCCGAAGATGCTTTCAGAGCCGTCACGAGTACCGCTATTAGAGAGGCCCGAATCAAAGAATTGAAAAACGAATTAATCAACTCCGATAAGTTGAAAAGATTTTTTGAAGAAAATCCTCAAGATTTGGCGTCCTTGAGGCATGACAAGGAATTGCATCCATCTAGAGTCCAAACGCACTTGAAAAGAGTTCCCGAGTATTTACTTCCTGAAAGTGCAAGACAAGATGTCAAGAAAATTGGTTTCGTACCATTTCACAAGAATAGGATAAACAAAAACAAGAAGAAAAAGTCTTCTGGTAGAAAATCTGATCCTTTGAAATCATTCAAGCATAAACCATAGACTTTAGAAGTATATTTTACAGTATTTTTTAAATACATATAAAGTTCTTACCTTTCGCAGTAGCTGAAATATTTGAAATATAAATAATAGAATAAGTAGGTGAATCATGAAATATAACATCCTGTATGGGGCCAGTTGAAGCCCATGTCAAAGTCTCTGTATGCTCGTTATTCTTGAAACATATCGCTCATGAAAATATTTACGGTAAACATTCTGGGTTTGAACATTGTGCTTGTGAAACGTATCTATTCAGTATCACTGACACATGTAATTATTTCTCAGGCTTCATTCCTCAACTCAACTTGCTCAAGATGATATTCCAAATTAAATTTGCCAAACAATTAGCCGGAAATAGCATGGACTGCGGAATAAATGCAAACAGGCCGAACGAGAAAAACGGCCAGAAGCAGTAGCTATATTTAATTGCATGTAAAAACTTTATTCGTACGCTTGCATTGATTTCTCCCGTGTCCCACAAACAATTGAGTATATTGAAAATGATTTGGAATGTTGGTGCTCCCACAGCCTGGTCGATAAGTATCCGGTAAGCCAAGTTGTCTAACCGGCTTATCAACATATTCATCCAAAGCACGGTGAGGACTCCGTTAATAACCCCCCATACAATGAACTTGTAGATTCGGTTCAAATAAAACTTCTTCTTCGAGTATTGGTTGATGGATTGGGCCAAAGCTGCCGTTGATGCTCCTAGTAATGCAGGTGCCATTAGCGGATGTACCGACCCTATTCTATCATAATTGTAGTATATCATAAGGGAGAGAAAGGTCTCAATGACTAAATATGCTACCAATTTTCGCTTCAACTGTTTGGTGACCGGACTTAAAGGTGCCCCATCATTCTCTTCAGATACAGGTCCCAATTTTTCGAGATCCAACTCCTTTCTTGCCAAAGCAGAGAGCTCGATGTCTGGCATTATCTAAACCAGCACCTTTTCCAGCCACTTGTCTATCTCTCGATTTGAAAGGGTTCAATCTATTTCAACAAGACCGAACTAATCAAAGTTGCACGTGTCTCGTCTTATTTGAATTTTTCGCTCGTACGATGGAGAAAAGCTGTCAAATAAGAATACGATTTGACAGGTCTAAAGTACTATAATATAGCGATACAGTAATGCGCGTATTGAGATATGCGTTTTAGCCTCAGGCCCACGTATCCGCTAGGTGTGTCAAGCAATATGAGAGCTTCTTCCAGGAGTGGTCACTTAGCAGCCGCAATCCTTATGATCGAGCCGTATTTGTATCATGCACAGCCATATCAGTACTTCAAAAGTGGGATCGAACAACAAATGTACTTGCCTCAAAAGTGCTATGTAGGTCTGTAATACAAATGATTGTATAAACCAATTTGCATGTGTAATCAAATCTGTTTTTTTTTTTTTTGAAAAGTCTAGATTTTGCTTATTCTGCTAAAAACAGTGAAATAGTGAGCTTAAAGTATTATCAGAGACTGATTTTAGAAAAACAAGCTTAGTTGGAATGATACGATGCAAACAAACTATGCAATTCACATCTAGAAGGTTAGGAATTACAGAGTAGTCTTGGCAAAGCTGGTATGCGGGTCAGAAGTTGCTTGCGGATGGCTGCGAAAAGTGCAACAACTCAATTAGAGACCAATTTCGATAGGCTTGAGCACAGATTAGTGGACAAGATATCAGCGTTGTCAAATGCAAGATACCCATAAAATATATTGCATGAAAGCTCATTGTAGCTTTGTCACCGAATAATAGCTCAAATTACTGCTGGCGTGCAAATGTCTCATGAAAACGACCGCCGAATTTGGTGCCTCTTAGAAAGCGGTTACCCCAAGTTAAAGTGCCCTTTTTGGATGTTTAACTAGTAATTAATCACGGTTTACAAGCTTTTTTATTTTATATGGGCTTTCTACAATATATGAGGTTTTCGTAATCTCAGCAAAGCAACTTAGGCAAGCCAATCTAGCGCTTCGGCCACAACTTCGTATCCGGTCTACGAAGAATGCAAATTACTCGATATATGTTCCCAGTTTTTGCCAGTGCCCTATTCACGCTAGTTGAAAGAATAGTGGGGCAAGCTAGTCACAACTTTAAATTCCATGTTGCTCGGATTTTCACATCTTCTACCCACATTTTTTTTTTTTTCATTGGTTTCGATACCTGCAGCTAGAGAGGCGATGAACCTTTCACACACGAACAACGAATGCAAGTCTCATACCTAAGGATAGTTCATTTCGATTTATTTTGCTTCAAATTAAATCTACTTACAGTGCCATAGCTATAATATTCTCTGCATGTTAGTGGCGCGCGTCTGCCTAATGTTCGATGTGCCAGTGTTAAAGCGTCAAAACATGAGATAACAGAATTGACACCAACGAGTGCCCTATTGACGGGCCGTACACTGAGATGGGTTGATCAAACTAAATGAAAATACATACGTATAAATGTTGGTAACAGGGCGTACTTGTGTGATGGCTTTTTTGCTACGGATTATTGATGCTTTGAAAAAAGCAATACAATATAAAGTCTATTCTTAACAGGAGCGCAACCGGAAAATCTATGAGAACGCAGCAGTGGAATAAGGTTTTAAAGTAGTTTCCCCACGATTTAGTTCCCACTACCACAAAGAAGACGCATATAAATAGATAAGTAAAGTTTCTGTTGAAATATTTTGGTGTTTTGCTTCTATTATTAGGCGCGAGAATTATTTTGTATGCACGGCTGAAAGCTTATAATTTTGCATCTATTTTTGTACGTATGGGACTATTTGTTTGTCGAAACTTTATGATGATAGTTAGGAGAAACTCGTCTAAAGATTCACTTTGGATAGTTCGAAAAGAGTATGTTTCATGAGTGAACTGGGGTAACTGATGATCATTTGCGTGAATAAACAACCTATTTTTAGCTAATTAAGGAATGATTGGAGTATAAATACAAAGGCATATGTGCTCTCTGTAAGGTTTAATCATTCCTTGTCAAACAATTTACTAGGTCATACAATACAAAAAAATGAAATTCGCTGCTTTATCCATCTTCATTTTAGGTGCTGCTTCTCTCGCTGCTGCTGTCCCGGTCTCTAGGGACGCAGAAAAGGATGTTCACTTCTCAATTGAGGCCAGTCATCCAGGAACCAAATTCGATAAGAACAAGATTAAGAAGGTGAGCTCCCACACATTTGTGTTTGCCGTAGGGGGTGATGATGGAGATGATGTCACCTTGACTTTGGGTTCCGACACAAGATTAGTCGACCAAGACAATGACGGCATTTACGTCGACCCTACTACAGGAAATTTCGGTGATGCTTCAAGCCAAGTCAGTGCTTCGACCGGTTTCGAAATCAAGGACGGCAAGTTATACTACAACGGTGAAAGCAACTGGAAAGCATGTCCAAGCGGTCCTGAGATATACTCCTTAGCAAACATCGCCTGCGAGGGCGGTACCGATATCGATTTGAAGGTTTCGGAACAAAAGAGTTAGCTCGTACATTCGTACGCTTATATTGTCTTTCATTTCTTTTTTCTCCACGTTCATTCCTTTCGAGCTCTGATTAGTTATGTGTTTTGTTATTAAATAAATTGTCGGCTTTAAATCCACCAGATTACTCTTTGGTTCCAGTTGTGCAGCATGGCAGTAGGCCTTTCCATTAGAGAAATTGTATCAAAAATGGTTATGGTGCACTGGACCAAAAAGAAGTTCCTAGAATTTCCATAATCTGGACTATTCAACTACCGAACTATCCAAATGCTATTCCTGAAGAGACCCAGTGTTTAAAAACAAGAGCATCAAGGTAAAGGAATAAAAATGGTAGTCCACAACCCTAACAATTGGTATGTATTCTGCAGCTTGTCGAGTCAAATAAGTTGGGACTAACCATTATATGTAGGCATTGGATAGACAAAAATTGTCTCCCTTGGTCCAAAGATTACTTCCAAAATGAAGTAGTGAATTCTACATTCGAAGACGAAAACTTCAAGTTTGTACTTTGTAAGTTAGACTCAGTCACTGGTGATTGTGACGTGACTCAGAGAAAGGGCAAGGTGTTGTGTATATACGATATGAAATTACAATTTTCAATCAACGGGCTTACCAAAAGTGACGAGGAAGAATTCAATGCAACGATATCGGTTCCTGAATTCGTTCACGATCAAGAGGCGGATGAGTACATTTTTGATATCGATGCGGAAAACTATCGGTCGGAGATTAGGAAGCTTTTTGTTCCAGTTTTAAAGCAGAAATTGATGTGTTTTCAAAATGACTTAGTCAGGGCGCACGAAAAGGACGTACAGCATAATTCAAACTAAATTAGAATAGAAGTATTTATACAAGAACAAAAAGTTTATTTGTTACATAAATTCGTAGATCGTTCAACCGACAAATCCCTCGGGAACTCCCTTTGCGTGTCTCTCTTTCCCATCTCTCGAACCAAGGTAAATGTCAACAGGTCCGTAATCATTAGCTTCGGCACTTATACTGTACCAGGGGATATTTCCTTGTTCGATAGTTTTCAAAAATCTATAAGTTTCAACATTACTATAAGGTATACCGTTGGAAGGGTCGAAATACTTAACTTCCGTGCCTGATATAAGACATACCTTCTTATTACCATTTGGTAAATAGATACCTGCAGGAGCTTCAGTCTTCAAAACTATGGCGGAATTTTCTTCCTGAGCATCTTCTTCTACCTCTTCAACGAACGCTTGACGCACACCCAATCTTGGTAATCTTTTTAATTCCTCGAACATTGGACTATCTTCTGTAAGGGTTGAAGCCGGATCGAAAAGCAGATCCTTTTCTGCCTTGACTATTGTATATGGATTTTCTACTTCTCCTATCTTGATGATTGTCTTGAGATCTTTGAATCGTCTAGATGCTGGTAGTAGAGACTGCGGTCCAAAAAGGATTTTTTTAAGATTAGTGTCATTGAGTTTGAGATTGGAATCCTTTTCTTCTTCGAAGTCAAGAAGGTAAATCATATTACGAGCGACCCTCTGCGCTGGCCCTTCAAATATAGTTTCCTCTATTTGAACGTGTGGACTCGATTGCTTTGTTTCAGACCGTCCTCTATCCTCATCTTCATCTTCATCTTCATCTTCATCTTTGACCTCATCTGCAAACTTGACTCTCTTTTCACTTTTTCTAACTGGAAGGCTACTAGAGTCCACGTCATCACCTGTGGCTTCCTCCTTGCTCAAAGTATCAGAAGATGACTGTTCGTTTGCTTTTACCGAAGGCGATTTTTCCTCATTCAGGTCGCTTTGAGCAAAAGTGACAGAGCTAGAAGCTGCCACGCTACCAGGGGTGCCAAATTTTTCGTTAGTCAAAACTTTTTCCTGAATTGATACTTGCGCATCACTATCTGAAACTTCCTGCTGTTTCCGTTCCTCAGTCTCGTGGTGCTTTCTTTCGTCCTTATACGGAGATGTACCACTTGTAGCCGAACTTTCATTCCTCTTACCAACATCTGCAGTTGTATCATTCTGTTCTTCTTGCTTGATGATTGGCTCGCCCGAGTTCCCCAGTTCCTCGTTAGATGAATTTCTATTTGTAATATCGTGTTGTTCTTCGTTATTGTGAGACTCGTGATTGAAGCTTTCCCGGTTTATGATTTGCTGCAGTGTTTCACTGTAGGTCGGCAAATCCAGCGTTTCAGACACATTTGTTATATTATCTCTCTCTGGAGTTTCGCTTGCTTGTTTTTTATCCAAATCCGATCCATTTTCCATTCGTATTTTCTCCTCTTCTCGCCTTTTTTGTTCTAGTTCTTGTTTGATGATTGGTAATTCGGTATCAATTTCCCCTGGTTGTCTTTGAATTTCATCAGCTAATGGAACCTTTCTTTTCCTTCCGAGCTTCTTTTTGGTCCTACTATTCTTTATGGCATTTGCATGTTTTGCCTCATTGACTTCATCTAGGGGAGTTATGAATCTTTCGCTCGCGAGAAACCTTATAACGTTTTTGAGGTGTATTTTTCGCAGTTGTAACATTTGCTTCTGTCTTTCTTTTTTAACTATTTCTTGTTCTTGAAATTGTTGTAAAGACAAAATATTAGCCTTTTCTGTCTCTACCGCTTCTGCAAGCTTCTCCTCCTGTGTGAGCTCGACGTGCTTCACTCGAACTATTGGAGCAACGCTGGCCCGCTTTTTCTCATCTGCTTTCAATTTTTCCACCAATGCCTGCTTATTCTCTACAGCCGTGGCTCTCGACGATGACCTTCTCATGGAAAGTAGTAATGCATCAGATGATGTTAAACCAAACTTTTGCTTTTTAGCCCTCGGTACAGCAGGGGCTCGAGGCTTTATAGTCGGTATGATATTCTTTCTTTTCTTGATGGCACGCTTATTTATTCGCTCTTGCTTCTCGAGCTCTTTCTCTCCTTCACTCTCATCCGATTCAGACACAGATATATCCGAGTCTGAGAGAACTTCGTCAGGATCAACGTTATCGCCTTCGTCTTCAGAATCATGAGTACGCTTTCTGCTCTCTTGTTCAGTACTTCTATCATTATCGCCTTCATCGTCTTCCTCTCCTGCTTCACTGTCTTCATTTTCTTCACCATCTTCTTCACTTTCCCCTACGAACTCTTGATCGTCTGCATCTTCTTGAAATAATAGCCGTACATTTTCGTCTTCCTCTAATGCAACTTGAGAAACCGTTTCCTGAGCTTCACTAGCCTGTTCTTCTTGCTCAATCAATTGTTTAAGACGTGCCCCAGCATTGGCACGCCTAGATCTACTAGCTACCAAACTGTCTTCCGCACTCATGTACTTTTGACGATGATATAGCTCAAGAAGACAGTTTCAAAGGAGTTGATATACGAAAAAATGAATTTTTCGATTACACCCAATTCTCATACAGGTTTAAATTGCATTTTTTTCACTAATCTAGGTCAAGATAAAGCAAATGATGAAGTTCACCGTTAGAAGGAGTCCTATAGTAGGAAGGGTAACATTTACAAGGCCGTTACATAGTTCGAGCCGTTTGCTTCAAAATGGTACTAAGTTTACAAACGCAACAGAGGACGAATTATCACATTTCAATGCCTTAGCTTCGTCATGGTGGGATGTCAATGGACCCCAAAGGATATTGCATAAGATGAACTTATTAAGGATGGATTTTATTTACGACAACATTCGAACCCATTTACGGTTAAATGAGCCAACAGCACCTGTTGAGGAAGAGATTTATATTCCACCGTATAACCTTGACTTATTACCACTAGCGATCAAAAATAGAATTTTACGGGAGCAAGAACTTAAAAGGAACGAGATTTTGGATGCAAGTGGGTTGAAGGTGCTTGATGTGGGATGTGGAGGAGGAATTCTATCTGAATCATTAGCAAGAATGAGCTTTGTCAAGAGTGTCGAAGGCATTGACTTGTCAGAGGACGTTTTAGAGGCTGCCAAAGTGCATAGATTAAAAGATCCTTTGCTCAGCCAATCAGAGAAATTGTCTTACCATTTGAAGGCAATTGAAGATATTCCAAGAAATAAGGAGTACGATATAATAACGATGTTCGAAATGTTAGAACACGTCACTTATCCGTCTAAGATATTATCAGAAGCTTTACTGAGACTTAAAGTCGGAGGCTGGGTCTTCTTATCCACCATAAACAGAGATTTTGTTAGCTGGTTCACCACTATTTTTATGGGCGAACATGTGTTGAAAATAGTACCTGTGGGAACACACTCTTTGGATAAATATATCAACCAACTGGAAGTGAAAGACTGGCTAGAAAAAGATCCTACAAGAAGGGAATGCTTTGAGGTGGTGGACACAAAAGGGTGTGTCTATTTGCCTGCTTACGGCTGGAAATTTACAAGTAACCCTAACGTGGGGAACTATTTTATGGCAATTCAAAGAAAGAAATAATGTATTATGTCATTTATGTTAATAAATCTCAGTAGAACGTTTTTACTCAAGAGCCCTTAATTAGCAACCTTGGCGGGATCCTCTTTCGGTTCGTCAATAAAAGTAGGCAAGCTGTCTGACACTGTTTGCTCATCATTCAAGTAGCTTGGCATTCCAATACCTCCCTCTGTCATTTCGCTTTCAAAATCCATTTCCTCACCCAAAGCGTCTAATTCAGCATCTAGTTCAGATTCACTTATTTCGTCAGGAACGCCATAGCTGGTCAGGAGCGATTCTTGTAATTCGTTCGATTTGTCAATTAAATCCAACATTTCGTCTTGTAAAGATTCGATCTTGTCCAAATCAATCTTGCCGTATGTTTTCTTGAGCTGCTTATTCGCTGACTTCATAGCATCAACAGTGATCATCGTGTTTTGCAAGTTATCTGTGGTCATAGCCGCCTGGGTCATGTTCCAAGATTGGTTTTCCAATTGATCCTTTTGGGCCTCTATCTGCTTTCTTTGCCTTAACAACTTAATCGCCTTTTGCTTCAATGCCGATTTACCGGGTCCATCTCTCATTCTAGCCATCTTCTGCTGATAAGTCGATAATTCCGAATTGATCTTGGATAACTTAACATCGAAAGAACCGATCCTCTCTTCGGTATTTTTCACCGCGTCATTTAACGATGGCTTCGGCACTGTGTTTTTGGATCCAAACAACCTGTTCATTATATGCTATCGATCCTACTCTTTGGTAGAATAAGTATAGCTTTCTTTATCTAATAGATAAAAAGGCAAATAGTGCGAGCACCACCGGCTGACCCAAATCAAATTCTAGTAATTTAACACAGGCAGCAGTGCTTACTACAGTGCGACTCAGACTCTAAAAGCTTGACTTGGTTTAGATTACTGGTAAACTACGAGAGACCTGTTCATAAGGGAATATGATAACATGAAGTAAACAGTAATCCATTATAACTCATACCATATATTCAGAAAATAAGAAATAGCTCCACTAGCTCAGTAGGCAGAGCGTCAGTCTCATAGTTTATAATTGTGTTATCTGAAGGTCGACAGTTCGAACCTGCCGTGGAGCATTTCTTTTTTTTTTTTTTAGCTGGTTTTAAGACAAGCTAAATCATACCTACGCTATTAGAAGAATACTTTGCTTTGTATGCCCTTGTGGACACAGCCCTCTTATCACTGAGTGACCAACTTTGTGTGTTAAAATAGCAACTGCTTCATTAACGCAAAGCAATTTTTTTTTGAAGATTTCAACAACTAAACTTACGGTGTACTAGTACTATACTAATTTAGCAGAAACGGCTGATGGAGACACCTTGTAGACAGTTTATGCTAATTAAGTATGAAAGTGAAAAAAAAAAAAGTGACGTGCATGAATTCTGAAATTCGTAGCATGTAAAATTCATTACGTTTAATATGTACCTAAATTTATCAAAAATAAGAGAGAATCAGTTTGATGCAAGGTAGCTGCTAAATTCATCAATTGTTTATTATTTGAGCAAAAACTGCAACATAAGAATTTTTTTTACAACTTCAATAAACAACATCACTCTCTTCTATAGTCTATCATCAAATTGACGATCAGAATCCCCAGTTTCAAGAATCAGAATTTTTAGATAAAAGCCTTCCTTTATTTGGCGATGATAGACAATCTCATGATTTGGCTTCATGTCTAATTTCTGGGTTCAATCGGCAGCACAGTAACTTGCCGAAGCTAGTAAAAAGTCCCAACCCATTTTGAGAAAGGAGAAGCCAGTAAACACGCAGGATGTAATACCAGATCAACCTACAGCCATGGAATGGATATAAGGTGTATTTTCAAAAACAGTTATTAGATGAATGCTACACTGTTTTCTTATCTGCCATCCACAGCAACTCGACTCATAAACAGAAGTGTAGCTATTAACGAAATACGTTCAAAGATTAGTGACATTGTGACGAAGCGAGCGTAGAGGATAGAGTGTGTCAGAGTTTGAACGCAACAGCAAAAAGCTTCCAAAAGTAGCTAGATGAGGCAGACAAAAACTTTGGGCGCGCTATCTATCAGACAAAACGTCTGCATGGCTGCAAATTTCTAGCCCCAATATTTGTCTAATAACTTTGCAGACATAAGAAGATCTTGACTAAGAATACATTCCTTGGTGTGCCTACGATTCAGGGCCACTCTTGGTATAGACAGTCTTACCTTGAATCGAGTTATCTAAGCGTCGCGAGTTGTGAACATTTACGAGCCCTTCCAGCGCGTTGTTAAAAGTTTTCCAATTTCAAAAGTTTACCAAGTAAGTCCCGAGGTTTTAGCACGAAAATTCATATTATTTAGTGTAGTGAAAGGCTAGTTTATCGAAGAAACAAACACACAAAGAGAAAAGCTAATATAAGGTTGTTTGTCCTATTCTGTACCTAATGAATATACAGCGAGAATTTTCAGTATGGGTTTAAAAGAGCACTGCAAGGTTGCTTTTCCTAGGGTAGCGGCAAAAATTCTGACAATTGACCTATGTCATTTGGTATCGAGGAGCTGCCAAATTGTTTCGCGGAAAAGTAACCCAAATAATTGAGATGGGTCTACTCGAGCAAGCATCAGCTCCGTAGGTATGATCGGTGGAAGTACCGGCTCTTCTACCTGAACTTTTGCATCAGGGCTGTGATGACAACTGAAGCGAGTATTTCGAGGCTTATTTAGGCAATTGACACGTTTGAGAGCTCCGCGTTGCCACTAATTCAATGTACTACAAAGTAAAATAAAAGGCTATATCATGACGAAACGCACTTTACTGAAATGCAACGTGATTGAGGTGAACAGCAAAAGCCGTACTGGTTAATTAACATGTTCCATTATAAAATATTATCGTTTTATGCCTGTGGAGCCTACACATACGTGTATGAACAAGCAATTGGTAAGTTCAGGTGTTGGCCTAGATCGGTCTAGGAATAATACCATACAAGCGTGAAGAATCGATCGCTGTAATGATATTAAGCGAACCCGTAGAGAGGTCTGGCACCACACGTGACTGCAAAATAATCTTTTACGAAGCTGCAGTATTAAACAGTTTAGTTGCAGGTTTAGGTTGCTCCTACACTTTTCATTGACATGCCTGAAGTATCAGAAGTATGTATAGTAGAGTAAATGACGCTGAAAAGCTATTTTACTAACGTTTGAAAAGGTTTCACACGTTTGCGCTTTATTGAGGAGGCACGTAATTGGGTTTAAACTTACTAAGGTTCTCTTGAATAATGATCCACTCTTGTTTCCGTTTTTGAAGAATGATCCGAACGCAGAAGAAAATATCGTTAAGCTACAAACCAAATTAGAAAACAGTCGCGTCAGGTCAATAGGCCGACATGGGAAATACTTCTGGTTGCGATTGAACTTGAATGAAGAGGGAGCACAGGAAACTGGAGTTTTGCTCATGCATTTTGGGATGACAGGTATGATCAAAATTAAAGATGTCAAATCACATCTAGTCGTCATGGAGAACGGAGGCGACAAGAAGGTTTTGAAGGAGATGGAGCTCGACACCAGATCGACTGGAAAAGAATCGAAATTCTTTGAGAACGGCATCAAGCACGAGAAAGAAAAGCACTTCGAAGCAGACTTAGCCCAGGATTCAGAAATAATTAAAACAGAGACACTAGAGGAAGAAATCAAGAAAGAAAACAAGAAAGAAACAGAAAGCACAGACGAAAAGGATATATGGCCTCCTAAATTTGTTAAGTTCGAAATGACTTTAGAGAAGGACAATGAGAAGTACGACTTAGTCTTCGTGGATCCTAGAAGGTTGGGGAGAGTTAGATTTTTGACTGGTCCATCCGTGCAAACAGATGAAGACCTCATGAAGGAAGAGCCGTTGTCTGTTCTCGGACCAGATTACTCCAAACCTCTCGAGATGCCAGATACCCCGTTCACTACTGGAGACCCGGACCCCGACCACCATGGGCGTCCAAGACTCTCGCTCGACGATTTCGGCAAACTAATTGTAACGAAGAAGAAGGCGATCAAAAGCCTTTTGCTAGATCAAGAGCATTTTGCAGGAGTGGGCAATTGGGTAGGCGATGAAATATTATATCATGCCAGAATACATCCGAACGATATTTTGAGTAGTAAGTTGCTGACGGAGACTGATGAAGTTCATCCCATCGTCGAGGCTTTGTACAACGCGGTCATTTACGTATGCGAGCTTAGCGTTCAGCTTGAGGGCAATGTAAAGGAGTTTCCGTCGCATTGGTTAATGTTACACAGATGGGGCAAGAGACGGAAAAACAGTCCGAAACCTAAAACTCAAGAAGGTTACGAAGTTGATTTCGTGACAGTTGGTGGTAGAACCAGTTGCTTCGTTCCCGCATTGCAAAAAATGATACAGAAGAAATCTACTAGCGGAAAAATGAGTGCCGAAAAGCAAGCGGAGGGCCATTCGCATGGAAAAAAACGTAAGATCCAATCTTAAGGTTTTTCTGTGTGCAAAAAACTACGAAAAACGTAAGATTCGATATTGAGATAATTTTGTAAGCAGAAAATAGAAAAATAAAAATCACGATGGTTTAAAGAGTCTATAATTGATTTCGAGGCTTGTGGTATAAGTCGCGGCACTGATTACGCGTAGAGCGCTATTCAAATACTTATATTTCGGTCCTGTAACGGCATTGATATTTTAGATCGCTTTACGCTTCGCTTAAGTTAATGAGCGGCGTAAAGCTTCTTAAATTCTACCCGCACGCGGCTTCTTGCGTTGTCGTTGTGCTGCAAAAGTTTTTCCGTTCGCGGAATGGAAAACTCCACTTCGATTTCTTCCGAGTTCACCCGCTCGCTTTGGACCACCAAATTCATCTCCGCTATAACCCACCACCCTCTTGGCTTACAACTAGCTAGTCTCCCACAATCCGGCCAACATAACGTAATGTACCTTTGCCTGCTTATCAGGAAACTCACTCCTCCTTTCTTGCTGATACCGGGACCTTCCAGGTACGACTAGAACTTCTGTTCCCGTCTCTACGTCAAAATCGCATCCCCTCACTTATCTGCGACATAGGAAATTCCCGGAATGCATCATGGGGTGCAAAAATTCTCTGATTATTTCACCAATTCCGGTGGTACTATCTGTGTAGTGAAAGCTTAACACATATAAAGTTCAGTTCGACCTTCGATTTCATGGTAAAGTTTATACGAACCTACCAGACACGAGAGCGGCGTAGGTGATAGATTAGGTTGCCAACTTTAAGAAGGCGAAACCACTAAAGTTAAGCCTATTATCTCTCAACTAGGTTGGCCGCTAGTCCGATAGACCGGAATTAATTGTGTATAAGAACCGGAAAGATACCGGAACACACTATCGAAAGACTTTCGATTATAAAAGCAAGTATTACTCTAAATTTCAAGAGCGATTTTCGATTGCGATTGACGTTTTCTCCTCCATCTTGGCAAGTATCAGGTTAAGCACTCGTCAGTGGTTTGAAGATAGGCTCTGAAAAAATGATTAGGAAGACAAACAGACTAGGGGTAAATCAATTGAGCCCGAAATCAGCAATAGGGAAATTGCAAGTTCGTTGGAATAGTTCTGCTGACTCCAACTCCTCGATTCACACACACACTATCAAGACACCGGTCGGCATCAGGGCGGCTATTGCTTCTTTGCGCCCAAAGACAACTAGGTTATCGATTGAAGGACCTATCGAGTGTGATTTGGAAGGTTTTACGCTATTGAACTCAGCTATTTTCAATAAGGGATCTGCGTTTAGCAAAGAAGAGAGACAGGCATTTGGTTTAGATGGTCTTTTGCCGGTGCAAATTAACACTTTGGATGAGCAAGTTGAAAGAGCTTACAGACAATTCTCGTATTTGAAGACGCCTTTAGCGAAGAATGATTTCTGTACTTCAATGAGAATCCAGAACAAGGTTTTATACTATGAATTAGTGAGACGCCACATTCGAGAAATGCTTCCAATAATATATACACCCACAGAAGGGGATGCCATTGCAACCTATTCGCATAGATTCAGGAAACCTGAGGGTTGCTTTTTGGACATAAATGACCCGGACTCAATCGATGCACGGTTGTCGGCCTATGGTGAGGATAAGGATATAGATTATATTGTTGTCTCAGATGGAGAAGGTATTTTGGGTATTGGTGACCAGGGTGTAGGTGGTGTTAGAATTGCAATTGCAAAGTTAGGTTTGATGACATTGTGTGGCGGTATCCACCCCGCAAGAGTTCTTCCCGTGGTTTTGGACGTGGGAACTAATAATGAAGATTTACTTCAAGATGAACTATATATGGGCAATAAGTTCCACAGAGTCCGTGGTGATCAATATTGGGATTTCGTTGACAAATTCATTAACGCGGTAAAGAAGAGATTTCCAAGCGCAGTTCTTCACTATGAAGATTTTGGGGTCTCAACAGGCAGAAAAATGTTACATAAATATAGAGAAAGCTTGCCATCATTCAACGACGACATTCAGGGTACAGGTGCAGTAGTTATGGCATCAATGACTGCTGCCTTGCAATATTCTAACAGGGATTTGTTAGAAACGCAAACTGTGATTTACGGGGCTGGCTCTGCAGGTTTAGGTATTGCAGACCAAATTGTTAAACACATGATAAGCCATGGTGCATCAGAAGAGAAAGCTCGGAGTACTATTCATTGTATGGACCGTAACGGTTTACTTTTGAAGTCCTCAAAAGATTTGTCTGAGGGACAAGTGAAGTACGCCGATGAAGATAGTGAATGGACTGGAGTGGATACTACAAAGTTGCTAGAAGTGGTAAAACATGTCAAACCAACTGTTTTAGTTGGTTGTTCTACTCAAGCTGGAGCTTTTACAGAGGAAATCGTTAAGGCGATGTACAAGCATAATCCACAACCAATTATATTTCCATTGTCCAATCCTACTAGATTGCATGAGGCATTTCCTGTAGATCTTATGAAATGGACAGACAATAATGCATTAATTGCGACTGGATCTCCTTTCCCTCCTGTTGACGGGTATGCTATTTCCGAGAACAACAACTGCTTCTCTTTCCCTGGTATTGGTTTAGGGGCTGTTTTGTCTAGATGCACTACGATTTCTGATTCTATGGTTTCTGCAGGTGTTGATCAATTAGCGTCATTGTCTCCTAAAATGCAAGATCCTAAGAATGGCTTGTTACCTCGTTTGGAAGAAATTGACGAAGTGAGTGCCAAAGTAGCAACAGCGATAATATTGCAGTCGCTCAAAGAGGGTACGGCAAGAGTAGAAAATGAAGAAAAGCCAACTGGCGGTCACGTTGAAGTCCCAAGAGACTTTAATAAATGTTTGAAATGGGTGCAGTCGCAAATGTGGAAGCCCATTTACAGGCCTTTGGTCAAGGTGCAGCATGTTCCTGAAGTTCATACTCATCAATATTAGGATAACTTTCTTTTTTGATAGAGCTGATGATTGCTGTACATCAAGGTAAGTTGAGATTGACATCAAGGAACATCATAGAGTATATTTAGTCAATATGAGTGCTTATTTCTTTTATTTAAAACTCTGAAACTTTAAACAAGTCTAATACACGTATTAATACTGCTACAAAGTGTCGTTTAAAAAGTCCGCTGTCCTCGTAATACCGAAAAACTCTTCTCTATCAATTTTTTCAAGATCAAGAGGCTTCTGGGTGCTCTGTTCCTGATGCTTGATTTTGCGAAGTAAATGATTCTCAAAAAAAAGCATACTGTCATGCAAACCCCAAGGCTCAACATAAAGCCTTACATTACAATGATTCGGATCGTTCTCTCTAATAAACTCGTAGCCTTTCAAGCCAATTTTACCCTCAGAGTTACCATAGTTGTGGCCATCAAGCGGAATATCAAGAGCGTGGCGGCACAATTGAGTGATCTCGGTTCGTAAACTTTCGTCTTCACCAAAAATGATAAACACGTCACATTTGGGGTCCCTTAACGTTGGAATACCGTGCCAATCTTCTGCCTCAGAGGGCGCGAGTCCCGGGCAATTCTTCAAGCTTTTAAGATCTTCATCTCCTGTTATTAAAGATATTTTATCGATATTTTTGAAGTGAAAATACGTCACCATGTCGTAGTTCACGTTCTCGTAATACGAATTTCCTTTCTGAAGAACGGCTTTGGTAGGGTTCAATACACACCAAGGGCTGATTAAAAGCAATTTAGATGGATAGACGATGTTATGCAAATTAGCTTTCTTCAAAAACTGTAAATACCCTAATGATAAGTTTCCTCCTGCAGAATCGCCCATTAACATGACGTTCGTATTCCCGTCTTCAGTAACTAGACGCGAGTACGTTTCGTGCAACTGGTTCATTTGATAAGGAAACTTGTAGCCATGTGAAGCCAATCCATAGTCCAACATCAAAATCGACAACCGTGCCTGTTTTTCAGGCTTGAGCAATTTGTACACAGCTAGCACAGATTCGAGTTGCTCGGGTTGCGTTTGAAGGAAAAACCCACCACCATGGATATAAAGCAAGAGGGGGTCGTCGGGCTTCCTGTCCTGCTGCTTTACCAACCAAATTGAATTTTTATCATAATTGGTCCCATACCCGGGCAATCTGCTTGTAATCAGCTTGTAAAAGTACCCAATTACTCGGTTGACAAGAAATTTGTTGCTCAAAAATGAGATGTAGTATGCATCTGGTACTTCCAACGAGAGAGCCGCCCGATACAAGGTCAACTTCAACGAAAGCGCAAGGCTGTTTTTGTATTTTCTATAGGGAAGCCCTACCGTGTAAAACTTCACCACCGCAATAAGAAGCAGGATGGGTATTCCCAAGATCGTCACCAACCCGCGTAGAGTAATCATTATAGTAGCAACTCTTTTCTTCGACTACGCCGTGAACTTGGGCTTGCGCATGCTTATATACGAAGGCCAGACCCCATGTGAAATCGGCTTCCAACTTTTTTCTGGTTTCCATTTAATTGTTTCGAACGAGGCACAAATTCGTCAACCCCACATAGATAGCCTACATGTATTCCTTTGGTAACCGAAACTATGCTTCTGTTTGCTCTTTTCGCTTAGACGCCGCAACTCTACTTACCGGCCCTTAAGAAAAAGTAGTATGAAATTCATCAAAACAGATTCAGTTTTCTTTATATCTAAACAACATCATTCATTAGAATTCTCATCGAGCCAACAGGATGTTTCCGATATCTATATCTGTGTCTAAAGACATGGGTTCTTCCTCTTCCTGTGATAGCCGTTAATCGCCAACCCGAGGAACCAAAAAACTGAGATTACATAAGCAGCGAATTAAAGGTTGGGCCCAACGTCGAGAAATCGGTACCACTAACTGGAAGTGAAAAGTTTCCAATAGGCGGTAAACAGATCAATTGAAGGAAATTTGATAATGTCGGTTGACGAATTGAAGGCCACTGTGACAAAGTTGCAGGACAGAATTTCTTACTTGGAACAAAAGGCAGGAGTTGTGCCAAATGTGCCAAAATCCATTAGAATGGTGTTAATTGGACCACCAGGAGCTGGGAAGGGAACCCAGGCACCAAACTTGAAGGAAAAGTTTTGTGCATGTCACTTGGCTACCGGAGACATGTTGAGGGCACAAGTTGCTGCTAAGACAGCTTTGGGGGTTGAGGCCAAGAAAATCATGGACCAAGGAAGCTTGGTGTCGGACGAGATTATGGTTAACATGATCAAGGCTGAGTTGGAAGGTAATGAGGAGTGCGCAAAGGGCTTCATTTTGGATGGGTTCCCTAGAACTATTCCACAGGCGGAGAAGTTGGACTCGATGTTGGAAGCGAGAAAGACGCCTTTGCAAAATGCGGTTGAGTTGAAGATCGACGACGAATTGTTAGTTTCGAGAATCACCGGCAGATTAGTCCACCCTGCGTCCGGTAGATCGTACCACAAAATGTTCAACCCACCAAAGACCGAGATGATTGACGACATTTCCGGTGAACCATTGGTACAGAGATCGGACGACAACGAAGAGGCTTTGAAGAAGAGATTGGTCACCTACCATAAGCAAACCGAGCCTATCGTTGACTACTATAGAAAAACTGGCATTTGGTCCGGTGTGGATGCTTCTCAAAAGCCCGGTAAGGTTTGGGAGGACATCTTACGTTGTTTGGGCCAAAAATAAGTGCAAAGCACTCTATGTATTTAGCTAATTAACTATATATGATGGTTGTTAATCAAAAACTACTTTTAATATTTTTCTCGTTTAACTTTGGGATTGATTTCTTCGTCTGCTCCCCTCTTTTTATTAGCTTCATTGAAGCATGTAGCATGACAGATCTTGCGACTGTTCTTACCTTCACCTGGGGCGCGGATACAATTGTACCAGCACCATTCTCCTAGGTCGTCATTATAAGTTGCCTTAATCTGATCCCGACAAATGAGACACTTGTTGTTCATGTTTGTTTCGTTAGACGGAATAGTTACATATGGTATTTCTGTTTTAGCGATGTTGCTTGAATTATTCAATATGCTAGCTTGCACTGATTCATTGCTTGAAATTGTCGAGTACTCCAAGAGGTCCTCTTCTCTGAACTTGACCCAGTCGTAGTCATCTAGGTACCATATTCTTGACTGTACGTTCGCGTTGGCCATTTTCTTGTTAATACGAAAATGCCAATCTAAGTGTAGCCTTCTTTTACTGACGCCGGTTTCATCAGTAGTAAATCTCTTACCACATGTCCCACATTTAGAAGATTTCGCATCATATAAGAGTGATTTGGTTTTATCGGCAACACTATGCGAGTTTATGAAAGTTTGCAATCCTTTTGTTTCAATGCCTAGATCATTTAATTCATTAAATTTTAGCTGTTCATATTCAGTTCTAGCTAAGTTTGAGCTAGGAATATTGAACTTAGCATTCGAATTTATTAATAGCTGTTCTAGTACACTATTTGATGGTAAATCTACATTATTGGGAATATTGATGGCTGGTTGGTACTTGCGTTTAGGGAAATTCAAATCATAACTTGGCATAGACCCAGGCTTGAGGGACTGATCCACCTTGATCAACCCCGATACTACCAACATCCCAAATAACTCACGGGCTCGATTGGCTTGCACAGGTGCCACATGCAATTGTCCTGGAGTGGTAGCCGGAGTTATCGCTGCCGGTTTTGGTATAGGTGTGTTATAAGTGCTCAATTCTTGCTGCTTTATGGTTTGTAACTGCGACTGCACCGCTTGCAAGTCATTCAATTTCATGGTCTGGCTTTGCAACAACGTCTTCAACTGGTTCAACGCGTTAAAACGGTCACTAAGCTTGGGGTCAGGGTTGTTGATGAGCTTGTTCAGGAAAATGGGGAGCAATGTATTGATGTCCTCGATCAACGCCGCATTCGAAAGCTCGTTTCTCTTGGAGTATTTGGCATGGGCCTGGGTCAAAAACGACGACACTTTGTCCAACTGCTCCTGGGGGAACAAGGGAAAGTTCGTGCCCTTTGTTTTAGCCAACTTCCATGACTCAAACAAGTTGACCAACTTTTGTCTCACGGTGTCGTTCACCAACAAGTATACATGCGAGAACAATTTGAAGATCTCATCTCCAACCAATATATTATACGGATTTCCCACCGTTTTGCAGATCGAGTCCAACAAATAAAATGCAAATAGTTTGTGGTCAGGAATACTTTTGAGAATCCGATTGATTATAGCGTTGGCGATTCCATCGGCCACGTCTGTGTTTTCTCGGGCAATGATAGTAAGATTGCGGATTATTGGCCACGAATTAAAGGTCAACTCCGTCAAACTTTGGGCATAGTCTTCCTCTATTGTTGATTGGGGGTCTGATGCCATATTACCTCTCTAATCGTCTCCCTTTACCTTTTACTTTAGAAGCTACTCATCTTACTCAACTAATAGAAGAATCAATCGGAATAGACGCTCGAGAAGCCAGTCGTGCACTGGCCAAATTTATCAGTTAGCCGCGGTGACAAAATTTTCACTATCATAGTACCATTAAGTCCTATAATGGACAATAGTCATAACAGGTATCTTACAACAAGAGTAAATGTCTCCAACTGCCAGTACAGACAAGAAACAATCCGGAGCAGCTAGGGTGTTAGGATCTGCGTCCGCAGGGATTTGTGAGATCGCCGTTTTCCACCCAGTGGACACGATTTCTAAGAGATTGATGTCGAACCATGGTAAGATTACGTCTGCGGGCCAGTTGAACAGTGTTATCTTTAGGGAACACGCGAAAGAGGCGTTGGGGAAGAGACTTTTTACTTTGTTTCCGGGATTGGGATATGCTGCATGCTACAAGATCTTGCAAAGGGTGTACAAGTACGGGGGCCAGCCGTTCGCCAACGAGTTCTTGACGAAAAACTTCAGAGACACATACGAGTCGTGGCTCGGACCTAAGACAGGGAAGGCGATGTTGTCAGCCACTGCTGGGTCGCTAATTGGTATCGGGGAAGTGGTGTTGTTGCCATTGGATGTGTTGAAGATCAAGCGTCAAACAAACCCTGAATCCTTCCGTGGTAGAGGTGTGCTTAAGATTTTTGCTGATGAAGGTTTCGGATTGTACAGAGGCTGGGGATGGACGGCTGCGAGAAACGCTCCCGGATCGTTCGCATTATTCGGAGGTAACTCGTTTGCGAAAGAGTACATTTTCGGTTTATCTGATTACAGCGCCGCCACATGGACTCAGAATTTCATCACTTCCATTTTTGGGGCTTCTGCCTCTTTGATCGTGTCTGCTCCATTAGATGTAATCAAGACAAGAATCCAAAACAGAAATTTCGATAACCCCGAATCTGGTGTCACCATTTTGAAGAAAATGTTGAAGAACGAGGGTATCTCGTCCTTTTTCAAGGGTTTAACTCCAAAGTTGTTAACCACTGGTCCGAAATTGGTCTTTTCCTTCGCTTTGGCTCAGTCATTGATCCCAGCTTTTGATAAATTGTTAAAATAGAGGCAGATACGATAGATGGATTTATTCAGCCTTTTAGTTATTCTTTGTACATAGTGAATTGGAGTCTTTGTGAATCACCCACTAACATAGACTGAGTGCTTCCATTATAGTATTTCGGTACAATTGTAGCACTTTATAATCAAACTCAACTTGTATTCGTCTAAAATAGGTAAGTGCGACTATTAGTCAAGACGTTCCAGACGGCCTACAAAATGACTGTAAATGACCAACTTCTTTCTGTGCTTATATATGCATTCTCCAGGGCAAATACAAATGCGTTAGGACAGATTCACTTCTTATAAAAGTCAACGAAAGCAAAGTAGTGAAGATTTCAGTTCAAGAGCCGCTACGACGAACAATGAAGTTCGTCTCTTTTATCATTTACGTTTTGAAAATCAATATATTGCAGGTATTGGTTAATAACAGCCGGTCACATTCTTTATCGATTCAGCTTATAGATAGCTCGATATTTGAAGCTAGTGCCTCTACATCACATTGCGATGAGTATGCTGACCGAGCATTTATAGTGAACAATATGACCGGTGTTCCGATAATGTGATAGCAATTTGAGCAGCTGTGAGTTAGGTCATTAGGATGGGCACTTATGACGGTAAATTTTTATGAAAGGAATGGTGAGAACAGTGAAAGGTATACGACTAGATAAAGTAGAATGACGAATAATGTGTATAATGCTTGAGGTATATAACTTTAAATAATGTCGAATAGATTAGAACCGGTCAAAATACGAACGCTAAAAGTCTGTAGGAATGGAGATCTCGCGTACTCCAAAATCATTGAAATAGCCTAATTTGATGATACTTGGTAGTTCACTCACCCATCTACGTCTTCCTAGAATCGTATCGAGTTCCTCTACGCTTACTTTACCTTCTAGAATGCAAAGCCTAATAACGGCTTCGACCTTTCTCTTTTCTCTCTGAAGTTTTTCTGTTATGCGTTCCCGAAGGCCACCTGATGTATTTGATATATTCATAGCGTTTTTCAAGAAAGTTTTCGAGTTTTGAAGTAAGACGTTTTGATGCTTGAGAGCAGGCTCGTAATTGTGCAACTGCGATCTTTGCAAATCAATATCCGATCTGGCGATGATTATATCACCCATTTGACATATGATAGATCCAAGACCATCATCCGTGGAGGATGGCTGTCTCTTTTTCTCATCTAACAACTTGCCTAGCAATTCTTGTGCTTTCTTGTAATTGTTCGACATCTGAGTTAACGCTTTCCAGAAAACGTTAGCCATATTAGAGTCTTCATTAGCTGACGCTAAATTAATATCGTTTCTGTATATTAACGTTTGGATATTGTCTGCAGCCAGCATGTAGCGTTCAGGAGTAAAAGGCAAGGAGCCGTCATTCCACAATACGAATAGTTGATCAAAGTCGTTAGTGAGTAACCCGCTAATGTAAGTTTTGCTGATATTATAGTCATTAATCTGATCATTTGAGATTGAAGATATCATGTCGCTCCTCTGATTGCTCGATTCACTAAAATTAGAGACAACGTCCGTGGCAATGCTTTCACAGACATGCAAAAAGGGGCCAATCAAGTCTGCACACTGGGTTATTTGGGTACGAGGATCAGAGATGTTTTCTAGAATAGCCTGCGCTAGTTTATAACAAGCCAAAACGGTATCAAAGATGTCTGGTGGTTGGAGTACTTCCTCACTCACATACTCTTCCTCTTGAGGTGCATCTCCCAGTTGTGAAGACATGTCTGGCAAACCTGGATCACCCTGATTGTTTATATTTGTCAAGTCATTTATGAATTTCAGGAGCTCTGTGGTCTGAAGTTCTAATAGGTTTTGAAACATACCTTGAGCTCTCAAACCGACTTCAAGTATTTCACTCAAATTTTCAGAATCTTCATCTTGTTGAACCTCGATTACTTCCGTGTAGACAAGTGCTGTGTTGAACAACAAGTCCAAAGGTACTCTAGTATTCAACTCACGAGCCACTTCAATAGCTTTCTCATGAGCGCTTTCAATCTTCTGGAGCGGTTGAATTACAGATTCATCACCTCCACTAATTGCAACGTTGCTTAAATCACTGATGTTGACTCCGTCTGTTTTGAAGTACTGATTATAAACGTGAAATAAAAGTCTGGATGCATTGTAATAACTATCCAAATGGCCATTAGGCAGAAGCCTTATTGCATTTAAATATTGAATATAAGCCTTTTGATAGAATCTTAAACCTTTTGCCAAGTCAGATCCGAGCCATCTATCACCACTCTCTTCGTCGATAGCTCCTTGATCAATGAACTCTTCAGCCGTTTGGGGTTCTTCTGGTTTTAAAGAAGCTTTTTCTTTGTCGTCGTTTAATGACGAGTGGACTCTTTTACCTAGCTTGGATAACTTTCCCGCTTCTTAGCATACGTTAGTATCTCATAAGCACCGTAATCAACCTGCCTTTACTTACTTTTCATTCTATCCTTTTGAAAAAGAGTGAAGGCATCATATTTGATGTCGCGTAAGTATTTCTATGAACCAGTCACTTGGCTAGCCTTTCGTTTTACAGAAACAAGAATGTACCACAAGCGTTCTATTGACTGTATAGCTGACCTTCCGAGTCCAGATGAAATTGTATCCTACGAACCGCAGAAGTTTAGGGTCACGGTGCCGATTTATTGCCTATCGCTATTCAAAAGTCTTCAATGGAAACCTAATGCTCCCGCTATACTATATGTTACAGATTTTACTTCATATGAGTTCAGTGCATTCAATAAACAAGTGCTTTCTATCGGAGGCCAACTACTGTATAGCATTGCAAAAGAGAAGGTGATTGAGTCGGATAAGATCTTGAGTATCAATGTACCAACAAAGTTTATTCCCAAGGTAATACAAGAATTGAGTAGAACAAATTCAAATATGGAAGGCTATGATTTCAACAGTCCTGATAACTGTCAGTTTGAACAAGAGGGTATCTTTGCGAGAGCAGTTTTCATATTGAAGTTATACAAGGGCGGAGTGGAAGGAAACCTTATTTCATTGACTACTCTTGATAAACAGAATATTTCTGAGTTCTTTCCAGATGATTTCAGGCTCCAGAACTTGGTACGACAGTATATGGACTATTCAACTCCACGAATAACGAATCTGATAGCACGTCATTTTCCTATCGAGGACTTCATAAACTCTCCTGCAAGCAAAAAGAGAGCTATACATAGCTCCGACTCCGATAAGCAGTCCACAAAATGTCTGCGTGGGCCCCGGGGGATTGATCTCGCCTTCCATCAACATAAGGCACCTGATGATACTCAATTGCCCATAAATGCAAGCTCTCAGCCCAGTATGAGAGGTGAAATACCGTCTTCCATGCACCAGAACTCCTCGGACCATGAACATTATTCTCAAATCACCACTGTCCATGCATTCAGTCGCTTCCTCATTAACAAAGTGACTCTAGGCCAGCTTTGCGATATCGTTCTCACCATTGCCGAAATAAAGAAAGAACCACTCTTCGAAGTCAATGCCTATATTCAGGGTGTGCTTCCTTTCAAGCCCTTCGTGGTCAAGCCATTCAAAAAGACCTTGAAAGTTACTTCCTTCAAGATCATTCTTGCTGCATCGCCTGATCTTCCTACACTCAACAGCGAGAATACCGTCGCATTGGAGTTGAATACAGAAAAGGAGATTTGCAACTTTCTTCAAGTCGACGAAGTTGAAGAGATTTACGAGCAATTTCGTCTGGTACAAGCTTCTATCTCAAAGCTCTTGTCTACTAATTCTACCTTGAAAACTATAAGAGTTAAAAAAATTCTTTCTAGCGCAAATAGTGGTTATGTGCGTCCATATTGGACTTGTCTAACTAACTTGAATGATTTGTCTAGCTAAATATCGAGTTTTGTCTTTTTTTTGGCTTTTGTTTCTGTTATCAATCTTGGAAGCAACTGGCTTGGGGAAAAGTTCTCTTACGCCAAATAAGGCCTGACCAAAATCTAAATGGGGATGGTATAAGCACCTTACATGGCTTATCAGATGAGCCCCTTCAAGAATCAATCGAAAATCTATTTTTACATGTGGCCAGGCTGGGGCCAATTTTTATGCGAATGATCCATTAGTGAAATCGCTATTGATTGTTCAACATAGATTTTTACGCGTGGGACTTCGCCGCATCCACAAAATTTGCGTATTTAAAGGTTTGATAAGGAAATGTAGGAGTTCAGAGACAGTTTTTGTAGAAAAAGCATATATATCTAATCATTATCGTAGTTGGATACTAGAGATTTTCAAAAATCATTGTTTAAATCAGAGTCATATTTAGTAAAATAAGCCAGTCATATCAAATTTGAACAAACTATGTATGTCTCACAAATTTCGGAACAGTTATGCCCATCAAATCTTATACGGAGGTCTTTCGAGTCGAATGTCAAGTCGACCGCGGATTCATTCAAACATTGGGATACTTGCATGCACAATAAGACGTGCAAAATCGTGGCTATAGTAGGTATAGTGCTCGCAGTGCTTTTTGTATTTTGGATCTTTTCGACTATAGTGTCTTGCTGCTTATTAGGAAAGAGCTGCATCAAGGCTTTATGTTGCTGCTGTTGTAGGCCCGCGGGTCAGACTCGAGTTGTGGAGAACCAAATGGCCCCCAATCCTAATATGTATCCCCCAGCGCCCGCACCACATTACACGAGACAGCCACAGCCAGCCTATAATCGGGATGGATACGTTCCCGTCGCTGATACCGCCTACGATCCCAATAATCCCTTCAGAGATGAAAAACACGTTTCATATCGAGGATACGACTATTAGATAGACTACTCGGATATATATAATTAGTTCGACAAACCTGTGAAATAGTAACTGTCCTGATTTTCTATACGCTCCTTAACACTTCAGCTTCGAAAACTCCTGCTTGTAACAGAAATGGAAAATATGTTCCAACGAATTAATAATAAATGGCTCTGTTGAGTTTTTGGAACTCCAATGACCCTGGCTGCGAAAACCGATCCAAGCACTTTCTTCACAGCGATTGGCACACACATTATAGTCGTTCATCTAATGCAGTATATTACCAATATACAATAAGAATATATAGAAAGACTGAATAAATCGTTAACAATAAGAGTGTAATTTATAGTAAAAGATTCTATATATAAAGCAGCAATATATAATGTATAGCGTTATTTGGAAAATAAATAATTTTATTGGACAGCTTTCACCACCTATTAACATGAATTCTGCACTTCACCACTCTACTCGTCGAATATGCATTCGGTTGGCCCGGTCTACTGTGACAAAACAGATTTAACCGACCATCAAGGTATCGTCGTCAGTGAAGTCGTAGACTGGAATTTCCAAGTTCAATGGAGCTGGACCTCTTCTGATTCTACCGGAGATATCGTAGTGGGAACCGTGGCAAGGACAGAACCAGCCCCCGAAGTCTCCCGCCTCACCGATTGGGACACATCCCAAGTGAGTACAGATACCCAACATGACTAACCATTCTGGCTTCTTGACACGATCGGAATCGTTTTGGGGGTCTCTCAATTTCGAAATGTCAATTTGATTTGCCTCGTCGATTTCATCGGCAGTTCTGTGTCTAATGAATACGGGCTTACCTTGCCATTTGACAATAACGTTCTTACCCTCTGGGATAGCTCCCAACTTGACTTCAACCTTGGCCATGGCCAAAACATCGGCAGAGGCCGACAACGACGACAAAAAGGTTTCCACCGTCGACTTGGCTCCTGCAGCAGATAACAAACCCATGGAACCCACCATGAAATAGGTAAAGTTTCTGTTTTTGTCTTCAGGCTTATTATTCAAGTAGTTGCTGAAGTCGGGGTGTTGATATTTGGATAATGATGACGTGGTGGAGGTCAAAGTTCTGACTGAACCTAGAATTGTGTTAGTATTTACTGCAAACATTCATACTCCTCCAGCTTTCAACTACTATTGCCATCAAACTACCCAAACTACCAATTTTCGGTAATTTTCATCGTTTCCATATCTTTATCAAGCTAGCTGTATTAGCTGAAATTTGGTTTCTTCGACGGTCCGTTTACATACTTTTCAATCCTAATCCACTTCTCAATGATCTAAAAGCAAGAGATGTCATGTTCACTATGTTACAATCAAAAATCGTTCTAATCTATAACCTGGTGGTGTATTTAAGTCCAAATCCTCAATACAAGCTAAAATTTGTTTTTGAACTTTTTTTATTGGTTCATAAAGAAGCTATAGAAAACCGGGTAACTCAAATAGAGGCCTGCACTTAATGTTCCATAAGTCTATATGAGTCTTGACCATAGTATATATTGGGTATTGAGCAATAGGCAATGGGCATAACCTGCATGAAGGCTAGATGAGTTGACTACTTGATTCCAAAACCAGAACTCTCGTTGATGGCAGTATTAAGTTTGGATATTAATTTCTCTTGAGATGAATATTCGTATAACGCCAATTCGTTGAAACATGTATGAGCAAGCGGAAGCCGGTTACTATCATGTCCACTTGCCAAACGACTGATTCTGAAGTTGAGGTTCTGAATACCGGTTGCGGGCACCCTGTCAGAGCCCGTCACGAACGCTAAGAGTTTCTTGTGGTCTTTGTAGGAAAGCGATTCTATGTAGTCCCAGAACCACTTGACGACTGGGGCTTCGGGTGCCTGTTCGGGGTGCTTCCAACCCACGTATTTGGTGATCGACTTTAAAATAGCGATATCTATCTTTTCCTCATCACTGCCACAGAGAAGTAATTCGATCTCTTCGGGCAGAAACAAAGACAACGCATTACCGCCAATGACGGTTGAGAAGCCCCTAGTGAAAAATTTCACCTGATTCAATATCCCGTCGCACATGAAAAATTGGGAGTACTTTTCGATGTACATGTCTCTGTTTGCCACAGTCACCCTTCTCTGTGTCCCACCAGGGACCAATTCTTTAGTGTAAGCTTTGCCAAGCAAGTCTGTGTAGGATACCTCAAATGTCAAGTCAATCGCTTCCAACTCTTCCTCGCCATAGGCTCTTAGTTTGAACAAATTTGCAGCCGATACCGGATACAACTGCTGATAATCATCCAAGTTTATTGGCTTGCCTAAGAGCAACTTATACAATGCCGTGGGAAACTTTAATTTCAAGATTGTCGAGTTATAGATCGCCAAGCCCAAAACAGCACCGAACAAAAAATACATCTCGTAGTTCTCGATGGGTACAATGTTGAACCACAAGAGGTTGGAATCCTCTATATTTACAAACATCCCTGCTTGAGGGCTAAATAAAGCAGTCGTTAGCATCAAGAACCATTCTTTTTTCAAACCACCCGCATCCACTCCAGGCTCATCAATAAATTGAACTCGTAAGCTTTTCTTCAAGTTACCCGAATTCAATTTAATACAGCGAAGTGAATCTTGAACTATGTACTCTCTTCTGACCCTAACCTTGAAGTAAATATCAATGGCTATTCGCTTATCCAAAGAGTTTATGAACGCTTCTTCAGCTTTTCGTTCCATTTGTCTTCTGGCCTCGTACTCAAGAATGGAAATTTTACCTCCCAATGATATTAAAAAGGGGTATTGGCAAAAGAAAAACGATGTTTTGTCAAATTCAAATGAACTGTGTGTTCCACGTATATAGTCAATCACTGTTTGTAATTCTGGTTGCGTAGTATCTTTAGGTGAGTTGTTATTAAATTTTTTGTGGCAGTTTTGCCATGTATCAAAATCTAATTTTATATTAACAAAGTCCACCAATGAATTGTAGAACATACTAACCGGTAACTTGTCATCATCTGATCTGATCGAATTAGCTTTGAGAAAAGTCGCTAGAAATACAACGGCTGTTTTCAAATGCCAATCATTTCCATATTGGTGAATCTTAATCTTAGCCGGTTGATTTTTCTTGCTTTTTGATCTTGGTAAAGAAGAGAATGAGTTAGCTGGTTGACTGCTAGATGGGGTAATAGAATTATTGGGTATGCGTAGTTCGCCTTGATTCGTTTCTTCAACTTCATCCTTTAGCAACATGTCGTCTAAATAATCTTGATATGCAGTATGTCCTTGTTGTCTTTGAGAAGTACCCAGGCTCCTCCTTCTCGAAAGTTGAGGATTGTTAGCCATATAATAATATTTTTTCAAGTGGAACGTGATGTATAAGTTGATGAGATCCACTTTTGCCGTAAACTCACGTTCGCTGAGCTTCGAAAACCAGCTTGCAATATAATTATTGGTTGCAGGCGAGCTTGAATTTGCAAGGATTCCGATTATCCTCTTTAATATATCGTAGCATAACCCTTTTATCTCTGGTACATCCAACATAGTTACATGTTTCTCGGGCGCCCTTTCAAGTTTAACCAAAGCTTTCGAAAGGAATGGAATTTCTAGCAAAATGAGCAACCAGGACAAGTTTCTGGCGTCATCATCCATCGCAATCTCAACACGCCTTAATAAATGAGACGCACCGCTTAAGGCCCGATGTAAGGGTCTCTTGGTGGGCAAATTTGCCAACATGGTGAACATGCTGCGGATGTCGATCAAGTTCAAATTTGAAGTAGAATAATGAATCTTTCTGCTCGACCTTTTTATCTTGAACGAATTATTCAAACAGGGGTAAGAGCTGAAAGCTGCGAATAAGTACTCAGAAAGCGTATCAAACACCTCATGAGTTGACTTGGGTTTCCCATCCTGATTGGCCTCGTCGGCCTCTTGCAAACATTTATCAACAATCTTTCTCACGTACCGACACGATAACACATGCGGGTGCTTTTCTTCGTCTAATGAAGTCATACTCTTGCCCACAAATATATTGGTTGTGTTACACACTGAGCACCGAAATTTGTCCGACACCTCCGGATACGATACTACTGTCCCGCAGCAATGACAGTTTTTGATCCATGTATCTTGTGACTTAGGGCTTTCGTTTGATGTTCCTATGGTAGTATCCCTGTTGGCCTTACTTACATAATTTGTGGCCTGCGCCTTCAATGGTGGTGCAGGAAGCTTGAACTTATCTAAAAGCTTCCATTGAGACCCTGACTTGCCATGGCTGGCCTGACTGCCGCTCCCTTCTTGTTTCGCCGGACTTCTGGGGGACGTTCCAGACGAGCTGCTTTTTCGGCGTAACATTGATCTCTAGCTTGTTCAAACACTAGTAGCTCGATAATCCATATGACTCCTCAACGTGTCTCAACTCTAATTTCTGCCAATGAAGACCCCTTATTTAGCTCAAATAGCCTTATCATAGCCACAAACTAAATTAAGATCAATTGCAGTGATCGCAAATAGTTGTAAGCACGACCTATTGATTGCAAAGGAAACTGTAGAGACTCGACGCCAATCCAATAGCGTCAATATAATAGAAATAATGTAATTATACAGACGCTAGAGGTTATAGAAAGCAGAGTTAGAAAATGGGGTATTTGATAAACGAAATCAGGCCCCTGGATTGCATCAATAGGTCGATATATGCGAATATTTTTGGTGATGAGAAGATGACTGTGGTGGTAAGCAAGGTGAAGAGGTTGGAGTTTTACAATGTGAAGATCGCCGGAGAGGAAATAGAGTTGCAATTGGAAGACATGTTGAATGTGGAAGATGAGATATTAGCAATGGCAGCTTTTCGGGTACCGGGACTTGGTGGTGAATGGATTATGATGCTATCAGAGTCGAACACGTTATTTTCCTTGAGATATGATGAAGACGTAAAGCAGTTTGTACGAATTGATTGCTGCCAGCTAAATGCCAGCGGTGCACAATTGACGCTCGAGACGGACCCCATAGTGTTGGCTTCCCCAAAGGACGAAGCTCAGTATTTCATAGTACACTGTTTCCAGGGCTTGGTCCATTTGGTGACGTTGAACAACGGCGGAGAGTTTCAAAACCAGATGTCGGAGCCGAAGGTTAAGAATGGAAGGCGAAGAAAGGTTACTGGGCCCGCCTGGGATATTGAGACGATCTCAATAGGAAATATAGTGGTCCATCAAATGGTGACATTGCATAGCGCGAATACGTCTCAAGACATCCTAGCCATATTATACAGAGATTTTAACTACAACTACTCGCTCAGATATTACCGCATCAACACTTCCGAGAAGCATATTCAGCTTGTTACTCAATTTGAAGAGTTCGAAGAGCCCCCCACATGCATTATCGCGCCGAAGACCGGTGGAGTACTTGTGATAACGCCACTAAATATATTCTACTTTTCTGAACCTTCAATGAATTTGCAAGTTTCCGATAATCTGAATAGCCTTCTTGTTTCCAATAATGGTGGTAAAGACTTTATTACGAAAAAACTTCTCGGCGGATCATTGGAGTCCAAGTCCGGAGGCGCCATGAAATCTTCGATTATAGATGATGCTAGAATCTTGCTTATATCGAGTAGTGGTGTTGCATACGTTCTTTACTTCAATTTGGAATTGATTCGTCATTCTTTGTTGCAAATCAATACCATTAGTCTCATTGAACTAGGCATGACAACTATACCAAGCAGTGTGCACCATATTGACGGAAATATTTTTTTTGCATCCTCGAAACTTTCTCAGTCCATATTATTCCAGGTTTTACCGGAGAGTCCTTATATTAACGTATGCCAATTCATCTCTTCTTCTCCTCCTATATTGGATATTGACAGCAGTGCTATCGAAACAAATAATAGCTTATTAACGTGCCGTGGTGGCTATGAAAGTGGGGAGTTCAAGAAGGTTTCGAATAACCCCATCGCCTTGTCATTACGGAGAGAATATGGAACGAAGTTTGAAACTATGCTGCTTTCACTCATGAAATCTGAAAATGGTTCTTATCGTGTCAGCACGAGGGATATGAGAGGACAGATCAATGGAGAATATGCCATTTGTTCTACTGCAGATTCAATTTCTTTCGAGCCCCAGGATGACACCCATCCGACTACTTCTAACCATGTTTATGAATGCCGCGAGATCAACAATCTGGTGTTACGAATAGACAGTACAGGATGTTACGTTAACAGTTCCACAGTTGTTAAAGAAAAAATCATAAGCGGGAGAATTGTATATAACGGAATCTTTGCTTATTTAAATGGCAGTAAAGAATTCATCATACACAATGGAAGAGATTGTTTGCATAGAATAGAAATAAGACATTTCAACAAAGATGTTTCCTCATTTGACTTGATTCAAAAAGGAAATGACGGTTGGTTAATATTGTTGGGTTTCTCGGATGGTGTTTATGAATTACACCTGACTTTCGGAGGTCAAGGTGTTTTACTTCAGGAATCATTATATAATTCTGCTTCTGCCGTGATATCTTGTACTCTCGTCACAAAATGGGGATTAGTATGGTTATTCTTTCTGGGAGCAAATAGCTCTTTCGTGCAAGTACGATTGAATTTAGACCAGGAAATTGAGAAGAGAATCATGATATCGAAGCGTTGTTCAAACTTGCCTTTTAAATTTATTAAAAATAGCAAGGATAATATCTTTTTGTTCAACAAGAGTCAATTGTTAGCCTTAGTGTTCAACAGTTACACATCATTTTATGATTTTGCTCCAGTTTCAAGACGAGTAGATAACATCAATGATGCTTTATTTTTGGATAACAGAGTGCTCTTGCTTTCGAGTGGGATTAATAAACTATCTTATTTTGTACTCGATGAGGCAAAATCATGTCCCTCCGATGGCGGAGTAATATACTCGACTTTGGTCAACACGAGATCAATTCATATACCCAAGACAAACTATTCAGTGATGATTTGTTTCGAAAACAAGATTAATCCTGTTTCTGAAAACTCCCTGAAATATTCGTACATTAAACTAGTAGATGACAGTTCAATGGAGGTGATTCATATGTTTAAGTTACCTAACGGAGATCCAATTGATTTTATCGATTTATGCATGGTTCCGTCAGACATTGAACCAATGGTACCCCCGAATTCGTTTGCCGTGATCAGTTCAGGCTCGAATACAAATGAGTTATTGCTCTTATTTCACGTCAAAAAGCATAAAATTTTTAAATTACCTCCTATAGATGTTGTTGGATTAGAGAACAGTACTGAATTGGAGCTTCAATCGATAAGACTTTTACATGCTGAAGACCTAAAGTTTTTCGTTTGCGGAAATATTAGTTTCGTTGTTCAATTAATATTTGATCTGAGTCAAAATCATTTCCTTTGGAGGATTTGCGCTGGCTCACTTATACAACTACCTATATATACCAATGGCTCGGCGATACATGGCGACTACGTGATCATGGGCGATATAATAAAAGGTTTGTATAAAATTAGGTTGGATGAGGACGACAATGAAAGCTTTAATGTTTCAGTGTCAAAAATTCCCTTGACACTCGAGCCATATTTTTTGACCAGTTTTGATATCTTGCCGAACGGTCCTCCTGGCAAAATTGAGTTTGCCTTTGGTGACTCCCTAGGGAATCTCTCTTGCGTCTCAATGAACACAAACGATTCAGATATAGAGCAAATATCTGCATACAACATTGGCGAACAAATCAATGTAATCAAGGGTCTTAACTCAGTCATGCCAGAAGATGATTTCAACACGAAATTCGACAAGGTGACCAAACAAACTAATCTTACAAACCCTGTTGCTGTTATCGGAACCGTTAATGGTGGAATTTATGGCTTAGGCCGTATTCGTGATACTCTGCTGGACGGTGTCTCCAACATCTTGAACAAGTGTCAGCAGGAACTAGTCATATACATGAAGACTCTTAGCTTCAGCAGGGCACAAAGCAATAAAGTAAAGTACAATGAGTGGCTTGCTAAGAGAGACTGGAAAACACTATACAGAAATGCAACTGGCTCGCTAAATCGGAGGGAGAATCACGACATGTTCGACCTTACTTTAATCAAAAAATGGATCGAATTTGACTCTCAGTTAAGGAAAATGCAAAACACAAGTGACGCAGAATTGTTAGGGGATATGGAAGATGACCTTCGCACATGTTATAAGAACAAGAGCTTATTGCAGACGTTGTTACATGAAACTAGTATCATATAATATAGAAGTCGGTTAAACAGTTTAGTGAATTGGTAAGCGCACACGACCTTTGATGGTAGAATTCGAAATTTTATACAGCCTATACTCGTAATGTAAATAAATCAACCTAATCGGCACTTTAAGAGAAGAAAGAAAAGGATAAGAGAGCCTGTCCAATCATGAACGATAGTGAAAGTGGGTTAAATTTTGAATTCGATGACATTGAAATGTTGGAAATCCCGGATGACTCTGTTTCTTCAGAAACGGAGTCTTCCAGCGATAACCCTTCATCGGAGATGAATCCTAATAACACGTCACGTAAAGATAACCACATTAATTTGGAAGATTGGTTAGGCTCTGACAAAGCTATTGACTTTCAGTTCGACTCTGAGGCATATAAGGCAAGTTTAGACCAAGATGAGAATGCCAAGGCGTATGCAAAGTATATAAATTCGTTATATAAATTAACGGAAGAAATCTCACATAGTGACATCGAGACGGATTTTGAAGACAAGCTGGGGCCCATAGGCTTAATAAGTACAACTCATCATACTGGTATTATTCCAAAAAAGTCATTGCAGAATACTAAAGTCGACGAAGCTTTCACGAAAATCATTGAGAACTTGAGTCAATACATTCAGAGTCTCGAGGAGCTTGAGGCAGACGAGGATTCTACGGAAAACTTTTACTATTTATTGAGTATAGTGGACTGTTTGAAAGCCAACTTTTTTTGTTCAGAGACTAGACGCAAACCTGAACTAATTGCGAAGTGGATTAATAGATTTGACTATAAACCAGAGGACGAACTAGTAGAGTCTGTGATGGTGAACTCTTCAAAACCATACTTGCATCCACAATTTTGGAATACGTACTTGTCCCAATTGATCACTAGAGGCTTACTTACACAAGCTGTCACAGCGATTTCAAAATCTGGGTATGAAGAGCTCAAAGAGAAGGGTCCTGAATTGTACAAAATAGTTCAAGACTTTTTAACATTACTAGAAAACTACACTTCGATGTCATTCAAACACCAATTTTCTCAATGGAAATTATCTGCGTGTGAATTCAGAGACCTTTACTCCAAATACAAAGCTAAAGTTAGTGGCCAAGAAAATTTGATAATATTTAGTCAAATCTATGACTTATTGTGTATCATGACCGGTTTGCCGAAAACAATAGCTGTACATTGCGAAAAGTGGTACGAGGTATACACAGCGTTAGCTCTATATCAAGTGAGAGATGACGAAACACTATTCAAAGACTATTTTAAAATCGCGATAGATGAAAGACCGCCATCACTTATTGATCAGAGTGATGACTTGATAGATAAAAGTGAACAATGTTTTTTAAACATCTTGGAGGAGAGTTTCTTGAAAGTTTTAGAACACATCAACACAGTCGATTCAGCTACAGCGACATATGTATCAAGATTACTTGAATTTAAAGGTTTTTTGAATACTTATTACTCAGCTACCACGTCTGAGAATTTGCAAGAACTCATTAATCGGCGAACTGTCTCCGAATATTTGTTGACAACTCATGCACACAGCTGCTTGAATAACCACTACCTAGTTCCAGTGGGTATAGGTTTATTGTCAAATCCTGATATCTCCGCTTCATCCCAATCATCTATCAATAATCGCAATACGATTGCAGAGTTCTTGCCTCATTATAAATGTAAGACTAATGATGATCTAGAATGGGCTTTAACAGTTTGTGCAAAGTTAAATTTAGTATCCACTGCACGAAAGTTATATAAAATTTATGGAAAAAGATCTTTGAGGAGTGGATATTTATATGAATCACTTAACATGTTTGTTAACTGCTACGACCCTGACTCTTCTTCTAAAGGCTCTAAAGAGGGAATCAAAGAGATTCATCACATAATTTGGGACTTGATATTCCAAGACAGTTTAATCAATAATAGACCTATAAAAGACGAACTCATCAATAACATAGTGTTTCACAAGGTCGATCGGAGCTTTGAGATTCATCCAGTCATTAAACAGTGTCTTTCTCCGTATGCTGTCTTAGCTGAGTATTTCAAATCTTTGGAGAATAGCGAAACTAATGAAGCCATGAAAAAGTTATCAAAATTAATACACTTGCTAAGGTTCAATCATATGCCTAAGCGATTTTTCCCTTTATTACTATGTCAACTTACGCCGTTTTTAATAAGCGCCAGCACTAAGTTTCAATTACCTGATTTAATCATAATTATCGAACTTATCGATACTTTCGAATTTCAAAGGACAGACAGTGAGAATGCTGAAAGTGAGAAGTTGTATAAGTTCGCGATCACTAATATAGAAGATTCACCTATGCCTTATGACTGGAGACTTATCTTGAAACAGAGTAACATTGAGTTACCAAAAGATATCAAAGCATTGATAAAGTTTCTTAGAAATGAAGTTGTGGTGAAAATCGGAAAAGTCTACAT
Source organism: Debaryomyces robertsiae (assembly GCA_030566065.1). Classification (NCBI taxonomy): domain Eukaryota; kingdom Fungi; phylum Ascomycota; class Pichiomycetes; order Serinales; family Debaryomycetaceae; genus Debaryomyces; species Debaryomyces robertsiae. The sequence continues at coordinate 85,017 of JAJMHL010000007.1, forward strand.
CGACCGTACATAGCTCCATTCCGCAATTAATAAACATTTACGAACGTTTACAAACAGGGTTGAATATCTTTATATTTTTTGCCTTTATACTTATTTCAGGAATACGAACAACAGAGCATTGCAGATATTCGTGCTATTGAAATCTCTTGCTTCTCTATAAAGTAGTGATCAAATCCCCATGAAACAAGCAGCGATAAATATTAATAGTGATGAATTTAGAATGGTGTAAAACGATCAGATTGCTATGAAAGAGCTCTGAGAATTCTAAAGTTGCCAAAAAAAAAAAATATGATACTGTCAAGTTGCTAGAAAAATGATAGAAATGAAAGACAAAGTTATTTTTGTTGCAGCGCCATTTCTCTAACAAGTAACATCTTGGTTAGCTCTAGAGTTCAACAATAAAGCAACAATCAAGCCATACAACCCTAAGACTTCGGCGAAAATCAAAATCAAGATCATTCCGACGAACAATCTTGGTTGTTGAGCGGTACCTCTCACACCGGCGTCACCGACGATACCAATGGCGAAACCTGCAGCCAATCCAGACAAACCAACAGACAAACCAGCGCCCAACTGGATGAATCCGGTGTACAACGCCTGCTTTTGCTTCAATGAGTCTGACACCAACACTGACACCACCAAACCGTAAATGGCAATGATACCGGCCATAATGACGGGAACAATGTTCTTCACCAACAAATCGGGTCTCAAAACACTGGTAGCACAAATACCCACTCCGGACTTAGCAGTACCATAAGACGCACCGAAACAGGTGAACACAATTGCTGCTGCACAGCCAATACTCCCGAAAAATGGGGCATAAACAGGACTGGTTTCGTTAGTACTCTATTTTATTATTCATCCAATCCTTTCCAATTCAGCCTGATCCTTTGGAATTGCCTCCTTATAAACTCATCACTTCCCACAACACGCGGCCGATGCCCCTTGACCCCTCGGCCCCCCTAATCTCACCGTAAGCCGCCCTCCCTTGATTGCAATACCGCCCTATTCAAATGGGCTCAAACTGGCTTATTTCTTTTGAATCCTTCACTACATACCATAAATCAGACATCTCGGATAACTACTTTTAATCTTGCTAATTGATTGATTCTTGAACTACCTATCAATACTTTGTTTTGTTACCTATCATATAAAGGGGTGTTATTAACAAGGCTATTCTGGAGGTTGTTCACCAAAATGCTCTGGTATCGTGTTAACTCTTAGTTGGGCGTAATTATCTTACCACCAGCTTTGACCGGGTAATCCCAAAATAATTTTGAGATGAGCTACGGGACATAATTAATAGTGAAAAATTCTGAACTACTTTAAACGTAGCACGATAGTTGATTCTATTAACCTTCTGGTGAGCAATAGCAAGGAGCCTTATACTTACAAGCATAAAGAAATGTCAGCACCAAACCCTAAAGCTTTTCCATTGGCAGACAGTGCGTTAACACAGCAAATTTTGGACGTTGCTCAACAATCGCAAAATTTGAGACAGTTGAAGAAGGGTGCTAACGAGGTGACCAAGACGTTGAACAGAGGTATTGCCGAGTTCATCATCATGGCTGCGGACACTGAGCCAATTGAAATCTTGTTGCACTTGCCATTGTTGTGTGAAGACAAGAACGTGCCCTACGTCTTCGTGCCTTCAAAGACCGCTTTAGGTAGAGCATGTGGTGTTTCGAGGCCAGTTATTGCTGCTTCCGTGACGTCCAACGATGCGTCGGCTATCAAAAACCAAATTTACGGCATCAAGGACAAGATCGAAACTTTATTGATTTAAGTAATGTTATAGCGACATGTTATATAGTGATAATCAATGCATAGGCTTCTAGAACCGTTTTCTCCGTAGAAGGTAGCTTACTGGGCGCGACTGTCTTGCAGAGCTATCTCTTCTTTCTACAATCTTGTCTGAACGCATATTTTATGCCCTACCTCATCGATTTTTTTTTTTTGAGAAACAACTCCAGCAGAGTGGTTGGTTTTAATTGAAGGGCCTGATTTCAGTATATAGAGCTCGAAAGAACCAAGCGTGCAAAAATGGGTACATTGAACACTGCAGAGGGTATCACACGGTTTCTAAGAGCGAAAGACGTCTCGTTGGACAAGATAATCCTAACTGCAAGCCAGGTTCTTGACAATACCATCAAGGTTTATTTGCCGAATAGACGAATATTTGTGTTTGATCTATTGTGTGACAGATTGTGTGACAACAAGCATTTCGGACACTGGAAATTCGATTCCCTGTGCTGGGAATTGTTTTTGAAAGCTTGGTTGAGTCTTGATTCTGAAAAAGTGGCCAGAAATAGGTCTATGAGGAAAGTAAGACTCGTCGAAGTACTTACGTGTATTATGGAGCATATACCCACGACTAGGGATACACAGCTACTAAACAATGCACTTATGGCTAGTAACGTAGTCAGTAACGATTATTATATTGAAGTTGAGACCGGTACTTCGATTAACCTACTCGCCTCCTATATTACGGCGATAAATTATTTACAAATAACTGTTGGTTTCACTGAAGTCGTAATAAATGAGTGGACTGCCATTGTCCATAAGATCTACCTGATACCACAATCTCATGTAAATCACAGAAATAACAAGAAGGCTTCAACCAAATTCTTCATTGAATGTCTTCCGCCTGCTTTAGCTTTTATAAGTTCTAATCTTTCTTTACAGGGTTTGGATCCGACTAAGAACACATTTGAAAGCATAATATGCCAAACAGTATTCAACAAAGAATCTATTGGTTCATTAAAGAAAAACCTTGACTTATTATTAGTCAAGAAAGCTGAAATTATTCTGTTGGATTCAATTAAGTGCTTGTTTGTACTTATTACGAACAACTTATCCAGCAAAGATATCAAACTTTGCGAAGAATGCTTTCTTTCCATTACGAACATATCAAAGTTTAAAAAGATGTCGGACGTGTTATTAGGGATCTTGGCAAGCGTCAACAAATCGTTGTCAACCGAGTTTTTCAAGTCTATATACGAAGTCGAGGTTAAAGTAAACCAAGATGTTAACTGGGAATTGGTTATACATTTATTCAACTTAGACGTCGACTTGGCTACAGAATATGCCACGGACACCCTTCTTTCTGTTCCCAACGCTGTGGATCATCGAACTGCGTTGAATATTGGTGCAAGCATAGCTGATGCGTACATTAGAGCTCGGGAATTCCCAGAATTTTTTACCACAATTTGGCATAGTGCAGCTCAAAAGAATTCTACCTGGGAAAGCAAAGAGTTCATCGATATTATTTCAAAGAAAATGAATGACTTGTCAGCCAACCAGTTGTCTACATTATCGCTGGAGTTATTGAAAAAGTCCAAGGCTTTGCCCATGTTAACTTCCATTGTTAAAGGCCTAATATTATGTCCTTCTCCAAAAGCTCAAGCTATAAAAAAACAAATACTTGCAAACAACGAAATTTTTGCTGGTACCTCCGTCCAATTATGGGATCTTAAATTCTACATTCTATGCTTGTATGGTGAAGAGGTGTTGGAGGTTCAAAGAAATTTTGTCCGCTACGTTTCTTCCCTGGCCCCAGAGACTTCGATTCACTATTTCTATACTATCTTTAGGCTCATTGAAATTACTGGCAGAGACGCCCCTTTCAAGAACTATGAAAAAAAATTTCACGACTTTTTGAGAAGCCTTCCAAAAGAAGAGCTAAAACGCATCATATTCGAGTTATTAAATAGGTGGTTGGTTGTGTTTGAGGTTTACTTTTCTGATGAACTAATTCTGGAGATAACGAGATTAACGTTTGAGTCTTCAGGAGCACAAGCTATTCTTGATTATTTGAAATATAATGGCGACAATGTGTTTGAGCAGAAACGTTTGACTGCTGCTATTTTGTTGTACGTCAAAAATAAATTCGAAGAAGGAAAAGGATCAAACTTCGCTTGCTTAATTCAAGTCGTATCTGCTATTCCAGTTCAGTGTTACGATAAGTATCTCAAAACAAAAATTATGGATCTACTTTTATCATCATTCAGTGATTCCAAAACGGAAGAGATTAACGAATCCGTCAGGTTTTCTTTAAAGCATCTATTAGTTCAGCCTTCCTTCAAGTCATCGGTTGAAACAAACTTCAAGCTACTTTTGCGATTGGTAAACACTTCAACGACCTCCTCGGAAAGTTTGTCGTTGGATATTGTCGAATCAGTTTGGCTTCATCATTTGAATCAGTATAGCGTGGAATCTAACAGAAATTACATTTTTGAGTCCATTGACTACTTAATTGATTTTCTCTCTGTATTCAAGTTTGGTTACGAAGGAGTGCCAGGAGAATTGCAAGTTGCTAATATACTCATGTTGAGCAAACGCCGGCTTGCTGATGAAAGTTTTGAGAGAAAATTATCAAGCTTAGACTTTAGCCTCAAAACTGCTATAGAGTCAGCTTTGCGCCAAATTCTAGACCAGAGCGGTGATATAGACTATAACACTATCTACTGGCTTTTGAACTCCTTATTCACTAGCATCAATGTTGACAATGATGATATCGAGTTATTCAATATAATAAAAAAGGTAGGACAAACTATTCCTTCCTCTTGGCGTGACGAAGCGTCCAATAGAGTGAGATGTATTCTCTTCAAGTTGTTGACAAAACTATTTACTCCATCCTTAAAACACTCAACATATGTTTTGGGTTTATACTATGCATTAGAGTTCAATTACAATATGGATAATGAACTAAGTACTGCTTTGAAAGCATTTTTTCAAAAATTGTCGCATAGGGAACAGGAATTTGAACATTTGTACTTATTCGTCTTAAAGTCCTTAAGAAACGAGCCTGACTATTGCAATATACCCACAATAATAAAAATTGTAAATTGCTTGGTGGGGTTCTTGAGCAAAAAGAGACAGAGGGAACATACCGAGTTATTAGTAAAGACTTTGTCAGTTTATTTGTCGAAGTTCGAATTGATTTCGCATTCGTCATCGACTATTCTTTCAATCTTGATGTCTTTAAAAGATGATTTAAGTCATATGGTCTGGTGCTTCAATCAGTATGCGCTCGAAATGGTAATAGCATTCATTACTAAAGTAGCATATTCGCTACAGTGTATCGAGGTTTCCGACTCGGGAGAGGCTGTTGAACTCTATGTTCAGTTAGCTCAAGTCATGTCAAGTGTTTTGCTCTTTCACAGATACAGATTATCTTCGCGGCACCATATCGTCATCAATGTTTGTTCATCATTGTTGAAGCTTTTGTCATATCATAAAAATGATGCTAACTATCTTGCATCATCCACAAGGGCCGCTGGTGCATACTCTCGTTTACTATCCAATTTGTGTGAGCCCTCGAACACTGCTTCTAGAGAAAATGGTAAATCATTGAATTCAAATTCTGCATTAATAAAAAGATCACTTAGAAAGCATTTGCCAACACTTCTCTTGAACTACATCTATTTGGCATTGAGTAACAATTTTCAAAGTCAAGTCAATGACGAATTGGCTAGTGGTATATTCGCAGTCTTTGACGTCTTGTCCCCTGCGGAATTGCGACTCATAAACTCATCTTTGGACATACCAGGAAAAATATACTATAGAACACTATACTCGGACTACAAAGAGAATGGTAAATGGAAAAATGAGTAATGAGACCCGGTTATATATTTAATAGAATATCGTTTCACCAATTAACTACGTAGTCGAGTATACCTGGTTTCGTCATCATGTAAAAGCTTTCCTATTGTTTTTCGTAACGAAGTGCCAAAGTAATTTATCGTTTCCCATATCCTTTCGTCAAATTTGTCCTGGGAAGACTGAAGACCATTGCTCGCTTGCAGAGCATGTCTCGTATACTCATATCTGAGAATATCTTTTCTTGTGATAATACCCACAAGTAGTCCCTCTTGTTCAACTAAAATGCATCTAGGCCCTAGTTTTACAAATATGTCCAAAACATACTCCAAAGTACTTGTGATGTTAACAGCAAACGGGGTGTGGTTGACATTATTGCCGAATTCGATAGCTTCGTCATCCAGGGTAGATTCAGATTGAAAATTGCATAGCGTGTCGTCGCTCACACTCTCATTATTTGCTAGAACGAGACTTATATCCATTCTTGTGATATACCCCACAAGCCGTGGTTGCCCGGTAGATTGAATGATAGGATAACCACGATAAGATGTCTTTTCTAGGACTTTTTTCAAACCCCCGAAGGTCACTCTTTCATTTCTGTCACTGGGAAAGGCTATAGTAACGCTTGACATTGCAGTCTCTACAGTCGTACCAAATTTATAATCCTCCTTAGACTCGATCAACGGTAGGCCATTGAACTTTATCATTTGTTCAGCTACCCCACCATTTCCATATTTATCGTTGATACTTTTTGTTATAGCTACCACTATCATTGTCGGTATGATATAGCGCAATGCACCAGTTAACTCAAACATAATTATGACAACGGTTACTGTTAAATCAGTTATCCCACTCAATGCGGCCGCCGCCCCTAGAAATGCATAGGTTCCAGGAATGATGCACTTCGATCCGTTGGTTGGGCACGTTAGAAACAACGAGGAGTCTCCGTGCTTTTCGTGGAGTTTCTCCACAACCATACCAAGAGCCCTACCAAATGTTGCTCCAGTTGCCATAGATGGAACAAATATTCCGGCAGGGACTCTGCAGCCATATGTGAGGATTGTTAAACCCATTCGAGCTGCTGTCGCAAAAATAAGAGATATAAACAAGGTTGATGTCTTCGAGTCCTGGTTACAAATTTCATGCTCCTTTCCAGTTTCGCATTCATTGAACAAGATCTGCATTGTTTCTGTCATGTCTAGCCTCAAAAATTGGTTGAAATAAGAGAAACTAGCTGTTAACAAAGATAGTATAACTACTTCTCCCACCGCCATATTACTAAGATACTTCTTGCGGAACGAAACGACTCTAATATTGAATTTAGAGACAATAATTCCATACGCTCCTCCAAATATACCTAGAATGACATAGAATGGAACCTCAAAATAATGCCAGTTTGTATTATATGTAACTTCAAACATCACCAATTGACCAGTTCGAAACGGGTTAAGAGTCGCGAGTGTAGCAACTGCAATTAATGAACAAAAATATGATTTCCAAATAGTCGAGAGTTGGAAGACCGAAGAAATGTCTTCGATGGAAAACATCACACCTCCCATGGGAGACCCAAATGCTACTGCAACGCCAGCTGCTGAAGTAGCGGTTAGAAATTCTCTAGCTTTCGAGGCGCTATCTTTATACTTGCTGAAACTTTTGGCAACGCAATTCCCAACACTAACGGCATAATGAACACTCGGACCTTCTTTGCCAACACTTAAACCAGATGCAATAGCCAAGGGCAATCCCACACTTTTGATAAGTAGTGTCCACCAGCCGAGAAAACCCTTCATGTCAAACCCCGAAACAATACACTTTATTTCAGATATACCTGAACCAGCTGCTGATGGAGCATACAGCTTTACCAACCGTGCCGCAGAATAGGAGAAAACAATTGACCAAAATACATAGACAATATAATTGACAGCAGCGAACTTCGACCAGCTCGACCAGTTGGTACACTTATCTTCGTCTTGGTGCCAACAACAAAATGTCTTATTTAAGTAAAAATTTCCTGCGCAGTATCCCGTTCTTAGACTCGCTAGCCATGCTGTAATGATGTTCAAACATCCGGCAATCAGCCCAATGACTACTCCCATGAGCGCAAGCACGAACCAATTCTGCGTCGCGGAGATCAACTTACCTTTGAACGAGATAGCTTTGCTGCTCGCATTTTTGCTCTTTGAAAGCCTCTTCCAATGTTCCCGTAACCCGTCCTCTACCCAGTCAATTGTTGTGAAATCGTTGAATCTCTTAACTTGTTGAATATCTTCTTGATTTATCCAAGATCCGGTCTCTCGATTTCTCAAGGACCCATTGATATTTTCCATGGGAACATCATTTTCATGCCCGAGATCCATCTAGACCTATCTTACCACTTTATTTTCGGTGGCCTAGTAAAGAAGATGTTAACAGCTGCAGATTGGGACAGAAATCAGACTCACTACTTTTACACGTGATCAATTTTTCGGTGTGCTAGTAAGAGTTGTACTGTTAGTATATTGTCCAAGACATCAGAAAGTGTATTAAGGTGTATTAAGGTGTATTAAATGTATTAAAGTATGATAAACTATGCATCAAAATAAGAGAGTTAATCATATTGGAGTGGGCATTAGAAATTAGCAAAAAGTTGGATGAAATTGAGTCAAAACGTACCAGAAGGCTAAATAATAAAAAGCGAAATTAAGAGACATACCCGAGCATGTTCTCCTTCAAGCCAGCAACAAAAGGATCAAAGTTTTGAAAGGCAGTATCTGCAAAGCTATCATCCGCATAGCTTAATACAAGATTCATTCCGCCAATTGGTGTCGATATGACGTTCAACATGAACTCAGACGCAGACGGTGACATTGACTGCGAAAAAATCATATTTCTTATTTCCCATTTATCAGGGTCATTATACGCTGGGGTATCAATAAAGCCCAAATTAGAGATCTTGATCGCATCGGCCTTTGGTATACCTAATTGAGCTTCGAAGAACTCACTATTTGATTGCGTGCCGTGACAAACTTGTTTGAACGGTTTGGAGAAGTTTAACAATTTCTTGTTTGCGACAGCCTTCAATAGGTTACCATTGACTTTTCGAACTAGGTCCCAAGAAAATGTTTGAAGCGGGGGGTGATTTTCAGAGAGGCCAAAATGAGGCAGGGTTCCAAGTAATTTATAAGCCTTGTTATTGAGTATGCATTTATAACCGTCTTCAGCCTTCCCTGCATCAAAATGGCGCCTCAAATTAATGGCAATTTTATGAGAAGTATAGTGCTCGTTCCCATAAATAGGCTGTAGAGTGACTGCCTCCACCACTTCAATATACGAAGTCAAGGAAACTTTCTCTTGCTTACATCTTTTTAAAATTCTCTTCACTTGCGAGGGCGTGAAATTAATTAGTTTGAAGCTGGTACTGTAGTCTCTGGTGCTGAGGAATCTTCCGGGCCATTTTTGGGGAAAACCCGCCGGTTTAACTTTGTCAAAGTATTTTGGATCATTATCACTGTAGTCAATTTCAGGATCGGCTAAAAAGTTATCGATCGGAGGAGGCAAACTATTTCGCAACCGAGGGCCATCTTTCTCGAGATCAAATACCAACGTATCCATATCGACAGAATCTGAGCCTGACACCAAAGAGCCGTATCTCTCGTCATACTGGTCTAAATTTGACCTGTCTTCCACGTACGTCAAGTTTTCTAAAAAAATCTCATGGAAGTAGTTCCCAGCCACACCATCAGCTATGGTGTGTTCGAGAACAACACTGAGGTGGTGCTTATCAACAATAATCAACTTGAAAAGAGGGGTGTTTTTGTAGAGAACGAATTCGATATCGGATACCTCTTTCATGAACCTTTCATTGATGACATTGTTGTCGAGATACGAAGCATCCCTGAATTCTATCAAATCGTTCAAGTTAGCCTTCAAAATCGGGGCGTAAACGCAGTGGCCAATAGCTTCATCTGGAAACACATTACAAATTAAAATATGATAATCAATTAGAGTCTTGCGCAACGCCTTGTATAGAACCAGCAAGTCAGACCTTAGATTTTTCGAGTATGTAGCCGTAACCTGAAAGTTATTATAAAACCCATTAGCAGTTCTCGACCTGAAAAAATTCTCCGTTAGGCTCAAAGGCCGACGTATAATAACAGCACTCATGTGGCGATATTCCCTTGTGGTGTCTTGCCTCGATCAGCCCTCCAACGGCAGAATTGGGGCTTTTATGCTGCGGAATCAAGAGCGATATGATTCATAAACTGTGGACTGTGATTCGCTTTATCTCTTTCTGGATAGGCTTACCGCTTTGGAATAAAAATCTATAAACAATAATATGAGTGAATAATCTACCCCTATCTACAATATTGATATGACGTTCATGGAAATGAGCGTTAAACCCTTTGCCCATCGAGTGTATTGTTAGGGGACTGTAGATCGGTCGAAAAAAGAAAATCCCTGCCTACAACTGGTTTGTGATTTAGTCACTGACGATTAGGTTACGGGACTAATTTGCCATTTTTTATTAAATATCGAGTAGCAAAGAAACAAATTTAGTATTATACAGAATTGTTCTACTAGGATGCCGTTTATAAGTATGTGATCCTATGTCGACGTTTCTTGTGACTTGGACTTTATTTTTGAAGTATTGCACTGGTTGCTTTCGGGCTGTAGGCGAAAAATTATACTAACAGTGATAATAGTTCCTATGTCAATAAAAGTAGCAGTCACCGCTGGAGCTTTAGCAGGTGCAACAATAGCAGTGATCAATAATAAGGAAAACTTTCTCAAAGGAGCGGAGTTCTTATTACAAAAAGGAGCAGATCTTTGCAAGCAGGAGCTCGAGAAAGCACATGGGGTTGAGATGCATTTTGCTGAGGAACAAGAGGACAATGCGTTTGCTTCAGGTAGCACCTCAATTAGTTCTTACGACGATACGGATTATGCCACCAGTAATACGACACCAGAAGCAAGCGATAACGAAGAGGGAATGACCCCTGACGTGTCGGACGAAGAGGTTGATATGATCAGTTTAGATTGAGAAGGATATTTTGGTTATTGGAAAGTTTCGTTTCATTTCGATACTTTGGATGTAAAGGTTATTGGTTGTACCGGGTCACTTTTTTTTTCACCTTGTTATTTATTTCTACTTACTATACGCTTTTTTCTGTTTCTATACGTCAGCTAATCACTGTTAGAACTATAATTAGCACCACAACACATAATGTGGTCAAAAATATGCAGCTCCATTTGCTTTTACTCCTTTGATATTCATGTGCTTTGGCCAATTCTCGCTCTGCCTGCTGTGTATTTCCACTCAATTGAAGTATGTTGTCCTCAACAGTATCCAACTGCTCTCCTTGTTGATTTACCAACTGGCCCAAATCCTTGAAGATGGAGTTGATTTCCACTATCCCTTCATTAATCTGCTCAATATCACGATTCCTCTCTTCGGTAAGCATAAGATGGTACTGTAATTCGGTTTCGTCTAGTTGGTCCTGGGCCTGTTCCTGCACTTGTGTCTGTATTTGGTTTTGATTGTCGGAATTATCCTTTAATGGCGTCCTTTCGTCAACGACATTCTCACTCGGTATCTTATCTTTAATGGGATAAGCTCTAGCTTTATCCGCGTACTGTCTCGATGTCCTCGAAAAGCGTTGATGTAACTCATTAAATTCCCCTACAAGTCTTTCCTTGATGAGTATTTGTCTTTTGGTTACTGTGAACCCGGAATCCTTGTCATTTTCTTCAACCTTAGGCTGCCTAGCATTCAGCTTCTTATTGATAAGTTGCGATAGGTTTTCAATCAATATTTTTATGGCCGAATCCATATCAGCAACTTTGGAGATCAATGCATTAGCATTATCTCTGAGTCTAATACTATCCCTCTTAGTGCCCAATTGCTTCCTTTCCGAATCAAACTGCGATATCAAATTGCCGAACACCCGTAGCTGATCAGACGCCTTGCCTATAATTATGTCCAATTCATTCTGCGTCTCCGTCTGTTCCGCTTCAAAAGCCCCACTGCTGCCCTTGGGTACGGACCTCTGTGCTTCTATATCGAAATTAGCAAATGACATACTGTCCTATACTTAACCTCTGTAGTAGCTATCAACAAAATTAATATGCCAGCAAAATAATCACTGTGTCGCATTTGCCTCAATTTGCGAAACAGAATGTGACATTAGTAGTTTTACGGTAAAGACAGGATTTGACCTTCAAACCAAACCAGGCGTAAACTAATCATTTGAGATATACTTTGGCTTATGCTTCTCGTGCTAGTCCTGTTATTGTCGAACTATAGTTCTTATACGAGGTATGTAGTAAGGATTTTTTAATTTCGCAGCCTAATTTAAACATAATATTAACACACCGAACGTTACCAGTTCATGCATTGTAGCATAAAGCTTGGGTTGAGACATTGAGGCATACAAAAGTTCATAGTAATGTGCATTTTGCTGCTTTTAGTAAGCGAGTAAGCCATCTCAAAGATTCGCGATTCTATAATGCTTAGAATCAATGAACAAGACCTGCCTTTAAGGCAGCCATTTGGACTGCTCTCAACCATAAAAAAAGATGAAAAGGCGAACCATAGATTACAAGGACATCAACTCTTGGCTTTCGGGCCCTATAGGGAAATGATAACAGCCAAGCAGTGAATGCTAAGACAATCATTAATGCTTTCTATGATGATGAATGTATAAAAGGGAGGCTGTTTTCCCTTTGTTCAAGTAACATTTCAACAAACACCACTCCTTGAAATGAAATTGACTACTACTTCGGCTGCTTTAATATTAGCGTACATCAGCTTCGTTGCGAGTGCCCCTGCAGAGACTGGAAATGGCATTGCACCTATTGCCTCAATCAGCCAGCTGGAGGCTCAAGAGATCCAAGCACTCATCGCGGGGTTACATAAGTACAACGCTGACCATAAGATACATGGGTATCAAAGACGTGACTTAGAATTTGCTTCACCTAGTAATGAGCTTATGGTTAGATCAAAACTTCCTATTTTGGACGAAATTTTAGAAACTTTGAAAGATTCGGGCCTAGCAAACGTCATTATCGACACCGTATTGCTTCACCCAGAGCTTATGGATATAACAGCTGAGGCCACAGTGTTTATTATAAAATCAGGACTTTTCAGGATAGCGGACCTATTGGCTTCATTGAAGAACTCTGGGTTGGTACTGAGACTCTTACACTCGGCGTTAGAAGACCCAGAAATTTTGCCAGGGTTGTTGAAAGTCGTGAAGGACCTCTTAAAGAAAGCTCCTCTCCCAGGAATTCGCTCTGGAAATTCAGATTCATCGTCGTCACTGGAAGAAGCTTCCACGGTTACGGAGCCTGCCCTTAGCAAGAGAGACAACCAGTTGTTGGATGAGTTATTCACTTCCTTAAAAGACTCTGGCCTTCTCGTTTCATTAGTACAACATTTGTTGACCACTCCGGACTTGGCAGAACCTTCTGCAACTTTCTTGACCAAAGTGATCAAATCGAATGCCGTCACTTTGAAAGACCTAATTGAAGGGTTAAAAAAGTCTCAGTTTATTTTCAATGTCTTGAAGGAAATCCTTGGGGACAAGGGATTGTTAGAAAAATTTGGGAACTTGATCTTCGAGAGAATTAGAAAGGGAATTATTCCCCAAGAGATGTACGATAATGCTTAGTGCATCTGCTCTCTCGCTAGTTGCTTTTTCTATGTTTTCTTATTTCTTTTGCATTCGTCTCGTTACTTGACTTACTTTCTCTATATAAATTTCTATATATTTTGTTCGATCTCTCTTTATATCTTTAGCTTTCAGTGTTTAGTAATGCTTATGATATTGGGTACTCAATGCGATTTCGCAGCCAAATCCGTACACGTCTTTAAAATTAACGCGGCGAATTTTTGAATCGGACCGCGTACGTGTCAGCGGTTAATATCATTTTGAAATGCTTCTTTATTGATCGATATTCTAGGAACCACGTCTTTAGGTCGACAAATAGCATTGGAACAGTTAAAATGCTGTCAAAGGTCAGTAAGCGTGCCAGACTAAAGGAGCTTCGGGAAGCTAGACAAAGGGGGACCAGCTTGAATACATATTCTAGCGGATATGATGACGAGATATATGATGAAGTTGACGAGAGCACTTATCGGGAGCACAAGCGTGAGCAAATGATGAACGACGATTTTATTGTTGATGACGATGGTGAAGGGTATGTGGACAACGGTGTTGATGAATGGGATGATAGTACGCGGCCCAAATACTACTCTGAAGACGAGGAGGAAGAAACTGGCAAGAAACGTAAGAAAAGCCACAAGAAGCCGATAAAGGTGGCAAAGACATCTGAGATCAACAATTTCTTTAAAAATGGTGGCGTAGCATCCACCAAGACTACCTCCACCAAAAAGATTGACGCTAATATTGATGATATTCTTGAGAACTTCCTGGACGCAAAAGACATCAAGAAGCCCAAACCCAGCAATAGCATGTTTGGAAGTCTGATTAAGCCTACAACAAAAAAGAAATCAAATCAGAGTGTATTCAATTTCTCTACCTCGTCGAAGGTAGACAAGTCCAAGAAAGCTAAGGATTCAAGCAGTGCCGCTGATTACTCCATGGAATTAGATGCTTCAGACCAGGCATCATCCCCGATAAAAAGAAGTGCGCCAGGTACGGAAAAGCATGAAAATGGTGAAAACGAGAAAGAAAATCTTGACCCTGGAGCAGTTGTGAACAACAATGAACTCAAAATATTGAAGGTCGAAACGGACGAAGAAATAGACGATGATTCTGAGGATGAAGTTATAGTAACGAGAAGGCCTAGAGCAGTAGCTGCCAGTAGAAATAAGACTACTAATTTTTCAGCCATCAAAGCTTTTAATATTCCTTCTTCGTCCCCTTCGCGTCCCACGGAGCATTCTTTGATAAGCTATACGGAAAAACTAGACGAATCCAAAATTGTAGAGGGTGGGGATGGGGCCCTAAAAGATTCGTTTAAAATGTTTTGGCTTGATTATTGCGAGGTAGATAACTCATTACTTCTTTTCGGTAAGATTCAGACTCGTGAGGGAAATCTCGTATCTGGTGTAGTCCAGGTCAACGGCTTATGCAGAGAATTGTTCCTTTTGCCCAGGCGAAAAAGAATAGTATCTGGACAGGAAGAAGAAGGGAATGAAGTATCGGTAATGGACGTTCATGAGGAAATCACCCCATTGTTATTGGAGAAATATGGATTGGAAAGTATCAAGGCCAAACCACAGACCATGAAGTATGCATTTGAGTTACCAGGGATTCCAAAGGAGACAGAATACTTGAAGATCTTACTTCCCTATAAAACTCCAAAAAACAAATTCTTGGTAATGCCATCGGATTTGGAAGGAGAAACATTCAGCCACATATTTGGTACTAATACCAACTTATTCGAGTCGTTTGTTATGCAAAGAAACATTATGGGCCCTTGTTGGTTAGAAATCTCTAATGGTAATTTTACTGGGATTCAGAATACCTCACACTGTCAAGTCGAGGTGGCTGTTGACTCGCCTAGCCTTGTTAAACCTATCATTGACCTTAAATTACCCCCTCCAAATCTTACTGTAACATCAATCGCTGTACAAACTGTCTTGAACGTTAAACAAAATAAACAGGAGGTTGCATCAGTTTCCCTTGCGACGTACCGTGAATTGCCGCAAGACTCACCAATTGACGAGAATATACAACCTGATGATCGTATTACTTTAGTAAGGCCCATTGGAACTGTTGCAATTCCTCCTGGCTTGACTCAATTGGCCCAAAAGCAGGATTTGGCTTTAAGAACATTTCCTAATGAAAAAGCGTTACTAAATTGTTTGGCGGCATTAGTCAAAAATTTGGATCCAGATGTATTTATTGGTCATAGACTCGAAAACATATCACTAGATGTTTTGGTTCATCGTATGCACGATTTAAAGGTAACAACATGGTCAACATTCGGCCGTCGTAATAGGAAAGCTTGGCCAGATAGGTTCAATCGTAACAGCGGAGGATTCAATAATCACTTACATATTCGTGAGATTTTCCAAGGTAGATTACTATGTGATATTGCTAATGAAATGGGCCAGTCATTAACCCCAAAGTGCCAATCGTGGGACTTGAATGAAATGTACGAGGTGGTTTGTCATAAAAAGCAAGTTCCTCTTGAGATCAATTTTCACAATCCCAGATATGCAGAAGATGCAAGCTTCTTGTTAATGGCATTGAAGGAGAATGCTTTTAGTGTTCGAATAACCGCAGAAATAGCTTTTTCTATTCAAATATTATCTTTATCTAAACAATTGACTAACTTGGCAGGTAATGCTTGGTCCCATACATTGAGTGGTACACGAGCAGGACGAAATGAATTCATTTTGTTGCATGAGTTCAAAAGAAACAATTACATTGTGCCTGACAAGGAAGATAAGTATCACAAGAACACAAACCACCAACAACAAGCAAAGCTAGAGTCGAATGATGAAGATGCGACAACAGTCACGTCCAACAAAAAACCAAAATATCAAGGTGGTCTTGTATTTGAGCCTGAAAAGGGTTTGCACAAAAATTATATTCTAGTAATGGACTTTAATTCATTGTACCCAAGTATTATTCAAGAGTTCAATATTTGTTTCACCACAGTTGATAGAGACAACTATAATGCTAGCTCGCTTGATGAAGGTGACTTACCCGATATTCCTGATAGGGATTCAGCTGCAGGAGTGTTACCACGGTTATTGAATACCTTGGTCTCGCGTCGTCGTGAAGTAAAGAAATTACTTAAAGATCCCAGAAATACTCAAATTGAGAGAACCCAATATGACATCAAGCAGCAAGCATTGAAATTGACTGCAAATTCTATGTATGGTTGTCTTGGATATATCAACTCCAGGTTTTACGCTAAACCCTTGGCCATGTTGGTCACCAACAAGGGAAGAGAAATTTTAATGGACACAAGGCAGCTAGCCGAGTCGCTAGGATTAAGAGTTGTTTATGGAGACACTGATTCTGTCATGATTGATACCGGGGTGGATGACTTAAAAGAGGCGATAAAAATTGGTGATGAATTCAAAATTCAGGTCAATGAACGCTATAAGTTGTTGGAGATTGATATTGATAACGTTTTTAAAAGATTGTTATTGCATGCCAAAAAGAAGTATGCAGCTATGAATGCTACGATTGACAAGGAGACAGGAAACGAAGTGGTGAAGTTAGAAGTGAAAGGTCTTGATATGAGACGTCGTGAATACTGTCAGTTATCCAAAGATATTTCTACATTTGTATTAGAAAAAATTTTGTCCGAGTCCGATCCAGAACAAGCATTGTCTGAAGTATACGAGTACTTGGAAGAAATGACCAAGAAGATCAAGAACAATGAAATTCAAATGGACAAGTTCAAAATCAATACCAGGTTATCTAAAGATCCAAAAAATTATCCTAATGGTAAAACCATGCCCCCAGTACAAGTCGCATTGAGGTTGCGGGAGCAAGGTAAAGTTATTAAGCCTGGAAGCGTTATAACGTACGTCATAACATCACCGGCTTCCGAAGAAGATAGTAGCTCGCCTGCAGATCGTGCTCGCCCTATTCAAGAGGTTTTGAATAAGAAAGTAGGTTTGAAACCAGACGCTAATTTCTATTTGGAAAAACAGATCTTTGCGCCTGTGGAGAGGTTGGTCGAAAGAATCGAAGGCATAGACATGATGAGGATTGCTAGCTCTTTAGATATCGACACGAAGAGATTTGTGCTCAGAATGAAAAATAACGATAGTACCGTCAATGGTGAGATAGTTCCGCTAGAATCAAATATTAGTGACAGTGAAAGATTCAGACAATGCAGCTATTTGGCCTTGGAATGTAAGTGTGGCTCAAGATTTAGGTTCGGGGGAATCATGGCATCAAATGATTATAAAATCACTTTCAATGGTGTATGTTGTCAAAAATGTCAGTATACGTTTCCAGTATTACGAATTGCATCACAGGTCGAACATTCTCTTAGAACGCATATCGCGTTATACTACGCAGGCTGGCTTGTGTGCGATGATCCGGCTTGTGGTATTGCTACCCGCCAGATATCTGTGTATGGAAGGCGTTGCATAGGTACTTCAGGTAAGGCGCATGGCTGCAAAGGCGTAATGCGATATAAGTACAGTGATAAAGCCTTGTACAACCAATTGCTATATTTTGACTCCCTATTTGACGTTGATAAAGCCAAGTCCAACAAATTAAGGCCTATTTATGATCCTTTGGACAAAAGCAGCGTCCCGCCGTCTTTGGCGTCCGGCCAAATCGAAGCACTCGCCGAACAAAATAGAGGCTTGTTTGGCCATTGCCAAAATGTGGTCCAAAAATATTTGAGTGATTGTGGCCGCCGTTATGTCAACATGGGGTCCATCTTCGACTTCATGGATACGTCTAAGTAGTATGTACAGTAATTAGGTAATATTCGAACATGTTGATGATAGTTGATAAAGTAGAGCAGCATTGGTCGTGCGCGTCTGAGAGACATAAGCGATTTCTAAATTTTAACGTAACCAAAGCATACAAATTGTGCTTTGACAATATGAACTTCAATTATCAGCCTAATAAAAGCCTGCTGCAGCAAGGGGATTCCCAGCAGCAGCAGAGAAATTCTTTTCCAGCTCTCCCGCCTCAACTTGCGAACTTAACACCCCAACAAATTCAACAGTTGAGGAGTCAACCTCAATTTCAGAACCTAATGAAAAACTACATGCAAAGACAACAGATGATGCAGCAACAGCAACAGCAGCAACAACAGCAACAAAGCTTGGGAGGAAAACCACCAATGCAGCGACAGCCTGGTGGTCCTACATCATTGGGGAGTCAGAATATACAAGGCCCCCAATTCAATCTGCAGTCACCACTCATAAATCAACAAGGACCGTATCCACCGCAAATGACAGCACTCCAGGGTCATATGGCGACACCACAGCGGCAGCAATCATTAACGTCTTTACCCAATCCTCAAGGAGGAGTAAATCTTCAACAACAAATACCAGGCCAATTTCCATCAGGCCAAGCACAAGGCAGGCCGCCTATGGGTCAGCAAGGGATAGCAACAGGGGTTATTCCACCCCATGTTATAGCACAGCAGAAACTAAATGCCAGTAAAGGGGTAGTTTCACAAGAACAACCAATCTCTTCTCTGTTCCCCACTGAAATACTTAACAAAATACCTATGAAAGAATTGTCCTCACTCGATGAGTGGTCGCAGAAGCTAGCAGATCAAGAAAAAGAGATACCCGTTGATTTGAAGTTGTACGAATCCATCATTAAAAAAGACACCGAGTTCATGCAAAAGAAATCCAGGCAGTCTGCGGATAACAAAGCACTATTCGATAATTTACTACGGGATATCAAGGCATACGGAGAAATAAAACAACTACGGATGAATGCGATAAATTTATCGGGCAAAGGCCAGTTGAACAATAGCATTTGGGGTGAGGGTTACCAGGGATATGGAAATGGGATCACCAACACAGCTACTAGACTTTTACTACCACAGCATTCGAAAAGATACTCCCTTGTCCCCGATATTATGCTTACAGAAAGAGAAATAAATAAGAGGGTGTTAGGTGAGTTGAATTCAGGCAAGCGACAACAATTGATTCCAATTCGGTTGGAATTTGATCAGGAGAGAGACAGATTCAAATTACGGGACACTTTCTTGTGGGATTTAAACGAGCACGTCTTTCCAGTCGAATATTTCGTAGCTACTTTGGTGGAAGATTATAAGTTTATTCTGCCACAACACACCCAAACCATTTTAGCTGTAGTTAAGGAACAAATTAGGGATTACCACAAAAGACCGGATAAATCAGTGGGAGAGTTGAGAATCCCAATAAAAATCGACGTGACTATTAACAATACCCAATTAGTGGACCAGTTTGAATGGGACGTGCTCAACTTCGAGGAAAACGATCCTGAAGAATTTGCGACCATAATGTGTGACGAGATGAACTTGCCGGGTGAGTTTTCCACCGCAATCGCACATAGTGTTCGCGAGCAGACCCATTTGTTCCACAAATGTCTTTATATGGTGGGGTACAGTTTCGATGGCTCACCCGTTTACGAAGACGAGATTCGCAGTCATGTACTTCCAGCCTTGCGATTGTCATCGCAAGACAGCGTTACCGGTGCTTCAGGAACTCCAGTGGATGATTTCTTCTCTGTGTTACGAAACCCTGCTACAGTTCCTGATTTCACACCATCGTTGGTCAAACTCACTCATTTAGAATTGGAAAGGCTCGACAAAGAAATTGAAAGGGATTCACGCCGGAAAAGAAGACACAATCTAAGCGACAATAACGATGGGTCTGCAGCTTCAGGCCAGAGTGGTGGCAGAGGCTCTTCTTCCAGGAGAAACGCTCTTCACACAGGTAGAGGTGGACCGGTTCTTCCTGACTTATCAGACATACCCAAAACTTTCAGGACCCCCGCTCCCTCGAGTATTCTACCAGGGGGGATTGATCTCGGTGTCCCTGATATCTACGGCTACAATGAGATTATTGTACACAGAAGCCAAATCAAAAATCCTGACTATAAACCTTCACCACGTCCGTCTGAGAACGATGTTGACGATACAAGTCCAGGTTTGGTTTCCTATTCTAATGACATCTCCCTGGGAAAGTTCTTGGTATCAATAAAGCTATCCAAGTGATACGACTTCTATTGTGTAGCACTATGTAATAAATACTTACAATAATCACAAGATATCTGGCTACCCGCACATGCAAAATGTTGGGGTTTAAATGGAGCTACTTTGTTTTCCTGGAGAACCTTGTAGAAAACTACTAATCTCGATAACTTGTTTCGAGAGCTACTCTAGTCAGCATGGGCAAACAAGAACAGAAGTACGCACTCATTACGGGTGCTTCATCGGGTATTGGGTATGAATTGGCAATAGCATTATCCAAGAAAGGCTACAAGGTCTTCGGGTGTGCGCCTGAATCATGTTTGTGGGAAATGAAACCCTTAACAGAAGAGTATGGGGTGGTAGCTTTTGCGTGTGATATAACCAAGGTAGAAGATGTCAAGAAGGCCGCAGAATTGATTAAGGAACAAACAGGGGGCCGGTTGAACATTTTGTACAATAATGCTGGAATCGCGATTGGTGGCCCCGCTGTCGAAATCCCCGATGAAGATTTGCAAAGAATATTCCAGGTGAACGTACTTGGTCATATCTGGGTCACCAAGTACATGGTTGACTACGTGATTGCAACTAAAGGTCAAATTGTATTCACATCTTCGGTGGCCGCAAGGGTGCCGCTCTCGTGGTGCAGTGCGTACTGTGCCACAAAATCTGCCATTGATCTGTATGCGATGGTGTTGCAGTCGGAATTGAAGCCTTTTGGTGTGTCCGTTCACAGTATTATCACCGGTGGTGTGAATACGGGTCTTCTTGATTCTGTCCAGACAACCTCATGCTTTGGCTCGCGCTACGACGTAGACGGTATCTACCAAAGTTTGCGCTCCCTGGCATCGATGTCTGTGAACCCATATACAAGCATCTCCGCCAAAAAATATGCCCAACAAGTGGTCAATAAGCTCACATCTCGCTCGTCCCCCGGATTCAATATCTACAAAGGAGCGCTTGCGTACGCTTTACACTTGTTCAGCAGAGTTGCACCATTGTGGCTTTTGCAATGGGGCATAAGCTTCCACTTTAAGCAGTTAAAGGTCTATTCTCTGTTGAAAAAGTCCTTGTCTAAGAAGAATATATAGTTATTTAGTGCTATATGCTAACAAAGAACTTTTCATGTTGATAGGGGAGTTTCACGTGACCATTTCGCATTGCCTTTCTAAGCTTAAATATAAGCTACGATAACCCTTTATATCTAAACATAGTCTTCTTTAGTTGTTAAGTTGATATATCCCTTAAATTCATTGGGAGGATACGGTTTAGGTTTCAGGAGGACGAGGTTGCACAGGAGCTGGAAAAGAATATCGAGAAGTTCGAGAGAATAACGGGAAAAAAAAGCATAGTAATAGCTCGCGTCAAGGCGGTAAGTAAATGACGAGAATGAAGAATCTAATGACACGCAAAGGAACGGAAGTGGAAACGTCGGAGTTGTCAGACTTAGGTGCATACAAAGAGCAAGAAGAGGAGCAGTTGCTCGACTCATTTGAGACACCAGAGACGGAAGAGGCCGATACGGATATGGCTCAATCGCAGACAAGCTTGGACGAGTTGGCCAATAAAATGATGCTGGAGAGTAGTGACGATACGCGTTTGGAGGAGAATGATCCACATAATCAAGTGCTCGGAGCCGCGTCCGAAATAGACAGGAATATCCATGAGGCCATGATAAGTGAGGGTAATTCATCTATGAATCATGGGGTGCCAGACGACCAGAACGACTATACCGAGCGCAGCGAATCTGACCTAGAAAACCAACGGCCTCGGAGGTGGTCGAACACGCAGCGGCGAGTGGTGGATGTGATAAGCGGTTTGATACCTATAAGACAGACATACGAGAGAATAAATAATGGTTTGACCACCGGGCGAATGCAGCCTAATGTTCCAGGACGATTCATCGGTCAAGGAACAGACGGGGTATTTCGTAACCTCATGGCGAAACCCGATCGTGAAGCCCATAGGATCGAACAAGAGAACAATCCGCCCTCTTACGAGGAAGCTGCAGCTGATGCCACACCCGAATACTGGGAATCGACCGTTGTTTCTCCGATGTATGAGGACGAAGTCTTTGTTGAAGGATTGCCCGTTGGAAATATAGCGAATTTGATGTGGAATATTTTGGTCGCGTCCGCGTTTCAGTTTGTTGGATTCGTGTTGTGTTATCTTTTACACACTTCCCATGCTGCTAAGCAAGGCTCGAGAGCAGGTTTAGGTGTCACTTTTGTATATTATGGGTATGGGATGATTCCATCTAATTTTGGCCACGCTGATAAAATTCCTGATCGATATGAGCCGAAGGATCCGAACCTGTTCAACATTGATAAGTCCCTGTCAGTTAGCGATGGAAGCAAGCTCGACAATTACAAGTCTGGATTGTTTCACCAGCACACGGATAATTCGGATGGCCATGATATTCAAACCCCTTATTTTGCATACGGAATAATAGCATTCGGCATATTCATTATAGTGAAGTCTTTTATCGATTACTACAAGGTGAAGCAAATGGAGAAAGTGATTCTTTCACCTCCCTCAGATCATACCGTAACAAATTCAATCACGGAACCTACAGAGCATGTTTAATGCTGTTTTGTCTATAGAGACATTATTTATCGGTAAATTAATAATTCGTCTAGTTCATTATCACTAACATTTTTTCGTAAATTGTAAAAACAATTCCACCACTCAAGACTAATCTCCCCAATCTTGGTGTAGCACCCTTCCAGAATGTCAACAACCCTTCTTCCCTGAATATTTTTACAAAGCAGTTCAAGGTGGAGGTATACAACTTGTCTGCTCCTAACGCTTGCATTCTTGTTTTCACAGTATCAATAGGCATGGTTGTATAAACCGTCGTGATTCCTGCGAAAGCTCCCACCAAGAAAGTAGAAACTGAGCCTAAAGGCTCATTGGGTTTAGTACCAGTAGACTGCTGAATCATAGTCTTGATAGCGTTGTATGAACCCAATCTCACTGCCTGATTCGACGCTTGCCTTAACGAAACAGGCACAACTCCAGCATAAATACCTTTGAAACCAAGATCCCTGCACAACTTGACAGACCCAGATACCAAGCCATTTTGGTACTTAGGCTTGGCGGCCTGTTTGTCGTCAATCAAAGCGGTCTTAATGGCTTCAAATGGAGTTACTGCGACCACGGACTCTAATAAACCCGCTCCCAAACCAGCTATCACTCCTCTTGGACCTGACAACTTGCCATCTTTATCCACCAACAATGACTTGATGGAGTCGAAGCCTAGGAATCTTACCGATGCCTTTACCGTATTACCCACAACGAACGCAGGGCATCCGACATATAATGCTCCTATTCCTTGTGTTTTACCAACATTATAGATTAACACCAAAGGGTTCCTTGAAGCCTTAGACGATTTGTCAACCAATTGCAACCTGGTTTTGGCAAACTCGAAAGGATATGTTATCACACCCTCGACTGCCCCAGCAACACCTCCTGCAACAAACGACTTGAATGGATCAACTTTCTATATTATGGTCAGCAATTTGTTCTCTATTCTCAACATCAATTGTCTCTATCAAGCAGTCAAAATACGTACCGGTTTCTCGTTAGGATTGCCCATTACTACTATAGTGCTCTTAGATCTATCGAATTGGATTCATTCGAGTATAAAAAATGTTCAGTTCTTTTAGGCCGGTAACGGCCATACTGAAAATTTTGTGTCAACCTACTCCAGGATTATCAACCCACTATCGGCGACTTGAGTCACAACGAAATATCACTTTATTATCGTACTATATATGCTACAACAAATTATACATCCTCGAAGTCTTCGAGATCTTCATCATCATCATCTTCTTCTTCCTCCTCGTCGTCATCTTCCCGTTCGGCCAATTGAGCGTAATATGCTGCTAAAGCATCTTGCGCTTCTTTGTCTTTTATATCGGATGGGTTTGCTGGAGCAACGTTGGTTTGAGCATCATACATATTGCTCTCGCTAGGGGCCGGGGTATTCGTAGACGAAGGATCAACCGTGACAGAGGTACTTTTATTTTCTTCGTCGTTCTCAGATTTGACTCCTGGAACAGGGGTGCCCTCTTTAGGAGTAGGAGACTCGTCGTTGTCGTCACTTTCCAATTTTCCGAGCGCTGACTTGCCCACGGTTCCAGCAGAATGCCACGAGGGCAATGCGTTTTGTTGTAACTTTTGCCGTCTTTCCTCCTTCGCCTGTTGTTCTCTCTCGTAGTTTTCGTCGTTGGCTGTGATGGAGACATGCAAAGTGGCTTGAGACTTGGATGCATCGTTTTGTAAGGATGACGATAAGTTTGACCTCGACCTCGACATGATACGGTTCGATACCGTGTATGAGGCACTCGTAGATGCCTGCGCCGGAATCGATTTTTCCAAAGACGATTCGAAAGTGTTCTCCTCGATATAGGAGTCGTCTATCTTTTTCAAGAACGAAATTATGGGATCAACCTGATTCATCAATTTCTCTAACTTCTCCTGCCGGAGCGATGCCTGCTTACTGGAGTCGTCCTCTATCAACACCCCGCCACAGTTGTCACACTCAAAATTGGTCTTGTCGTCGCTCAACAACGAGATTGCATCGAGTTGCGATACCTTCTTTCCGCATCGCGGGCATACATATCCCTGCGGGTTCCCGTAGTGCGTCATCTCCTCCTTGATGATGTTGACAATTGAATGCACTTTCCACTTGATTGCATCGATCGCCTCTGTCGTATGAATATAGAAGTACGTCCGAGTGATAAGACGCTGCTGTGCATTCTCCTCCTTTTGCACATGGTTCATCAACAACCGGTCCTCAACCAACCTGTTACACAACGAACGGAGCTCTTTTCGCTTAATACTCAACAAATGGATCAAGTCGTCCTCGGATAGCACCGAATGCAATAGTACCGCATCCAAAATCAAAACATACGACTTCGAGTAGAAGCCTCGTGCCACAAACCGAATCAACGACCTAATGGTATCATCCATCTCGCCTCCTTGAATCACCAAATACTCCTGCTTTCTCCTGCTAAATAGAGTTGTTCAGTGCGGTCTTTACTGGTGATTTTTGGCCCGTGCGGAAAATTACCGATCCCTAACGTCGCCGCTCCTCGCCACACCAGACCAAATTTTCTCAGGCCATTTGCAGATTTCGGTCTATTGTGTCCCCCTAGATAGCCGCACTTTTTCCCCCAATCTTCCCTGAGCTCAATGCTAGCTCTCGCCAACACACCCTTTTAGCGAACCCCGAACCCTTACCCGCACCCACTAATCATTTTTTTGCGTACATCTCATTCCGCTTCATTGGGCCGTGCCTTTTCGCCCTCTGCATTCGACACCTTGTACTTTCTTTTCCCTTCCTGGAATCAATTCTGCCACAATCTGCGCATATTTGTTCGATGTTACATAATCGGTCGATTGTTCATGTATTTATCCGTTTTAGTTGCCTCAGCTTCGACTCCAGTTACCAAGTTTTGGAAATTAACTCCCTAGCGATTCGCGAAACGCGAAAATTACAAAACCAAACATAGGCAACGCGTAATTCCATATAATAAGACTTTTAATAATAGGATATGGATCCATCGAAATCAGCCATAATTATATTTAAATAATTAGCAATATATCTGGGAGACTGGATTAACGGAGAGCGCAACAGAGAATAATTTATAACAAAAAGATTTACACGATTTCGAACCAAAAAGAAAAAGAGAGAGACTACGATAAGACGTTTGGCCACCTATAAGATCTATATCAGGGATAGGAACACAGACAGGGAGAAAACAGATAAGTTGATTCTTCTTTGCAAACGAAGAGAAATCAGAAGTATTAGTCGTATTCAGGTTAGCGAGGTCAGCAGATCGAATATACCAGAGCATTTCGGGAAGGAAATATGTCAGCCGCTGGAAGGACGATGGACAGAATTCCGCTCAGGGAGAAAACGAGCAATATCTCAGCAAACAGCCACAGCGACAAATCGAGGCTCACCGAGACGCCCACCACGCATAAGAGCCAGAAGATCACGACGCCTCCGGAGAGCGTAGTGGTTTCTCGGCGCAAGAACAGCGTGATCGAGACGCCCATTTCAAAGCATTTTATGGACGGCAGCAGCGCCAGCACGAGCGCAGGAGAGTCCGAAAAGACAAAGTCGGCGCTCTTGTCGCCAGCATTTTCGTCACCACAACAGCACCATGGAGGCCGCACCCGGGGAGAATTTGACATTCCTCCCAAACCGTCGTTTCTTCACTCGTCGTCGGCATCACTTGATTCAGAGCCAGACAAAAGGACCAAGAAAAAAGCAAAGAAATCGAAAAAAGAGTTGAAAGAATCAGCGTTCGACTTGAGTTCCCATGATAAACCTCCGTATTCGTACGCGACTTTAATTGGGATGTCGATATTGAGTAACCCCGATAGGAAGTTGACGTTGTCACAAATCTATCAGTGGATATCAGACACATTTAAGTACTACCGCCGTGAGGATGTTGGCTGGCAAAATTCCATCCGCCATAACTTGTCGTTAAATAAAGCTTTCATCAAGGGGGAGAAATCGAAGGACGGAAAGGGCCACTTCTGGTGCATACAGCCCGGATGCGAAGAGCAGTTTTTGAGATCGAAAAATAGTAAGAAGCATTCCCACCAAGAGATAATAGACCAGATATGTGCGTCTATCCAACCATCAAAATCATCCATCAGTTCCTTACCATCGTCTCCCAACATTTCCCAGGATGACTCAAAGCGGAGAGTTGCACATATACATGAATCTGCAAATTACCATAATCAGGATGATGACGAGGACGATGGCGATGTTGATCAAGACGAAGAAAACGACGACGATGAAGATTACACTAGGTCCATACTAGACCCTCCTACTAAGAAACAAAAATTACTTTCTGCCAGTACGGGTGATGGTACCTTGGATACCATACCTAACTTGGGGGCGCCATTTAGTCAATGGCAAGCAACTTCCCATGGTCTTAAACTATCAAATTCTCCTGGTAATGTGGCTACTTCAAATACGCCACAATTCATAATAAGCGGGTCCCCAGATAAGCCGTTGTTGGCAGGCAAAAACTTGACATTCACATCATCTTTTAGTTGCAATTCTAATTTAGAATTGTCGCCGATCAGGCCAAGTGAAACGGGCCCGTTGTTGGAACCTTTGACACCGGCTAATAATATTTACAAAAATGGTGCTTTGCTAAATCATCAGTTGTCAGCACTTCACTACCAATCACATCCACCGCATGCTACATCGTCCAGTGCTTCGGCCTCTTTGCAACACTTGCAACAATCGCATACTTTGAAAACCCCGAAGTCCGCTTCTAGGACTCCTTTGAGGACGTTGCGGACTCCTCAAACGGCTTCACTAATGAAAAAAATATGGAATTCTCCCTCTTACTTGGAAGAGTTTTACTATTCTCCGTTAGTGTCTTCATCGCAGGCAGTATTAAATTCCTATGA
Source organism: Debaryomyces robertsiae (assembly GCA_030566065.1). Classification (NCBI taxonomy): domain Eukaryota; kingdom Fungi; phylum Ascomycota; class Pichiomycetes; order Serinales; family Debaryomycetaceae; genus Debaryomyces; species Debaryomyces robertsiae. Next base: position 112,689 of record JAJMHL010000007.1, read on the forward strand.
TGATGATGACATGATTATGCGTGCATTTGAGCTGCCATGCAACAACAATACCAATCAAGCCAAGAAGCATCCGTTGTCGTCAGTGTCCATCTCATCCAGTCGTAACTTGTTCGACGATTTAAAGAGGATCGATCGCTCGAGTAAAGCTAACCCTAACTCAGCCAATGAGAAGGAAAGGACACATTTGAGAAACGTAAGTGCTTCGTCAACGGAGCAAGATGATGATTGATTACAAGCAAATAGCGGCTTGATAGTTTGATGAACTGTTGCGAAATAGAAACTCGGGTGGTTGGGAAACTTTTAATTGTTATTTTCGTTTGGTGTATTATTATTTTTACTTTGTTTGAGAGTTTTGCCATAGTTCTGCAGAAATTATATTATTATACAAACTTAATATATTAAGCTAATCGTCACTTGTTCGTAGTCTATTTACATATAGTGAGACCATGAAAAAAATGCTCTTGAACAGTCCGTTTCTCGTACAGATATAGGTCTTCTGTCTGCTTACTGCTCCTTTAATCAGTGCTTGCACATCCTCTACATCCACACGTAATGCATTCCACTTTCTCTTTGTGATCTCTTTCCATCAAAGTTGCTTTTGGTACCCGACAAATACATGTACTTCCGTGATTCTTCTCACTTGTTACTATACAACTCAAGCAGCAGAGTTTTTCGTAACCTTGTTTTTTCCATTTGGCTATCAAGTCCCTATTCGCGTACTTTTGCTGCAATAACCACTCATATAATTCTTTCGATATTGCCTCCCTCTCAAAATACATGGTGTAGATGTAACGGTTGATTTGGTGGTTGATTTGTATGATAGGCCATAAGGACTGGTGCTTGGTTTCTGTTTTTATAGATTTGGTCTGTGCTTGCTTCAACTTAATCAATAGCTTGTTAAGCGTAGGCTCTATTTTGCCATAGCCCTCCGGGGGGGTTTTGCTTCTTTTAGAAGATCTTGCTTTTGGCATTGACCTAATTAAAAGCAAAAAAATAGCTTGAGTTTGGGAACAGTCGATGGTTATCTATCACGATGGGCAAAAAGAAAAAAAAAAACATAACGACATCAGCAGGATTCGAACCTGCGCGGGAAATCCCAACGCATCACTCAGAAAATTCGAGTGCGTCGCCTTAACCACTCGGCCACAATGTCGTAGTGTTTGTTTTTTCAGCGCCGAGCTAAATAAGTAATACTTAATGTTAACTTGCATTTCATGGACCTTAACTATTTTGTTACGTGACAACAGGTCGCTTTTAATTATCAGAATCCGAAATAGACCGAGCAAGAGAAGGATTTTCGATCACCCTAATGAAAGTTTTGGTTTAGTTCCTCAAAGGTGCGTGAAAACTTACCGCTCCTAAATTATTCTTGAAGGTTGCAAAAATACGTGTGTAATATAAATAGCAGCACAATTTCCTCGCTTATATTTAACGATTATACGAGTGATAATGAACAACGACAAGAAAGTGTGCTATGAAGTTCAATAGAGAAAATCAAGAAGCTATACAAGGTTAAGGGAATGATTTCCAATGTATGTTTAGATGGTGTCTCTCATCGCAATTCCTGAGACAATATGCCTAAAATACAATGAATTTTTCCCGTTAGTGGGACTAAGTTTATAAGAGACCAAGAGAGACGTACAGTTGGAAGATGTCGCTCCACTCACAATAGACCTTTACTATACTATTCAATATACTGCTCCTTCTGTGCGCAAGTGAGATGGTTCAACTTTTTATTGAGGCCATAAAAAAAAAAATAACGACATCAGCAGGATTCGAACCTGCGCGGGAAATCCCAACGCATCCCTCAAAATATTCGAGTGCGTCGCCTTAACCACTCGGCCACAATGTCGCTAACTGAAAATTTTAGTGTACCACAGATTTATAGCGTACAGGTACGCATATCCATCTTTCGTGTCATTCTGCTAAAACCTCCTGCTTTTTTCTGTTCGATAAAGCTGGTTTTCCACAACATCCGTGTATGTTACATATCGCACAACTGAAGGATTAGGTGGAGAATCTGCGAAACGTTGTGGTTCTTATTTTCCAGGTACCAGGCTACAGACGGCGCTATCACATAAGACGAATTTTACTTACGGCATATTACATAAGCATTATATAATTGTGTTTTGGAAAATGCTCGGAGGGCATTGTCAACCGTTTTTAGGTACTAACCAAAAAGAAAATTCAACTCATGGGAGATAGAAAGGTATTGACTGATACAAGGCCTTTGATCCAAAGCAGAGATCTTGTCCGTTGAACTAATTTTGGAACTGAAAGTTTGGTTGTCAATGAGTGTTCACAATGGCTGGAACTTCGACGTCTACATCTACTTCAGCCGTTATATCGACACTAGTTGCTAATCTCGCGCTTGCGGGTGCTTTTTTAGCGGCGTTCTTAGTGTTCAGGTTGAAGTTTAAGCGGATATACTCGCCTAAGTCATCATTCGATTTGGTGAGTGAGGACAAAAAACCAGAGCCGTTGCCTAAGGACCCTTTTAGATGGGTTGCTATTTTGTTGAGAAAGCCTAATTCTTTCATTATACAGCAGGCTGGGATCGATGGTTTTTTCTTTTTGCGATACATCTACGTCTTTGCCATGATATTCTTGTTCGGTATAAGTTCATACGCGGTCTTGTTGGCCGTGAATGCTACGAACGGAAGTGGAAACAAAGGATTCGACCAGCTCTCAATTTCAAACATCAAGCACAAAAACCGGTATTATGCTCATGCGTTCGTTGGATGGTTATTTTATGGGTTGGTTGTGTTCGTCATTTACAGAGAGTTGTTTTTTTGTAATTCTTTGCGTTGTGTTGCTATGTCATTGCCCAAATATGCGAAAAAACGAAGCTCAAGAACACTTTTAATCCGATGTGTTCCTAACACGATGTTGGATGAAAAACAGTTTTTTAAATTGTTCAATGGTGTCAAGAGAATTTACGTTGCAAGAAATGCTAGAAAATTAGATTACAAGGTTAAAGTTAGAGAAGGTTTGGTTAGCAAATTAGAAGCGGCCGAAAATAAACTTTTGAAAGCTGCCGTGAAGGCTAAAATTAAGGCAGAGAAAAAGGGCACAGATATCGCAAATACTGATGATATTTATTCGTATGTACCTGAAGAGAAGCGGCCAAAACATAAACCTAATGGCTTTTTTTCTAAGAAGGTTGATACTATAGACTATTGTAAGAGAGAGATCCCGAAGGCAGATAAAGAGGTAAGGAATCTACAAAAAAAATACAGATCCTATAAACCAAAGAATTCAATTTTTGTCGAGTTTGAGGATCAGTACTCAGCACAACTAGCACACCAAACAATTACGCATCATAATCCATTGAGAATGTCTCCATCTTACACGGGAGTAGAGCCAGGCGATGTTTACTGGTATAACTTGCGTATATTCTGGTGGGAAATGTTCGTGAGGCGATTTTTGGCTACGGCCGGGGTTGTTGCATTGATTTTGTTTTGGGCTGTTCCTGTTGCATTCGTAGGGGTTATTTCCAACATTACATATTTAACCAATAAATTGCCATGGTTAAGGTGGATTTTGAATATGCCTTCTAAATTGTTAGGTATTATCACGGGGTTGTTACCTACTGTTATGTTAAGTTTGTTGAATACTTTCTTACCAATTTTCATCAGATACATGGCCAAGGTAGCCGGTGCTACTACGGCACAAGAAATCGAATATTATACCCAGGACTCCTACTTTGGATACTTGATGGTTAATGCTTTCCTCGTGACAGCATTGTCTTCTTCCGCTACTTCAGTTGCTACAAAGATTGTTGAAGAGCCTACGTCCGCAATGAATATTTTGGCGAATAATTTGCCAAAGTCTTCTAACTTTTACATATCATATATTACTTTGCAAGGTCTTACAATCACTTCCGGTACATTGCTCCAAATTGTTGGGTTGTTCTTGTACTACATATTAGGAGGATTGTTAGATTCAACTGTTAGGAAGAAGTGGAATAGATTTTCTGGTTTAGGAGGTGTTCTTTGGGGTACGACTTTTCCTTTATATACAAATTTGGCTTGTATCACTTTGGCTTATGCAATAATTTCTCCATTGATATTAATCTTTGCATGTGTGGCATTCTTTTTGTTGTATATTGCCTATGCTCACAATTTAACATATGTTCTCGTGGAAGGACCAGATGCAAGAGGCTTGCACTATCCAAAGGCTTTATTTCAGACCTTCACTGGTATTTATTTAGGTCAAATTTGTTTGCTTGGAATTTTCGCGGTTGGTAAAGGATGGGGTCCAATAGTTTTGCAAGCAATCGGGATTGGTTTTACTGTCATAGCGCACATTCAATTGAGGAAGTCTTTTGGTCATTTGCTTCATGTGGTACCAATCGATTGCATGAAACCTTTGGACGGTGTGTCCAACACTGCTTCGTTTAAAGGCGTTTCTGACTACAAATCAAAGGTGTTAGATTCCAGGAGGAGGCAGAAAGAAGAGAAGTTGCGCAATGAAGTCATGAAAGATAAGGAGGCGCAGGAGGAGACTAAGCGTAATATCTTAAACACAGATATGGAGCTAAATGATCACGAAGATGAACGCTCATTGGTGCCGCTACTAGCCGATCGTGATTTCAAGAAAACCGAGTCTTCCAATCCCATAGTAAGATTCCTCAGGCCGGACGTTTTCTTGAACTATAGACACGTCAAGCAGTTACTTCCAGCGACCTTCAACGTTGATCCAGACGAGCCAGACGACAAACATGCATACGATGCTCCCGTTATTTCGGCCAAATTGCCCGCGGTTTGGATCCCAAGAGATCCCATGGGTCTCTCCGCCAATGAGATCAAAGAGCACTCCTACTACATTGGCATTAGTGACGAAAACTCTGGCTTCACCAAGAAAGGAAAAATTATTTTTACCGGTGAGGCTCCAAACTGATCTCATTTCATTGCCGATAGTCACAGTTTTCACCTCATTTCACACCTTTCACATCTTATACCATATATAAATACAAGTCGATTTCGTATTACAAGTACAAAGTCGTCTAATAAACAATTTCTTTCATCTTGTACAGAAGTGTTCTGTTAGTTGTACTTCCTCTGTTCTCGCGAAAGTTAGTTGAACATGACCTCGGCATGGGAATTTTCACAGCGACATTACTATTATTTGGAGTATTTATTTCAGGTGTATGCATAGCTTTTCTAATTATAAATGGTATTAATACAAAATCTGGCTATCATTCGTAAAGGCGTTTTACGAACAATTATGAGCAATACGGCTAGATCAAGATTAGCTATTACGCAGCAGCATTTGAATCCAGTTCGTTGTAATGCCACCACTACATTACAGACAGGAAATGTAACTAGAGTGAACCAAGGCACCAAGTACACAGCAGATTTTAAACAGTATGCAATCGATAAGGAGAACGGCAAAATAGTATCTTATTTCCATGACATACCATTGAATTTGGACGTGGAGACCAAGACCGCTAACATGGTGGTTGAGGTGCCACGCTGGTCCAATGGTAAGTTTGAAATAAATACGAATCTCCCAGGGAACCCTATAACACAAGACACGAAGGATGTAAATGTTCGTTTCGTCAAAAACCATTTCCCTTATCATGGCTACATCCATAACTACGGTGCTTTCCCTCAAACATGGGAGGATCCTAACGCCAAACACCCTGGTTTGGATTTCTACGGGGACAACGACCCCTTGGATGTGTGTGAAATCGGTTCGACTGTTTTACAAACTGGAGATCTCAAGCGAGTGAAAATTTTAGGTTCGTTAGCACTCGTCGATGATGGCGAATTGGACTGGAAGATCATTGTGATCGACGTTGCTGATCCTTTAGCAGACGAAGTCAACGACGTCCACGAAGTGGAAGACAAGTGTCCCGGATTGTTGGATGCAACTAGACAATGGTTCCGTAACTATAAAGTGCCTGATGGTAAGCCCCGCAATGAATTTGCATTCAACGGCGTATACAAAGACCAAAAGAAAACCCTCGAGACAGTAAAAGAGTGCAATCAAGCATGGCAAAGATTAATCTCAGGCCAGGCTCAGGGCAAAAACATACCCACCATAAAAAATACGACTTTAGTAAATAGTCCCGGTTTGATTGAAGCGTTTGACAAAAAGGCTTTGTTGAACAATCCTTCTAAACCTGATGCCATAATTCCATCAGTAGTAGATAAGATCCACTTCTTTTTGTCGAACTAAATAGAATCTTATCATTGAGCATATATAGTTGAAATACTTCGGTACTGGACAAGTTTCGACCACAATTCATATATTACCTAATTAGGTAATCAAAATTCTGTTCACCTCTTCACTGGAAACAAAACAGTTTGAAGCAGCAGACTCATTGACAACATTATAAAAGTCTTCGCTACTTGCTAGGTTAGAAAATGCCTAGTTCGACTCTAGACTATGGCATCATGAAGGATGTGAAGCCTTTAAAGCCAATACAGCCGACGGAGTCATGGAGCTTCGATAATGCGCTCTCTTTGTTGAAATCATACCAAGACCCGTACATCCTTGACGCCTTGGATGAATTCTTACTTATGAACAAAAGCATTCTATTGAGTCCCCTGCCATTCATGAACAAGGATAGTTTCACACATAAAAATCAGAAAGAATTGTCGTTGCGCAATATCTTATACTCTGATATAACAACAAATAACACCAAAGATGCGGAAACAATAAGCAAACTATTGAACTTAGACTATGAAGATGTATTGCGAGTCGTGAGCCAAACGTGCAAAAGAATTCCCGAAAGGCAAGTTCACAACTACGATAAGTTGAAATCAAAATTACCAGATGATAGAGAAAAATACCTTGAAGAAGAAAGAATTATATTGTATTCTAGCAGAGTCTTGAGAGAGAGGAGGATTGTATTTCAGCTAGTAACCGAGTTGCTTAGCAATAAGACTAACCCAGAAAAATCATCTATTATCCGAAATTTGGGTAAGGAAATATATTTATCAACATCGTACATCAAGGAATTGATCGGGAGCTTAGACCTGCTAGTTAAATCATTAGTGGATAAGACATATGTGACCTCTTTCTCAGATAAGCTAAATGAGATTGTATATATGGAGATTATCTTGTTGATTATTGCCCAGATGAAAGTCTTGGTGGAATTACTAGTTCAGAGTCCGAATGTGGTTGATGATCGTACAATTACAGCTTGGTTCTCTTTCATGAGCTCAAACAACTTCGTATTAGCATTGGGCCCAGATATCACATACCACGAATCATTCATGTTGTTGCAGGCATTGGGTACGATCATTTCAATACTATTCTTGGACTTGGATAATAATTACGGTTCAGACTCGGACTCCGGCACTTACATGAATAAACCTTCAATTTTTGAGTTGATCAACGATTCAATTACTCATCCATCCAATTCAAATTCTATCATAATGTACAGCTGGTCTATAATTTTACTCAGAAAGTCAGTGTTATTGGAAGAATATAAAGACCAAGCTCTGACAGCCGAGTTCGAGAAAAAATTCTCAATTAGGCAGATTGATGAAATTATCAATGATTTAAACATGAGGTGTAATCGCTTGGGTGTATTTGGTGATTTAGCGAAGCTCAACAATATCCTTAAATTTGACAATATATATTCAGCAATCTTGACTTCGGTGATTCAGGCAGCGATGCCGTTGATTTCATTTACACCGCAAATAGCATCTACTGTTGAACAAATATTGAAAGCAGCTCCCAAAAGCGTCGTCGAACGGTTCTTTGACAACGAAGCGACCGATAACGCGATTGTATTATCGAGAGCAAAATTTCCAGTATCCCTAGCACCGTATTTGAAACAAGCTTCGATTAATGGAAATTTTGCGTTTCATGAATTTAGCGAGTTAAGGTCATACATGTCCATTTTCAATCGAGATGAGTTTGAAACTATAACTCAAATTGATGACGAAAACACGGAACTTGTTAATTTAACACAATCGATCGACATATATCCACCGTACGAAGTTAACAAAAAATTGTCTTTAGTTCTCGATAAGGGCACTAAGGCTATGGTGTTGCCCGCAGCGAACGAGAATGAGGTATTGGTTACATTCCTATATAAGTATAATGGATGGGCTTTTCTTGGGAGAATTCTTCAGAACGTGTCCAAAGTATTCAATAGCTCGGATGATGAGAAGGTAAACTTCATTGTTGATACAATGAATTTGGTATCGAAGAGCATGGTCGATAACAACGTCGATGAAGCTAAGCTTATTTTGAAGTGTATGTCTGCCTTCACCGATGATTCTGATATAGTTGAAGTCATTTTAAGGCTATTCGAACAGGCACTCCATGCACGCAAAGTTGACATATTGAAATCGATCGTTGATTTTTTATCAGCGTCAATGCCATTTTTGTCGCACAGAATTTGGCCCTACTTATCAAAGTCTTCGTTGTTATCAAATAATGGGAAGGAAGGTTTTGCATCAGTTATATTTGGAGCTATCGAGATGGTGAATGGAGACTATCAATTTACCATATCTTTAATTAAATTGGCTGACTCTTTGGTTCAAAATTGCTTATCATTAAATGATGAATATCCTGAAAAGTCCAAAAATGTTATTTTGGGCAGGTTCATAAACCATTTGATTCTTGTTTTTGAGAGCTTTTTCCATTGCAGGTTCAACGAAACGTCCCAAAAAATGGAGATAGGCGTTTTGATTTTAGACATATTTTCAAACATTTTGGTTTCTGTGTATGGTGTCGCTGAGGAGCGCAGCTCATCAAACAAAATTTCGAAGACCTGTTCAGAGTCTTCTTCAAGAATCATCGAGTCATTTATGATACCTGGCACGGAGTTTTCGAGGTCCACATTCCCAATTTTATCGATGATCGATTCACTCAGTAGTCATATGACCTTATATGAAGTCAGTGACGTATCCGGTTTTTGGTATGACAGTTGGATCCGTTGCTCCTTGGCGTTTTCTCAACTCCTCGTTTCTATAAGATCAGTATTGAAGTTATCACCGTCTGCCTTTGAAAGAGCACTCTACACCAGATTACCACTGTTGGTCGATACGTATTCGCAATATGGGCCATTGCGTATGGACGTTTTGGACCTTATTACGGCTTTGAGTAATGGTAAATGGGCTAATGAAACCACCCCTTCTCTATTATCTCATTTGGGTCGTGATCATGCTCACACTTTATTGCACTCCTTAGCATCTGACTTGGAGAACTCCTTCGATGATTACAAAATGAAAATTTCTTTGTACGATTTCATTTGTGCTGTTATGGATGGAAATCAAGATGGCCTTTCTGTTCTATTCATAAGCGGTAGAGATGTATTTGGTGACTTTACAAAGAAAAATAACCAAAGGCCTGATGAACAAAAGCCAATCTCGCTTTTAAGCATTCTTAAAAAGAATGTTAGGGACATAAAGTACTACCCTAACACAGTGAGTCTTCATCTAGTAGATGCCATAGCGTTAGCTTTTAATTCTTGGACAACAGCTCGAGATAATGACAATGACGTTGAATTTGTCGACGAGTTGATAACAAAGTTTCAAACACCCATGAGAGAGCACCCTCAAAGTGCTGGAGAGTACATCGCGGCTTGTTACGAACTTAAGCTAGTGTCGAAGATTTTGGAAATACTCTCCTTATTCTTGTTTACGACCAAGAACGATATCTGCCAAAAAAGTATCATTAAATGGATGACCTCCGACAAATTTATTGCATTTTTAGAAAAGATGTTTTGGATTTCGGATTATCAGCCAGTACTACATGCTAATTTGAATCTTGCGTTCGAAGAAGAATTTCCTCGCTTTCAATTATCGCAATTTACATGTTCTTTGTCGAAAAGAAACAGATTTGGCGTGGGTGCTGTATACAGCTTGGTACTGATGGACAGGCTTTTTCACACCAGACCAGCCTGGGCTCAGTTGAGGGAACAGATTGTTGCCTCAAGTATTAATTTGCAATACCTAAATGCTCAGAAATCTGTAACCCAATCTTCGGGGGCTTTGTTAACAGCATTCTGCAGAAGATTCCCTTCATCGTTGAATCACAAGTTTATGAGTTTCGTTGCGCATTTGTTAAAGATAAATGCTTCAGAAGGAATACCGGCTGATTTTTTTGCCGAGATTTTCCAAGAGCGAATTGAATTAGCCTTCTTTTTGAACTACACAATGTGTACCACGCCGGAGATCAAACGGGACTTTAAAACTGTTTTTGAAATTATAAAGGCATGCTCTGATTTGTTGTCTACGTCCAGTATGCAATTTCTCAAAAACTTGAACGAAGATACGGGAAACTATCGACCATTATTACGCATATTGTACTGCTCATTGAATATTATAAAAGACGAGTCAGGTATGTTTATCGAATATTTGAGTATGTTCCGTGATTTGTTCGATTTGGTGATCACCAAAGCTACAAAATACTTGTTTGTTGAAATTCAGAACGAAGTTTATTTATCCCAGTCAGACAACAAAACTGTTTCAGCCAAAATGAGTGGAAGATTAGACGATTTGATGTTGATATTATCAATTTTGAAAATTTTCATCAATATGAAGTCGCCCCCTAGCCTACATCAAGAGATGGCATTGCTCGTCAGGGACAATGGCACCATCAAAGCTTTGTTGAGTCTTTATGCGTTTTCTCATTTGATCAAAATTGATGACGAACACATATTTGCACAGTTGAGTTTGATGTTTATTCAAGAGTTGATGTTGATTGAAGTCATTGCTCAGGAACTAATAGCTTCAGGGTTATTTTTGGTGTTAGTCAAAAGCAGAGTGTCTGTTCCGATCGAAGCCGGAGGAATCGATAGTCTTGACCTTCCTCAATACCACAGATTATGGACTAACGGAATCTTGCCCATATTTTTGACTAGTTTGTCTAAATTGGGCCCTACCGTCATCTCTGAAGTCTGTCTAGCCCTCCAAGAGTTTGGGAAACAGGTGGAATCTTGCATTGAAAGCTGGTCAAAGGACTCTTCTGCTATCAGAATTACATCGGCAACTATATCAGAAACAAGCCAAATCTTGCTTTTGTTCCAAATGTTGCAATCGTTGGATGTCTCCGATTATTTGAATCAGGACGACTCCATCCAAGACACTGCCGGCCCCGACACAGTCGACATGCATGTTTTGCCGGGATTGGATACCGAGTCTAAACGGGACGATTTTGTAGATTGCATTAACAACCTATTGAAACATCCAAAGTTTTTGTCTTCCAGAGTGATTCCAAGCTCTCCCGATGAACAAAGAATATTTGCAAAAGGTGGTCCTACTTACAATAAATTTGTGAAGAACTTGATCGATGGAATCCGTGACTTAAAGGATTCCTTGGCTAGTTAGAAATTCCTAGACCTTTTTAGTACCTGAATACATAATTAGACATACGAAATATTCGTTTCTTGCGTAGCGCGATATATAAACTAGATGAATTTCCAAAAACTAGTATTTACTTTAAAGTAGCATCAATGGCGATCTCTCCCTTCTTTGTGAGTGCTCCTGGCAAAGTGATCATCTACGGAGAGCACTCAGCCGTCTATGGAAAACCAGCTATTGCCGCTGCTCTCAGCTTGAGAGCTTACTTACTAGTAACGGAGAATGCTGATTCAGATGTTGTGAAGTTAGACTTTCCAGATATTGGATTATCACACTCTTGGAATAAGAACGATATCCCATGGGACAAGTTGAAGTCATTTGTTCAGATGAAGGAAGGCAAGCCTGTTGTTACTGATGAGTTGGTACCAGAAATTGTGGATAATATCAGTGAGCTTCTAGGCGATGTTGGGTCTACAACACACTACACCACATGCCTTTGTTTCCTTTATTTATATACAAATCTTTGCAGTAAAGAAGTGCCAGGCGTGACGTTCTGCGTTAGGTCTACGCTACCCATCGGTGCGGGACTAGGATCTTCGGCCTGTATTTCAGTATGCATGGCCACGGCTGTAGCCGTTCTTGGAGGACACGCTAGTCGAGCCTCTCATAGTGTCCAAGATAAGGTCACAAAAAAAGAGGGTGCCGATTTAGAACTCTTTGATAGCTGGTCTTTAATGGGCGAGAAGTGTTTCCATGGTAATCCGTCTGGAATTGACAATGCAGTTGCCACATATGGCGGAGCTGTCATGTTTCAAAGGACTAAAGTGCCATCCCAGCCCTCTGTTCGTACAAATATGAGAAATTTTCCACCCATCAGTCTATTGCTTACCAACACAAAGATACCAAGAAGCACTGCTGCGCTAGTCAGTAAGGTTTCGGAGGTCAATAACGAGTTTCCAAAGTGCGGCAACTCTATATTAGATGCAATGGAGCATTTGGTGTATGAGGCATATCAAATTATGTTAAGACCATCATTCGGAAAAGAGGAAAGGGAGAAACTAATCAAACTTGTGGATGTCAATCATGGTTTACTTGTTGCATTGGGTGTTTCTCATCCTGCTTTGGAAAAAATAAAGATTATCGGTGACACATATGGCATTGGCACCACCAAGTTGACTGGTGCTGGAGGTGGCGGATGCGCCATTAGTATGTTGAAGGATGAAGTGAATGAGAAGATAGTTCATCAAGCTGTTCAGGAATTTGCAAAAGAAGGTTTCGAGTCGTTTGAGACATCTTTGGGTGGTAAAGGAGTCGGATGTCTTTATCTGGAAAATGTTCCTGAGACAACCAGATCGCTGTTGTTTTCCGCAGATAAATTTTTGAACTATCAAACCCGTGAGGAAATCGAAGAATGTTTGAAGGTCCAACATCGCGAAGCATGGAGGTTTTGGTGAAGATGAAGGGATTTAAACTATAGATCTTTGTTCAGCATATTAATGATTCTATATATCAAAATATTTACAGCTAATAATAATAAAGAGGAATCAGATACCTCTGTTAAATTCTAAGTATTGTATTTCTTTGCCATCCTTGTCTTTCAATCCGTGAAACTTATCTTCTAAACGAGAAACGGGGAACACTCTTCTTTGTGGAAATATTGCTAACGCTGGAGGCAAGACAGCCAATGCAGTTGCAAAGATCAAACCTATGTTTGTAGCCATTTCGATCTTTTTAGATTTACCCTTTAAAACGGACCTTTGTAGGCGCACCAAAATCAATGGTGGAATAACCATCGTCGGAGTGGCATTTATAACACGACTGGCCGCAGTTTCACTCACAGCAGAGAAAGCAGCTTTTTTCGAAACACCCATCTCGTTACCGTCCTTGTCGTAGACGGAGATTCCCTTTTTGATTTCTTCACTCCTCATCAAAAAGACGTTAACAACACCTGCCGACACGACAGCTGCAAAAGGCACTAAACGACCAAAAATAAGTCGGGTGTTTGGTTTTAAAGACTTCAATCTTGGAACAAGAGCGTTCAAACCTAAAGCAACCGAACATGATGCAGTTACAGCCATAGAATAGTTGGTAACAATTTGCTGCGTACTCAATGGATGGGACTTATTAGCATTTGCAGTATTAATAGCCACGTTCAAAGACTGGTTTGCTACCTGCCAGAAGAGTGTTCCAGCTGTTCCCAAGTTAGGAGTCAACATACCAGCAGTAACGACCAAGTTCGATAAGACACATGAGCTCATTCTAAACGGTAAAAAAACCGTTTCTCCAGTGTCTGGGTGTAAAGCAGAGTCCAATACTTGTTTAGCCCTCCATAATTCGGGGGTCATAGTTGGCCTTACCCCATTACGGTATTCCCAAATCTTTATTTTAGCATCATGTATATCTTTAGAACTGTTCAACAACATCGTGGGGTCTGAAATTTCAGCACAGTGCTTCACTCTGCCCCAATATGTCGACAAATCATACCTTGAATCCGGCAACGGAACTGGTCCTGAAATAGATGAAGCCATAGTTCACTGCTTTACTCCTTTAACTCGGCTATAGCTATGACTGACAGAACTATCGCTTAAGAGATCTAAATGAATCTTGACTCATTTTTAGTAGACCGCGATAAATTTTCAGTGATGCTTCGGTGAGTTGAGCCAAGCTGAAGATCTTTGTAGTATGGCTATTAGAGGAGGAGTTACGCTTGGCATTGGGGTTGATCTCGTTAAGACTAAGCGATTTGAGTCATTACTATTAACTAAGGGGTATCTTGATTCTGTATTTACTGAACGGTTATCATCCCGAATACTTCATCCGAAATTTGAATTGCCTAAATTTGTAGAACATAAAACGAACAATAGGTTACTGGAGTGTGTTTCATTCATAGCCGGCAGCTGGGCGTCAAAAGAAGCGCTTTTCAAGACGTTGGACTTGAAGGACCAAAAACAATTCCAGTTTAAGGATTGGTATAGACATTACGATGAGCAAGGGAAACCTTTCATCCGTAATAGCAGCTACCAGGGCAAGGACGAAGAATTCCACCTTACAATATCCCATGATAGTGGATTTCTAATAGCCAATGTTTTACGGCAAAAGACTTTTGAGGTATGATTCACGAACATGTATAGTAATTAGTATATATATAATACTTCGATAGTAACAGAAGAGAGATGTAAGCAGATTATTCCCACTCAACGGTTGCTGGTGGTTTAGAAGTGATATCGTATGTGACACGAGCAACTCCGTCGACTTCATTGACAATTCTCGAGGCGGTTCTCTTAAGGAAGGCTGCTTCAAAAATGTACCAATCTGCGGTCATGAAATCAACCGTCTCAATTGCCCTCAAAGCAATGACTTGCTCGTATGTTCTCTGGTCTCCCATGACACCAACCGACTTGACTGGTAGTAAAGCAGCAAATGCTTGAGAAATTTCCTTGTATAATCCAGCGTTGACAATTTCTTCGATGAAGATGTTGTCAGCTTCACGAGCAATTCTGAGTTGTTCCTTAGTAACTTCACCTAAAACTCTGATAGCTAAACCAGGGCCTGGGAAAGGATGTCTCCAGACGAGATCATGAGGAACACCCATAATTTCACCCAAATGACGAACCTCGTCCTTAAACAATTCTCTCAAAGGTTCAATAAGCTTCAACTTCATGTCTTCCAATAAACCACCCACATTGTGGTGGGTCTTAATGGTCTGGGAAGGACCCTTGAATGAGATAGATTCAATGACATCTGGATATAAGGTACCTTGTAACAAATATTCGATGGCTTGACCGGCAGCAGGTTTGATTTTAGCGGCTTCAGCTTCGAAAACATGAATGAAATTGTTACCAATGATCTTTCTCTTCTTTTCTGGGTCGGTAACACCCTTCAATTTACTCAAGAATAACTCACTAGCATCGACAACAGTCAAGTTGATACCCAAACCCTCAGTTAAAGTCTTGTAGACCTTCTCCGTCTCATTCAATCTCATCAAACCGTTATCAACGTAAATCGCGTGGAAACGCTCACCAATGGCTTCCTTCATAATCTTGGCGCCAACAGTGGAGTCTACACCACCAGAAACGGCACCAATGACTTCGGCAGTAGGGCCAACCAACTTTTGAATTCTGGCAATTTCGGTATCGATGAAGTTTTCCATGGTCCAGTTGGTGCTAGCCTTACAAATGTCGACAGCGAAGTTTTTCAATAACGTCTTTCCTTGCTTGGTGTGAGTCACTTCTGGGTGAAACTGGATACCGAAAATGCTGTCCTTTTCGTGAGCAATGGCGGCGTAGGGCGAATTGTCAGATGTGGCTACAACACGGAAGCCGGTAGGCAAAGCATGCAACTTGTCACCATGAGACATCCAGACCTGCGAATGGTCGACACCGGTGAATAACGGACATGAGCTGTCTTCAACATTCAAGGTGGCAGGCCCGTACTCTCTCTTATCCCCTCTAGCAACTCCCTTTCCGTTGATCCAAGCTAACTCTTGCATACCGTAGCAAATCCCTAAAATAGGCACCCCCAATTTGAAGACGTCGTGGTCAACGTGAGGAGCTCCTTCTTCGTACACAGAGTATGGACCTCCAGACATAATGATCCCCTTGGGTTTCCAGGATAATTCAGAAATTTTTTGAGTACATGGCAACATCTCAGCGTACACATTGAACTCTCTTAAACGACGGGTGATCAAATGGGAATACTGCGATCCAAAGTCCAACACCAAGATGGTATCGAACACTTTGGAAACTTCAACTGGAACTTCGGCTGGATTGACCATTTTTTTACTACTTCAACTCAAATACTGTATGTTCAAGACAAAACCAAACTCTCAGAACCAAAATAAGAGCCGTTTTACTGTCAACAATGGTAAATAGTCACAATCACTAAGTTTTTTTTTTTGTTTTCGAAATTTCCAGAGGCATCTCATCGACAATTTTTTTCACGCTTAACTATGGAGCGCTTCCTTTCTACGACGACTAGCCCGACACCAAGGGCTAAATTGTAGTTTCAACTCATCAGTAGGTATACTGTAATCATGGTTGGCTTTGTCTCCGGATATTATGTTTTCTACTTCAATAATGTGGCAACAGCACCAGTCTTTCTTATGGAGTATTCATAGCAGTACTTGTGTAGAACGGTTGCACAATTGCAAAAACTCAAAACTCAAACTCGTACCCTAAAGTCAGTCGCATTTGTGTAGACTATATAGCTATCCGTCTGCTCGCGAAGTGGCGAATAGAGCTTAAAGAGGGTATAAACAGGGAGTACACCGAGTACATACCGACTATACGCTGGGTTCATTAAGAATTTCACGTTACCACAGAAATCGGGTACAAGCTCGCACCACGAATAGAGACACTAGATACGCAGACATAAGCACACGAAGACATGAGGTCATTGCCTCCACCTCGAATTACGCGAAAGCGCAAATGGAGACGAATCAAGAGAGCCATAAAGTCGTTTTTCAAGAAGGGCTATGTTTCAGACCCGGGGGCATTTGTATCCACCACGGGAACCCACCGGCGGTCGATATCGATGATCAGGAAATCGAGATTCTCGCCCCGGTTTCGCAAGTCCAGACGTTCGGACATGGGGTTTCGAAGCGGAGCAACTGCTGGTTTTCACACTGCCAGTTTAGTGGGCAAAATGGCCTCGAGAGCTTCCTTGCCTATTTTGCGGCCATTCAGTCACCATACAAACCTGGTGAATATGACGGTTAAATTTTAGTCGCAGGGTGAATTCTATATAATAATAAATCTTTTTTTGTCAGAAGTCCTCGTATATCTGCATCGTTGCATCGTGCTAGCTACAACCACATATAGGCTACTAGTCAGACAAGCAAATATCTATCGCCGTTTCCCTTGATGTTGTAGTGTTCCAGACGGAGCCAGAGAGCACGTGACCTCACATATACTGAAAAATATTTGGTGATGAGCTAAATTTTTCGTAGTACTACTATAATCACCACAGTTTTAGCAGCATTAACGGCCAAAATGGCAGAAGACCAGACACAAGTTAAGATAAAGTTCTTCACCAATGAACAGGATGAGTCATTACATGCGTCGGAAGCTCCATTGTACGTGCCTGTGTCATTAGCGAGATTTGGATTATCAGAAATCGTCAACCATTTACTCGGCAGAGACGGGGACACTGAGGCAAACAAACCTGTTCCGTTCGACTTCCTCATAGATGGGGTGCTTTTGCGTACCTCTTTGAATGATTACTTAGTAAAAAACGGGTTATCGAGTGAAGCTTTTTTGAATTTGGAGTATGCGAGAGCCGTCTTACCACCATCATTTCTAGCATCGTTCAACAATGAAGACTGGGTGTCATCTTTAGATACCATTAACCTGGGATCAGCCCTGGTAACCTTATCCAACATGAGTATCGTACAGCCAAAGATTCTTTCGGGTTCTTATGATGGTATAGTTCGTACCTACAATATGTCTGGGAAAATTGAGAAACAGTACGTAGGCCATTCTGGTCCTATTCGGGCTGTAAAGTGGATTTCGCCAACGAGAATTGTTTCTGCTGGGAATGACAGACAAGTAAGATTGTGGAAAACCTCAATTGATAGTAGCATAGAAGACGATGAAGAGGCTGAGGAAGGAAAGACATTAGCTATTTTGGAAGGGCATAAAGCACCCGTGGTGTCGCTTGCAACTGAGCATCAAACCAATCGTATTTTGTCAGCCGGTTATGATAAAGCTATAGGGCTTTGGTCTACTAATTACAAGGATATGACAAGCGTCCAGCCTTTAGAGTACGATTCTAATGTTGTTTCAACTTCGTCTAAAAAAAGAAGAAAAATGGCTTTGCAAGATTCATCTATAAGGCGCCGCTCACCTCTCGCATTCTTAGAAGGCCATTCTCAACCAGTCGAAGATGTTATATTCGACCATAATGATGCCACTGTCGGGTACTCGGTCTCTCAAGATCATACCATAAAAACGTGGGATTTGGTTACTTCGCATTGTGTGGACACAAGGACAACTGGATATTCGTTGCTATCCGTTTTACAATTACCATCATTGAACTTATTGGTATGTGGTTCTTCGGCTCGTCATATCAATTTGTTCGATCCAAGAATCAGTGCTACTACTACAGAACAAACTAACAATCAAAAGTTAGTAGGACATTCCAATTTTGTTGTTGGATTATCCAAATGCCCCACAAATGATAATATGTTTTCTTCTTGTTCTCATGATGGTACTGTAAAGGTATGGGATGTTAGAAGTGAAAAATCATTATACACTATAACCAGAGACCAGGCTGTGAAAGGACAAGATAAAGTATTCTCCCTAGCATGGGATAAGGAGATTGGCATCATCAGCGGAGGTCAAGACAAAAAAATTCAAATAAATAAGGGGTCCGATATTACTAAATAGAGGTATGTACAATATAATAAAAATCTATAGACTCAAATCCGCTTATTTTCTTTTCTTCTAGCATTCCACATACTCAAGCCGTAGTAGCCTTGCCACATGCTTTGCTTGTCGGTCATGTAACCCACCATCTTGTCATCGGCGCGACAGTCAAGCGAACAGATGGAATTCAAATCCTCCCATCCCATTTTCTTTCGAACACTGGTAAGCTCCTCTGCATTTAATTCGACTTGAGCGGCCGTTCCATATTTTAAGGGTCCCATATTAATCCAGTAACCATTTTGAATACAGTTTTTGCTCGTTGGAGTCGATAAAGCTTGAATAGTATCTAAGTAGTCCATTAAATTTTCTGCAGTGTCGATGAAAAACGCTGAAACTATCACAACATTCTCGTACTGTCCTTCCTTTGGGGCTTGAAAGTATCGAAAGTCATCGTGGTTCAAATGCAAATTGTCCGGCTTGGTTTGGCCTGTGCGAAGAATATAAGATCTGAACTGAGACGCAGTAGTGACGAAATTTGAACAAGTATGTATAAAAGGAAAAACCACATAATCATTGCTATTTCCGCTGGATGAATAAATGAACTCATTACAAAGATGCATCAACCCACTGTATTCAATAGCATGAACTGCCCCGAATCTAGTGCTCTTATCAGTTCCTATGCAAGCAATTTCGTGGGCAAGTCTCCCCAAACCCGAGCCAGGTACTAGGACACATGTTTTGGATCGCTCTTGAATCGGAATATTTTTATTCAATTGTTCTGTGAGATATGTCAACATGGGCTCTAGTTCACTGCTACCTTCTGGGCTCCAGTCTCTCAAATAGTGTCCCAAAGCTTCAATAACTCTATAATTGGTGGCAGATGCATTATTGTTGTTATATGTTCCTTTCAATAAATCATAGTCTCTGTACGACAAACCGAAGTTTTCTGTAGTACTGTCCGCAATGGCTGACAAGAGTTCTTGGTTTGTTCTTATCGACTTGTCGATCTTGGAAAGTTTTTTCGAATACCCAATGTCTTCGCATAAACGCTGCTGTCTCCAGGACATCATTTTAAATAGCCTCCTTCGTCTATCGTTACCTCGTTTGCAATTGGAAGAATAGGCCTGCAACGACTTTATAGCAGTCAATATTTCAAACTTGGAAGTTTCGCCTAATAACTGAAACTTTCGTCTCCCGGCCTCATTGTTCGACTCCACAATGGTGGGTGTAAGTTTCGGTGACGTGAGCATCTCTATCAACGTCTTGAACATTCGGGTTCGTGACAACATATTACTACCAACGAAAACGCCGACTAATACCGGTGTCTGCGACTTGCCTAGAATAAACGTTAGCGAATAGTATATAAGCAAGCCACTTACTATAGCTAGAGCTAAGAGGTTCAAATCAGAAGTTATACTGCTCTGATTATTAGTACTATAACCCACCATTGGCAAAGTACTCATAAGCAGTAGTTGATATCACCAGAACTGATAGAGAAAAAAGACGGTGGGGACCATGTGACACAAAACGTAGCCAGATTTTTTGATTGTAACGACAAAGTTCGATCTGGTGAAACAACAGGACCCCATATATAGTTGTCATCAAGGTAAAGGAAGCCAGAGTATAATTGGGGAGAGGCAAAATGACAGAGTTTAGCTATGACGATGTTGTTCCCTTGAAGCTCAACGAAGAGGAACCTCAGTTGTGTCGTATATTGTATGACGAAGAGTACAAGGAAACGATGGGCATATTGCTCGCATTGTTGCACAGGCAAGAATACTCGGAACGAGCGCTACATATCACGCAAAAGGGGATTGAGCTTTTAGCGTCGCATTACACCATATGGAACTACCGGTACAACATTTTGATTCGACTTGACAAGGACCTCTACGAAGAATTGGACTGGTGCGAGCAGGTGGCGCTTGAAAACGAAAAGAACTACCAAATATGGAACTATCGGCAATTGATCATCGAAAAGATACTCAGTGACGGCAGTCTGTTTGATCCTCATAGAGAATACCCGATTATGAATGCCATGTTGGAAGAAGATATCAAAAATCACCATGTTTGGTCGTACAGGAAATGGCTCGTCGAGCGATTTAACCTCTACGAAGACCCCAAAGAACTCTTGTACGTTGAAGCATGCATCCAGCAAGATTTGCGAAACAATTCGGCATGGACCCATCGGTTTTTTCTAAAGTTTGCAATCGAAAACGATAAAAAGCGTTTATCCAACACTATCGACGCCGAAATTGACTACACCAAAAAGCAGATTGCTGTGAGTCCTCAAAATCCGTCGTCGTGGAACTACTTGATCGGCATCTACAGGAAATTCGGGAGAGATTTCCAAGAATTGCGCTCTTTCTGCACCGAATTTGCCAGCATCGACGACGCCGATGGCGCCGACATCATCATAAAAAGCTCGTATGCACTTGAAGTGTTGGCTCTCATATGTAAGCAGCGCCACCAGTATCGTCAAGCGTTGCGCATATATGACTTGCTAGGATCCAAGTACGATCCTATCAGAGTTAACTACTGGAACTATGAAAAATCAAAAATACCTGTATAGTAACAACGCCCATATTGCTTTACAAGGTTTGTGCCATCTGTAATACCCCGTTTGTCTTTATAAAGGCACGACTCCTAAAACCCCAGAACCCTAGAGCTCGCAGTGGTTGCTACATATGCGATTTGTTGTGTAAACTAGACTTCATCAGCATCGATGGCACAAGTGTGGGCAGCCGCCCACACTTGCCCCATCGGCTCCGATTTGCGCGCCTTGAAATTTTGTCCGGCCCGCCAAGGCTGGTGGTTCGCGGGCGCGGGACTTAGCAGAAGGTTCTTGTGCCATTCAATAACAACATTTTGTCGTGCTTCTGAAGCTCTCGCCATTTGCTAGTGAGACTATCCATAAACGGTCGCTCTCGAGGCGCTACCCAGTTGCCACATTGGGGTCGGTGTGTTTCCAGTTTGAGCGGCCATCCTACAGAATCCGACAAGCTCCAGGAATATTATCAATCTATTATCTAAGTATTATCAATCTATTATTTTAACTATTATAAGTATTATGTAGTAACACAAAGTATTACCGATTATAAAAGAATGCAACCGACAAGGGCTTATGGACTTATCCCCTACTTGCAGTGCTCGCACTATTTTGCTCACAATAAGGCGACCAAGGGCACCCGAGGCGAACCGACTTTGTGTCGAACAATATCGCATCGCTAAATAATAACGCCTGGCGCAGGCGTCGCTTTTTTATCGCGGCCGCATGGATTGGTCGTTGAGGCAGCCCACCACAGGTGTCACTTTATGGAACAGCAACCGATGGGGGGCACTCAAGCGGAACTTTAGTGGGACCTCAGGTTGACCCTAAGAGAGCACCGGTGGGGCCGCCCAGAAAGGGCGCCCCTCCCTAGCGGCATATCTCGCGGTAGACTCATGTCTGTATGTTTAAGGCATTCATGCCACTTTGTTTCCATGCGGTATTTTCGAGTACTTTCACTAATGCTGCTATCAGACCAACTGCTGCCGAGTGGTTGCAAAACGCAAACAGGGCCATCTAGACTGCCCTTTTAGGACGGTGAAAGACCACCGGCCTCTGAGCTATTGTGTGGGTGCCGGTCCGGATATTATACGGTGTCCGTGCAGCTGCATGCGTACAACAATTGTCGCTCGGTATTTTCCGCCGTAACCAATAGTCTAGAACTTGACGCTCATAATGCTGGCGCCAGGCCAATAAGCGAGCACCGGCCTTGTTTGGCATGGTCTAGACTTTGTCTATTAAGGTTTTTGACCCCGCCGTAGCCTGCCGAGGCCTGCCGCGCCTGCGGTTGCATCCTGTAGCACCAAAGGGGCTTTCTCACTTGGCACCACAACCCTTGTCAAATTTACCTTCAAGGTTTGCCGCCGACGGTCGGTTGGTGACCGCAATCGGTCGCCATGCTGCTCGCTAATGCCGTCTAACCTAGCACTTATACTCAAAGCTTAAACTTATGCGAGGCACCACCACCACCACCAACTAGCACACAGTACCACACAGTACCACACAGTACCGCACAGTACCACACAAAAACTACTTGCAACCACCCACAACCACCTGGCGGCACGCGACCGCCACCCTCGCCTCCCTTGCTGCAACTATCGCACCTCACCAACCTAACTCTCCCGCCCTTGCCGTCACCGTCACTGTCACCATCACCTCCCCGTCAACGATCCCTCAAATGTCCCCCCAACATTCAGCACTCTTTCAACACTCTCCCACGCCATATCATCCCATCTATCAGCCCATTAAATTGTCACCTCCCTCTCATGCACTCCCGCAACAATAGTCTGTCCTGAATTCGGAACTACTCCAGTGCTCACGCAGTGTATAACAATGCCACTATTTATGTAGTGTGTTTGTTCGTACTCGTACCGCAAGCACCATCAACGGCCGTATCACAGGCACTTATTGACGGATACGTCCACCTGCAGATAGCCAAATCGAGATCTTGAAAATTTTCAGAATTTTGTTGACAGTCCAGACCGCAGATTAGGGGCAACCAATTGATATATATGTACAACTAATCCATCAGTTTATAATTGAAGTTGAGGGGGGCAATTTTTTTTTCGGCATTTTGGCTTTTTGATTGTTTGATATCTTGGTGTCTTGGTATTTCGATATTTGGTATTGACAGTATTTACAATATAGGTCGATATATTTGATAGCATTTGATAGCATTTGATAGCAGACGTTAGCAAATTGTTAGTCAAGAAGTGTAAATCAAATATAGTAAAGGGATACAGAACTAGAATTAGAACAAAAACTAGAAGAACCAGAATCAGAACGAGAACTAGTAAAGTGACTCGTGAAGTGAATACAGAAAAGAAGGAATTGAAAAATCATTTACCGCCCATTTACCACCATATAAAATAATTGGAATAGAATTAAAGCAGCACAGGAGGCGTCGATTCATCATAGAACGCGATGCAAGGACTAGGAATCGTACTAGAAGTCAATGAGGTAGATGCGAGCGCACAGGATATGGCTGTGGCCCTGGGGGATACGCGGACCCCGGAGAGCGAAAGTGAGGTGTTATTGCCGCCGTTGCCGGCAGAAGAGCCGGAGGGAATGAAGAGCATGTTTATGGACCATCGGCAGTCGCTCAACTCATCGATTTCAAACGAAAGTTATACGTCGAACGAAGGGCCTAGCGACAAGGACTGGCGCTTGGAGGATTTTACCCAGAACACGACCTACGAGTTGAGCTCCCCCAGCTTGAACATAGACCCGTTATTTGCCAACTTGACCCTTCAGGAGAAGCAGGGGGACCAGGGAACGCACGGGTCAGGGTCTCCAACCACTACGTCGCCGTTGAAGCGGTTGAAAAATTTCAAGCAGGGCATCAGGAAGCTCTCGCTCTCCAAAATGACGGCGCCGGCAGTGGCACCATTCACAGCGGCTGCCAGGCCGCGTGTGAGTCCTACCGATACCATGGACATCACTGATGAGTTTTTTTCAGACTCGGCGACCGACTCGGTGCAGTCGTCGTTCAAAGCCAAATCGGCTACCACAAACGCCAGTTTCCACACATCGCCAATGGACTCACCAGCAGCGTCGCCCATCATCACTCTTTCGGAGAATTTATCGAGCTCAACCAAAAATATATCGGAGCTCGACCAAACGTTCTTCGCGTCGTTGGACACCGACGTCACTTGCATGGGCGACTTGAATAGCGTCGACGAATTGGTCAAGTACCTGAATTTTTTGAGCCTGCTGAAGGCGCAAATCGTCGATGCATTCGAAGTTACCAAGGAACGGCTAGTCAAATTTGGCTGGTGCTCCGACCACGATTTGAATAATCTACAATTTCAGAAAGACACCTCGATCCTGCAAATTGATACGAGGTTGCTACAAGTTGAGAAAAAGTTAAACAAAGATTTTAATACATCTATATTGAGCCGGTCACACACAAGAGCCAATAAGAGCTCCGTTAGTTCTCTCGATGGCTCTTGCGACCACCTCCATTACTCGTGCTCCCACTCGAAGAGTTCTTCTCTCAGTTTGAAGAATTTGGAGAGTAGATGTTCAACGTTTCCGGAGTTTTAGGTTGTGTGGCCGATTTCGCTACTTGTGTCACAGTTTATGATATTACGGGCATTTCATTTCATTATCAAAACGGTGGTACGCCATCAAAAGGCAAGGTACCATCAATGCATTTGGGTAAAGTTTACATTTATAGAGCTTTTTTTAGAGTAATTTACATCATCGAAATCATATGCTTGCACGTCGTTGTAATAAAGTTCGAGTGAGCTCCGTCTCAACGAGGCCCAGTCGATATTTGTGAGGTTTCACTCGGCCAGAGGATTGTTCTAAATAAAGTAACTGCTCTTACTATTGTCAGCTTTGGAACGTTAGAAGCATGTTCGCGTTAGAAGCTTTGCATTTGAAGCAGAGTATTGTACGCTCGGCTCTTACATACGTAGGCTTAGCTTGCTGTCTGAATCTTTGTCGTTAAGCTTGATTCAAGCCACTGCCGATGTCTACACCAAGCACATGCTCACGAAGGAGGTGCCTCCGTCCTACACACTACAAATGTGTTGAGCACCAACATATACGAGAATGTTTTTCACAAAATGTTTCGAAAACGCAGAATCCAAATATGCTATATGTGTAGAGCAAACTTAGTATGAGGACGTATTTCGAGTTTTTCTCGCTTTCTTTTCCCCTCCAGTCATTCATTAATTAGAATGGTGCAGTGAATAGAAAGCTTTCGTATCGAAGAAAAAGGTGAAAAATATTAAAAAATTTCATCGGTAGAATTTTTTTTCCGAGGCATCGCCAGTGTACGTGCTAGCTGTATTAGCTCCTCTACACTACCAGATCCATAAATAACAGATTTTGGTGCATTTTCACTGTTAGGGCTCGGATTTAAAACCGTCGGCCTTTCTCCACGGCGTTTTACAGTTGACAGGTTGATGCGTCAATAACATTAGGTAATAAACTATTTAAAAGGAGCTTCTCGTAGTTGTTAATTGAAGAATACGTAGCTATGCATCCGTCTTCTCCTTACCGGCGAGCTTCATTCGCTCGTCCTGCTTTTTTCTCCTTTCCTCATAGGTGACTTGTCTTTTGTGTCGCCTACTTTTTAAATGAATCAACCAATTGTCTTTACCGACGGCTATAAGAGGTTTTCCTTGCTTATCTCTGCAGATGGAGCATTCGTAATGCTTCCAGTTAGCCTCAGATCCTAGTTTCTTATTGCTGCTAAAGTTCTTGAGAAACGAACTGCCAGGGAAAACATTTTGTAGGTGCGGAGGCGATTGAGCATGGAGAACGGACGTAGGGCCACGAGAAATGAATTGTTGTGCTATTTCTACGCCTGTGTCTCTCACTGAGATATCCCAGATACCAAGATCCGTAGCGTCAAGCAAATACAATTTCCCACCGTACTTGAAGTTGAATCGTGATTCCTTCTCTAGCTCTATCGCCAATAACTTCTTGATCCATTTGATTTGATATTTTGCGTATTGTCTCGTCCTTATCTTCATCCTTTCCACACCATCCTCGAAAAGTGGATCCAAACATGTTTTCTCCAGCATCGAGTCTAGCCACGGTAGAAACTCCTTGAACCCGATCACTTGCCATATGCCATTAGTGCAAACAGGTCTCGGGTCTTGTGTCTGGTAAAATTGATACATTGTTTTTATTTCTTCGAGTGCTCCTTGAGACATCATTTGATCTACTCGCTTATCAAGACGGGTTTTAAGTGTTTCTGGCTCTGAATATACCCAGAATAATAAAGTGTTGTATCTCAAAGAAGAATCTTCTAATTCGCCTAGCTTTTGTTCTTCGTAAATTCGTGACGGCTTTACGCCAGTAGAGAGGTAGATCTCAAGGGCCCTTCTGAGCTTTCGTTTGTCCTGGGGATGGAACTTTTCGGCAATAACCGGGTCAATCTTGTTAAGTGTATCGAATATGTTCTCTACCGGTCCATCGAGAAGTTGCATATCTTCGTCTGTCAAGGGCCTAGCATTTTCCAGCTCTTTCAACTTCAACAGATCTCCCACCGTCTTGTTAGAGAATAGCAAATTCAGCAAGTAGTAATGTGTTCCACCAACCACGATAGGTATTTTGCCTCTTCTATGTATGTCTTCAATGGCATAGCTTGCTTCTTTTGAAAATCGGTGAATGAAATATTCTTCGTCCCATTTTACGTGGTTGATTACATGATGTTTTATGCCTTCCCTTTCGCTCACGGGATGCTTGTTTGTAATTATATTTAAGCCTTCATACACTTGCATGGAATCGGCGTTAATTATTTCTCCGTTGATAGCTTTAGCAAGCTCGATGCTAAACTTTGATGGTCAATACTTATTCCTCGTAAATTGGCGTCCTCAAAAGATACTTACTTTAGACTTTCCGACCCCAGTGGTCCCTACGATTGTGACTATATTTTTCTTCTCTTTTGTCATTAGTAGGCTCTTAAAGTACTTCAAGTACCGTGTAATCATCAACTACCATTGATAAAAAAATGGTTCCAAATGGTTTTTTATTTTTTCAAAGTGCGTTTATGTAACTAGCTCTATGTAAACTATTAACCAAAGTTAATACCTTGACTTGGATTCCAAGTACCACCTTTGCTTTGAGGTAGGCCAATAGAAGAACGCTTAACACTGTTTAGTTGTGAAGAATCGATTTCGCTGTTATCGCTGGACTCGTATGCTCTTAAACTTCCCGTAGAATCAGCCTGCAAGTTACGGTTAATAGCCTGTTCCAACCTCCTTCCCTCAACTCTACGATGGTACACAAACTGGTCACAAGACGCCAACACCTCATTCGATTTAGCGATGAAGTCAATATAGAATCCGGACCCCTCGTTGAGGTTTGATATTATTTCCAAATACTTTGAATAAACGTTTTCCAAGGTCTGGAGAGTTTCTTGTCTTTTCAATTGAGATTCATTGTTACAATTATGATATTCCGAAACAAACTTTTTGTTCAAAGAATCAATATTGTTCTCTAATGCAATTTGTTTGTGTTTTTGCTCTTCCAAGGTCCTGAAATCGTTGTTGAACATCAGGATGTGGCGCTCATATACAATTTCGAAAGAGCGATCATCTAGATCGCCATTATTAGAGTAGAGCTCAACTTGGTTCCGCTTAAAATATTCTATAATGCTGGGTAATATGTTGTTGTTCCTGGCTTTTACTTCAAGACGACCTAAAAATTGTTTCCTTTGCTCTCCCAATGTATTTGCTTCGTTCACGAGCTGTCTGAGCTTAAGTACTATGTCATTCACCTGTGAATCTAAGTTAACACACTTGGAGTTTGGAATGTAGCGTACTAGCTCGTTATAACCACCACAATATATGTCCAAATACGGTTGTACTTCGTTATATTGAGATTCAATGAATTCATCGCCTTCCTTAGCTTGTTGCAAGTAGCTTTCCATTTTGCTTATCCTTTGTAGAAGGTCAGCAGCCGCAACCCTAGAAGTTGGTCTAGTCCACCGATCAGATCCTTGTCTTTCTCGAAGTAAATTATCTTCGTCGGCTTCTATCTTCAATCTTTCTTCGCATCCTTCTACACAACGTTTACTTTGTAAACTCAATTTTGAAATTTCCCGGAAAGAATCTTCGATAAGCTTTGTGCCGCCATGAGAGATGATTTCTTGAGAGTGTTGTACAATTGACTCAGGTAAGTTTTCGGGCTTTTGGATAGAGTCAATCGAGGCCGGTAGATTCCTTTCTGTAAGAAACTGGTACATCATGTTGTTCAACGATAATACAGCGTCTATAAATTGTTCTTTTATAAATGTGTCTTGTCTTTCGCGGTAGGCCTGACCAACTTGAATAATAATGTAAGGTAACAAGTCCTTGAAAAAGACTTTACCACCAGCATCCTTTGACTCCAACAGCTCCGGAATGAGCGGTTTTGCCAATGATACACCAGTAATAGCTTTCAAGTCTTTCTCATCAGGTACGGGTTTTAAGTATATCAAATCGTTATCCTTTTCAGCCACTTTTAACGTGCTGTTAATAGTGTCAGCCAACCCAGCTAGGTCGTCAAGAACAATTTGCTCGACGTACTTTTTCTTCTTGAGTGCTAATGCACAAAATTTTGATGCTATTTTCAAGTTGGCAACTTGATCACCGTAGAGGAAACTCTCCAGATTGATCACTGATGTCCTATAATGGGCAGCCGCTTTGAAGTGATAATTTTTTACAGTTGCGTGATTTATCCAATCTAGCTTGATGAATTCAGATTCTGAGCCGTATTTTACGGTTTTTGAATAGTTATCTGAAGCCTGCATTGCTAACTTTGCAATCACAGAATCCTTCATCTCCATGGCGATCGATTTTTGCCAGATTGTTTCTTGCGCCTGTGATATCATGAGCCACTTTAAAAAGTGCAATGTTTCTACTTGCAAGTCTCGGGGAATGGAAAGGCTTGACTGATTGTCGTTTTCCTTCTGTACGAAATCAATCATAAAAGCAAAGCAACCGGCTGCTTTCTGTAGAAATGAACATGATTTATTCAAACCCTCTTTGCTGTATCGCGATTCCAATAACGCCGCTTGTGAATAGAAAGCACCCAACTGGTAAACCACAGTCAATTGTTCAATTTTCAACGACCTGATTTTCATGGGACTACTTCTACCATACCCCAAAGTACCATACCATGTGAATTCGACGCAATCATCAGGAAATTTCTTGATAACATGATTAAGTTGATCATAGTATTGCCCACAAATATCCTCACCATTGCTGCTAACGTTTTCGTCCCTCAATTTGCTAACATTGTCTCGTAAGCTTCCAATTCCTTTAAGATCCTCTTCGAAACTTGAAGGTGGTTGAAAGTATTCTTCTTTTATCACCTGTCTCAATCTTGCTCCCAAATCAAACGCATCCGTCTGACAAAAGGGGATATAGATAAGATTGGTATTCATAGCCCCACAATCGAGTTCTATTAACTGCCATACGTTTGGTGTAGACTTATGGGTAAATGATCGAATCTTATATATATATAGTAACTTGATAGTACGTAAAGTCGTGCATATTAAAACTCTATAAACTAACCTTTGCCGAGTTCACGTAATTGTCTGGTCTTCTCTTGTATTAGGTGTTCAGCCTGAACGAGTTCGTCTACTTGCTCGTTCAAATAGCTCGACCTAGCGTCGATTGCAATTTCTTCCTCTTTCAAGACGTCTGAGTAAACTTTGAGCTCGATATCAGCTCTATTTGTATCGTTGTAAAGGAGATTGATTTTTTCGAGTACACTCGACTCTCTTAATGCAAAGGTAGCCATGTCTATGTTCGAAGATATCGAGGCCTCAATGGCGGAGGATTCAGACGATGAATCGTGTAATTTTGAGAGGAGTCGCTCAGCTATGTGGGCTTTTTTAGGAAGGGAGGATGCAACGACGGGGAAAGGGGCGGACTTCAAAAAAGCGAGCTCTTTGGAAATTTCTTCAATAATCATTTCATGAGTAGGTTCATCTAAATCGTCGACCGATGGAGCGTCGAAAGACGGGTCTTCATACTTGGCATAATCTGAACTTAAAAGAGATTTCATCTCCTCGTAGATCATGGAGTCTAGCTCCAGTAATTGCAAATTATTTTTATCGACAATGGTGGATGGGTGTGGTAATGGTAGTTGTCGTTGAACGGCCAGAGATCTTCTGAGTTTGGCTTTTTCTTCGTCCACCTGTCGTAAAATTTCGAGCTTTCTCATTCGTTCTCCCACGTCGGTTTGATCTTGGGGCGAAATTTCCGGCAAAATGGGTATTTTCTCTTCGTTGGGATCGAATTCGGGTAAACTGATGCCAAAACTACTATGAGGCGCGGGCAACTCTCCTAAGGTAGTCTTTAACCATGCTAGTATGACTTTTCTTCTCTGTGTCCTTTCGAGTTTCTCTGATCTGGGAAAATCCCCGAGCGATTCTGTCTTTACTTCCTTTTTCACGAGCGGCTGAGCGTCGGCCAACAAACTGGATTTAGTTGCTTGCAGCTTCTTTAAGTCTTTTGTAGCCTTAAGAATTCGGTCGTCTATGCTTTCCTCCTTGCCTATAGAGCTGCTTCGACCAGCTAAGTCTGTTGGCGTTGGTTCATCCTCGGGAGCCGGCAACTCAAGCTTTCTCTTTTTCAACCTATTTTGTTCATTTTCGTTAAATATCTCCGCCGCTACCTCTAGGGACATCTTGGCCGACTCACCTTCGTTATCTCGTGACTTCTTGGCTTCCTGTTTCCTTTTCTTGTGCTTCTCTTCAACTTCTTGGAGCGGCATCCCCTTCTGGGCGATTTCTCTCTCGAACCTTTTTCTTTCTAGTTCATCGGCCGCTTCTTCTACGGCAACATCATGCAACCCTTGTTGGGGTTCATGCTCGTGGGGAATATCGGCGTTGTAATCGAATTCTTTCCGTCTCTTTTTATTTTTCGACTCCAAACTAACGTTAATGCCCGCAGCCTTCAACTCCCGTCTTTTCTGCAATAAAGCAATCCGCCTGCTTTCCTCTAACATCCTTTCTCGAGCCTTTCTTTTCGCCTTCTTACCCTGGGTGTTGGCTAACCGCGCCCGGGCCTCGCTGAGCATTTCCCGCTCCTCGTCGTCCATATCCTCCTCGTCGGGTTTGGCCGGCTTGCTTTCGGGATTAATGTTCAAGTCGCCCACCTGCGACGGTCCCGTCGCAGGCAAAGCCTCGATACCAGGCCCTGTCACCAGAAGATCTGTATCCCCATAGTTATCTATAACTTCACTGGCATCCTCTAACAATTTTTGGTACCTTTCCACACAATGCGTGGGTGTCCGTCCTACTATAGGCGCGATGCTCCTCCACTGATTCGGCATCAACTTGGCCAAACTCAAAAGCTTCTCATCTTCCTCTCGCGTCCACTCACTTTTGCTGATCTTGGGATTAAGCCACTCATTCCATCGTGCTTTCGCCTGTTTGGCCGATTTCTTAGCTAGCAATGATGCTACCCGGGACCATTGATTCAACCCGTACTTACTCACAGCTGCCTTCAATATCTCATCTTCAACGTTGGTCCATACTCCTCCTTTCACATATAATGGTGCCATGTCTCTCCTCGTTTGTTTCTATTATTGGAGAATTATTATCTTTATTATTATCGCAGCATAAAGAACTAAATGATGCTTTTCGGGTTTTCATATGTAACTGAAAAATTCGCGGGACATAAATATGAACGTGAATTAGTACTCAGGAATTGGGATTATGTTTTTTCACTCTTCTTGTAGTTTATGAGTGCAGAGAGGTGAAAATGCCTATATTCCACTCGAAGCATCAAAAGCTCATCTTACAGTGCTACCCACAGGGGAAAGGGGTGGATAAAAAACCCAATCCGTCGGAACTCAGTTACTTATTGTACTATGCCTCGACTAGACGGGTAAAGTTGGAGAAGGTTGCTACATTTTTGGACCGGAAGACGGCGTCGGATGCTCGACGCAACAAGAGCGGGAATCTTCAGGTGACGCTTAGTATTGTATCGGCGCTTATTAAGGAGTGTTCTGATAATTTGAATGTGTTTGCGACATATGTGTGCTCGATGTTGCGGTCAGTGTTGCAGATCAAGGACTTGTCATTGTGTAAGCACGTTCTCAACACGTACGGGGTGTTGTGCTCAAAGCTCGACTCGGGGTTGTTTACGGGCGACAAGGTATTTGTTGACTCGTTCGGGTCTTTGTCGCAAGAATTGATTGGCACCGGGTACGACCATGGCAAGGTGCCGGGCCCCAACAAGCTTGAGTGGCAGATGTTGTCGGTTGTGGCATGCCGCCAGATCTCGAATTGTTTGGGCTACAACAGCAAATTTAGCAAAAAGTTCATCGAAATCTGTGTTCCGTTATTGACCGAAACCCTCGTTGCTCATAACAAGCAGAGCGATCTTTTGGCCATTTTGAAGAGCAATGTCAATATTGAGGATAACAATCGGCACCTCTCGCGAGTTTTGCTGGCAAAAACCACTAACGCTAACAAAAAATACGTTACTGACTTCGATAACGAGTCTTTGACGGAGCCGGATATCAATGAGGAAGCCTTGAATGCGTTAAAAGTATTGTTCAATACTTCGTTGACGAGCCAGATTTCGGAATCCACCAGGGCCATCGTGAAAAACAACCAGGTCGCAAACATTGACCCAGGCTGGGGTTGTACGTTATTGGAACTCTGTACTACCTGGATCCCAGTTCAATTGCGGTTCGTTACATTATCGGCGTTGTTGTCGAGCTTGCACACATTGTCTGAGCAGGCGTCTAAAGCTAATCCTTACTACGCTGCTCAGTCGCAGCACGCAAACTACTGCTTGAGCTTGGTCTCCTCTGATGTGAATATGATTGGTTTATCAATCGCCGACATTATACAACAATTGCTTAACCTACAAACCAGGCTTTATTTGGTGCAGTCCGAATTTTTATCTGCAGAAGAAATCAGCAGTCTTTCACTCGTTTATTCTAACTGCGTCTGCAACTTGTCTACTCACATATACTACTTTGATCAGGTCCCCGATTCTATAAGAGAGATCTTCATTAAGGTCGTGTCGGTTTTGGAAAATGCGTTTGTGTCGGTAGACGCCCACGGGGAAAGGGTCCACCGTCTTATTATTACGTTATTGGAAGATGTATCAATCATATTTGATTTGTTGCAGAAAAAGCCCAGCAGTATTAGCCGGAACCACGTCAGCTTGGAAGATTGGGACCTTAGCTTGACGATACTTTGCCCTCAGGCTGAATTTAGTGCGGAGGATGTGAAAGGCGCTCCTACATTTACTAATCAACAGATCAGCGAAATACAAGTCAAATACTTACTGCTTTTCCAATATTTCTTGAAAAATGAACTTTTAGCGAACGATGATAGCATAGAGACATCAGCAATTGATAGCAAGGAGAAGGTTGCTCAAGAATATTTGGTGCCGGATCATAATAATTATATCTCCGATTCTGAGAATTTCATTTCCCATTTTTTGAGTTACGTCGATAAGTTTCTCTCTTACGAAAATTTGAACAAAAACCCAGTCACGGTGGTTATTGAAAGTATACTTAAGGATATGATTGCAGTGCTCGGTATTAACTTCGTCAGCAACTTTGTTCCATTTTTCTACCACTGGCAGTTGCCCATCAATCCCAACACTATTGATGACCATATTAAAGCGAAAGATACTTTGGCTTATATCATCATATATCACTCATTGATAGCTTTGGATAGGTTATATAAGCTCAGCTACTGTGAGGAGTCAGACTTTGCTTATAACATATTGGGTGATATCCACTACAGAAAGTTGAACAATTTATGGAGCAATGAATTGCAGTCGGATTATGGAGATGGATTTGCCAATAATGATAAACCGCTCGGTCATACAGATGATAGTGGCGTGGTCAGATTCAATCCAAGCAGGAAGAACATGGAGGAATTTGTACAAGGTAATTCTTTCACCTCGAGTTGGATAAATCCACACAGACCTTTGGTGCTAGATATCGCTAAGGGTGTCTTGTCGCCTCCTGAGGGAGGCGATACTGATGGCCTTAAGGCATCGGAACTTTCTTCATTAACGGAATCCCTGAGCAATCCCACTTCGGTCAAACCGCATGGGACTGGACTCGGTCTTGGTAATGCAAATGATATAAGCTCTATTCACTCTGGGTTATTACTCAACCACAATCACAATAACCACCTCAATGGGCATCCTAAAAATGGCTACTTTTATGGTAATGGGGTCGCGAATGGAAACGGTCACTCAAATGGGACTGGATACTCTAATGGAGCTGATACCTCTTTCGGATCAGTTTATACTGGGGATAAACTGTATGGAACTCCACGAGTGGCCGACTTAAAAGAGACCGTATTGCAAAAGAAAAAGCCTTCGATGATGTTTAGTGATCAGTATTCTACTTCCACGAACATGCCAAGCTCTGTTTTGTCGAAGCATATGGTCACTTCGGACATGAACTCGATACTCGACGGATTGGATAGTGAGGACGATTCTAGCATTGTTGTATAATTACCATATTCGAGAGCTGTGTAATTTTGTATGTATTTTATACCGTCACCAGTTGTACAGATACTGTAGGCTCTACTGCATGGAATGCTGACGTATGAGCTGCTATCTTATTAACACGAAATATATTTATTCCTTAATGTACACTATAAACTAAAAACTCCTCATTTGTTGTATATTGAGTAAAAAAGTAGATAATTTACATACACAATGCAAATTACGCGCCTACTCTTCCTCGTCGCCTAATGCCTCGAAAGCATTGAATGTGTTGGTTGGTTTGTCTGCAATTGCATCTCTAGGGTCGACTGCCTTGGAAGAACCCAAGTTCTTGTTGTTGGGCTTGACCTTCATGCCGCCAGCTCCTGACTCCTTCAACGAGTCTCTGAATTTGATTCTTTCCTCAACCCCGTCTTCAGCTCCGAACGATTTCTTGGGCTTGGTCAACGTAGCCCATCCGTCATCGTCCACCTTGATTGACTCACCTGCCTTCTTCTTAAGACTTGGCTTGCTGCCCGTGCGCGACCCTCTTCTTCTGTTCATGTGATGGTAAGGTCTCTCGTTTCCGTTCTCGTCGATATAAGTGTCCCCGTTGCTCCATTTGAGGTTCTTGTGCTTCTCGTATTCGGCTGCAGCGTGCTCCTTAACCAGGTCCACCATCTTGTTGAACGCTTCCAAAACCTGTGGCTGCGGATTGTGGGCCTCTTCCTTAATTTCGTACAATTGCTCTTCGGTATACTTGGCCATGGTGTCTTATTCCTGTCTCTTATATCTACAAATTACCACTATGTTCGATTCTGTTTCGACTCTAAGGCTAATATTGGGTCTTAAGTGCCAATTTGTTGAAAAAATTAACAAAACTTTTAGGCATTATGCACGACCACTCATATCACGCGACCAAAACCCGAGCGAAAGAATTAGGTGCAGGAGAGACATAATCATGCGATGAGGCTACTATTGATAATTTTTCACTATAGCAGACAGCTAATAGTTGGTTTACAGACAGTTGTGAAGCTGAAAACGGACAGGATGCCACTTGCGCACAACTTAAACAAGGTGACGAAAAACTTGGCCAAGTCGGCGGGGCAGATGCACGTCAAGGGCCGTAAATTCAAGCAGTTGAACCGGGCCACATTGAGAGATCAGAAGATCACCGGCAAGAAAATGCAGCAGCTCGAGCACCGGGAGAAAGAATTGGAAAGCGTAAGGTTTATGAGGGAGTGTGTGAACAAGGAGGGGAAGAAGGAGACATTTACTTTGGATGAAATGAAAGCATTTATCGAGCAATACTTGTCAAGGCACGATGAGGAGCTCAAAACATTGAGGGACCAGCGGAGGCCTGGAAGGCCACCTAGTAGCCGCCAGCAGTGGTTGGAAGAAGCAACGAAGCAGGAGCAGCACATATACGTTGGTGGATTCAAAATGCCGGACTTGAGTAACAAGGGCACTGTGGAGAAGTTGAGACTTTGGAATGGGTCCAGTGGGGGCACCACCGCCATGAAGTTCGTTCGGGTGTCCAAGGATATGAAGGAGCTTCCAGTGAAGGAGGAAGAGATGAAAGATAGCTGAGGCGCAGGGCAGAGACCTGTTCAGTTCTTGTACACTAGATTTTGCTTGTCATATTATCATTCAAAACATAAAACTTAACTATACAATACTAAATAGACTGTTGAGCATATAAACATCTGTTTGATGATATATAGAAAATGGGTAGAGCGACGTGGTTTGTGGATGTTTATTTTACTACTTGACGTTCCAGAACAAGCGTTTCCACGTAGATTTAGATGTTTGTAGTGATTGTTTGTCGTTGGTAATATCGTCCACCAGCTCTCCAGGAGCATTTAAGTGGTCTGCCGAGGTCTTGTAATTAATTGTTGGTGGGTCCATCGCCACCTTTTCATTCATACTACCACCCAAAAATACATTGAGACCTACGAAAGCGATAAATAAGGCACCAGTGGTGGCAAATAAGGCCTTCAACCGTTTCAAAAAGATTCTTTTCCTACTGGGCTTTGTTCTTGTCAATACCAACATCTTTTCTTTATCTCCACCGCCGCCTATCAACCTCCAATTTCTTTTTTGCAATTTCTTGACGTTCTTTATAAACTTGTTCAAATCGTCTTTAGAAAATCTGTTCAATATGGTGAACATGTCCTCGGAAACATGCCTTGGTCCTAGAGGGTTTTCCTTTGATATTATACTCTGACCGTTGATGGTCAATACCAAATACTGTGTTTCCCCTGGGCTGGTACTTGGAAAGAACAACTTGTCCGCGTTTCTAGGTATTCTGGTATTTGGTGCAATGGGATCAAAAAAGTTGCGAGACTCTAAGGACCTATGTGAGTTGTACATACTCTTGCTCCATTCATAAGCCTTTGATTCCCGAAACTTCCTTTCTCTAACTTGATCCGTCTCTTTCTTCGCATTCTTTAAAAATCTCTCAACTGTCGATTTATCTACATTAGAAGATGAGACAGACGAAGGCGAATGTGGGCTGAAGTTCTTATAAGATTCCCTTATTTTCTCTCTACTCAAGGTGTTCAATTCCTCATATTTTTCTGGCTTCCGCTCCTTCAGTTTGTGATGGCTGTCACCAAAAGCAGCAGATACTGCATTCTTGATATCCAATTCTGACTTAATCAATTCGTCATTCTCGAGGGAATTCTTCAGTGCCCTCTTCATAAGCTTATTTGACTCCAAATCAGCCGGCGTGTTCTGCTTTGATAGTGCCAAAAAGAGAGCTTCTCCATTGTTAAATTTCTCCGCAGGCCCCACGTCGCCATCAGTGAAATCACTCATTTCAAATTTGTTGGCAGAATCATTGGTGGGAATTGACAACCTCGTCTTGCTTCGAGCGAAAACATCATTGGGAATTTCACGGCCAATCCTCTTCTGTATCATACCGAACAACAATAGCGGGTAATTACGAATCCTTTCATTGAAGAAAGTTATCCGTTCAGCAATATCCAAGTAGTTCGAATGTTGTGTACTTTGTTCGTTCGCTGATAGAAAACTCTGCAATAAAGCTTCAAATTCAGACTTGTCTAGTCTACTAATACTTGCGGCATCATATAATTCAAGCTGGCTTAGGATCGACGCAATAGGCCCAGCATTCTTTTCAATGAACTCCACATTCTGTTGGAGTATTGAATTACGAGAAGAGTCGCTGAGTTTCTTGTCAGTTTCGAATCTTTCGAAAACTTCTCCACTAATTAGGATGTTATCCAAAATGAATGACTGTCCACCATTGTGCTTGAATAAATTGCAAAGATTACGATATAACTTTGTATATGCCAACCTCTTGTCTCCATTGAACTTTTGATTGTTGTTCATCATTGAATGAAGACAATTTAAAATCAGTTCGTGACTGAGGTCCTTAAAGCTAAGAGTCCTCAATTGTGTTCTCAATTGAATTAACTCGAGCATATAGTCTTCTAACATGAAATCATCAGGTACCTGTCTGTAAACATGTTGCCTTTTCGAATGAGATTTTTCAAAATTATCGAATACAGACTGACTTTGAATCAAAGTGTCCAAAATACCCGTGTGACCTCCATTAATCTTGAATAATTTCACCAATTTACCCCGTAAGCTCATGAAATCGTAGACATTACTCAGATTAATGACAGAGCTCACATTACATTTTCCTTTCGCAGCGTCTCCAATTTTTGTGTCCAACAAGCCTATAATCTTCTCAGACGAGAGCTCTTGGTAAGGGGCACCTAAATCAACTTCCTTGAAACATTTTAAATACTCTGAGAAATTGTGTAACTCAAGCTCGTCTGGTATTTGTACATATCTTAACGAAGCCGCCTTTTTCTTTTCCCTTTCGAAGTTATCAAACACTGATTGACTATGAATTAATGTATCCAATACTGAAGTTGAAGTGTTGAATTTGAATAGTTTATTGAGTCTTTCTTCTAACTGGACCATCCGTTCAAAAGTGTCTTTTGCTATTGGCAACTTAGTCACATCTCCGACTAAATAGCTATCGATCGCTTCTTTCAAAAAATGTTTGACATGTTCAGGAGAGAAAGATCCGTATGAGCTACCTAATGCGTCACGGAGAATAGTCAACTCGCCAACGTACTTATGCAAATCACTTTCGTCCGGAAAATGAGAATTTACAGCATAGGCCTCCAAGCCGGCCTTACCTATCTTTCTTTCAACGGCTTCCAAAACAGCTTGTGATCCCAATAGAGCATCAAGTACACCTGTATCCCCGTTGTTGATCTCGAACAACTTGAATAACTTGAATTTTAGTTTTTTGAAGTCAGGAAGTTTATCACCTGTGATGCGAGTGCTGAAAGCACAGCCATTCTGAGCACCATCGATTGCATTGCTCAAGATGGCCATTATTTTAGAGGATGAAAATAACTTGAACTCAAATCCTCCAAGCTCGTCTTCCTTGAGGATCTTAAGCTCATTTGTGTACTTGTGGATATCAAGATTTTCTGGGATTTGAATATAGCTGTTAGCAACAAACTTTCTTTCCCTAAAGTCGATTACTTGAGTAGGGTCGTCAAGGAATGACTTACGAGCTTCATTCAAAAATACAACCCAAGAAGGATTGTTAGTCAACTCATCTAGAATTGCGATGTCCCATGTTACGTATTCCGAGAAGGTGCATAACTCCAATTCCAATATCTGCAAATTATCAATTATCAGTCTGCTCCCACTGAAAGTGCTCAATAATTTGCTTAAATGTTCAAACAAGTCAGTTATAACTAAACCTTTGTAATCTTGCCCGATATATGATTTTAAAACCTTAAGTTCATCAACAAATTCAAAAAGTTCAAGTTTTGCTAAAACCGAAAACTCGTAATTCTCTCTAGCGTTATCAGATATGATCGCTTTAGAAATCGTTTCCAGGTAGGTGTCACCTAGATCGGCATCCTCAATGTTGCCGCTTGTGTAGAATGGAGTAAGGCGCTCCAATAACAAAGAACATATTCTCTTTGATAAATCATCATCTGTTGACTTGACAGTCTGGTATAAATACGAGGATAGTTTAGCAAAGGTTTTGAATGAATCCGGATGCAAGAAATGGACAAACTTAAGTTCTGCTTCATAGGTACTCACCACATCCTTAAACTTCTCCTTTTCTCCACTAAGACTGTTAATCTTCCGGATGATCAGCTTGGAATTTTCGTTGTGGGTAATGTACAAAAGATGAGATGAAGTCACTGGTAAAGCAGCCAAAATAGCTTTCAAGTTCTTGTATCTTTGGACTTGAATGTAGCCCTTAAAGAATTCTTCGTTGAAATCATTGGTATTGACGTTTGATTGTGAAAATTTGTCAAATTCTTTAACTGTTTCATCAAGTGAAGTCAACAATTCGGGCACTGAAAGTTTTTTGAACTCAAATTCTTTTGAAAGACTAGTTAACTCCCTAGCAAATTTGCCTATTCCAAACCTGTACAAATCAACGATAACCTTGTTGTTTTCGAAATCATTGGAAATATTGTTCTGTAGGAACGTTAAGAATTGGGGATCTTGCCGCATGTACCTCGATAGTCTCTCAAACATGTAGCTGTATGACATGTAATTGTATTTGGTCACCGGACCAATTTTTCCTTTCTGACACCTGTCCTTGAACGAATATATAGAGTTCAACACCTCGACGGACGATAGTTTGCTCAATCTATTCGCCCCCCGTCCAAATTTATCATGAACGAAACTCAAGAACGTTTGCAACTCATACTTGTACCGCTCGATAAATTCCAAATACCCCCGATCGTCTTTCTGCGGATACTGATTATAGTCAAGAGGATCTTTTTTCACCTCGCTGATCGACCGTTCTATTACCTCCAAGCTAATCAACTGAGACTCCGGTTTGGCGCGGCTGGATGGATTCAATTTGATCTTGGTGCCATTTGCCTTCCTGGGCGTCTTCTTGAGCGAGATAAGGTCTATATCGTACTCCACATCCCTCTCAAAGTCAGTCGATGTAGCAAAACATACTATTCGAGCAGGCAGCATCCGTGCTATCCTCCCAAGCTGGAGCTTCGGCCTAATTGTATATCGCAGCAACATCACCCGCGGGCGTCTAATAGTAGCAATAATGGGGCCAATATCCTATGAACAAGCCTTAAAGTCTTCCACAGCTAGCTAATATGTTCTTCCAACCGGTGGACCCTATATTATGTTATCTTAAGCGAAGTTGGTACGTTAATTCAACACCGCCAACAGCGTCTAACCTCCCATGCTGATAGCCGACTCTGGAGTTATCTGATCCCTAATCTCTATCTGTCAACCGCGGGCTCCGAACCAGGTGGTTGCGCACGATTATCCACCCCTCTAATCCATGGTTACCCGGACCTCTTCTCATCCCCCACTGTTACTAACCCCCACTCGGACCCCCACAGTGTGTTTACTGACTCGGCCCTCGACCACTCTTCCCTGTCACAGGACCAAACTCCAAATCTGTCATTTTCGTCGCCCGACTTTTTATCCAGAAAAATACCATGCGCCCTGGATCATCATCCCTGGAGCCGAGATCCTTATGCTCGCTTGTTGTGACATTCTCTCTATTTTCGTTATTCGCGACTCTACTAATTTTGGTTGCTATCTGTATTGCTCTCAGAGTCGCTATGGTTTACCCCCGCCAGCCGCCAGGGAACGTAGGAATCATTTCCTCACAGCAAGTGCATCAATTGCCAATCTGCCTTGAGCGCGCATCGTGCATTTTAGCGAGCCGCCTATTTAACCGCATCCGTTACCGGGTTTCGGTTTAGGCCGCTCACTCGCCCTATTCTCAGTCTCGGACCCCGGTTCCCTTTACATGTGGTGAAGAATTTCAGTGGTCTAGACAAAGTTATTGCTGCTGCACTAGTAGGGTTTTGCGCTCGATGCGGCCGAAAACTGTTGGTTCGAGCGCAAGTTATGAGCAACTTGCCCTCTACAGACTATGCGCCTCATCTATGGTCCTACATTGGTCAGAATGCCGGCCTTTGTGACTTGTTTGATAGTTCTCGCATGAAACTATTCACAACAGAATCTTTCTGCAGGTGAGACGTTGGAAGGTCCGCGAATGTTCAAAATCCCGCAGTTTGTGGCGTCAGCCAACGCACGGCAGGCGTTCCTTGACTCCCCTGTGTCTCGATGACTTGTTACGAAAAAATTTTCTACGGTGCTATTGTTTTGGTCTCCTCGCTTAACTCATCTCTAAAAAAAAAAGACTCTGGTTTTGTGATTGCGTGATCAAAAGAAATTTTTCGAACTTCTATATAGAAGACCCTTTGAAGATTAATTAGACATTAATTTTGCTTTACTATTGAGACAAAATTTTTTTCTGATCGTATCTTCAAGCCAATTTGATAGTTTTCTCTTGAATGGTATAGACGTGTTTTCGTATTTGTTAAGCGGTGGCCATTTCGACGGAAAAAAGCAGCAAATTCATATTGGAAATGTCATCAGGTGGGCCCTTTGAAGGCCCGGTACCTAGAAAAATACTGACTTTGAACAGCCAATATGGATACAACTACCAGACGAAGGTAGCACCGTTGAATGAGTTGGTTGACGACTGTTTCAAGTTGTCGATCGGACAGCTCTGTGACAGCGATAAAAGGTACGTGGTGAGGCAGTTCACAAAGTACATCGAACAGGTGCATTGTCACGAGAATCTAGCATTCTTGATTGAAATTTTCAAATACGAATACTACTTCAACAAGATTGTTGGAGGGCCCAAAGAGCCTTACGGCGGTAAAGGGGTGCTGCAGCAGAGCTATCTCAACGAGTCGTTGAGCAAATCCATCAACGAACTTCCGTACCCCAAGCGTACAGTAGGGCGCAGAAAAAGCCGTTCGCGGGCCCACTCTATCAAGTCCGAGGATCACGAGCCGATGTCAGTGTTTGTTTCGACGATTGACGACTTGGGGGTGACTCGAGCGGCACCCATCAACAGTGCCTGGGATGAGTTGAGGGACAAAAACTTGAATGTGCCCAAGGAAAGCGATGATGACTCAGACGATGACGACGAGGTGCCGTTGTCAGACCAGGAACTCATTGCCGACCAGTGGCAACTAATCATGAACAAGCATATACATCACAATTCACAGGAACAAATTAATCTTTCTAATAGCACCTACAGAAAAATCATGGAAGAGGACGAAGTTCCAGACGTATTGCACAACCCGACAGCATTGTTATCCGCTAAAAATGAGGTGTTGCAGTTACTCGAGGAGAATGCGTACCACTCGTTTGCAAACGGTTTCAGAGAGAAGGATTCTTCAAGTCCGTCTCCTTTAGCGGTCCCCAAAAGGATTCAGGGGAGCCCATCTTCACTTACAATTGAAGACCCCCACAAACCTTCTACTAATCCCAACACTATCATCAATAAGTCCTTATCTGCGAACGTATCTCCTTCGCTAACACCAGCCACCTCGACTGCCCCTAAATTCTTTAACAAGAAAGGCAAGTCGAGGTTTTTGCATTTATCGTCATCTTCAAATAATTTGCCAAACGATTCCGGTTCTAACTCCTCGTCTTCTTCAACTTCGTCCATATCTAACATTTTGGAACATTTGAAGTTAAACACTAATCACGCACAGTCTCCTCTTAATAGTTCTCCGGTTCAAAGCCCGGAGGTTATTCAACATCATTCGACTTCGACAAGCCCGTTGTATTCGAGAGAGGATAGACCATTCAAGTTTGGTAAAATTTGGAGGTCAAAAAAGAGTTCCTAATAGAGTTGCATAATAGAATCTACATACTATCTGTATAATTATTACTTAATACACCGTTTATATTATTGTATTGTCACCGTTAACAAACCGTAGTCATATTGAAGTTTTGTGGTTCCAAAAATTTCGCAATCTGTGCACCTCCTTATCAGCTGGTTATAATCACCTAATAAAGTAATTATGAACTAAACTAACCTTTTATCACTTAATAACTATTTGCTAACGAATTGCTATCTC
The DNA here is from genome assembly GCA_030566065.1 of Debaryomyces robertsiae. NCBI lineage: Eukaryota > Fungi > Ascomycota > Pichiomycetes > Serinales > Debaryomycetaceae > Debaryomyces > Debaryomyces robertsiae. The sequence goes on from JAJMHL010000007.1 coordinate 156,237, forward strand.
AATACATGTAACAGACATGGAGGAGAAATCCGAGGAGTTTATTGACTCTATCTCTACGTCCACTTCGTCGTCCTCCAATAACTTTGAGCTTCCAATGTCTATTCTCAAAAATCTTACCCCGGCCAAGAAAAATAGTCCCAACGACAATAAACAGAGGATAAGAAAACAGAAATTGATTCAAAGCAAAACCCTCAAGTTGAAGAAACGATCCAGTATGATCAACAACAAAGTTCTGGATTTAAAACTTCGACAGAAAATGGCTTCGAAAAAATTAGCTGAAAACTTATCGAGTAACTTGCTGCATGCAAGGGAACGTCGGCAGTCGCTTCTTGAAAAGAGAATACAACGGGCCCGCCAAAGCCAAGAAGTTATGCTCAAGGTACCCTTGATTTTGGCCCCTGTCGTGAAGCCATCTGAGAATGTCCAGCGCACTCTATTTTACGATAACGACGTTATGCGCCGAATTAGGCTTCTTCAAACTAGGATAAGGAGATATTTGGTATTGATGAATACCAAATACTTGAAGAGATCACAGTTCGGTTTGAAAGTAAAGCATTTGACGTACAGAGAAACTTTACATCTCTTAAGGCCTCAAACTACGTTCTCTAAGACAATTGTTTCGATACTCAGGAACATGAATTTACCAGACATATACCCCAAGCAAAAGTTCAGGAGCTTTCTATACAGTTTAATTGCAATTGCGGATTATAAGGACTCTTTCGAACATCACTCTCATTCTGGAGTCAATACCAATATTGCAGACAAAAACGTGAATAATTTCTCCAACTCAATCTCTCTCCTTCTTTATAAGCTGGCATCTGAGCTATTAGACAGATTTGTCGAGCTTGTTTACAGTGATGAAGCTACACTATTGGACCCCTGGAGTATATTCAAGTTACGATTTTGCAAGAGTTGGAGAATATATCACTTCATTTTTCAAATGTACAAAGAGGTACATTACGAAAATTGTATGATTATACTTAAAGATGCAGTACAAATAGTTGAAACTCAGCTTAATTATGGGCATGATCTGGAAATTATGGAGCAACGAGATAGTCTTCTTAATAATTACAAGTTTCTTCTGAAATCTTTGAATCCTTCGGTGTCTCTCGACAACGAATGGGTATTCTTCGGAATAAAAAAAGAGACTTTGTCGGATGAAATCAAGCTACTTGTGTTTGGCAAATCATTACCTGAGCGTCCGAAAATAAGAGTAAGTGCTTCAACTCTTGAAGAGCTATCGTCTCCTACCCAGAACCCTATCAATCATTTGATTGTGTTTGAAAATCTGGCTTTTCATATCCCACCAAGAATCCCTGTAAAGAAGTGGAGGCAGTATTGGATTGCTCAATACAAATTTAAAACTCTGAACAGTATTGAATATGGCATCCCTTTACACATGAGGTCTGGGTTTTATACCCTCAACGACACGAAGTCTTCATCCAAACTATATATCGAAGATGTTTATGCTTCTATGGGAATGGAGTCAATCCACTCAAAATATGAGAACATAGTGAGGACGGATCTTCTCTCCTCCTTAGTTCTGTTTGACAATTTTATAAGTGAAGTATTTTTGATTTTATTGGAATACTGCTTACACTTTGAAAATACTGATGGAGCCGAAGGCTTCGAAGTAGCTGTTTCACAGTTCAGGAGCTTGAGAAATGCATACCGAATATCTAACTGTGAAGACCACAAGGAAATCTTGCAATACTTGAAGCTACATTTTTACTGCCTCAGCCATTTGGCTTCTATGGGCCCATTTTTGCTTAGCTTTGTCCCGACGAAATGCTCTGACCTTATTCATGAAATTGAAAGCATGTCTGTAATAAGGAAAGATTCGTTGGAAAACTTCGTGAATTTTTATAAGGATCTTGAAATTTTGATCATGAATATGTGGTTGGAAAAATGCAAATTCAATTCCAAAGACGATTTTAGAGAATTCGAAAATATTTGTCGTTTCATTTCCAAGAAGAGTTTCAAGATTGAAAATGGTTCCAACTCTCCCCAGTTTCGGTTTCCCGAATTCTATGAATATTTATCCAAAGCCGGTTGCAACTTTGACAAACAAGTTCATAAATACACTACAATAATTAGCTCTTCATTTGAGTACCCAAATCTCAAGAACTTTACAACGAATTCAAACAGCTCCAAATTCTTCAAAGCGACATTCGCTCGATTCCTTCTCGCCGAGCAGAAACCTTACGAGCATGAGTTCAGTGATCTTTTTAGCCTGGATATCGAAAATTTAATCGCCAAATACCGAAATCTTATCCTCTCTAATTGCGTTTTGCACTTGATTTTGAATTTTTATTCTGGTGTCCTAGCCAAAGAAAGTGTCAGCACAAAGGCCAGATCCAGCATTATGATATCCAGGATAGCGCAGTCTATTCTACGCTACTTTTTCCTGGGGTCGCCGCTGCTTGCAATTGGAGCTTTCGCAACGTCGATAGTCCGCGAACACATAAAGTTGGAACATGCTCCTGTGAATATTGCGAGGTTCGCATCATATTTCAACAATGAGTATTATAAAATTGACCAACCTAAAGGTGACTCTCTTCTTAAGTCCACTTTAGTGAGAAAATTCGGAAGAATGCTTTCAGAGTCAACTTCATCTCTTGAGTTCGAAAATTTACTTGAAGGGAATTTCAAATACTACAAAGCCCAAGCTATCGGAATTCATGCTGAATTCAATGCAATTACTACTAATATGTATGAGTTGTATTCCCCTCTACTCAATTGGATATATAGAGACTTAGGAGAGCCAGATTGTTAAATGTATATTGTTAGAGTACCTGTCAAAGATCTTGAACCGCGCTTAAATTCTAAAAATTACTTTAATTGGTTGATAACGATTTGAGTCATTTTGGGCGAGCTTATACCGGGAAAATTTTTCAATGTTTTAACTACTAGGTAGATAGTTTTTTTACAATAAGTTCAAGGATACTACAATCATTATAGCTAGAACATTCTGCGAGGCGTACTAGTATGTTAAAACGAGCTGTTGCAAGAAATGCAATCAAGAGGCTAGCTCCTGTTGCCAATAAGGAGATAGTAGGGAAAGCCATTTTGAGCCGTAGATATAAGAGTACTGTGGCGGAAACAAGAAGCTACTCGACAAGATCGACAGTTGTTCAGTTATTGAATAACATCGGATCAAAAAGGGAGGTAGAGCAGTATTTGAAGTATTTCACGTCGGTTTCTCAACAACAGTTTGCTGTAATTAAAGTTGGTGGAGCCATCATTACACAACAGTTGACAGAATTAGCGTCATGTTTGGCGTTTTTATATCACGTAGGGTTATACCCGATAGTTTTGCACGGTACTGGCCCCCAAATCAATGAGTTATTGGAAAACGAAGGTGTTGAGCCAGAGTATATCGATGGAATTCGTATCACCAATGCTAAGACTATGGAAGTGGTCAGAAAATGTTTTTTGGAACAGAACTTACGTTTGGTTACAGCGTTGGAAACCATGGGTGTTCATGCGAGACCAATCACAGCTGGTGTTTTTGGTGCTGAATATTTAGACAAAGAAAAGTATCAGTTGGTAGGAAAAGTTAATTCTGTGAATAAATCACCAGTTGAAGCTGCTATCGAATCGGGTTACTTGCCAATTTTAACATCATTGGCCGAGACACCTTCTGGGCAATTGTTGAACGTTAACGCAGATGTTGCAGCGGGTGAATTAGCAAGAGAATTTGAGCCTTTGAAAATTGTTTATTTGAACGAAAAAGGTGGTATTATCAACGGAAGTACCGGCGAAAAATTGAGTGTTATTAATTTGGACGAAGAATACGATGATCTCATGAAAGAAAGTTGGGTCAAGTATGGCACTAAGTTGAAGATCAAAGAAATTCACGATTTATTGCAACATTTGCCAAGATCATCTTCTGTTGCCATTATCGATGTTGATGATTTACAAAAAGAATTGTTCACTGACTCTGGCGCAGGTACTTTAATCAGGAGAGGCTACAAGTTGATTAACCGTAATTCTTTAAAGGAATTTGGAAACCCCGACTTATTGAGAGCAGCATTATTGAGGGATCCTGAAATAAAAGCCGGCAAATTGTCAGTTGCTTCGTACTTGAAACAGTTGGAGACCTCCAAGTTTAAATCCTATGGCGATGAACCTTTGGAAGTTTTAGCTATTGTCACAGAAGACGGTCCCAATGTTGCAAAATTAGACAAGTTCTTGTCGTCTAAGACTGGTTGGTTAAATAATGTGACTGACAATATCTTCAATTCTATCAAAAAAGACTTCAAGTCGCTATTTTGGATTGTGAACGAGAATGATTCTAATTTAGCCTGGTTTTTCTCAAAGTCTGACGGTTCTTTTACTAAAAACGGGGAAATTTTATTCTGGTATGGCTTAAATACCGAAGAAGTCTCTCAATTAATTAAAGAATTCGATTCCTCGCATGTCGGCTCCGCTTTGTCTTCTTCGAAGGAATCGGGTATATTCAGCTCACCAACGCAGAAGCGAGGTCTTCATACATCAAGGCGTTTGTACTCAACAAACCCTAACCCACCATTGCGTGAGGGAAAAAATACGAGCAAGGCAAAGGTTGCATTGATTGGCGCTAGAGGTTATACAGGGCAAAACTTGATTAGCATGATAGATAAGCACCCTTACTTGGAATTATCCCATGTTTCATCCCGTGAATTGGAAGGCCAGAAATTGAAAGGTTACAATAAAGACAATATCATATATTCAAACTTGCAAAAGGAGGATATTAAGAAGCTCGAGGAAAATAACGAGGTTGATATATGGGTAATGGCCTTACCAAACGGTGTCTGTAAACCATTTGTTGATGCTATTGAGTCAACTGGCAATTCCAAATCCAAAATTATTGATTTGTCTGCTGATTTCAGGTTTGATCCTACTGGCGAATGGGTGTACGGTTTGCCAGAGTTGAACAACAGAGAAAAGATTTCTGCTGCCAAAAAGATCTCCAATCCTGGTTGTTATGCAACTGGGGCTCAATGTGCTATCGCTCCTTTGATTCCTTACATCACGGGAACGCCATCTGTGTTTGGTGTTTCCGGCTATTCTGGTGCTGGGACTAAGCCATCGCCAAAGAATGATGTCAAGTTTTTGAACAATAATATCATTCCGTACTCGTTAACTGACCACATTCACGAAAAAGAAATTAGTAGCCAGTTGGGTTTGGAAGTTGCCTTCATGCCCCATGTGGCACAGTGGTTTCAAGGTATTTCTCATACGATTTCGATTCCGATCAAACCCAAATCGTTGACCTCTCGTGAAATCAGAAATATTTATCAAGATAGATACCAAGGCGAACAATTAATAACAGTTAGCGGTGAGGCTCCTTTAGTTAAAGATATAAGCGGCAAGCACGGCGTCGTTATTGGAGGTTTCGCCGTTAATTCAAAGGAAGATAGGGTCGTTGTTGTTGCTACAATTGATAACTTATTGAAGGGTGCATCTACTCAATGCTTACAAAATATTAATTTGGTTATGGGTTATGGTGAATTCGAAGGAATACCGGATGATTTGGTTATTAGAGGTTGAAATCGTCCCATTGAGTAATTTTAGACGTAGAATTGATACATAATTTTTCTCTATACACGAATAATCAAACAAGTATTGTATTGTAGTTCTTTTCTATATTCACATTGCGCATTATCAAAATTAACATCACCACGTTTCACGTTATACCACAGAGCTAAAGTGCCTAAGGATGTTGGTTCCACCAGAGAATTTCGGTCTTGTGGAGCCAGGGATTTATAGATGTACCAAGCTCGAATCAGAGCATTTCCCTTTTTTAGAGACATTACAATTAAAATCATTAGTGGTTTTGGATGCTGAAAAACCTCCACGAACATTGAAAAGCTTTACCGAATCAAACAATATAGACATATACAATCTTGGGGGTTTGAAGATATCAAATCATCATCATACTGGAACCAACTCTGGTTCCAGCAAGGATGATAATGAAGATAACAATACCGACACGTCGTCATTGAGTAGCAAAGCTGATAAAGAACTAAGCACGAACAAGAATGAGATAGAGCTAGTAAAACTCGGCAACCGCAGCAAAAATGATCAGTGGATGTCAATAGAGAACAATCTTATTTTAGGAGCATTTGAATTACTATTAAATAAAGCGAAACACAACATTTTGTTGATTGATTCAACATCAACGTTAATCGGAATCTTGAGAAAAATTCAAAAATGGAATTTCAATTCTATCATTAACGAGTATCGAATATACTCCGGAAATGGTAATAAGAGTAACTACTATGCCGAAAACTTCTTGGAACTTATTCAATTAGAGCTAGTTCCATATGAGATTGATCAACTAAATGCTGCGATAAAGAAGCAGCAGCAGAAGCCTGCTCAACGGACGCAACTGCAAGCCCACATCCAGCTGAGCATGAGTATCCCTTGTACGCAAACAAATCGACCCTATACAGATACTGATGACTGGAAAAGTTTTTCGAGGAAGGGCTCTCTTGACAGCCCTAGTCATGTAGAGGAGGATAATGAAAACGAGAGCTTTGATGATGAAGATGTAGATGATGACTTGCTATCGGCTTCGCCCCAGATTCCTGCTAACCTACTAAAATTGGTAGAGATGAGAAAGCAAGATGCTCCGGGTCAGGGTCAACCTGAAAGCTATGAAGATAATAAATATTCCCCAGGGACTTCACCTAGAGATGTGAGGCCACCTAAAAATAACAGCACTTCTGATATTTCCCTGTCTAGTATACCCGCGAGTGCTGAGAGAAGGCTTTCGATTGGTCGTTCCTTCTGTAATACCAATTTGAACTATAAATTTAGAAACCAAGGCCTTAGTGGTTCTTTCCCGACTCAACCTTTGAAGTCGTCATTTGAGGGCTCACTGAACTTGCGGAAAAGAATGAAGGAAAAAGAGGAAGAGAATACTAGATCCAGGGATACCTCAGTTTGGCAAGACGAAGATATCTCTACTGAAGAATCAGAACGGATACGAGAAAAGTACGACTTCAAATTTTACAAAAATTTAAATAAGTACCCTATAAGTTTTGAGAACGTCAGTACTATAAAGCTCAAGTTGCCTCCTGACAACAAGCTTCCTGAGTGGTTTATTAAGAATCGCAACTTTTGGGAGGAAAACTTTAAAAGGATGAATAATCTTTAACATCTTTAACGTACGAAGCATATACAAAATACAACTCATTTTCTTCCCCATGTAGCCCTCGAGCTCGAGGAAGCTGAACCTGAGCTTTGGTTCGAGCCCGCTTGGCCCATGCTATTTACATTCGATGTGTTTAGTACTTTCTCTCGAAGCCTGGATCCGGTTGTCGATGAATTGGTCCTGGAAGGGCCTCCAGAATACGGCTGCGTATTGTAGCCAGAGCCGGGTATAGACTGTTGTCTCGACTTGTTATACATATCCTGCAAACGACTAGATGAACGGGGTGTGTACGCAGGTCTCAGTACCTCTGACTCTAAGTGTATTTGCTGAGAAGCCTGTTGAGGAGCTTGCTGGTAGCCCTGTGGTTGATTGGGCGACCGAACTGGTTGGTATCGGCTCTGGGGGGTGTACTGAGTCTGGCTCTGATGATCTGGCTGTGAATTCCCGTTGTAGTTTGTATAAACTGGTTGGAACTCAGAATTCCGATACTGGCTGCTGTTGTTGTAGCTGTTTCTGGTGCTTTGCACCGGGGCTCGAACACCTAGCCATTCAGGATATGCTTCGCCCCTAGAATCAAAGTATTTGACGAACGCATTGTGCACAAGCGTGTCATCGTCGCTGTGTCCGTCGTGGTCATGGCCAGCCATATTTTGGATAGGTGACGACAACGACAAATTCGAAAACTTAGACGAATAATTTTGTTTTATCTTTGACAAAAAGTTTCTCAGTTCCCCTGTATCATTTTCTTGCTGATATTGACTCATTTCGTACTTACTATCGCCGATGAACTTTTTAGTTATTCTGTGCCAATTCGAAATTTCTGCCCCACCCAAATATCGATATCAACAAATGTCGTATGTCGCACTTTAACCTAATGGTAATAATTAATTATCACTTTCTATCGAATAGACATGATATAAACATCCATGCTTTCGAGACATTTCCTTCGAAGGAGACTACCTTCTAATCATAGGATCGATTTATTTTCTCGAAGCTGCTTTGGTGTGGTAATCTTATCATAGCGCGATGCTTCTTTATGTGGAGTAAATTGAGCAATCTAGCCGACCCAGTTAAGGCGCTTTATGGTGATTTCAGGTTTTGTGGACATCAGCATCCGTTTGCGGGTTCTAAGGCTTATAAAAGGAGAGTTCTTCAAGAGTGGGCGAGACTTTATAAATGGTATCATCAAGTTCAAGAAGCCAAACGGTGATTATATAAGCGCGATGCCTAAGATAATTTTTCACGCCTACTAAGAAAGTTTCTAAAGAAGTATACCCAATTAATCAAGATAAGGAGAAATATGTTTATGTTCAGATCGGTAGCCAGATATCTGGTGTACAGATCAACAACATATTCAAGAGTACTGGCTAGAAATATAGCGTACACCAGGGTTGTTCAAAACATAGTAGCAAGCTCTTTGGGTGGCACTGAAAATCAAGCCGCAGATGCGAAAGAAAAACAGTCGGAGACCCCCACCAAAACAGCAAGCTTTGGCGATTTATTGGAAGGAGGCCGGTTTAATCGAGAGCTCGTAAAGGGGATTCAAAAAGCCAAATTTACCACCTTGACGCCGGTGCAAGAAAAGTCACTAGTGCCGATTTTAGAAGAAGAAAACGGGCTTGTATGCCGGGCAAAGACAGGGACTGGTAAGACATTAGCGTTTGTTATACCCACGATTCAAAGTGTTCTTGAAAATCTTCGCGAAAACAAGGTTCAGGCGTTGGTGATTGCCCCAACCAGAGACTTGGCTTTGCAGATTGAGGCCGAATACAAAAAGATCATCGATGCGATGCCCCAACTGTTCAAACGTAAGATACGCATGGATGTTCACATGGGTGGACGTAAAACCAGGACCAATTACAACTACCCTCCTGCTATTGTAATTGCGACACCAGGGAGATTGCATGACAATTTGAATACTCCTCGCTTTGCAAGCATGTTCAGCGATCTTAAGTACAGGGTGTATGACGAGGCTGACAGATTATTAGACGAAGGATTCGCCGTTACTTTGGACAGTATTGATGCGCAGTTGAAGGACGTCCGTGCAGAATCACTGACTCCGAACACTCCTTTCAAATCGATTTTGTTTAGTGCTACTGTCGACCGCACGGTGTCTGATTTTGCTAAGTCTGTGATTGGTGAAGATTACAAATTCATTAATTGCGTTGATGAAAACGAGCCTGAGGCGCACGAAAATATTGAGCAAACATTGATCAAAACAGATAATATTGGCGAATCATTCAATGGTGCTTTATCATTTGTGGTCAATAATATGGTTAAGGAAAAGTTCAAAGCGATGGTCTTTACGCCTACTATTACGACTGCTGATTGGTTTTTCTCGATGTTGATGAATGCAAAGGATAAAGAGGTTTTCGACACTACTAAGACAAGATCCTATAATTCAAGAATTTTCCGTTTGCACGGAAAAATGAGTCAGGCTGCCAGAGATAGAACTGTGAGAGATTTTCGTAAACTTTCTCATGGAGTGTTAGTTTGCACAGATGTTGCAGCAAGGGGTTTAGACTTCAGTGATGTCAGTGATGTTGTTCAAATGGGACCTAGTTCTGAAGTTGCTGATTACATACACAAGGTGGGTAGAACAGCAAGAGCAGGTGCTTCTGGTAAGTCGATTTTATTTTTATCGAGACTTGAAAAGAATTACAAGAGAGCATTACAAACGAAGAGAGGAGTTACTTTTGCTCACGAGATTAATTATGACTCTAAAGATAAGGATAACAAGTTGGTCGAGGACATTGGTGCTTACCAGGACGATGTGGAGAGTTTCATTCCAACGTTTTTGGGCTATTACAAGCTGATTGGAGCAACGTATAACATACCACAAAGTGAATCGTTGGCTCAAGTTATTGATTACTATAGGTTTTTGATCAATAACCCACAGGCCAAGCTTTCTGTGGGTAACGGCTTTTTGAGAAATGTGGTCAATATTCCAGCACGCGAAGCTAGTCTTTATTTCGACGTTCCCGGGGGTTTCAATTTCAATAAGAATAATAATCGTTCATCGAAGAGAACATTCATGGATTCGCGACCTAGAGGTAAGGTAGGTTACGGTAGTAGGGGTAAAAGAGACTATGGCGGGTCCAAAAATTATGGAGCATCCAGTAATTATGGAAATTCCGGTGATTATGGCAGTTCCAGAGATAGCTCATCAAACTATGATCGTAGACCCACTCGAACTAGTGGCAGATGGAATGATAGAAAAGATAGAAGCGAGAATTGGTAATACCTCAACGCAATGAGGGTAATGCAAATAACATCACATTATTTTATATTCACTGTAAATAGGTTATCTTAAATAGTTTTATTCATGTAATTTTAACTTTTTTTCTTCTCACTTTATTTCGTCTAGCGTTATTTCTCTTGTACTTATTGAGTAATGTTTTGTATTTCGAATTGAAATTAAGAAAATGATGCTGATATTGCAGCTCGGATGACTCCAGGTGGTCGTCTATATATATCTCTTTAGTCAATGCAACGTAGACCAATATGCAAAGTATAATAATGGTATTGAATATTGTTATGCGTTTTTGAAATTTCAATTGGCTATTAAGCATTACAATTTTATGATTTGATTCGTGAAGAAGTGTCTGATGATTGAATTCTTGGGCCTTGAATAATTTGACAGCCTCTGCTTGAACACTTAAGTAGGCTGTTTTGAAGTAAGATAGCTGACTATGCATCGTCACGTTGAAGGAGTCAATCAATGACTCAAAATTTGAAGACTGTCGTTTTTCCAAATTTGAAAACGCCGTGGAAAGAAGCTTGCTCTGCTCTTCAATATAAAGCAACGACAAACTTGCGTTGGATTCTAAAAGAGACAATCTTTTCATAATATTCTTATAGATAGATTCTTGAGTTGTCTGAATGACAGTTTGAGTCGTTTCAGGTTCAGTTGCCATCGAAACAGCTTCACAGTATTCATTTGAGGTCGAATTAATATCTTTCAAAAACTCATTTAGTCCTAAATGAGGTAACGAAACTCGGCATTCTTCCTTTCCTATTTCAATTGAAGTAAAGTTAGACAATTCTTTCATCGAGCCATTGACAAGAAGCTGATCGCGCTTTATTTCTGATTCTGTACCATAGGACTCATGCTCTTCGTCCATTTTAAATTCTTCCATCATCGTTTTACCATGCACTCTAACCAATGAGATTGGACAGTAGAACTCACTGCCATAGTGACTCAATACCTCTAACTTCAAGTATCTTGCCCAAATAAGAGGATTAGCAATGTTGAAAGACTGAATGTCTCTGATATTTTCAGCTTCGAATTCACCAAGCTTTTTCCAACCCGAGGATGAGCTAACTGGGAACCTGTCCGCAACAGAAACTCGTATCTTACGAAAAGTAGAACTGAAAAACTCAAAGTTTCCAATAACAATGGTATCGACCAAGATATCTTGACATAGTTCAATTACCACAAATTTTTGGGGAGAAGAGCACTGGTTTAAAAAATAGGAATCCTTGTTCTCCACAAGGATCGCTGAGGCGCCTTTAGCATGGCTGTTCGTCTTGACAATTGTTGCAGCACAATCAACCGAGGCGTAGTTGAACCGCTCTTTGTATACCTGCCCCTGGTCTTCTTCCTGCTGAGTCAGTAACAGAGTATCATTAACAGAGAAGTTGCTGGCAGAAACGATTACTTTCGTCTCCGTTTCCAACTGAGTTTGGGATTCATTTGCTTTTTTCTGTTCGCCAGCTTTTTGACGCTTCCATTCATCGAACGAAAGAAAATGGCATTCCTCCACAGAATCATTTGACTGGTTCGAATGGTCTGGGCTTGTGTAATTCTGTAGCAAAGGCCCTGAAATCGCCAGTCCCGTATCCGCCCCTGTGTTTTCCATGTAAGTTTCCTGCGTACCAGCTGAATTTCCCGACTCAATGCTGATAGACGTGTTATTCTCGAACTCAACATCAGCAGACAAAATTTCCGAAGTAGTTCCACCCGTTATTTCAGCAGGTTTATCAAGTGTATTTGTAGAGAGCGACAACGCTATAGGCATCGCTATCGTGGCAGATAGTATGCACGACGTGGCTAGAGGGCTTTGGGCCTCGTTTATTGAATTTTCAAACACATTCTCCTTCAGTAGTCGATATTCCAGGACATCGCATGCATAATTATGAGATGAATGAGCAGAAACCTCAGTTAAATCTGCCGGGACTCCATTGACGAATAAAACCAACTGTAGCAAAAGCACTAAATAGCATCTTCCATTGGCTACCATACCTTCTAATCCCCTGCCATAGAACTAGAAGGCCATAAAAAAACATTGTATTCAATCATGATAAGGTAGAAAGTTCGTGAGGTCTCGTGATCCACGGTCAACACCATTTTTTGTTCGATGAGCTTTATTAGTGTTTTCTTGAGGAATCATAGGCAAAATATAGCGATTAAAGATGATGAAGACATTCCCATTGAGCTCGCGGTCCAAGACCACTGCGTTGAAGCAGCCCAAAGAGTTATTTGCGTATGCGAGAGATATTGATGGAGAATATGCGTATGGTACCGAAAAAGTTCAGGATGAGAACTTATCATACTACTACTTCCCCGATTCCTACGTGGATAAGCAAATCGACCTCGGAGGGGGCTTCAGCAACTTTAAAAAAATTCCCGAGGACGAGAATCTCGGTGACTTTGCAGCGTTATTGAGAGGCGTAATGCAGTACGAGCAGCAAACCGGGACCAGAATAAAGTCCGATATAATCACATTTAGAGGGTTGATGACCAAGATACTAACGTTGCCGTATAATCTTCGAGATCCATTGGATTTCCATGTTGTCTCTTATGATGGGCAGTTATTCATAAAAAACAACGACGATATAGAGCTCAAGAGAAGACAACAACAGCATGCACAAGAAGACCCATCGAAACAAGATTTCATGAGGCGATGCGAGTTTTCGGGGTACAAGTTTGAGACAGTAAGTACGCTCCCCAAGCCGTGGGCCGACTGCTCTCGCCAATTGATCGAAAAGAGAACGAAAAAAGTTGTCAACAACTACGAACAGTACATTTCAGTGGTGAAAACAGGCATCGGGCAGGTCAAATTGCTTCTCGCAGGCGAAATTGACTGCTTGTGGGACTATATTCCCGAAAATGGGAAGGACATTTTGCCCCACTACGTCGAGTTAAAAACGAGCAAGACAGTAGAAGCTCCAGGACAGCTGGTCAATTTCGAGAAAAAGCTTTTCAAAACGTGGGCCCAGAGTTTTCTTATCGGCATCCGTAAAATAGTGTACGGCTTCAGGGATGATAACTTGATATTGCGGAACGTCGAGATGTACAATACCGAGGAAATACCCATTATGTTGAAGGACAGCATATCCCAAAACCAGAAAATTGTCTGCATGAACGCCCTAAAGTGGTACGGGGCCGTGCTCGAGTGGATCACCACCGAGATCCCCCGCGAGGAACACAAGTTGTGGAGCTTGACCTACGACCCGGGCTCGAAGACCTTTTCTCTCGTCGAGGGGGTCGACAACAAGTTACGCGATAGCATAATCCCGGCCGAATTCAAGCAGTGGAGATCCTCCATCGATACCCCAAACTAGTCCAAACGTCACATATTCCCTTATATATACCTATACACCTATATATCGATTGTCTATTGTCCATCTTACCGCTATGTCATTATCATATTAACCCCTGTCTAAGTCGGTTCAAGGCCTCAGGGCGAAATAGCGCGCTCGCGACTCGAAACCACGTCAGCGCCCCTGCGCTTGCCCAGGCCCGTGGCATATCCAGCCCCTCCCCTCCTCAGCTCCAGTTGTCCAACCGCTGAAAATAAGCACCCAGAACTCTCCCTGACCCCTTCCGGGCTTACAAATACCCTCGACATCAGATCTGTGTCGACTTGCCTGTTCCACTACGTCACCCTACATTCTCTCTACATTTCTTTCGACTCCGCTACCCCCTAGATCTATAATTATTCATCGAGATCGTATCAGACGGTCTAGCTCACCTGCCCTTAATAATCTTTTTCGGGGATATCGCTCCAATTTAGCGCTAATGTTACACAAATCCCCATTCTCGACTTTTTCTCGAACTGTGGAGAAGTAAATACTTCACATGTTGTGTCAATAGCCGCCAGCGTTCCTTAATTCATGAAGCACTTAATTTGCCAGCTTATTGGGTCTGGCTGCAATCGAATCAGATCCTACATTTCCCTTGCTACATCTGTACGTCATAAACTCCATATCCATCTCCCGTGAGTCAGCGGTCTAGATTGTCTAAGATTGTAATCAGAAAATTACTAATATACAGGGTCTATCGATGCGATGGACTGCCATGTAGACCTCGGCTAATGCGATGGAAGCGATATTGGCCAGTTAGAGTAATTTCATTATAATCACCACACCACCCCGCTTACATAAATTTATATTATACGGGGAGCTATATAAATACTAGGGATCGCCAGAAATAATAAATCAGATTGGAAAGTTCTTTAACACACAAGTTGTAAAGATAATATCATTCAAGAATAATATCGAAAATGGCTCCAGTTTACACTAATTCTAACGGTTGTCCAATTCCAGAACCTTTTGCTACTCAAAGAGTAGGTCAGCATGGCCCCTTGTTATTGCAAGACTTCAACCTCATCGACTCGTTAGCGCATTTCGACAGAGAAAGAATTCCTGAAAGAGTGGTGCACGCCAAGGGATCTGGTGCTTATGGTTACTTCGAGGTGACAGACGATATTACCGATGTTTGTGGTGCAGCATTTTTGGACACTGTCGGCAAAAAGACCAAGGTCTTGACCAGATTTTCCACCGTCGGAGGTGAGTCGGGATCTGCTGACTCGGCCAGAGACCCTAGAGGTTTTGCTACTAAGCTCTACACTGAAGAAGGTAATTTGGACTTGGTCTACAACAACACGCCAGTCTTTTTCCTTAGGGACCCATCAAAGTTCCCTCATTTCATTCACACCCAAAAGAGAAACCCAGAAACCCACTTAAAGGACGCTAACATGTTCTGGGACTACTTGACCACGAACCAAGAAGCTATGCACCAGGTGATGATTTTGTTTTCTGACCGTGGTACTCCTGCCAGTTACAGAAAGATGAATGGTTACTCGGGACACACCTACAAATGGTCCAACAAGAAGGGTGAATGGTTCTACGTGCAAGTTCACTTCATCTCTGATCAGGGTATCGAAACTTTAAACAATGAAGAGGCAGGCCACTTAGCCGGTGCCAACCCAGACTTCGCTCAAGAGGACTTGTTCAAAGAAATTGCTAAGGGTAATGCTGCTTCATGGACTTGTTACATTCAAACCATGACTCAAGAACAAGCCAAGAAGGCTCCATTCTCTGTGTTTGACTTGACCAAGGTGTGGCCACACAAGGACTACCCAATGAGAAGATTCGGTAAGTTAGTTTTGAACGAAAATCCAAAGAACTACTTTGCTGAAATCGAACAAGCTGCTTTTGCTCCTTCTCATACTGTTCCATACATGGAAGCTTCTGCCGATCCTGTCTTGCAATCGAGATTATTCTCTTACGCTGACACTCACAGACACAGATTGGGTACCAACTACACCCAAATTCCTGTCAATTGTCCTATTACTGGCCGTGTTTTCAACCCTCACATGAGAGACGGTGCCATGAACGTTAACGGTAACTTGGGCTCTCATCCAAACTACTTGGCCACTTCTAAGCCAGTTGAATTCAAGTCTTTCGGCTTGCAAGAAGAACAAGAGGTCTGGCAAGGTGCTGCTTGTCCATTCCACTGGAAGTACACCGACGAAGATTTTGCTCAACCTGCTGCTTTGTACAAGGTGTTAGCTAAATACCCTGGCCAACAAAGAAATTTGGCTCACAACGTTGCCGTTCATGTTAGTGCTGCGGATGCTCATATCCAAGATAGAGTTTTTGAAATGTTCAGCAAGGTCAGCCCTGAATTAGGTGCGAACATCAAGAAGGAAACCTTAGAATTATCTCCAAGAAAGTAAATAGTCGAGGCTCACGTCGAAGGTAGTGTATATTTATATGTTTTAACGCAAATTATGTTAATCTTTTATTTTATTCCTATGTAGTATCCACTGGCAGTATATAAAGCTGATAGTGTTTGTTGGTGCTGATATATGGATCATGACGCACTATAAAATCAATGTCGTATCATCTTCCACGACATGAGGGTTTGATATTTATAACTTTGTGGTATTGCACGATTGGCAAGAGCACGATGACCCACATTTACACGAGGCCCCGCAGCATGATGATTTTATTGTAGATGATGTCGAAGAGCTTGACGAGGAAGTGCTTGAATTCAGCGTAGAGTTTTTTCCGCACATTTTGGTCAAATCAATCACTGAATCCTAGAACCTTCTCATTTACGTACTCTCGCCACTTTATATAGGCTGATGTCTGATAAGGATGCTCGGCTCCAGCTTCCCCATTAGGAAGGTGTAGGCGTCTAGACGTTGATGCCTGGAACCTTGAATTGTCCAGCAGGCAGTTCAAGACACCAATCTACATTGTAGTCGGCTGTAGTGACACTCATTTGTGAGCTTACGAATGTGGTGGTCAAGTAGTTTCGATAAATTTTTGCAGTAATTTATTTTTAGGCACTGAATTTACAAAATTATGTCTATGTCGCCTATCAAATCAAAAAAAAAACACACTACATTTCACCTACAGCCTCTTGAAGTCAATCGTAGACCGAGGGGAGACGCTTACACTCCTTCCGTTGCTCTGTACTTCGACAAATTAGGCGCGATTAATACCGAAGGCGATCATACCGAAGGCAATCAATATCGACTAGCCGAATACTCAACCGATATCACTAATCGAAGCTGTTCGCCATACAACAATTGGAGCATGCGATATCTATAAAAATAATCTCTACAAGAAGATCTCAATCGACTCTGACATTAGTTCTTTGGCCAGTTTAACATGCTCTAGAGAGGCACACGCCAAGAAGTCATCCTAGTCACCGCTACAGGCGTACTACAGGCGTCGTTATCCGTTTGGCGGCTCAGCGTCCGCACAATAGCTGCGAAGGTTTTAATTTTGCTGTTCGGCTGCGACACTTGGTTTGTGATACTTGGTAGCGACACGCCACGCTTTTGAATAGTCGCAGCAAACACGATACGAACCTTTCGCAATCACAGCTGCCCTGGCTTCCACGACCGACCGGTTTCCTCACGAGACTACAACCCGAAATGGTGGCACCGAGATTTCGCTTGCCGCGGGCTCGCGTGCCTCCTTCCCTGTCTAGCGTGACTACATATATAGAAATCCGTCGTACTATCACTATTGCTATGCAGCCGGGGCTTTTTCCGGCACTTGCGAATCAGTTTCAGCACAGTTCTTAGGCTAGTTCTTCGTCATTTCACGATCTGGTCCCGGTACGGGCATATTCGGATCCATGACCACTATGCGGCCCGTATCGGCTGCTTCGAGGGGCCTCCTCGGTCTTCATGGTAAGGTGGAGCAAACGAGATCTCCCCACATACTAATTTTCACCTTCACCACGTTTACGTAAGCTCTTTCCTCTAGTGTCGATATAATTTGTGTAGTGCCCCAGGCAGTGTTACCGGAATAGTAAATGTTATTACCCTATATTGGGATCAAAAATATCCACTTCCGCTCTTGCGAGCCATTGCCAATCGTTGCATACCCATTGCGAACCATGGCACGTTCACAATCAACCTTGTTGATGATCGAAAAATCAAAAATAGAAAATGCTGGCCCAAATATCGGTCCCACACAATACCTCTTTCCTTATTCTTATTCTCTGCCTCGAAACGTAAATAGTGGCTATTAAGTGTTATTGGCACCGTACTCGTGAACAACCAAAATTATCCCCTAAGCTTCGACCGACCTCACGTGAGGGTGGATCCCGCACAATCGATTTTGACCCCTGGACCCTCCATGAACAATAGCTATCATCATAGCCACGGTTTGGTGTCTATTATTTTTATAATAGTTGCGAAAGAAAACCGACAATTGGGCTTGTACTAGGCACCCTGACGCCCGCATAATAGACAGGTTTAGGGGAGAAGCAGAAATGTTCATGATCTATAAACACAAAGCTGGTTTATTATTTTCAACAGCCGTGTAGCAATTAGACAGTTCCAATAAAGGCTGTACTTGTAAAACTATATAAGGGACCGAAATCTTCTTTGAGGATCGATTTGGAAATGATAATTATAGATATCAGATTTCGATACTATTAGAATATATTTAATTAATAGAAACACTAATCACATAAAATGGGTGTCAATGCTTTAAACTATGCTGTCGATAACGTGGCGAAGGCCGGTGTCCTGTCGGCGGCCGGTTCTATCGGTTCTGCTGCTGCTGGTGCTGTTGGAAGCGCACAATCAGGTGTGTCCAACGTCGGGGGTGCAAAGTCAAAGTTGGGTGGTGCTACTAGCGGTGCTGCTTCTGCTGCGCAATCTGGATTAGCGGCCGCCTCTTCCGCCGCCGGCGGCGGTATCGGCGGTGCCAGTGGTGCTAGCGAAGCGCTTGCTTCCGCTACTTCTGGCCTTGCAGGCGCTGCTTCTGGATCCTCGGCCAGCGGAGCTGCTGCTTCAGGCTCAGGTATTGGTGGTGGCGGTGCTCTTGCTTCGGGTGCTTCTGGTAGCGGAGCATCTGCTGTTGCTGAATCTTCCGGTGCTGGGGGTTCGTCTGCCGAAACTTCTGGCGCTGAGTCGTCTGGTGCCGGTGGTTCGTCTGCTGAAACTTCTGGTGCTGAGTCGTCTGGTGCTGGTGGTTCGTCTGCCTCTGAAACATCTGGTGGTTCTGGCGGTTCGTCTGCTTCTGGTTCCTCTGGTTCCGGTGGCTCGTCGGCCTCGGGTTCCTCTGGTTCCAGCTCTGGTGGCGGTTCTTCTTCCAGCGGTGGTTCCTCGTCCAGCTCTAGCTCCAGTTCTTCTGGTGCTGCTCAAATCGATGCTGGTGCTTGGAAAAAAGCTGCTGCCATCGCTGGTGTCGTTGGGTTCAGCTTTCTTTTCAATGTCATGTAAGAGTGACTTGATGTTCCTTTGAGGTATCGAAATTAACTACTTCTAATGCAAGCTTTTATGACAACGTTTGAAAAGTTATCATCTTTCTCCTGAATTGACTTTTAACTGTACTTTACGAACTTAATATACACTATTGATTAAAAAATCATAATGACTGTAGCTATATAGTTGAAAAGTCGAATCTGACAGCGTGTCACGTGAGGCGATGGACATCAACTGATACTTCAGGCTTTTGGGAATGGAAAGTGATACTACAGGGTATGCAAAGTGACTCAGTGGTACCAAAGGCGAGCAGAAGGAAGCCTGCTAGGCTCCAAGTTGATCCTGAAACCATACCTGATGATGACAAACCACCTCAAACGGGGAATGTATTCAATATATGGTTTTTGAAGTGGTCTGGGGGTGATAGCTCCTCCAAGAACTATACGAAGCTGAATTTTCGGGTGAATATAAAACAGGATTCGGGCTATACTAAAGCAAGCAAAGGATCACCAATATGTTTATTTTTTGCTCGAGGATGTTGTTATTCCGGAAGGAAATGTTCTTACTATCATCGATTGCCGTTAGAAACAGATTATTTCATTCCCACACAGGACTGTTTTGGGAGAGACAAGACTGGCGACTACAAAGATGACATGAATGGCGTTGGGTCTTTGAATAGAAGCAATAGGACGTTGTATGTGGGAGGACTTCATATGAGTGATAAAATGGAGAATGTACTCACGAAACATTTTCAAGAGTTTGGCTCTATTGAAACCATTAGAGTACTACATAATAAAGCTTGCGCATTCATAACGTACCGATTAGAGGCGGAAGCGCAGTTTTCCAAAGAAGCGATGCAGAACCAGTCACTTGATGGCAATGAAGTGCTTAACATAAGGTGGGCTAATGAGGACCCGAATCCAGAAGCTCAACGTCGCGAAAAAAGGCGACTAGAAGGAACAGCTATAGCTACAGTTAAAAGCTTGCTAGACCAGGTGTCTCATGAGAACAACAAAAGAACAAAAGTGGCAGTACAAGAACCTGAAACTGATGTTGTCGAGGCCCTGCCCCAACAACAAATATTGCCGCCGCCAGAAAAGCAAACAGGATTGTTTGATACGAGCTCTTTGGCGGCTCTCAAGAAGATACTGTTCAACAAAGCGGAGAAGAAAAATGTGGAGACGAAAAGTAAGGTAACGACTGAAAACTTATCTACAATGTTGGACTATTCCAGTAGTGATAATGAATAATTCTAATGTACAATATTTAATCTCTTATTAATTGCGCTTGTGTAGACGAATGTTTTAAGAGCCATGGCGGACATCTCTTTCCACCTTTCTTCAAGAATTTTTTTAGCTCAAGAAATGTGTCTGCATCGTTATCATCCACGAAGGTGAAACTCGCGCCCCTTTTACCAGCCCGTCCAGTTCTTCCTATTCTATGGATATACTCGTCAAACTTTTTCGGCATTTGATAATTCACTGCTAAAGATACGTTCGGGATATCTATACCTCTAGCTGCAATGTCTGTGGCAATTAAAACGTTGGCTTTATGATTACGGAAAGTTTCAATAGCTTTTTCACGGGCCTCCTGTGACTTGGAACCATGAATTACGATGTTATTGCTAAAACCTTTTGACCTTAGTTCAAAAGAAAGAGCTTCGCACGTCTTCTTATAGTTTGCAAAGATAATTATTAAGTAATCTTTCTCCTCCCTGCTATGGTACTTCATGATTTCAACTAGTTTATTTAACCGCTCTGAATCTAGGTCTGCATCGCTCTTCAGAGCAGCTCCTAAATATTCAAATTGCTGATCAATGTTGTCAATTGCTTGACCGACATTCCCGATGAATAAATAACCAGGTTTTATTAAATAGTTTTTAGTGAGCCTTTCAATCGGTGGTGATATAGTTGCGGTAAACATGAGAGTGACTCTCTTTTCAAGATTGAAAATTTTGCCATCAATCGTGCTACGAAGTTCTTCACTACTAGGCAAATAACTCAAAATGGATTGCAAAGACTTTTCAAATCCCATATCAATCATTTTGTCGGCTTCGTCCATAACAAAAAAGTAACATTTACTCAAAGAAATGATCCCTCGTTCTAACGAATCAACTAGTCGACCCGGAGTGGCCACCACAATGTGGACACCGTTGCGGACGTTGTGGATTGTTTCTTCATATTGGTGACCTCCAATTATGGTGACCACGTTAAGGTTTAATCTATCACCAAAGACCTTGGCTTCATGTGTAATTTGCAAAGCCAATTCTCTAGTGGGAGCAAGAATCAAACCCAACGGTTTGTTGAGATTTGCTTCTTGCTGATGCTCGTATGCTAGATAATTATCGTCCACTGACAAGATATATGCCAATAAGGGTAGTAAAAACGCTAATGTTTTACCAGACCCAGTTTCAGCAATTCCAACAATATCCCGTTGGTTAGTTGCCGGTGGTATTGTGGCCCTTTGGATTGGCGTAGGATCGCTAAATCTTAACCAATCAATGACTATATCAAGAAGTTTAGGTGGCAACCTGGATTCGGACCACGAGCGTAAAGGATTCTCTATGTCACCACCCTTGGATGTAATGTTGTAATCTTCCCTGAATATTCTCCAGTCCCTACTTTGCATCTCAGAAAGAGATTTTTCCGACCAGTGTTTATCCATAAGCTGTACTTCCAATGCTCCTTTTTTCTTAGTATCATACTTGACCAACGGCTGATAATTCAACGAAGTATCATCCCGTTCATCCCAGTTGAAATTGAACGTGCCACGCTTCGTCCTCTTTTTCGGCCTGTCCAGAACAGCAGAAGCTTCGACAGCTTCCTGACCGTTCTCGATTAATTCTTCACTAGTCCTTTTGTCACGATTGTTCAATGCTACCTGTTGCCGCTTCTTAGCTTCTTCTTGCTGTGCCTTCTCTAAACTTAACTTCTCCCGTTCCTTTTTGGAAAGAAACTTCGGCTTGAAAAGCAAGCTATGCTCCAGTGATTTCTCGAGGATCTCTTCGACCGCTACTGGCCTCTTAGTCATATTGCCTGCTACCCATATTCGCTAAGAAAGCATAATCGCTGAAAACATAGATATGGTAGAATTCACGTGATGGTTCATATAGGTGCAAACATCTTCTCCTACATCTATTCATTAAATGTCTATATATACCATTTACTCTCTATGGCTGGTATTCAGAGGGAGCTTGTGGTAGGTATGATAAATGTATCCCAATATTAGAAGAATCGAAAGCAAGCACGAAGCGGAAGTGAAAAGAAACGTAGACTTGTAACACCCAGAAGCCTTTGCGCATACAAACTCCATCTGTTTATCATCCCAGGTATCACTATTCTTATCGTAAAAATATCCAAACATCTTAGACATGAAAGTAAGCCCGAATGTTGTGCTTGTGTACATGACACCCCAAAGCAAGCTGTAATTCCGCATATCAAAGAGATCAGAGATGATCGCAGGATAACAAGTAAAAGAAAAACCATAGGCGTAACCTATCAAGCAAGATACCAACAGGAGATAAAGGTTTGCTGCAGTTATGTTATTAAACAAAGCGGCGATGTCTAGGGTGTTTAAAATATGTCCCACTAGCATCAAAGATACACCCTCAATTAAAATCCAGTGACGCTGCAAGAGTAACCTTTTAACCATGAGATCTGCTTGTGGGCCCGAGGTCAACCTACCCACAAATGAGCTGATAGCAATGATGGACACATGAATAGCTTGGAGGTTGTGTAAAGAAGGAACGGGGTGTGCTTGCGATGTACCATGGCTATAGTAGTAATGTATGGCCTTTATAATAAACCCTATTGAGTAAATGTACATTTGTCCGAGGCCTTGAATAATTGAGAAGATCAAGTAATGATACCAGAAGATAGGGTGTAATAGAGACTGATTTAACGTCTTGTGCTTCAAATCAACAAACCGATCCGGAGGCGCTTCAACAGCCCGTGCCCCTGAATCGGGCAAGAGCGACTCAGTCTCAAAGATTTCCTCACTTTCATCCCTTTCTACGGCGCCGTGCCGGGCCTTAGTGTCTTCCAAATGCCCCCCCTCTCTAATGAACAAGAATCCCACAAAGAGTAATAGGCCGCATGCCACATGCATGAAGTAAAGGAAATCGCCAGTATTTCCCTTGAATATCCTGGACGAAATGACCAGGAAAAGCATGCTTGATAAAGCAAACGATGCAATCGTGATGCTTTGGGCCGAGCCCTTGTAGTTGGGGAAGTTAATGGTCACCGCCTTGATAGCGCTAAAGTACCCCGAAACAGAACCAACTCCAATTAGAAACATTGAAACAAGCAACAATGCCACACTGGAGTCAGCACCAAGGCTGTAAGACCAGTACAACCATCTGTACCCAAGGGAGATGCTTATGCAGCTGAAAAGCATTGGCATCTGGGTGCCGTACCTGTCCGTAATCAACCCCCCTACCAAACCACCAAACGCAGTGCCGACCGTTGCACTGATGTTTAGGCTTCCTGTTTGCGATGTGTCGAGCCGGCAATGCGCCGCTAGCTCTGTACTATATACCGAGTAGACGAAAAGTGTCCCTGTCGATAGTGCAACAGGAACCGACGCCAGTAAAGTACGCCAGTGGTCCGTACGAGGAAGTACCCGATTAAATTTCTGGATCCCACTTTGAATGATGTACATGTCAGTTCTCTTTCAATGTCTGCCAGCTAACCTACAGTCTGCTGCGGGCTCATAGGTGTTCATAGGTTCTACTGTAGATACCGCTTAAAGCCATAGTAGGTGATAGGAAAACACGTGCGGATTTCACATCCATACACCACTCATAGATCCAAACACCATTCATGGATCCAAACACCAAAAATCTATAAGGACACAAAAGCTCTTTAAGCAATAATGATCCACGCACGACACAGTTCGTCGAGAATCGTCGACGATTTTTCACTTTATGGCTAGGCTAGATATTATTAAACAGTTTTTTATACGAAAGCTAAAGCAATAAGCGACAGAAGATGCCAGTTGATCCAGAAAAGTTAGCGAAGTTACAAAAAGCCAGCACTGCCAAAAAGGTGGGTGGTTCCAGAGTCAAGGCTAAGAAAAACGTCAAGACCGAGCAGGACGACACTAAGTTGATCGAGGCGTTGGGCAAGTTGAAGGCGCAAAAGATCGACGGAATTGAAGAAGCCAACTTCTTCAAGGAAGATGGAAAGGTGTTGCACTTCAACAGAGTCGGTGTGCAAGGTGCTGCGCAACACAACACGTTTGCTTTTACCGGATACCCACAGGAGAAAGATGTAACCCAATTGATCCCTCAAATCTTGCCTCAATTGGGTGCTGAAAACTTGGAGATCTTGAGAAAGTTGGCAGAACAAATCCAGGCTGGAAAGACCCCTGATATCAATGCTGCTGGTGCTGCTGGTGCCGGTGCGGACGAAGAAATCCCAGACTTGACCGAGGGCCAAAAGTTTGACGACGTCGAGTAAGTGTCTCGACCACAGCCGTAGTACCGTAGTCAGCCGTCACTGCAACGCGTGGTGTACCATGCCGGCTCGCTTTGATAGATGTTGGTAATTTGTTGATAAAATAATTTTTCCACATATTTACTGCATGAGTAATGTATTTACTTTATATACGGATAATGATATTGCCACATACTGAAGACTCTTTTCCAACCACGATTGACAGTTGCCATGGTTCAGCTCCCTTTCGGTGTCAAACCCATCTCAGTAGAATCCTAGCTCCTGTATACAGCCAGGGCTACCTAATCCAGTTCCAAGCTATTATGTCAACCTCTAGGGGGACTGAAGGCAACCTCGAACAATAGGGTTGACGTGGATTGGAAGATTCGGCCCGTATTCGCTTCCATCTGCAGTCTAGCCAATATTATTAGGGGACGGGCTTTGTCGGCTTCAACGCAACCGTGTATGAAATTGATCACTGAAAAATTCGGGCTACTATATATATGGACTTACTCCTTGTATTACTATCTTGTAAAAATTGAATTGTTTCTGATTACACCGATTAAGTACTCAAGTAGGACATATAACTCGATTTAACATGCCATTATCAAAGCACATTGATGCAGAGGGATTGGAAGACAAGTTGCTCAAGCAAACCCTGAAGCTTCGTTTGAGTGAACACGAGGAGTACATTTTCAAGTACAGCTCCAATACTAGTGTCCCAAAATACACAATTCCTGAGACTAGTTCCAATAGTGAGTTAGTGTACAAGTACATCAATGAAGAATTGGCCTTGGATGGGGTTCCAACCTTGAATTTGGCCTCTTTTGTCAATACTCATGTGGACGACGTGCCATTGAGGCTTGCAACTGAAAATATCACTAAAAACTTGGCTGATAACGACGAATATCCATCGTTACTCAGCTTCCAGGAAAGGTGCATAACCATCTTAAGTAATTTGTGGCATGCTCCTGCCACCGTGAACAAGGAAACAGGCAAAAAGCACACCAACACTATTGGGACAGCAACTACTGGTTCCTCCGAGGCCATTTTGATGGCAGGTTTGGCTATGAAGAAAAATTGGCAAGCTAGGCAAAAGGCTCAAGGTAAGTCTACTGCCGAACCAAATATTATCATGGCATCGTGTGTTCAGGTTGCTTTAGAAAAATTCGCTCGTTACTTTGATGTTGAAAACAGAATCATCAACATCAATGAGAAGTCGGGCCACTTGATGGACACCTCAAAGATCAAGGAGAACGTTGATGAGAACACTATTGGTATTTTCGTTATTTTGGGCTCAACCTTCACTGGTGCTTTTGAACCGGTTGAGGAAATCTCAAAGGTTTTAGATGAAGTTGAAAAAGAGAAAGGTCTCGACATCAAGATTCACGTTGATGGTGCTAGTGGTGGTTTTATAGCACCATTTGTATACCCACATTTGAAGTGGGATTTCGCAGTTGATAGGGTTATCTCAATTAACACTTCGGGTCACAAGTTCGGTTTAACCTCTGCTGGTTTGGGTTGGATTATTTGGAAAGATTCAAAGTATCTTCCAAATGAACTTAGATTTAAATTGGACTATTTGGGCGGAGTCGAGGAGACCTTCAATTTGAACTTCTCAAGGCCTGGATTCCCAGTGTTGTTTCAATACTATAACTTCTTGAACTTAGGTAAAGAAGGTTATACTAAAATTTTCGACTCTTGTCTCCAGAATGCGAGATTGCTTTCTAACTTCTTGGAGGAGTCCGGCTACTTTGAATGTCTTTCGGTTATTCACAAAAAAGTGGACAAGAAAAGACAAGCCGAACTTTATACAATTAAACACAGCGAAGATTCGAAACATTCCGCCCTTGCTGTGGCTAATGAAGAGTACGAACCGGGCTTACCAGTTGTAGCTTTTAGATTTTCCAAGGAGTTCAGATCTAAATATGCCGACATTCCACAGTCAATCCTTTCTTTATTATTGAGGAACAAAGGTTTTATTATTCCAAACTACAAATTGACCCCCGACGAACAAGATGTTGAAATCTTGAGAGTTGTTGTTCGGGATAGCTTGTCCTTGAACTTGTTAGATAAATTGATGCAGGATATTATTGCCTCGGTTCAATTGTTGATCCTGTCTACGGAGGCAATCCAGTTAGCTAGCTCCACGGAAGATTCTCCAAAGGCAAGAGAGGAAATGATTTATGATCTCTTGTTAGCCATTGCCTCGAATGGAGAAGAGCAAGTGAAGCAAGCCAAGCACAAAGCATTAGACCTGGCGAACGAGCACCACGCAAAACCTAAGAAGTCCTACCGTGGTACCTGCTAGGTAGCTCTTGAGGATTCTATGTATTGCTTCTAGTTAGTCTCTGCTATTTACTTATATATATGGTTTCAATCTAGTCTAAGTTTGTGCTTCAATTGCTTCGATATATATATTCCGGTGCCTAGTAAATTTTTCGCAGTCACCATAAAATTTAGATGTAGCAATCATAGTTAAAAAATTTATATATTTAAATTAAAGCAGGAGCTTTTTGAATTTGATCGAGCTTAGTATTCAATTAAGATGGCAACGAGTCAACAGGAGCAGTTGGTAACCCACAAAGTTACCACTATTGTTTCTTTAGCTTTATCAATTTACGGGAATCTACGTTATTTAGTTGGGAGATCGCCATTCGATAAACATAGTCCGTTCAATGTTAGTGAGACACCGTTCTCGGGTAACATTATAGTCACCTTGGTTTATTGGGCCTTGTTATATGTGTTGCAAATTGGGTTTATTACACAGATTTTTCTTCCTGCTCAAGAACTGACAAGAAGCAGGATAGAGGCATCTCAATTGGTCGGATGGCACTTTACAATTTTCAACTTTCTACAATTTCTTTGGTCCATGCTATTTGCTAGAAAACATTTTATCTGGAGTGAAATCGTGTTGTTGATTAACTTTTTCAACATCTTATCCCTCTATTATTCTCACAAGACGTTCACTCTCAAACCTTTGAGCAATTGGATATTAATTCACTTGACGGTTACTGCGATGCCATTTTCGTGGTTATTCTATGCTATATTCTGGAATGGAGCCGTCATGTTCCATGTTCACAAGTTTGTGGGCAGAGTAGTATCCAATGTGTTGATTTGGGACTTTTTGATTGTTCCATCGATGTTCTTATTCTTGTACAATGACTACGGGGTTGGATTCAGTTCTTCAATATTAGTGTTTGGCTTGGCTTTGGGTCAGTTGTTCACCAAAGTGTTTGCATTACAGTGGATTTTTGCATTTATTATTGCTTCTATTTTGTTGGTATTTACTTTGATCGCAGCTGTCACCGGCTCCTTAACTGTCAAGGACCCTAATAGAGTGGCAGACAACGAGGCTGCCCCATTGTTGCAAGACGCAGCTCGCGGACAACTGTCGTGATCAATCTCCAGATCTTCTCTGGAACTAAAAACTCTATACTTTTTATACCCTGAACTATGCCCACTTTTCAATTTCATGTTTCTTTCGATTGAACTCTAAGATGCGCGCAAGAATCAGCAACAACTCATTAAGTATCCGAAATGCCTCCATTCACAAGTATAAAACGCTCACGCGCTTGCTAAGTTTGCTGAGAACCGCCTCCTTTACTAGAGACAGGCGTTGCCATCTTCTTGATCATCTTTTGTCTCACTACACTCATAGGTTCGTTGAGAATGATTGAATTGTAATACAAGATGTTATCATGCTGTGCTAGCGATGAGTAGGTGTCTCGATTGATATTAGCGAAAAATTCGTCTCGAGAGGTATCGGCATTCCCCAAACCTAAATATTTGGATTTGAGATGGTTATACTGGTTAGTATCCTTCACCTTATCTGCCATACTTCCTATTTAATATGAACCTACCCTGAAGTAGCTGTGAAGCCTTTTTTTTATCAGATGTATAGAACTCATGATGACACAAAACCAAAAATGGCCTTTTACATGGAAAACCACATATTTCCTAAAAAGGAAGTCACAATTCGACTCCGCTTCCCCATACTATGACCGACTTCAAACGGATCTAAGCGGACAAATTAGCCAAACCAAAACCCAACATCGCAATAAAAGGATACCTGATCAGAGATACTACCCATAATAGGTCATTTGGGCCATCCAACTACTATATAGTTTTAAACCAACTGAATGGAAAAAAGGTCGTGTGCTGACCAATTATTGACTATCTAGTATCGATTTTGTAGTAGTCGGGCAGAAGTGTTACTAGGGTAGCCGAAGCCAAACAGTTGATAAGCTTGGAATATAACGAAAGAAACAACAGGTAGAGACTCTGCGTTCGGACACGGTGCCTCTACTAAATTGGAGCAACTACTAGATCGATGAGAAAATATACACATCCCAGCTATGAGCCTAAGTCATCGGTTGAGAAAGGCTCTGGAAGTAGGAAGGGAGGCCACATTGGGGTAATGAAAGGGAATAACGGTTCACAAAAACAGGGACAGAGGTATTGGAATAACTCTCAGGCTATGCGCAAGGATAATCCCATCAATATTGCGGAACTCGTGAGCGATAAAGATGATTCTGCATTGGAAATATTCAAGATGTACCAACACAAATACTACTTGCCACACAATAAGAGAATTTCGAATATGGCATTGAGGATACAAAATCGAAAAATCTTGGCTTCTAATAAAGGGGTTGACATGCCTATGGCGATTAGGACTAGCGAAACTGAATATGATCATTCAAAGAGCGATTACCAGGATCATGCATCTAACCTTGGTAGTGAACGAGAATATGATGCCATGGACGCCGATGCTCCTTATGGTAGTAGCTCTGTTCAAAACTCGTTTGATTCAAGTGCATCTTTGGCGCGTGCCAGTAGTGGCCTTACGCCTGCATCGATGGTGAGCGGTTCTACCAATGATAAGCCCGACGAGCATTTATTATCATCTTATATAAATACGCTTGAATCGAGCATAAATATACCTCGTAACGAAGATGATGAACCTACTAAATCGACAAGTTACGGTACGAAATTCTTACAATGTGCCAATTGCCATACCAAGACCACCCCGCTTTGGAGGAAGTCAAATAATGGAGACTTATTATGCAATGCTTGTGGGTTATTTTATAAATTGCATGGCATATTACGACCTTTAAATCACCAACCAAATCATCATGCATTCCAGGATGACGGCGCGACCCTGAGAACAAACTTAGAAATGCTTAGTCCACTGAGAGACGATACGAACGATACGTCCAAAATACGGCCAAATATCGTATCCCACCATCATCATTACTCAAATCCTTCATTTGATCAACATAATCTATCTACTTCATTGGCGGAACAACATAATTACCGGGACACTGAAAGACAATTAGATCACGATTCCTCTACAAACCAGAATTCCACGGCTAATAATATTGATGAAATAGATAGGTTGTTGAATATGAACATGTTTCAGACCGACAATTTCTCTGAGGATAACCAGGTCAGTATCCCTTATTCCGGTGCTAACGGGACCATGGAGGAAGAGCATCACATCAGTTTCTACGACATGCAGAGAACGGGTGAGGTAGGAATTAATGATGAAGTGATACCAAGTCAACTGATCAAAGAAGAGGATACCCATTGGATAGACCAAGTAAGTGGTGCTAATAGTTATTTGCATTGATTTCGTCCTTACTTATACGTTCTCTACGCTTTTGCTTATCTTCGAACGATAGCTCGTCAATTTGTCAATGTGTCTAAACACGCACTGAATCATATAGCTTATTTGTATTTCACTTGCATATCTATTTGTACACGAGTACTTGCTTGCCGTTAGCAGAGTCCTTGACACTTTGGAGGAACAACTTTACAAAGTCGTCGCCCGATAATGACGTGTCGAACAACTTTTCCCCGAACGGAACTTCCTTCAAAGCTCCGGATTTGTACAACTTGACAATTTCATAGACCGTCTTCACTTTAGACTCGGGGTCACGCTTCGTGTTTGCCGTTAGCCAGTAAGCCTTAGCCGTTACATTCTTGAACAAGTGTTCACCGGTAGAGAAAGTGATTGGTTGCCCCTTAGCTGAGCCGTAAGTCACAATATGAGGCGAGCGATAGTTCGCTAAATGATTGCCACTTAAATGAGATACCAAAGTCGATACACTTTGCCCACCCACACAATTCAAAGCTAAAATTACACTACCACCATTGACCCAAGAAGGAACAACTTCTTTAATATACTTTTCTGAGTTTGCCTCCTCTTCAGTAATGACCTTGGTAGCTCCCAAATCTAATAATTCCTTCACAATTTCATCATGGTTAGGCTTACCTCCTCTAATCACCGAGATGGTCTTGATATTTCTCAACTTGGCAAACTGAACCACAAATTTACCAACTTGCGAGTTTCCTCCATTCTGAATTATCCAATCGTTTCCACTAGGATCCCAATCCTTGATAAATTGTTCTATTAATTGATATGCGGTACATGGGTTAATGGAAATTGTGGCTGCTTTTCCCACAGATATAGAGCTGTCCTCATCGTTGGAGACTGTGATAAAAGGATCTGGGTTTTCTGGCCTACCCAAAGTCACAACAGCATGGGTCCTCCATGTCCCAAAGCTGGGCATCTTGGGGATAACCCAGTCGCCCACCTTATAGTCCTGTACATCGTTTCCAACCTTAACAATTTTGTAAAGACCTTCATTGCCTCCAATCGCTACCGGTTCTTTGGTACCGAGGTCCGTAGTCATCACTGGCTTCGAAGGATACGAGCCATCGATCTGAAGTAAATCCGAAGGGTTTATTGGAGTAGCTAATGCTTGAATAATCAATTGCTTAGGGCCAATGGCATCTTCGTCAATTGTGAACGAGGTGCCATGCAACACTTCGTCTAGCTTCCCTTGTTTGGTGTAGGTAATTGCACTAGCACTGATCTTCGTCATAATGGCCAGCTCTCTAGTTCTTTAAATGGTCTTTTTGGGTGTGCAACTTAGGTTCAATGGCCTTTTAATCTTGCGTCGGCCTTAGTAAGCCATCAGCAGCTGCTCATCCAGGTGACACAAAACCAACATGAATCGTCGTACTCTCTTCAATTGCTTCAACCGAGGCTTGGGGTGCTTGACATCCCTTGCCGACCGCTATCACTAGCTTATATGCAAATTCAATATCTTGGTGCTGAACAAATTGCGTTCTTGCTCTGGCCAACGCAAATGAATCAATCGGACGTAGCCACTTCCAAATGTTTAAGAAGCCCTTCGAAAGGATTTTCGAAACCGAAATCCTCTCTCCTAGCTGTAAAAATTCACCAGAACACCTTTCCAAATTATAATAGTTTATTTATACTGTGATGGTTCTTGCTGGACCCCTAATTTTGCTCTAAATACTCACTAAACTTCAGGCTCATATTCGTGCAAGCTGCAGCAATATCGCGCCCAATATGGGACTGTCTGCAAAAATGTCGCACAACTTCCCACTTTCGACATGTCGCGAATCTCGAAAACCTCCCCAAATGTCGTAATCCCGCTAATTTAAAGTAGCGCAAAATTCAAATTCGTCAATTGTTTTTGACACCGCCTATATTTAGTAAGGTTTGTTCTACACTTGCATGATATTTTAAGTTTTCCTAAATAGGTAATTGGCCATTTCTTCTTCTAAAGTTTATAGTTTGTTTGTATGACATAGGTCTATAGTTCATACTATGGCGGAATAGAATCACATCTTTATAGTTGTGTGGTAGCTGTATAGTATTAATATTTTAAGTTTTCTTCCTTAACGATATCATAGCCGTTCTCAACGCACAAGAACAGGAGAATAAAGTTTGGTTCCTGAAAAAATTTCGCCAGTGCTATTTTGAACATTGACCACGAGGCTATATTTAGGATTTGTCAGTGCTTAAATCGAACCCAATAATTATTCAGGTTGGCCGACAGTGAGTGTTTACAACGGAATTGGCGGCATCTGAATCAGAATATGGGCTTGCTTTCAAAGGTCAGTAACAGAAAGAGACACTCCACCGGCAGCGGAGGGCTATTAGAAAAACCTGCAAGTCATACTACCCAAGGAAGTCATAATTCGACTGGCTCATTCACCGGGAGCGAGTTTCTGCTGACAGGATCCAATTCGTCTTATTCGTCGACAGACACGGCAGGCATTCCTACTAATAAGATGGACAATTCGCCCAGACGGGTCAGAAACCTACCAACTTCTTTAAAACCCAATATGAACATGGAAAGCTTCAATTTCCCTCCTACGCCCCCTAAAGAACCATCTTCAGGCACTATTGAGCGTGGACGCAGATCGCCCGAACGCAAACCACCCCCACCACCAAAGGAGGTCAACGACAGTACCCCGAAGAAACAGGATCTCACTCTGAGAAAATCTAGCGGACCAAATACTCCCCGACAAAAAGTCAATGGCTACTCGCCTCGAATGCATCTGAGACGGTCGAGCGCCTCTTACGGCGCAGGCGTCAAAAGTGCTAGACATCTTCCGACTCGCAGCTCACCCCTTAGCCATGAACAGCTGCCTGGGCAATATAGTACTCCGAAGCCGGAAGCGTTCGGTATGCCACAGCTGGTCTCTCCTCAAGTTCAGGTGGCTCCAAACAACTACTATTCACCGGCTCCACAGATGTATAGTCATCACCAGATGCAAAGTCCCTATTGCAGTTCCTCTTCGGCTCCCAGATTGGCTAACAATAATCTGTTTTATCAGGAAAGGCCAGCAACAAAGAATCCAGAGACCGAAGTAGAGGAAGAATCAGAGGAATCCTCGGAAGCTTCTGGGGAGTACACCGAGTCTTCCGAAGAGTCTGAAGAGGAAGAGAGCAACCCAGCCACTCCATCCTATGATGAAATCCCGGCGAATCAGCAACATCCTTATTATCAACAGTGGATGCAATATTACGCGGCACTTGCGCAACAGCAACAATTGATGAAGAGGAACTCTATGTACGGAGGGAACTACGCTTATCCATATCAAATGATGCATCCTCAATACAGTCTCAATACAGTCGCTAAAGAAACCGCATCGCCCGTGTTGTCCCGAAGACAGTCACTGTTGTCTAGTCTCAGCGAGTTTGACAATGTGAACACTCAGAAAGTATCTCCCAGCCCATCGCAGTCGAAGAATTTGAGGAACACCGGCGATCGTGAAACGAACAAGGAAAATTTTATGTTGCACTGCAAGAGAAACAAGAAAGATCTCATCAAAGATGAAACAAACGAGCTTATTTTGAACTCTAGAAAGTCCACTATCAAATCAAACAGATCTCTGTCGGTCCCTCTGTCTATATTGCAGGACGAAGTGAAAAACTTTGGAAATGTAAGGTCTAAGCGCGTATCTTCTTTAACTTCAGACTTCAAGCCCAGGGAAACACGCATTGATGAAGATGGGGACAGTTCGGAGTACGAAAAGTCATATCAAGGGGAACAGCCTTCAAATCTAACTGCGCAATCGGTCGCGTACGGCTTACTGGACCTTGCATTAGAGGTGAAGTCCGGAACCAGATATATATCAGACTATGACAAATATCTTTTTGAAGAAGACAGTGAGGATGAGGAGACACTGTCTCGGCAACCAGAAGATGCCACTAATGATGTTCAGATAGAATCTCATGCAGGTGAGTCGCCTGCTGAATTATCGCGTCAAGAATCAGCAGTTTCCTCCGCATCCTTTGACTCCATGCAAAAAGAGAGCTCAGACGATTTTAAAATCAAAAATATGACGGAAGAGAAGGGTTCAAACCTAGCTGTGGACGAAGAAGTCATTAGTAAAGAACCTAAGGTGCGAAAAGATAAAGTAAGGAATAAAAAAGAGAAGAAATCAAAGCACAGAAAGTCCAAAGGATTGCTGGAGTTTGACCCTAACTTGTCTATGTCAAGTCAACCTGATATTTCTGGGATACAGCAGCAACAGTTTGTACCGCAGCCTCCAATTGCTCAACCACCCATGTCGCCTATG
This sequence comes from Debaryomyces robertsiae, assembly GCA_030566065.1. Taxonomy (NCBI): domain Eukaryota; kingdom Fungi; phylum Ascomycota; class Pichiomycetes; order Serinales; family Debaryomycetaceae; genus Debaryomyces; species Debaryomyces robertsiae. Next base: position 190,691 of record JAJMHL010000007.1, read on the forward strand.
GAAGGCATGATGATGCACGGAAATATGCCTTATAATTCTCCTATGATGGCCTATAATACGGAGTATCAAGGTGTTTTATCGCCTCATGGCCATACCAGAAGACAAAGTGTCACCACAGCTGACTCTAAGAGGCAATCAATGATGATTGGCGCAAATGCTCCTTTTAATGGGCAACAGAACACGAACAGGATGTCGATGCCCGTGATGGGTATGAATGCGTCATCCCAACATGCCCAGCTCAGGACAAATGATAGTAAGATAAAGCAAAAGGTGGAACAATTTATTGAGCTACGCCAAGTCATTGCGTCTGGAAATAAAACATTGGAATATAGGTTGAAGTGGGTTAAAATGCTAATCAATGCTACTAATTATAGTTTGTTTGCATTCGTAAATATTAAAGGTGAGCCCACGAGCCCAGAACAAACACCAAATAACAAAGCTCAATTTGTGAAATCTTCTATCAGCCATTTGCTAAAGTTGATGAAGGAGTACGAGATTCATCAAAACAATGAAGGCATTCATTCTGAAGTTTTCTACATATATGGTTGTCTTTTGAAAAATGAGTACGTCTCCTCGTATGGCCAAGACTTCGGGTTCGAGAAGGACGTTTCTGAGGCCATATCCTACTTTGAGAAGTCAATGGAATTGAATCCGAATAATTTCAAGAGTTTATACATGTTGGGAAGCGTCTTCGAGTATGAATTTCCCGATCAGTTTGGGGTAGCGCTACATAATTATAAGGAGGCTGCTAAGCTTGGATACAATAAGGCTATTTACAAAATGGCTATGCTCTATATGAATGTGTCGCTGATAAGGTCGACAAAGTTTTTTAAATATCTTGTGGAATTGTCAAGCATAGACCTTACTTCAAAAGATATTGAGCTTAAGGACGAAGACAGAGACGAATTGGAGGAAATTGTGGGACTCGCTTTCTACCAGCTCGGAAAAATCTACGAAGGCGTCTACCCCGGTGATCTCACTACGGATGACGACTTCATTGTGAGGTCTCTTGAACATGCCCCGGTCAACTACGCCAAGAGTCTCACATACTATAACAAATCCGCCAAGTTGGGTTGTATTTTAGCGCTCGTCAAATTGGGTACCGTGTACGAAAATGGAGACTTAAACCGTCAATTGAACCCTGGAAAGTCCATACAATGGTACATGAAAGCCGTTTCCTCTCCTTTGCTGTTCAAAAGGCATCCTGATGCCATGATAGGCCTCTGTAGATGGAATATGCGCGGAAGCAATAGCTTGAGCAAGTACATTCCTTCGCCCAATCCCGAAAAGGCTCTTATGTGGTGTGACAGGGCCATACAAGAGTTCAATTCCCCGGCTGCTTTCTATGAAATGGGTAAATTGACTGCTATGGGTTTAGGTGATCGCAAGCCTCGCTCTTGGTTTGCAAGAGCCAGAGAACTTGGCTACTCGGAGGAAGTCACTCCCAATCCATATTAATAGCATTAGTATAATCAATCATAATTAAGTAAACGACTTCGTCGATTGTAGCCCGCGATGCATTTTGATAAGAAAATGTCGTTATCAGCCAAATCATTATGTTTTCTTTATTTAAATATAAGGTTTTTTCTTCTTTCCAGGCTGCAGTGAAACAACATAATCAACAATACCAATGAGTGATTCAAAAAGGTCCATTTCTAAAAGTGCGCCGTCGTCGAGAAGGATTTCGATTGCGAAATTAACACGATCACCGTTGTCCATTTCACCAATGGCTTCGGCATCCTTTAGAATAGGGCCGCACGCCAACTCATTTCCAGCCAATTCACCATTCAGCCGCTATGGATCTTGGAAAGATGAAGGAGAAGGAGCAGAAACACAATCGCTGAAGTCATACAATAGGTCGACGGGGGAAGACGTATTCCAGAATACCGACGAAGAGACGGAGATGAGCGGCATGGAAACGGACTTTTCGGTGGGACTCGACAATCCTCGAGTCATTAAGCAGGTAAACCGACACCTACAGGATGAACACGTCAACTCTTTGCAATTGGAAGGCGGCGATATTACAAGAGACTTATATAGGCTTGCCGAAGCTGATGTGCATCAAGGCGATCGCAAGAAATCACGCAGTTTGTCATTCTCAGATGCAGAAAACAACATAAGAAGAGGATCTACTGCCAGTTCCGTAAACGTACCAGGGGGTTTTAGGAGGGAATTCATTAAAAGTAGTCATAAAAAGAACTTTCAGACAAAACAACCAAATTTTTTAACAAGGAACTTTGTCGAGTTTTTAAGTATTTACGGCAACTTTGCCGGGGAGGATTTGGAAGACCAGGACGACTTAATCGCTTGCCACTATAAACCTTTTCATCAGAATATCTGCATTGACGAAGAATCGCCTTTATTGCCCGAGGATTACAATAGTGATTCAGCTAACCCAAATGGTACTGCAACGGATAGCAAAGCTTACTTTCTCTTATTGAAGGCTTTTGTAGGGACAGGGGTATTGTTTCTACCCAGAGCCTTTTCAAATGGGGGTTTGTTATTCTCTGTATTTCTTTTGCTATTTTTCGGTCTTCTATCATACTGGTGTTATTTGACCTTGATTTACGCTAAAGTTGCAGTCAAGGTATCGAGTTTTGGTGATTTAGGATTTAAGTTGTACGGGAAATGGCTACAACAACTCATTTGGTCATCTATCGTGTTATCTCAAATAGGGTTTGTTGCTGCTTACATTGTTTTCACGTCTGAAAATTTGAAAGCCTTTTTTGGAAGCGTTACAGGGATAGATACGACTAATATTAATACTCTGTGGTTTATATTAGTGCAGCTAATTATATTTTTTCCACTATCTTTAGTGAGAGATATTACCAAGTTGTCTTTGCTGGCTGCATTGGCAAATGTTTTCATCTTTGTTGGGTTATTAACGATTCTTTATTATTGCCTTTATGAACTTTTGATTTTGAACCATGGTATATTTGGCGAAGGCATAGAATATTACTTTAATAAGGACCAATTTTCTCTCTTCATTGGAGTTGCCATTTTTGCGTTTGAAGGTATAGGTTTGATCATTCCAATTCAGGAGTCTATGATTTACCCTAGTCATTTCCCTCGTGTATTATTCAAAGTTATTGTTAGTATATCGGTTATCTTCATTGGCATTGGTACACTAGGATATCTTACATTTGGAAAAAATGTTGAAACTGCCATCATATTCAACATGCCTCAGGACTCACCGTTTGTGGTATTGATTCAATTATTATATGCAATCGCAATATTATTATCAACTCCTTTGCAACTATTCCCGGCCATTAGACTAATCGAACTGAAAGCATTCTCCAAGACTGGTAAAACGTCGGTTAAAGTGAAATGGCAGAAGAACGTTTTCAGATTCACCATTGTATCGTTAACCGCTCTTGTGGCTATATTTGGAGGCCAAAATCTAGACAGGTTTGTCTCGTTCGTGGGGTGTTTTGCATGTATACCATTGGTGTATATGTACCCCCCAATCTTGCATTTAAAAAGTTGCTGTAATGGAGCACTTAAAAGCGGTAATCGAAAAATTTACTGGCTAGGTGTTCTAGATGTCATTATTGTCCTAATCGGCGGCATTGCAATGATTTACACTACTTATCAGATCGTAGCAGCTTAAGTTTTTTGTTATATATTCTACACTTAGACACCATTCAGAAAATTTACATTATAATTCAACTATTCTATTTCTTCTCTGTAAACAAGTCAATCAAGTAAACCCTCGCCTTGTGTACTGAGCATTCGACTTGCCGAGAAACGCCTGCAAGGCTTTCGTTTGCCTGCACCCTAGATGACCTCAAGGTAGCTGTAAACTCGCTCTGAGAGCGGTACACCTCTGGAAACTTTTCCTTCTCGAGACTAGCAAGCCTTCGTTGGACGTCACTGAAGGTTCTAGGCATGAAGTGGTTGAACGCGACCCCACCAAACAAGATTGGTGTAACAAATCTGAGTGGCAACATTCTTCTGCGGACAATTATTGACCCTGTCAAGGACGCGGTTAAGATGTAAAGGATATTTGGTAAAACAGGTTCTTTGACGGACGCACAAATCTCATTTCTCACCGTATCATACTCGTTGACAAGTGCTGAACGCTGCGTCGCCAATTCTGCCCCATAATACGAAAACTTTTCATGTAAACACAAGCGAATTTTGTTGAAATTTTGTTCTAATACAGGTGCAGTTCTAATCCCCATACCTTTCACGAATGAAATATTACCGTGTGCCGATTCTTGTTCTTTCAATTCCTCAGTTATCTTTTCATTGACGCCCGGCTTGGTTAGCACTACTTCGTCATCTTCGTAAAATAATCTCTTAGGTGCCATAATGTCCAATGAATCCTCACTTCAAGTTGTCCCTTAGAAGATCACCATTTCCTCTGTAAACGACCATGAATATTGGGAGTTTGCGATAAAAATTTCGGCCCGATAAAAAATGACAGATACTAATTTTTGCCAGACCATGTAAGGTTATAGGAAAAGTAGACCACGCCACCCACCTGAACAAAAGGTATGAATAAATAATGAACGAAATGGGTACATTGTTTGGAGATGTTCATTTTATTTTGAGAACTAAATAAGAGAAAGATAAATAAATATACAAAAAACAAGTTGAGATCAAGAAAATGCATCAATGTTTCCTGCCGAATAAACCTCGTTTCTTCTTTTCGTCCGACCCTTCCTTATTGGAAGCAGAAACCGACCCCAATGGCTTAGCGGGAGGCTCTGCTATCGGCACATGAATTTGAATTCCATTTTGTTCATCATTGGTTTTGGGGGTGTCATTAGTATTAACTGAGTTTGATGAGTTACTAGATGCGTTCGAGCCATTTGGGAGTTGCAAGTGCTTCTGTTGCTGTGGCTGAGGGAGTCCTAATTGCTGTGGGGACTGCTGTTGCGGTTGCGATGGTTGAGAAGAGTGAGGCGTTTGAGAGTTTGAGGGATTTTGGGTCTGATGTTGGTTTTGGGCTAGTGCATTGTAGCTAGCAGCGGGCTTTAAGTTCTGTGGCGGGCTGGTCCTATTACCTATGTTTCCGGGAACAGAATTCATCGGAACAACTGATTTCCTGTGGGCCTTCGTGGTGTTTGGACCCCCGGGCATTGGCATTCCGCCTCTACCTCCCATATCGAGGCCAGTGAGATCACCATTCATTTGCGGAAACCCAGACCGGCGATTCAGTTTTTTTGGCTGACTCTTGTACCTTGGATCATGCATTGGTTCGGCTCCTCCTTGGTACGTTGTCGGGTAATACTGTGGTTGATAATGCTGCGCTGGGTGTGGTGCATACTGTTGCGCTGGGTGTGGTGCATAGTGCTGCTGTTCATAAAAGGTGGGCATGGAATTCGGAAACGAACTCAATCTTTGAGGCTTGGGCCCATGTCCATTGGGTTGATTTGAAATCCCATTCATACTCGCTGGTGGCGGACCATTGTATCGATTTCCACTTGAGTTCATAGAATTAACCCTCAAATTAGGAGGTAATGCATTCGGAGGCAAACCATTAGCTGGAAGACCATGAGGTGGTGCTTGGTCTATGGGTGATTGGTAATAGCCACCAGAGGAGTTGTACGGTCTCTGATTGTAGTACGCCTGGTTCATTTGAGGCACGTAGCCCATGCTCTGAGCCTGATATGGATCAACTTCCAAACTAGGGGAATGCTGTTTTGGGTGGTGAGAATGTTGAGGCTGAGGAGGTTGACCTTGGAAAGGTTGCTGAGGAGGTTGATGATGAGGGAACTGCGGTAAAGTTTTAGCCGGCTGCTGATACTGGTTATCATGATAGCCATCCAGCTGAACATCAGTACTTATTGATAATTCTCTGCTAGCAAGCGCTTGTTCTCTCCGTTGTAATTCTAATTCTTTATCGTGTAAATGACGAGAAAGCCCCCCATTCACTAGATCACCCTTACCATTGGGCGCTGTGTGGCCATTAGATTCTCCTTCCAAAGCAGCTCCATAAAGAGCGATATCGGTCAAGTCAGCCAAATTATCATTACCTATGGAGCTCCTGACCGTCTTTCTCGATTGAGACCTAGGAAATTGGCCGTCCGGCACCGGCCTATTGGTATCTTGAGCAGGCAGGGCCACTTGAGGTTGTGAACCGAGTTGTCCCTGATGGTTATCATGCTGAGATTGTAAAGAACTAAGTTTTTCCTCAATTTGACTTAGCTTCTGCTGTTGATGCTCAACGCTGATATTTAACTTCCTCAAACTCAATTCCTGCTTGTGGAGATCGTCATCAATTTGACCCTTCATGATTTCTTTTTCCTTCAAATACGAATCAAGCCTGCTTTTGTTGGCTTCGAGTTTTGTGATATCCTGTGATATTAAATTTAGCTGGTTTAATTTAAATTCGTGATCAGCATTAACTTGGTTGATTTTAGCACGGCTAATGTTGGAATCATCTGATTTTCTCACGAAAAAAATTGAGTTGGTTTTCTCATCATTGATTTTGATCAACTGACACATGGTTGAGTATAAATTTTCCAAGTATGGAGTCCTTACGCCAAAATCGTCTGCTAATAAAATCGGCTGCAATAATAACAAGTCAATGTTCAAATCATATTGTTTGAAGTACTCGTAAAACAATGTAGGGGAATTCAAATACTTCTGGTTCTTAGATGTCTCGGGATAGCACACGCACCAGTTATTGAACAAGTTTGTTTCATTCTCGAAACCCTTAACGAGCTTACAATCCATTTTTTTAATAATCTTAAAAATCTCGTTGATTATTCCCGTGATCAAAGGCTTGCACAATATTTGATCGGATAACCTGGCTGGTACTTCTGCCTCAAAGATCACGCATAGCGGGTTGAACACAATCCGGGGTAACGCCAACTTCCACTGGTACGTCATAAATTCTTTAGGGACGACCGATTTCAAAAGACTGATGTTGTTTGCAGAATCCTGCTGCACTAGCTGAAGCAACTTGTACAATTTCAGGAAGCTGGAGGGCGGCGCCGCCTTGAGTTTGTTGTCCTTCAACGATGTGCCCAAGTAGATTCTGTTGTCATTATTTCTCAAAACATGAGTGAAGGTGCTCCCGTCGAGCTGGCGCACATCAGATTCATTCATGATGGAACATATGGTCAAGTGCCGCATGCTGGGAAAGCTGAGCTGCACGAACGGCTCCAAGTTCACGTATCCTGTGCTCTCAATCACCACAGTGGACTCGTCGTGCAAAAAGGGCACAATGTTGCTGCATACAGTTTGGAAGTCTTGCAACGACGAACAGCTCATGATTATCACGTCGAACTTCGGTCCGCTCGCCGGTATCTGTCCCAACGCCTCGTACGTCTGGTATGGCGTGAATGTACTGGTCCCCAACGACGGCGATCTCCAGTATACGCTTCTGGACTTAAGCGCGTGGTTCACCACCGTCACATTACAGGATCCTGTTTCGTGTAACCGCCATCCATAGAAGGCAACATTTGGATTACTTCCAACTGTCTTGCGTTAGTACGAGTTCAAATTAGCCGCCCCGACTGTCGAAGTGTCTAAAAACTTCCACACGCGACCGTTTTTCATGGCGCTTGATTCAGCTTCTTCTTAATCACCCTTCCACAACACATACCTGTTAATACTTCGATACTGGTCATTGATATCGTTGTACAACTCTTCGGATCACTATTGCTACTAAAAAGCTCCAAAAAAATATTTTTGGTTTTTCTGAGTGTGTCTCGATATGTACTTCAGAACGAGCAAACAAATTTACACAACCAAATACGGAAATTAATGTAACCGTCCGTTATAGTACTGTGATAATAGCGATTGTACTAGTCTATATTTGCCGATAATGGAGAATGTGCCACCTGAGACATGCACTTTGATCTAGGTGGAAGAATTGTAGGATTTTTTAGTGGTATAGCTGGTAGGTAGTTTGGAGTATGTAGCAGCGACAAATTTGGGTGTCTCAATGGTGGCAGTGTGAGTTGACAGCATCGAAACGGGACCAAAACGCAGTTCCATGTATACACGAGTAAATCACTCCTGGACGGCTTCTACATGGTCAGTCGACGGTTTCGGTTTGCGCGTTCAGACAGAGGTATTCGCGGCTTATTTGAAACAGGCGTCCTTGTACGCCGAGGCCTAGCTTTAGGAACGGGTCGCGAGATCATTCCCTGGATCAGCCACCGACAAGCATCAACAAGGGGTGGGCCGCAGGGCCGTCTGCGTCCGGTTGTAACGGGTACCACAAACAACCGATCGTTGCTGTGACGCCGAGTACGTGCATACGGCCATTGATAACACCCAGCCCATTCAAAGCCGACAGAGCCTACATTGCTCCTTTGTAGCGCCGATCGTAAACCATTTTTGGCATGAAGGAAGGGCATACTACTAACATACCGCGTTGGCGCGTTTCGAACCAGGGCCCAAAGGGCGGGGAACAAGCACACGACCAGCCATCGCCATTTATAAGTGAAAAATTTCATTTGGGAATAAAGATTGTATTTCCTTGTGAAGAACCATTTCAATGGCGTCGTTTTTTGGATTGAGGTGCAATCAACTTGATAGCCGTTGGACTGTGGGCGTGCTGTACTCGCTTAGCGTTTGGGGCGGCTCACAAGTATCGATGTGTTCATAGAACAACGAGAGGGTGTATCTCCGGGCGATGAGTTGAACTGTGAACCGCTCGGTCATAATCCCTTTGACATTGATAATGTAGGCATAGGTACGATTGTGTTGTAGCTAGCGGGATCGGAGAGTGAGAGAGAGAGACAGGAGAGAGGAAGGAGAAAAGAAGGGACGTAACTGGACTGCGTCGTGGTGGATGGCTAACAAGTACCTGGAAGGACTCTTATATCACTACCAGCATAGGGTGCACAAGAAAACGGTGGAGGAATGGTAAAGTGTAGATAGACGTTCAGAGTAGGATGCAGTAGGGATTAAATCGCAATGGAAGCTAGCTCAAGGGCGGCCCCGACCGACCGTGTCAAAATCAACTTCTCGCACTAACGAGTATTTCAGGACGCGATGCCACTGTGAATCAACTAGAATGGCAAGGGGACAGCTTGTATTGATAGAGGGCCTTGACAGATCTGGGAAGTCGACCCAGGCAGATATCCTTCGACGGAAGCTTACGAAGGGGCGATTGATCAAATTTCCGCTTCGGAGCACTAAGGTGGGTACAATCATAAATGAGTACTTGACAAACCCTGAAATACAGTTATCAGATCAAACGGCCCACCTACTTTTCTCGGCAAATCGATGGGAGCTTGCCTCGTCTATAGTGCATGACTTGAATCTGGGACACTTTGTTGTTATGGATAGATATATCTATTCTGGCATCGCTTACTCATTGGCGAAGCTGGAAACCGATTCCAGTCATGGTCCAGAATTGGCAAATATAGACTGGCTCTACTCTCCAGACAAGGGTTTACCCAAGCCAGACCTCACATTATTTCTCACTTTGTCACTAGATGAGATGAGTAAACGTAAAGGGTGGGGAGACGAAAGATACGAGGAAGAGAGCTTTCAGAAAGCGGTCAAGAGCTGCTTTTTGAAAATTTTGAATACCGAGTCCGATGCATCCGTCGAGATCGTGGACGTCAATGGCTTGGACATTGACCAGACAGCCGAAAAGATTTGGCATTTAGTTGAACAGAAAGGGATAGATCAGTTGACCGAAAGCCCCATAGAAAAACTCAAGTGAGTTGCCGAGACTACTTCTCATTGGAAACTAATCTAACCTATCTATGTATGTAAGCCTATCTAGTATCTTGCTCTTCAGTATTTCCTGGAATTCCCCACCCAAAAACACCTCGTCCAAGATAGAATATAGCTTGTAGAAATTAAATATCAAATCTAATTCACACACATTGTCAAAGTAAGTATCCAAGATCTCCACTAAAAAATGTATTGCTTCTAGGGAGTTCAATTCACTGTCAATTAGGTCGATCGACGATATGAAATAAAGCCCAGCGTAACGTCTGTAGACCAATTTGTTCTGCTGGTACTCGATGAAATTGGACTGGTGCTTCAGATCTCGCGACGAGATTAGCCGATGTATCTCGGATACGTATCTTTGCTTATCTGTAGTGGTATACTTGTTGTTGAACCACTTGGCGAGTCTTGTCTTGCCCTGTCGGTTGAGCACTAAGATAAAGTGTATTGCCATATTTGAGGTTCTATCTGCTGAAAAAATGTGTGTCTAACAATTCTATTAAGCCAACAAAGCCGCTATTAAAGTAGTTGAAATATTCAAGTGGATCAAGATCAAGTCCTGTGTGATAGAATCATCAAATAACTAGCTGAACAAGTTAATAAATTAGTATTTGATCTGCTGATAAAAAAAGTGCGGTTTGATTCTAACCACTATCAAGTATCATTAGCCATGAGTAATTCGGACGATGAGAATCAAAGTTATAGGCAGTATGAAATACATGATGGCATAGCCTTCTTGATTGAGTTAACACCCCAGATATTTCAACCATTGAAGGAACTTCAGAATCGGTCTCAATTTATTGAAATATTATCTAGTGTGAATGCTTTGATTAGCGAGTTGATTATAACCCTACCAAACACAGGTATAGGCATTTACTTTTACAATTGCCAGAAAACGAACAAGAGGTTCCCAAAAAATAGTGGGATTAATCGTTTATTCAAGCTAAATGACTTAAACAGTTTCAATATGAAAATACTCAACGATGCAATCAATGACGATGCCAGCGGAGTGAAGCTGCTTTCAACGAGATTTGCATATAACAAGGAAGAGGGTGAAAGTGAGCGACTTCCTACAGTACTTAACTCTATGCTAGATGAGTTTTTGAAGAAGAAAGACTACAATAACAAAAAGCTTATTTGGTTCACCAACAATGATAAGCCCTACAAGGATGAAAAAACAAAACGTAACTTATGGAAACTCATCAATGATTATGATGAAAACAGAATTCATATCACTCCCTTTTTTTTGGATAGCTTTAATGACAGCGGCCGTGAGAAGAAAAAACCGTTCAACATGAGTTTATACCATAGCATTTTTTTGAACACCAGCTATCTCAATAACCAACAAAAAGCGAACGAAAGTGACGACGAAGAGGAAAGTATAGAAAGGCCAACTGAGCAGGACCCTAACGAACGTAGCAGCTATAACAATCTTGTATTCGATGGAATATCAGAAGATACGCCTAAGTTCAGCAAAACCACGCTTTCGACGCAAATTCGTTCCGCCATCTTGAGATTGAAAGAAATAAGAAGAATTGCATTCTCATGCAATTTGGTTTTAAGCGATGGCAAAGGAATATCTGGAACACTAGGGTGCTCAGTGAAGGGTTACACAATTTACAGTCAGGAGAAGTTGAAAAAGTTCAGAAAGATACATAATAGTGGGGATACACTTAAACTTGTTCAATCTAACAGAAAAGTATTTAATGAGGATACTGGCGAGCAGGTTTTCTTAGAAGGACCTGAAAAGCAAAAGGAGAACAAAACGGATGAAAACTCAAATTTAAGGAAAGGTTTTCCTATTGGAGATGATCGGGTATTGTTCCTCAACGATAAGCAGTTAAACTATTTAAAAAACTATACTTTCGACCATGATCCAAACTACGGTGATAATTTCGATGAAAACGAGGATGGGAACAACGAAGGAAATGAAAGTGAGCAAGATGAGAACGCGGTTGAAGATATGCTTGTGTTTTCGAAACCCCCTTACTTGAAGCTTTTAGGTTTCAGAGATTTGGCAACGCTTCAGCCCTACTATAATTCATCAATATCGGCCTTGGTTACGGCAGATTTGAATAACGGGCTAGGCGCTTCCTCGTCAGAAGGTGGGTTTCAAAATTCGTTCAAAACCTTTTCTAGTCTATACCGTTCCTGTCGAAAATTAAAACAATATGGGGTGGTATTCGGTTGCCTCAAGAAAAACGCCTTGCCTAACTTGTATGCTCTTTATCCTACACGAGTTTCCAACTCAACTAAATCGGGCATTAACTTTCCCGAAGGCTTCCTTCTCACACGTCTTCCATGGTTGGACGATATCAGGTCGCTTCCTGAATACGCTATTTCCAATGATTTTTATCAGAACGACATGGCAATGCCCGCGGTTCCTGCTTCAATGGTTAACGACATGAAACATATAATATCGCAGTTTTTCTTCAAGGAGTATCGCCCCCAGGATTATCCAAACCCTTCGCTAAACTTCTTTTACAAGATCATAAGCAACGAACTATTACAAGAAGAATTGAGTCAAGAGGACAAGTTGGTTTTCAATAATGACGTCACTGCGAGGAGGCTAATAGAATTAAAGGACTACCTTCAAAAAGACGGCGAACGTCTCAACCTCGTACAGAACCTTAATCTCCAATTCACCAAACTTAATAACCTGCAGCTCAAGAGAACGTTGGAAACAGCCGGTCTGAGCCAGGCGAAAAAGCCGAAGCCTGAGCCTCCAGCGTTGACAGAAGAAGCTGTTCTCACGGCGTGGAAGTCTGATGACTGGAGCCACTTCAATGTAGCACAATTGAGACAATTCATTGGCCGCTACAGAGGTGCCATTAAGCTGGCTTCGCGTAAGCAGGATTTGATCAACAATATCATTGCTTTCCTCGATGAAAAGCAAAAGACGGCATGATCAGATGTCTATTTCATAGTAAATGCTTGATGAATGAATAAATGATTGACGCAGAGAGATGACCAAGCGTAGACTAGACTACATTAGACCGAGTGTCATCTTGGTAGCGGCAGCGTTGCCCTTTCGTAGAACAATATGCCGATTCTTTTAAACTACCTACAGTGGTAACGAGTCGAAACAAAAAGCTTGTAGAAGGGACAAAAAAAAAAAATTGGACGAGACAGGAGTCGAACCAGTGACCTTCTGCTTGCAAGGCAGACGCGCTACCAACTACGCCACACGCCCATTTTACATTTTTCCCTGTCTCTGAGACTTTTATGTAGTCCTACCAAGTTAGTCGACATTTTGCCCCTCTCTTGCTATAATTACCGCATATGCAAGGTGACCTCAAAAGAAGATTGTTTCCCCTATTCCGGACATGTATCTCTAGTATCTCAAGTATACCTGGAATGAGCCGCGTTTCGTCCCGCACTTCCGTCTCATCACTCCACGCGTCTATCCTTACGCCATCCTACTCTCGACCATCGACTACAGCATAACTCGCCGCCGGCCCAGCCGTGGCCAATCATACGACTGGAATAGTAAGCTCGCGGCATTTGTGCTGTACCGAAGTTTGATTAGTCAGTGACACCTCTGGAGCGTGGAGCACTGGTTTTTAGCCCGGTGCTCGGACCGAGCGCTATGAAATCATCAAATACAAGCGACAAGTATATATAGTAGAGCTTTACTCTGCTCTTAAAACTATTGATTGCCCTTTATTTTGCGAAATACTGGCATTTTTGTAGCATAGGAGTACACTATACTAATCGTTTCACTTGGCTAGCGGTATTTCATTGCGCTGGACACGGTTTGATTTGAATAACAACATACCGAATTACGAATTTGGGGTAATTTTTGGCCAAGCATTAATACCAAGACTAGGTAAAAACAAGCAAGTTTGGTCATTTATATAAACAAGATTTGGCACGGAGACACAGGAGCAGATCGATAACTATGATAGAGGAGCCACCCGCGTACGAACCCTCGGGGGAGGCTTTGCCGGCGTATAGTCCGTCGCTCGATTACTTCGGGCTAGCCTTAACTAAAACCGAGTTTTTGACCCCATACCACTACAACAGCGGGAAAAGGGCATGGAAACCGGTACTTTTAGAGCTTAACTCGACGCAGTTGAATTTGTACGAGTTGAAGGTAGACAAGAATGTTCAGGCGGTAATCATCGCGTTGTATAATGAGGCGAACCAATTGAACGATATAGTGCAGAGCTTGCGTAGCGAAAAGCTGCGCAAGGATATTGCAAGCGATGTTGAAGATTTTGGGGACGATGCGTACGGCAGAGAGTCGGATGCGACGAAGCAGTCATCGTCAAGCCGGTTAAAGACTCTGTGGCAAAAAGTCAAATACAATAAGGCATTACTGAAGGACTTATCGCAATATTTCGAGTTGCTCAAGGAAAATAGGATGCTTTTCGAGGCCACCGGGTCTGTGAAAGAATACGAGGAATGCAAAAGACGGTATCAAGGGTCAAAAATAGTTTCGTTCACTTTGAATAATTTAAAAGTCGGCGAGGCTCCATCTTTGAACCATTTAATATCATCCATGTTTAAAAAAGAGGACTTCGCATTCAGTCAGCAGAATTACTCAACTTTGGTCAAGTACAAGAACACCTTGCGTGTCAGGGTTGAGCTCAAACAAATACTTTTACAGTTTTGGTCCTTTCATGGAATGGTACACTGGTTTCGCAACTTGAACATCGGTACGGATTTAAGTCGGCCCTTAGAGAGCAGAACCATCACAGAATTAAAAAGCATCCCAACAAGAAGTAATGCGAGAAATAACAGCTTGCTAGCCGCCACCGAGGCAGCCGCCTCGTTTGGCCGTAATGACGCCACGAATAATGACCAAATGATAACGTGCCTTAACGACCCCTTCAGCTTCAGCACACTAAAACAACCATTATCAGAGCTTTGCGATTGCAACAACATTGAACGCAGCGTATCTCTTACTCAAAGTGATGCCAGTGGATATGTCGGTCCTCGTCGGCAGAACTCCGTCTTCTCGGCAACTAGTGGCGAAACATTATTGTCGAGCGATACGGACATGTCTGGTTTATCGCTTCAAAACTGCAAATACTACAAGGTAGTCCATGGAATGAAACTCATCTCCTACGATCTGGTCTTTGCCAATACTGCCGAAAAACAATACATTTCCAACTGTATACCCGATCTCAATTCATTCGATAGATGGAGCGGCCACGACGTCACGATATCAAACTTCTACCCTTACCTCGATAAGAATACCCACGATGCAGCCCATAGCAATATCTTTATCTCGCAGTCACTGTTGGTGGACTCGCTGTCGAAGAAAGTGAAGCATCACATACCGTCTGCTCATAGTACCAACACCTGCAGAAATTTTCTTATCCACGATAGTGGCTTGGTGAGTGTAGTCGAATAACGACCTAAAAAACATAGGTAGACATGATGATGAATTTTATTAGCTAATATACAATATAAGTACAATCTAGATGAATAGCAAGTCCCCCAGGGACAACTAACTTTGAACTACGCTTTAAGCACCTCATCGTAATCCATGTCCCGATCTTCCATACCAAAGTAGTTTTCGTGCTCTTGCTGGAACTGATGCGGCTGGCTGGTGCTCCTTTGATCATTTTCGTAGCCATTTAAGACGTAGTTTTCGGCCTCGTCGCTGGGGCTCAACTTGATGCCATCAGATTCCATGTGCGATGGTGACGAAAGATTGAGTGCCGATGTGGCCATAGATTGCGGAGTTGCAGGCATATCATACACGGCTGAGTGGCCTGAGCTATGGTTGAAGGAAATATCCTGGAAATTTACGTCCTCAAATTTCGTCACTGTGGACCCATTGCTGTCAACATACTGTCTCAACGACCCCCAGGGCGTAATTTTCACCATGCCCCCTTCCGGATGGTTATACACGGGCCATTCGTTCGAGCTCGTGAACTCCTGTTGCTCCTTCTCGTTTATAAAATTTTTCACCTTTTTGGCGTCGGGTTCAACCTCTTCTCTCTTTCTTTTTGATGCGAAATTCATTACCGGCTCTGACTGTAGGTTTGTCAATATAATACCCTATTCTAGATTTGTATTCCTCTCTTTTGTCGCTCAATGTACCTCAGCTGCCTATCTGTGCCGCTTGAAGTTTCCCACCGTAAAAGCGTCTGCGTCAATCAGATTCTTCTATTTATGTTATAGCCTATATAGCCTATTCTAGCCTAGGCATCGAAAAACAGCAGGTGCGGCCGGTTATATAATCCTCTATTATATGCAGGCTGTTCTGTTTGATGCTGTGGGACAAGTTCGTGTTTGTCTGCAGGAAGCTCTAGCCAGCATAGTGACAAGCATGGTGGATGGACCCACCGGAAAACCGGACTGCGGCCCGGCAGCCTCGGGTTTATCTTGGTTAAAGGTCACACGCGCAACACGCGTCGCCAACTATCGCGTGCAGACGCGTGCGCAATTGGTGACGACACGATGATTACTCCGTTCATCACCGCTCAACCCATTCGAAATGTACACCCGTGCACCATAACATAACATCCGTGCACCGATCTTGTACACGTGACTGGCTGTCGCTCGAAATTTCATCCAATAATAGGATAGTAATATTGACGATTATACAATTTTTTATAGTGATCCTAGTAGTAGGGCTAATAGAGCTTTTCCATCAGTTTGAATAGAGATTAGGCACACGGGAAGCGAAGCACGATGTTGAGAGTCAAGAATATATCTAATTCTATTCGCTTGGGAGCGAGGGTTAGGAGCGGATACGTTCCAACGAGAATGTTTTCCAGTATGCCCAGGTTGAATGCCGATGTGAGCAAGGAGCTGGATGTGAAGCCATTCCGCCATGCGTTGGGAAGAGAAGCACAGCGGTATTCGGATGATCCCGGTACTTTTGGCAAAACCACTTTCACAGAGACTTTGGACGAGGTGGACATGACGTGGGGCAAGGACGACGACCCTAAGCATGTCGAGAAGCAAAACACCAAGATCAGACATTTCACCATCAATTTCGGGCCTCAGCACCCGGCAGCACACGGTGTGTTAAGGTTGATTTTGGAATTGCATGGGGAAGAGATCGTTAGGGCCGACCCTCACGTCGGATTGTTGCATAGAGGTACCGAAAAGTTGATTGAGTCCAAAACATACATGCAGGCGATACCATACTTTGACAGGTTGGACTATGTGTCGATGATGACGAACGAGTTGGTGTTTGCGTTGGCGGTGGAGAAGTTGTTGAACATCGAGGTTCCTTTGAGAGCCAAGTATATCAGAACCTTGTTTGGGGAAATTACCAGAATTTTGAACCACTGTATGTCTGTCTTATCCCACATTATGGATGTTGGTGGTTTGACTCCGTTCTTGTGGGGTTTCGAAGAAAGAGAAAAATTGATGGAGTTCTACGAGCGTGTCTCGGGTGCTCGTTTGCACAGTAACTACGTCAGACCAGGTGGTGTTGCCCAAGACTTGCCTGTTGGTTTATTGGACGACATCTACATGTGGGCCACTCAGTTTGGTGACAGAATTGATGAAACCGAAGAATTGATCACAGACAATCGTATCTGGGCCGCCAGAACTAAAGATGTCGGTGTGGTCACCGCCGAAGATGCATTGAACTACTCCTTGTCTGGTGTCATGTTGAGAGGCTCTGGTATTCCTTATGATATCAGAAAGGCACAACCATACGATGCTTACGAATTGGTTGACTTCGATGTCCCTGTCGGTATGAATGGTGACTGTTATGACCGTTACTTGATCAGAATGGCCGAATTTAGACAATCATTAAGAATTATTGATCAATGTATCAATGATATGCCAAACGGTCCTGTCAAGACCGAAGACTTCAAGGTTTCCGCTCCCCCAAGAGAATTAATGAAAGAAGATATGGAAGCGTTGATCCATCATTTCTTGTTATATACAAAGGGTTATGCAGTACCTGCGGGAGAAACATACACTGCTATCGAAGCTCCTAAGGGTGAAATGGCCGTCTACGTTGTGTCAGACGGTAGTGAAAGGCCTTACAGGTGTAAAATCAGAGCTCCAGGATTTGCTCACTTGGGTGCCTTCGATCACATCTCAAGAGGTAACTTATTAGCTGATGCGGTTGCTATCATCGGTACCATGGATTTGGTTTTCGGTGAAGTCGATCGTTAGAGTTGTGAAAACGCAAAGGAAAAGCCGATAAAACAGAATAAATTACATTCATGATGCATTTGTTAATTCGTTGAAATTAGCAATATAATATTTGTTCCCGCTTCAGATTAACAGAAAGATGCCTAAACATCCTAAACGATAGATTCGGTGACCTCAAGTCGCCGTACTCGTCTTTCTTTGAATTTGTTTATGCACAAATACAAGTTGTATACTTACAGTTCATATTTTAATATATTATATTGTAAATCGATGAAGCGGCTTTCAACTGAATAGCGACAGGTATAATAGGTAAAGCACTCCTCCTGCTCCTAGACAAACAATTGTCGTTTTTATGCCATCGCTCTCATCCTGCGGGCCATGGTACATGTACGGATTCTGACCTTGCGAATTGGTGTGAGACGCTTGCGGGCTGTTTGTCTTGTTATTGGAGTGGTGAACTTGTCTCATCAAGTGCTTGGTTAACAATTCCTCGCTCAAACCTTTGCTGTCTCCCGTTTTCTTCAATTGTCGTATAATCGCCTCACGGTCAGCGTCCGTTAGCTGTCGGTTGATAATCCGCTGCTCAAATTTTAAATGCTTCAATAAATGCTCATCGTAATTGAAATGCGGCACCCCAAACCGGTCCCCATAGTTGCGGTGCTCCCCAGAGAAAGAAGAACTATTCATAAACTCATTATCGTGTCGCACCCGGTGTCTCTTGGTATTCAACCCTGATGCACTATAGCTTGATCTTGGGCCCGAGCTCGATTTCGAAAAGTACTTGGCTTCCCCATAGTACCGATTGTGCCACTCTTGCGTGCGTCGGCTCACGCCGGCGCCCCGCTGAGGGTATTGACCCCGATTTTTAAGCTCCATGTCGTAGTTTTTTTTCTTTTTGGCATCTTTGAGTGTATCGTACGCAGCAACGATTTTCACGAACCGATCGCTGTTTGCCTTCTTTTCAGCCTCTGGCAAGTGGCTATTCAAATCCGGATGGTATTTCTTGCTCAACTTTTTGAACTGGCTCTTGATGTCCTTCACCGACGCCATGTGCTTCAATTCCAAGATATCGTAATAATTGTCCTCTGGGGCCGTGGCCATAGTTCGCATCTGACTACCGCTTAGCCTTGTTCTCGCGTAATTCCCGGTCCTTGGCCCCAATTTTTTCCAAATCATTATCTTCTAGTGTTGTACTATCTATGGCCAAGACTGTTCCCTGACTATATCCCTAGATGGTCCATATAAAGTGATTTATTGTCCATGCTACTAGTTACTTAGTCTGCTTTAACTAAAGACCTTGTAGCGATCAAAATCGCGTGTGTGTGTACACCAATTTGTCCGCGTGACCCACGAAGAAAAAATCCTTGCCACTATATAAATAGGTGATAAAACCTCTTCATATAATACTTTTGCCCTTGAAACAACTAGTATCGTATAAAATTAAACAAAATGCCTAGACAAAGAAGATCAGCACCAGCTAGTAGAACTCAAACTAGGTCGGCGCATACGGCCACTGCTCCTCATCAAACACGTCCAGCTGCGGCCCACCCAGCGCCACCACAAACACAACAAGGACCCGGTTTATTTGGACAAATGGCATCTACTGCCGCGGGTGTCGCAGTTGGGTCCACTATTGGACATACCTTGGGAGCGGGAATTTCGTCGATTTTCGGCGGATCCAGCAGTGCCGCCCCAGTGGAACAAGACCAACAAGTTATGGCATCGGGCCAACAGCAGCAGTACCAGGAGCAGGCCAAACACTGTGATGCCGACGCTAGAAATTTCACCAGATGCTTGGAAGACAACAGTGGCAATATGCAAACTTGCGAATATTACTTGCAACAATTGAAGGCTTGCCAAGAGGCGTCGAGACAATACTAAGCTATTTCCCATACGGGCGACGCTCGATGGTGCTTGTAAATATGTGAATACTAGAAATAGCATGAATATAACACGTTCGTTGTTAAATAATATATATTTGTTAACTACATCACTGCTTTTTAGGCTCCGTCTTGGCCGAGTCTGGGGTGGACGAGTAGTAGTAGTATGCGCCTGCTCCCAAGCCGAAAAATGCGAGAGGGGCGAAGAATCGAGTGTTAGAGCCGCTGTCGGACCCCTGGTGACCCTGCGCGAAAGCACCGTCGTTGGTTTGTGTGTGCAAGTTGTCGTGTTCGAGGTCGTCCACAATACGTGCCTGCTGGTTGACGTCGGAAACCTTGTGGTCGATTTCATTCTCCCCTAAATTGACCACATCGGACCGGTTGATCTCGGGGTTGATCGAAGTCTGGAGATACTTCTCTCTGTTGGCTGGCTTGGGCGCCTTGGCACTATTTGTGGGGGTAGGATGCGAAGCGTCCACGGGGTCCGAGCCCCTGTCGTGCAAGAATTCGGGCTCCGCCGCCACAGACTGGCCTCCATGCAAGACGGTAGCAGGACTAGCCTCTGCCTTAATCGATACCACCTCCTGGTCCATCATTTCTTTTTGCACCTTGGCCCTCTTTTCTTGCGCAATATCCTGTTTCACTGCCTCTGCCGTCACCGGTGGAATCTTGGGTTCCGACGTTTTCGGAATAAAGTCGTACCTGAATTCCCATTCATTGATTGAAGTTTGCGACGGCAACTTGAACGAGTCGATGGTCGACTGGTCGTTCTTGACCCCTCGGATCATACTGGAATGGAGAAGTCTTTTGCTTGAAAATCCCGCTATCGTTCTATTTATGGTTTTGTTAAGCATGATTTGACTTCTGCCGTGGTATTTGCTATTGTCTTATACTCAATTGATAATAAAAAGTGATTTTTCTTCTAAAACACCTTCTTGTAGATACTTGGATATTTAGGTATTATATAGTACTGATGAATCGATATCTCCCCCGGCCTAAGGGATGACGTTGCCCTTGGGGCTTTGTGTAACTTCGGTCAACGAGTGTCGCACTGGTTATTGTATTAGGATTAGCTCTATAAATTGTACAGTAGGCTATGGATGAAGGTTTGTTGCTAACGAGTCAGCCGATCAAATTGTCTAGCACTAATGAGGGAGGCCTTCTGGGTCTTTTTGACGAGGGATTTATCGAAGTATTGATCGAAGGATTGGAAGATGCAGTTTGAGTGTGGGGCAGGTCAGGATGATCATTTGGATTTCGCAACAATGGATCGTGGCTATCGTGATCAAATGTGCTGTTTACAGGAGAACCGTCAAGCAATGCCAGGCCTCGTAGCAACGACATCTGGCTGTTATTTATCGCAGACCCGTTCTGGTGGTAGAGTGGTAACTCCAATTGCGACTTTGAGTGCATCAATTGCTGCACGGGACTGAAAAACATGGAACCCCTGTTGTGCGCGCCGAGTACTCCCGGGGCGTTGTCGCTAATGGCGGATCGGTAAGACCTTCCCTGGGGAGCGGCGTCTGGAAGAGCTCTATTCTCAAGGTCATGGTGAGTTTGCATGATGGAATTGTGTCTGGAGAGAAGGTGTAGACTCGAGACAGACCCGAGGGATGTCTTCTCTAGCATGGAAGAGTTGGAGCTGGACGAATTGAGGGCGCTAGGTGAATTAAAGCCAAAATTATGATAGTAGACCTCTTTGTCTGACTTAGCCTTGAGGTTCGACAACACGGAAGTGACGATTCTGTAGCAGATCAAACTGAGGAGCACAAACCCGATAATAGCCCCGACAATGACAAACACCAAGTTCTCGGGTTGTTTGGGCTTAAAGATGTAGGGATCGTTACGCGAATGCGACGTTTTGGCTGCGTTTGGTATTGCAATGCTGTAGGAATATGATATGGAATGCGACAGCGAAGGGAGCGACGGCATGTCATCGCTTTTGTGGTTGTGGTTATGACTTGACTTTTTATCCCGTCTTGCGATGGCCATGGTTGTTGGAGCAGCTTCGTGCCCATGCATATGGTGAACGTGATTTCTGGATGGCCCTGTAGCTGTTGATATTGGTGTTTCAGAGGGCATAGTCTCAGACGCAGCCACCACGGCCCCTAGTGCCATAAGTCGCAATAGAAGTGTAGAAGGTTGCATTCAAAAACAATTGTGAAAATACCTTTGGTCTTCTAATAAGCTAAAGAGAAAAAAATCTTTGAAGCAATGGGTTATCGAAGTTAAATATACTCTCGCATCAAACCATAATTAATTTGTTGCGCTTACATGGAAATGGACTACAGAATTCCTGTACAGCGAACATAGGTGCATGAAAATGTTTCTATTCCCGTAAGTATGCGAGCCTTTACCTTCGAATACTGCCTACTTCTAGCTGTGAGGCTCTTTATAATACGTGTTGAGATTCTCTATTGATGCGAAAATGTAACTTTTGATGCAAGGCTTCAACGCGACGCGCGTATTAATATACTTAAATTTCGCGGTCGCGTTATTGCAGCAGCTCTTGGTTCGATAAGTTTACATCGATTGGAAAAAGAGCTTGGGTTCGCATTATATGAATATGAATATAAGTCTATTGAGAAGCTACTTAAAAGCGCCAATCAGCGTCGGCGGATTCGATTGCCCAATTAAATTTGTCCCTCAATGTCTTAGTAAACAATTTTTCAATAGGCACATTGAATTTTTTAGAGAATACAACGGTCAATCTAGGGTCAATATAGTTCATTTTGGAGGTGCCTAGGGAAACCTCAGAATTGTCTTCCTTGTCCTTCAATTGGAAAGTGGTGTTCACAATTCTATTCTCCAAGGCCTCAACTTGGGACTTTAATTTCTCGACCGTGACAGACTTTTTGATCTGTGGCTGTCCAGTCTTCAACTCTTCACGATATTCTTTTTCTAACTCATCCACTTTAGCCATTTTATCTTCTAAATCTTTGTCGGTTAATAAAGGCTTATCTTCGACCTTTAACTTTTCATTTTCTCTCTGGAAACGCTTGCGCGTCGACTCTCGTTGTCTTTCTATAATCGCTCTATGAATGTGTTCGATGTCTTCCTTAGCTAGGTCATCAAGTTCTTCGAAATACCTTGGATTTTCTTGTTTCACTTTGGGCTCCAACTGCAATATCATCTTCTTTAGCCTTATCTTTTGCCATACCAATTCTTTCAACCTATCGTTGATCTTTTGCACCGACGAGCCATGTGTTTTACTTACCGTACGCTGATGGTTACATAAAATTGCCACTGTCCTATTGGCGGCATTAAACTTAACCACTTTTTCGGCAACTGTACCTTCATTTGGAATTAGATCTAGCTGGTCCTGCATCGTTTTTGAGGCATTATATGTACGGAAGACCTTTGCAGTTAGACCTTTCATATAATTTTGAAACTGCTTATTCAACAATGGTGGAGATATCCTGTCGAATAAGTCATCGCCCGGCTGCTTGGGCGATTTTTTGAATATTCTCAAATTTTTGAAGACCTGTTTGTCCACTTCGACCTCTTGATAAAACCTGATGGAATCTTTACCCAAAAAATCAAAGATGACTTTATTGGGAGGCTTAAGAGTAATATGTTCATATCTTAGAGAACAACACCCAACAGTATCTGCTTCATCTTCACCCTTTTCACCACCAGCTCTTAAGGCAAAAATATCAATAAGGTAAGTTGCAGTTGCCATTTGCCTATTTTGCATTAAAGGATCTTTCAACATTTTAGTGTAGTCCTTTCTAATGGCGTCAATATGGTATTTTAGTTTTCTTGAAGTTTCGAATTTTTTGAAATCTGACAACCCTTTGATGGAAGAATTGGCTGCAAAGCGAACGTATTTGAAAGAATCAGCGATATTCTCCTTCCACATAGCTAACCACGAAACAGTGTTATCATGACGAACTTCGCCCCATTGATGACCAGCTGGAGGTTCAGGTATCTTACAATTAGCACTCAAGTTCAAAGTAACATCCTCCGGCTGCACTCTCCTCTTTAATTTACCGGTCTTAGGATGTGCACCACGCCCTCTAAACAACCCTGGAGGTTCGATTTTGAAGTTACCTACCTGCTCTTTGCGGCCATTTAACATACACGTTTTATACGGCTCCTCAAATTTTTCTCTCTCGGTTTTCATCGCCTTCTTTTCGTCTCGACTCAACAACTTCTTTTGTTCCCTTTGCATCTCGAAAAAAGCATGCATCTTGGAAAAATCCATTTTGTTGAAGTCTACTATATTCGCGTTACAACCACCGGCATCCTTTAAAACTTTACAAAAATCTTCGAAGAAATTCTTTTGAAAAGTTGGATTCTTTGCATGATCCGTTTCCACCATAGCACCAAAAAAGCCTGCAACTTCTTCGGCCTCCAATGGTAAATCGACGGGCTTGTCGTCATAAAACAACTTAACGTGTGACGGTAATGGTTCATACGGCGGAGGAAAAATTACACCATTGTGTTCTAATGTTTCCCATTTCTGTTCACCATCTACATCTTCCGCCTCCCACCACCGGTACTTTTCCTCCTCTTCCTCGTCATCTTCCTCATCACGAGCGGTAGCCGAGGCTTTGTCGTCATCCTTAGTCTCTTTCTCTTCTTTCACTTTCCCAGCGCCTTTAGCTGTCTTTGACTTCCTAGGCTGCTTATCACCAGTCTTTTTATCATCCCTATTCATTTTCGCATGTTTCCTGGGATTCAGGGAAGGTTTCACAGACGCCAATGGTGTATCCTCCTCATCTTCACTTTTGATCGCATCAGTAGTCTTCGCTTTTTTGGGCTTGTTACCGTTGGAAAAATGACCTTTCCTCTTCGCCCCCGAGTCTTGTGATCCATTGCTTTCGCTATCTACCGACGTTGTATCAGTAGACTTGCCGCCCAATTGTGCTAGTGGCGTCTCTTCGTTGTCGCTTCTCGTGTTCCCATTGTGTATAGCGGAAAGAGCGATGTCATCTTCGGAAGAACTCATACTTTTTACCACCAATAAAAATCTGTGTTATTTTCTTGAATGATCCACGTCTTGCTTTATGTCTAGTACCCAATCTAGTTCCTGATGATAGTAGACAAGATTAGTAGAAAGTAGGTGGCCAGTTGGTTTTTAGCTCGGTGGAGGCAACCTGTTTCTTTTTGAATCACGCACGCTAATTAGGTTTTGTGCAGCCTTCGGGTTTGTGAATCCTTTCTTTTTATCCTGTTCAGAAGGGCTCCCGTTAGCGACGATGTTTTTCCGTACCTCCACTAAGAGGCAACAACACTCATCGCTGAACTTTCCTAATTTGTCTATTTATGCAACTGAAGCTTCAATAAAATTCAATTTAGTTCCAGCCTTTTGGCACTTGTTTTTGATTGTTTGAAGTGCTTCGCACACATTTGCTTCCCGTCAGCCACTGTGCATCTCTTACCTAATAATAGACCTAAAATGGCCATCTTATTATCTTCCTCTTGTGGTAATTCCTGTCTTGATAACTTCTTATCATGAAATGTAAGTTGCGGTTTGCCTTAACCTGTTATTAAGATGAACTTTAGATGACCTCGAAGGTGTCATTTAAGCTTTTAGTGATGTACCACTTCTACCTAGTTTGTGTTTGCAAGTGTGAAGTTTCTACTGCAAAAATCTCAAATTGCCGTAAAAAGGTGCGCAAGGTCTAACAAATCACAACAAAGGTAATCTTACAACTAACCCTAAGTATAAATCCCTAATGACTAGCTTCCTCAAAAGCATCGTTTACAAGCAGACAGAAATGGACGTTTCACTTAGAGCTTACGAGCTAGCACGGTTCTTCATTATCGGATTAATACCGTTGTTTCAGCCAGAAAAACAGCAACGCTGCAGAATGTTCCTTGTAGAGTATGTACGATACAATAACATTTATGAAAATTCTTCTTTGGGATAACATATGCCGCTCTTCACATACCAATCTTGGCCTGCGGTGTTTGTTTTATGGCCATCAACAATTAGTTTGGAACATATTTCTCGATCAGTTTTTTTTGTAAATATTTTATCTATTCCTAATGAGGATATTTTGTAAACATCGTAGATGGAAAATTAATCCACAAATACTTTATATATTTAATTGCCAGCCTTTTTCCAGATATTTGTCGGTATAGATA
Organism: Debaryomyces robertsiae; assembly: GCA_030566065.1. NCBI lineage: Eukaryota > Fungi > Ascomycota > Pichiomycetes > Serinales > Debaryomycetaceae > Debaryomyces > Debaryomyces robertsiae. The sequence goes on from JAJMHL010000007.1 coordinate 216,397, forward strand.
ATCTAGATACTCTGTCAACGCCATCAATAAGCATTGAGTAAACGCAGAGGTGTTGATTATAGAGAAGTGGTTTAAACGAGTAATTTGCGCCCTTTAAAAATCGTTAGACAAGAGGTACTAAAGCCGACAAACAAAAAAATTTGTCACCACCAGTTCATTTCGTAACCACACACACAAATTGAAGTACATTGATTTTGTCAGTCGACACCAAGCATACTAGTGTCTATTCAGCGAACGTTTTACCATGTCCAGAGTCCAAACACAACCATTGCAGCCATTGAACAATGGCCAACTCAATGCCCGAGCCAACAACATCACTCCAATAAAGCCCGCTAGACGCAGCAAGGACCAGGAAGAGGTTAAGTCCAAAAAGAAGAAGGAGAAGTTGTCGGCATTGTGCAAGACACCGCCCTCGATTGTTAGGACCAGAAACGGGAGAGATTACCGCCGTGGGACGTTTTTAGGTGAAGGTGGTTTTGCTCGTTGTTTTCAGATGAAGGATGCTTCTGGAAAGATATATGCGGCCAAAACGGTAGCTAAAGCATCGATCAAGAATGAAAAGACCAAGACTAAGTTGTTGTCGGAAATCAAGATTCATAAGTCGCTTAAACACTCAAACATCGTTAATTTTATTGACTGCTTTGAAGATGACGTCAATGTATATATTTTGTTAGAAATATGCCCAAACCAGTCGTTGATGGAATTGTTGAAGGCGAGGAAGAGAGTTTCAGAACCAGAGGTCAGATATTTCATGGTACAAATGGTTGGTGCTCTCAAGTACTTACATTCCCGAAGAGTCATCCATAGAGATTTGAAGCTTGGTAATATTTTCTTTGATCCAGAGATGAATTTGAAAATTGGCGACTTTGGTTTAGCGTCGGTTTTACCATCTATTGAGTCCAGAAAATACACCATTTGTGGTACCCCAAACTACATAGCTCCCGAAGTTTTAGGAGGGAAGAATGTTGGGCATAGCTTTGAAGTAGATATTTGGGCTTTAGGTATTATGATGTATGCATTGCTCATCGGTAAGCCACCCTTTCAAGCAAAGGACGTGCAAGTTATTTATGAAAGAATTAAGAAAACGGAGTATGGCTTCCCAGCAGACAAACCAATCTCGGAAGAAGCTAAGGTTTTAATTAAAGACTTGCTTAGTTTGAATCCTTTGAATAGACCTAACATCAACGAAATTTTAAATTATGACTGGTTCAAAGGTTCTTTCCCCGACAAGACTCATGAGATAAGTTTAAGCGCCACTCCTGAAGGCCTTGAACATATATCAAAAGCTCAATCTGCCCTCAACTTCACTAATACTAAAGCGAGCTGTGGTATCTATACTCCAAGAAATAGAAATCCAGTGGAAATTTTAAGATCTGATTTGCACTCTGAGCAACCTCGTGCAATGTTGCCCAAATCCTTATCCCCTGGCGATACAAGAAATAAGTACCAAGAGGTCGATCCAGCACAACTTGGTAGGCCAAGAAGGGTCAATTTCAATAGCACGTACTCAACCACCATCAAACGTCTCAACCAAATTTGTTTTGAAACATACCAAAACATGAGAAGACTCGAATATTCCAAGCACGATAGAATCGACACCATGGAGTTACCAAGTTGTGAAAATCCAACACTAATTAGTAAATGGGTCGACTATTCCAATAAGTACGGATTCTCTTATCAACTCATAAATGATGATATTGGAGTTTTATTCAACGACGAAAACACATTCTTAAAGCTTCACAATTCCGACAGGTTTTTAGAATTGATATATCATGAAAATGAAGGTTGGACATGCATTGAAAATTCATCGAGTCATCCCCCTACTCAAGTCAAAAGACAATTAGAAATTGTTGACTTTTTTGCGAAGTACATGAATAGTAATTTATCCAAAGTTAGCGAGAATGAGGAGAGGAAAGAAACTGTGTTTTTAAGGCGCTATACCCGGACATCAGACTACATCATGTTTGAGATGACAAATGGTAACTTCCAGTTCAATTTTAAAGATCATCATAAAATCTGCATTTCTAAGTCTGGGTTGGCGATTACCCACATTTCACCCAATCGCATAACCCAAACTCACCCGTTGATCTTCATATTGAAGCATGGTGACTTCCCATCCACCGAAGTTCCAAATTGCTTAGAGAAAATTGCCGTCATAAAAGAGGCAATCAAAAGGAAAGCATTTAAAGAATAATTGATTCTAATTCCCAGTCAATATTTATCGAGCATCATTTACAATCTTTGCATATAATTTCTTTGTCATAGATATATATTACAAATCTATTCAGTTCCTATCCATGTATGTTGGTTTATAGAACCCTCATCATATAGTTTGAAACATGCCTTTTACTTTGACTCCCTTTTGTAAATAATGCGCCTCGTCGACATTGAAGACGCTAAGAACAAACAAATCAGTAAATCCCTAGTATACACAGCGAGACTTCGACTCTCTCACGTTTCACAACACTAAAAGTCGTCCTCATTACTATTTAATAAAGACTTAAGAGCCCATTCATCTTTGAAACGAGTCTTGATCACATCCAACTCCCCAATCAAGCCTGAACATGCATTCATCAACGCCTCCCGAGGCGAGTAGTCATCCTCAGTCTGCACTCTCAATATGAAGTTGGCAAACAATGGGTGCTCGACCTTGTAGGCCGCAAACAAAACCCTCTCATCCTTTAGCAACTGAGCCCTTATCAAGTTTGCTAATGTGTGGTCTTCTCTTTCGATCTTGATCAACGCAGCGTTGGGCACCTTTGTATCCGGTGTGATTTTGATTCTATCGGGTGTTAGTAATTAATTTTTCAATGGCATGCTTCGGGACCCAGGTCTACTTTTACTTACTTGTCCACACCATCGGGCAAAATAAATAGTTCAAATCTGTCTGGAGCATTCATCACTTGGCTTTGCACTCTCCGTCACCCGTTTATTATGCGCAGCTGTGTATTAGACCACCGATGGCTCAAGTATTGGATAACCGTAGAACAGTACCACGATAACTTTGAGTGCGTGTCCGGGTAATGAATCGCGTTTGTGTAACTGTTGCTGAACCCACCACTATCCGCTGGTGGCTCTAATGTAATGCATATTATAACAGCGGTGGTCAAGACTCGAACAGCATATAAAGTGGTTAGCTAATATCCTCTGGCCGGTCTTGACTTGAGCGTTGCGGTATGCTGTCACCTCAGAAAACAAAACAAAAACATGAACACGCAGTTTTTAGTGTAAACCGCCTCAATTCATTGACGAAGAATCCGCGCAGCCTGGGTTCTCGTTCATTGTAATTTTCGTACCCTTGCCTAAAAATGTCTGAAAGACCCAAAAACTTAACTTGAATCCCTTAGGAGATTGACATCACGAAACAAAAATGATCAAGGTCGTCTTACAGTATACTTCCATGCTCCACTAGTTGATTTAGCTCTATTAGCCAAGATAGCTCGCGTAGCCCATTTACCTCTACTTGCTACCTCACCCTACTCGAGCACAACAGCGCTTTCTATACATACTACTAAGCCGCAAAATCACTTCTACAGTCTTTCCCATACAAACGTCACCAATTTTCTCGTCATTGAAAAAAACAAAACCTCAAAAATTCTTTTCCATCAACCTCACAAGCACTTTAACCTTACTGTATACTCCATACATTTCTTACATAACGACATTTATACAATCTTTCATGTCATCATCATAGAATCATAAAGTATCATCTTTCACATCACCACTGATGTAGCTTCAATATAGTCTTCATATAGTGTTTGGACTGTCTTCTATATTATTGCGTCATTACCATTCCCCTCCTTTGTAACTCGGTTAACCACCTGATACTGGGCTAGACCATCGTTCAAAAAGCCCTAACTGTTCTTGCAACCTCTGTTTCCCCTTTTGCAACCGTAAATTGAGTCGAGTTCAGTTATGAGCACCACACATCTTTTCCCCAGGCTGATGCCGCCTCAGTTATGTTTCCCTCTTTGGTTTGTCCACTACACGAAACCGATAGGAATAGTGACACAAAAAAGCCCAGGGAATACAGCGATTACCCGGCGCGGGATTCAGGTCCTCGACTGTTGTGATGCTACGGTTGGTATAGGACGGCTATTCGGCAAGATTAAGTACAGCGGGTACAGTAGAAGAAGCATTTCAACGTTGTTGAGGAAGACATTACAAGAAGCAAACAGATTTCATTGGAACAGTGCTTGAAGAATATTTGTTGGACTTTACAAGGCTACGAATAGGGAATTGAAACATCACCAGAATAGGTTTGAAATGACAAATCAACAGGATCCTTGGAATAGTCAACAGCGGACATTGAACCAGCCGTTCAAGTATGTATTGGGGCCAGGAGATGCCAGCATGAATGAGTCACGGGAGGAGAGCCTATGGGCTCGCGGGCTCATAGGTGAGCCGGTGGTGGTGCCCACCACCGGCGGTATCTAAAAATTTCACAGAATCAATACTAACACGCAGCAGTCGTCAACAACCACCAGTTTTGCCCCCACCAGCAACTTTGGAGACAGGTATGTATAGCGGGAACCGTGTTTTGAGTAGGGATCGGTGAACACGAATACTAACAGCTTATTTAGGAGGACAGCCATTCTATCCACTCCCCAGTCTTCCCAGCCTAGGGAACGGGGTAGGAAACCCTCAGCTGGCCCATGGCTTCAGTATTCCTTCGATAAATCCGGGACATGAGACTGTCTCTTTTGCACAGGTATGTTGAACACTTTTGCGCAACTGCTCCACGAGGGTTGGCACATACAAGATTCCGCGATCAAATACTAACAGACTACAGGCGCCACCAGATCAATCTAGGCCACCTCAAGAGCTTAGGAGACCGTCAAATCCTGCGTTGAGCAACCCTCCGGGTCAATTACCCCCACCACCTGCAATCAACACTACAACGGACCAGCAGGTCAATGCGGCCCCTCCCAACATGCCTCAAGGAATTCCGAATCGCTCGACTACAACCAATGTTTACAGGCCCTTGAATGTCAAGGATGCATTGTCGTACTTGGACCAGGTAAAAATTCAGTTTTTTAACCAGGCCGATGTGTATAACAACTTTTTGGACATTATGAAAGATTTCAAGTCACAAAGGTACGTTTCAGTTTTATGATGGGTCTGGGCAAAGTTCGAATAAATAGGGCTAAGTCTAGTCGCACTTACTACGTTCTCTATACTAACTTTTGCTTTATAGCATTGACACACCAGGTGTTATTGACAGAGTTTCAACTTTATTCAGAGGACACCCGAATTTGATCCAAGGGTTCAATACATTCTTGCCTCCTGGATATAGAATTGAATGTTCGCTTGATCCTTCTGATCCTAACCCTATTCGAGTAACAACCCCCACTGGCACAACCACTAGGCCGAACATAAGCTACGGGCAGCCCTGGGGAAGTGAATCAAACCAGGAAGCTGCCGGGCAAATTCAGCCTGTGCATGCAAATCAACCGGCTGTTGGTGGCTCGCCTGGGAATTTTATTCCTTCGAATGAACAACAGCAACAACAGGGCGGAGGTCAAATTGAGTTCAATCATGCTATTTCATATGTCAACAAAATAAAAACAAGGTTCGCAAACCAACCGGATATTTACAAGCAATTTTTGGAAATCTTGCAAACCTATCAGCGGGAGCAGAAACCGATTGGTGAGGTTTATGAACTGGTGACCGTGTTATTTTCAAACTCCCCTGACTTATTGGACGATTTCAAGCAATTTCTACCAGATACTAGTAACCAAGGCTATTTGCAACAACAACAGGTACAGGATAATTTGTTTTACGGCTCCAACGGTACCTCACAATTGCCTCCGGTAGGGAACTTCCAGCCACCTTCTGGATCTGCTGGCCTAAGTCCTGATGGTGCCCAGTATCAGCATACTGCCTATCAAGGTCCCACTGGGGTCCCCGGTAAACAAGATTTCGCCGGTCTTGCAGATAATAACGATCCTCACATGATCAAGCGGAAAAAGAGCTCGGTTTCTGAATCTTACCCATACGATTATAATTACAATTCTGAAGCCCAGTATTCTAACTTGCGTTCTGGTCCTCAAGGGAAGAACACCAAGTTGGGCACCAAAGCCGGTGCAGTCATAACCAATCCAACTTTAGTGCCCGGCATCCCTGAGCCCGTTCCTCCGTCTGTTTCTGTAAAATCGTCGTTGCACGAAGAAATTAGCTTTTTTGATAAAGTTAAAAAGGCGATTGGTAACAAGCAAACCTACAATGAGTTCTTGAAAATTTTGAACTTATTTTCGCAGGATATTATCGATAAAGATACTTTAGTCGAAAGAGTAGATGCGTTTATTGGTGACAATCATCCAGATTTATTAAACTGGTTCAAAATGTTTGTTGGATACGAAGTTAAGCCTCAAAATATCGAGTCCATTACTTTCAAGAAACATCAGCTTGAATTGTCATTATGTAAGGCATACGGCCCTTCATACAGACAATTGCCCAAAGCCGAAACTTATATGCCGTGCTCAGGTAGAGACGAAATGTGCTGGGAAGTCTTGAATGATGAATGGGTTGGACATCCAACATGGGCTTCAGAAGATTCTGGCTTTATTGCACATCGCAAAAATCAGTATGAGGAAATCCTTTTCAAGATAGAAGAAGAGAGACATGAGTTCGATTTCATAATGGAATCCAATTTGAGAACAATCCAAACCTTAGAAACCATCGCAAATAGAATCGCAAATATGACTCCTGAGCAGAAAGCTAGCTTCAAATTACCGCCAGGTTTGGGTCATACTTCTACTACCATCTATAAAAAAGTTTTGAGAAAGATTTACGATAAAGATCGAGGTTTTGAAGTTATCGATGCTCTTCATGAAAACCCTGCTATTGCTGTTCCTATTGTTTTAAAGAGGTTAAAGCAAAAAGATGAAGAGTGGAAAAGGTCTCAAAGGGAGTGGAATAAAGTTTGGAGGGAAATGGAGCAAAAAGTTTTTTACAAATCCTTAGATCATTTGGGTTTAACCTTCAAGCAAGCTGACAAAAAGTTGTTAACCGCCAAACAGCTAGTCAGTGAAATAAGCACTGTCAAAGTTGAACAACAAAACAAAAGATTACACCCTTTGACACCAAAACCTCAGGAACAATTGTACTACAAATTCGATGACTATAGTATTTTAATGGATATTCTCAAATTGGCCGATGTTTTTATAAATAAGTCATCGAATTATTCTCTGAGTGATAGAGAAAAATTGAGTCAGTTCTTTCAGTTTTTCTTGTCTCGTTTTTTTGGCTTACTGACCGACAAGATCAAGCAATCGTTGTCCGAAAGAGAGAACGTGAGCAAGCTGGATGAGCAAGCAGAAAATGTTCCAGTTAGCGATACGTCAGATCCAAGTAATGATCATACTAGTTCTAAGAAGCGTTACCGCGAAAATGATTTGTTACGTGACGTCTTGAAGAAACAATCAAAGTCTAGGAAAGACGATCATACAGAATCCCCTTCGCAGGCTTCTAGTGATTCTGATGACCAAGAATCAGCCGACGATGTTAATAGGCTCAGTGAGTTGTGGATAAAAGCTACTCCATCAGAGTTCGAGTTCCGAAATAACCGGGTTGGGAGCGAAGAGAAGAGAGATAAATATAATCTCTTTTGTAACACTGTCATTTATGTGTTTTTCCGTCATTTGACCACTTTGTATGAAAGACTTCGGGAAATTAAAAGTATGAATGATGTTGTCGGTAAGGAGATTCGTAGCCGCAAGACACCCCAATTTGCAAAGGACTTGAACTTACTTTCTCATCAACTTGAGGATATGGGAATTCAAGTCACTGGTTCAAACGATTGCTATAAACAAGTACTAAGCTTATCAGAAAGACTTATTGAAGATGAAATAGAGCATCAATGGTTCGAAGAATCCCTTCGTCAAGGCTATAGAAACAAGGCTTATAAAATATATACCATAGACAAAGTTGTCCAGGCCATGGTCAAGCATATGCACACTATTGTCACTGATAGCAAGACCTCTGAAATGATGGTTCTATTCGAGTCAGATAGGGGAAATCCTATATCGAGTGCTAAAGATCAAATTTTGTACCGAATGCAGGTTAGGGCCTTAATGAGTACCGATGAGAATATGTTCAAACTTTCTTTCAAAGAGGGTGAAAATTCAGTGAACATCCAGTTTGTTAGTCTCGATGACTTAACTATCAACGATCACGAAAATGCAGAAGAGAAATATAATTATTATGTTACAAGTTACGTCATGTCTCATCCTACCGAGGGAGTGCCCGCTTCCAAAATTAGTATGCCGTTCTCTAAATCGCTTCTAGAGAGCGTTGACGAAGATCAATGCGAGGGACGTGTGAATGCCGGTTTGAAGGTGTCTATATGTGAGAATTCTTATCGTTTGTTTTTCGAAGCTGACACGCATGATGAATTCACCTCCAATTTCGTCTACAGTAAGCAACCAGAAGATTCAAAGAGTAAAGTGGATAAAGTTGGGGCTTTGAAAAAGTTGATCGAAGATGAAGACATAGGTTGGAAGCTGACAATTGTTGATCAGAAGCACGAAACGTACGAGGAGAAATTGAATGTTTTGCTCACTAAAGGTGCTAAGGCATATGCTGAATTTGTCACTAAGAACAATAATCTTGATAAGGAAAATAGCAGCAAGAATGAGGGTGAGTACTCTGATAACCTGAAGGGGCGTGGTGCTGATGAAAGTACTTCTAATATTGAGAAGAAAGAGTCAACTTCTGCTTCCCTTGCTGCACCTAGTACCACTGGTGGCAGATCGCATGATCAGACTATTGATGCTGACAATACTGTAGTGCAGGAAAATAACGATACTACCATCCAGCAGGACGGCAACGACACGACGACGGATGAAACCACCGTAAACCAAGATGAGGCATCCTTATTACCAGAAGGGCAGCATTCAAATGGTGCCCGGGGTGGTGACGAAAACAAGGAACCTTGAAGTTGTGTTCCACGTACAAAAATTGTATTTTAAACTGTATAATTCGTGTATTGTTACTACTATATAGTTATTTTATGAGTATTTCAAATTGACCTCTCCACTTGCTTAATCGCTAAAAGTTAATTTTTACAATAGTATTAATGTATATTTCAAGTGTAGTCGTGTATTATACAGCGTTTCGTTTATGGCCTAGAAAATCTCCCTTCTGCTGCAGCTTTTGCTAGTCTCTCGGTTGCAATGCTATGTGCCATTTTCTCTCTTTGTTCTAGCCTCCGAGCCACAAAAGACTTCTCATCTTTAATCAAAAGAAGACGAAGAATGATATCCTCTGTTAATGTTTGTACAGCAATCGGATCAGATTTTGCCTCTTGAGCTTCCTGGGCTGCTTTTGCCCTTGCTTTGGCAGTGGCATTGGCGCGTATGGTTTTGTTCCTTACGATAGTACCTGCTCTACTTATATTTCTTTGAAATTGCGAGCCTTTGTGAGACTGACCACTTGCTTCATCGTGGTCATAGTTATTCCTTTCACGAAGTGTTGTGATAAAAGCTGGCGAGAGCCGATCTACTTCTTGGACCAAAAAGTCGACATCCCTATCGTAATAGACAGGAATAAGTAGTAAAGCTTGATATTGTTCATTTTTTAGGTCTTTGACTGCTGGGCCATTACCATCATTGTGAAAGAAGTCGAAGCACAAAAAGTGCAACCACGAAAAAACTGTCTCGAGCTCAGTGCTAGTCAACAGTTTTCCAAATCCACTTATACCTATCGTACTAGTCACATTAGCCACTGCGGAGCTGACCGCAGATTGCCAGCCACTATTGAGGTTTGTAGTGTTGCTCGCCTTAAGCTTAGAACCAATATTAGAAAGGTGAAAGGTGGTAGCACTTGCTAATTTAGGCAATAATAATTCATCGGCACTGGAGACCACCACTGACCACGCTGCCAACATGACTTTCAATAATAATTCCTTAGTTAGGTATTCAGCTAAAACTTGCAAGTTCATGTTTAAATAGTCATATAATGGCATCATTGCATTATCCATTTGTTCTTGAGTAGGCTTGATGCTTCCATTACTCCCGCAGGTAGATTTCAAGTTCTGCCTCGAGAAACAATAATGAATAAATCTGGAGAATTTTTCAACTATCAATTTGATGGATCTTTCCTGACATCTTTTCAAACATCTATGAGCTCTTCCCATGACAAATATAGCATCGTTTCTTTCACTTTCAACAGCTATTTCAACAAGAACCCTACCTTGAGAATCAAGGTCGAGGTAAACTTCTTGAGGAATCCCGTCGTGTTTAAACCTTCGAGGGTCTAGCTGCAACAATGCTCTTCCACAAATTGAATGTGTACCAAATTTTTCGTCCCACACTGTTGCAGATATCGTAAGTGAAGAATTAGCAGGTATGGTTAATTCAAATTCTTCATCCCACTCAGGATTACTACTGTTACTTATTGTTCTTGTCTTTCCAATCGTCTTGCGAGCCTTAGTATCTATCATCGTAATGTATGGGTAAACGGAGGAGGAAGATGCTGCTGATTTTAAGTTCTCAGCCTTCACTATTCGTAGTGAAAAAATATGACTGGTGTAATTATTTTGCAGTGTTGGGTCAAATGCCGTTATCACATTAGATATCTGTTCCGGGTTCAAAAGCTCCTCGAGTTTGGTCAACTGCTGCATCATAGCGTTTAAATTGTTCAAAGCAATGCACGATTGAGGCTGGAAATTGTAGGGTTCTGCTAGGTCGAACTTACCAGTACCAGCTTGTATATTAGAAACGACATTTTTGACTTCATTGAACCAATTGCCGCTTTTACGCTTCTCGGATGTGTCACTGGTAGCTTCTGCTACGGCTTTTACGTGCTCTTGCTCGTTTAGATCCTTGATTATCTTATCCGTCATAGAATTTGCATAGTGCAACACTCCATCAGATATGTTTTTCAACAAGGCAGTGTAAACTTTTGCTAATTGCAACTCGTTGCCCCAATTGAGACTTTTCAATATTTTGAGAAACTCTTTAATTAAAGTGAATATATCTAATACGGAAGAACTGTATTTTTTATCTTTGCTTGTTAAATCAATAGGTTTAAAGTCATCAGTATTAATTGCCTGCCTGATAATATGTGAAATTTTGTCGCCACTTTCCGATATCCATGCTTCTAAAAAAGGATAAAAAAAGGCCTCCAAATTGAATTTGAAAACTGCCCCTGGAGAAGAAACCTGAATAGATATACTTCTTATCTCATTCAACGACTTATAAGCTTCCAAGGTGTCACCATAAGGTAGGATTTGCCCTTTGTTCTTCGCATACGCATTAATATGCTTCAATATATTCTTAGAATCAGCCGCAAACATACCTGTAAGTACAGCAGCAACAGTACGAGAAACGTTCAAAAAGCCTAGCAATGGGCTTTTGTATCTTTTTTGAAGCATCTTGATGTCACCCACAATGCTGTCAGATATTTCCAAAATATGAACAATGTCTAGAGTATCGTCCCGTGGCAAATTGCTCAACAATTCTGCATATCGAGTCTCTGAAGATCTCAATAAAGCCTTCGAGAGCTTCTTTTCCCATTTTTTTGGTAATCCTGTTTGCTCCATTGACGGAAATAAAGCGTCTGACTCCAAAAATTCTCCCAAAAACGCCAAGTATGGACCGAACTTTGGTTTAACTGTCCTATTGAATATTTGCAGTAAAGATTCTTTTATACTAAATAATACTTCATTATAAGAGTTGGATAAATTTTTAATCCATTCATCTTGATCTCTGGAAGACCAATCTAGCTTTTCTTCCCAATCTAGCTTTCCTTGCTCCTCCACCAACTTCTTGCATGCAATAAACACATCTATAGTAGTATCGACATCGATCGGACCCACTTCTTTGCTGTTACCTTGATCGTATAATGGATCCTTCAATATGCCTGCCAAATGAGCAGCAGTATATAATGAGACAGCTCTCGTAGGAAAGTCTATCCTCCAAAACCTTGCACAGTTGCTTATTAATGATAATACTGGCTTAGATAGAAGTGGCCTTTCTGAACTATTGATCAGTTGATCCTTACCCCTACTTTCATGTTCTAAACATAGTTTAGTTAATGTGACGTAAAATGATCTCGTCGACGACGAAGTTGGAAACACGTAAAAATCATAACCAGAGGGCAAGGGTGGAACGGGAAGTAATTTCATTGGTGGTGGGACCTGGTATTTCTCGCTTAATTGCTGACACATATACCTTTCCCTTTCTTTCCATTTGATATAAGCTTGATCGTCTCTAAAGCTCTTAAAAGTAAACTGACCTAAGTCTCTGTCCAAATAAAACAAGACTTGGTTTACATCTTTTTGTAGAGATTTGGCTTGGCTAAGGTCTTTGAACTTGAAGATGTCTTGTTGCAACTTTACCGAATCAACAGAGAACAAGTCCATGATCAAATTGACGCTCGCCTGGTCCATATCAGTCGTTCTGAAAGATGGCTGAGGATACTTTAAAGCAGACCCTTCGATCGTAGACGAGACACCTGACAGACTTGATTTAGCTTTGCTGTTAGGCTTGAGCCCTTCTTTATGTTCTTGCAATTTTGAAATTATGGAGTCACTGTTCTTGTCCTTGTGAATTAAGCTTATCAATATCTGCACGAAACTCTCGGCTTGCTTGAATAAAACCGTACTTATGTCTTGACTAGGAACACTGCCTATTTTCACCAATTCCTTGTTTGCGCTAGAAACAAACTTCATCAACAAGTAATCCGCCTTATTGACGCTTGCAAGATCCGCCTTAAACTTGGGATCCAATAGTTCACTATAGAATCTAAGCAAAGACCTTCTCGTCATTTCGTCAAGGCTTTTCCCCCGTTTCTTCATGGCTATCAAATTTAGCCGGTTCTCTAGGCTCGACAATAAATATGGGGGCATGTCAACATCAGTATTCTTGCTTCCTTTTGAATATTTCGATACACTCGACGATGTGCTAGATGCGCTGGCCAGCGGCTTCGGTACTTCCTCTATTATTGGCGTACGGAATCTCGCTTCATTGCAGTAGTCCAATATCGTGATTTTTAATACTGCTTCGTACAACTTGCCCAAATCAACTTGGTCATACGCCTTGTCGTCAGTCAACAACGAGCTCGACGATATACTCTGATTTCGGCTAGAAGATTCCTTACTTCTAGTCAGCATCAAGTCTATTATCACTACCTAGCTATTTAATAAGTAGATTGGCTTAATCATAGATATCGCGATTCTGAAAATAGTAAACAGAACTGTGGAAAACAAATCCACCTGCACATTATGATACAATTAACGACATTAGAGATCTACAGAGCTGTTGGTGAGATGAAGTTATATAGACCAAAGCATGCTACCTTTTTAGAGAACATGGAGGAGTCTAGAGCAATTTTGACGTTGACAATTCTTGATTTTTGGGCCCACTTAAGGGAAGGAATAAAAGTTATGGCCAGATAGTATATAATAGCTGTAGGGTGAAAAAAAAGATTATTCTTCTTCACTCAGGGAGGAATGTACGTAGGGGTCTTGTTTGATGGCGGGAGCGTCATCATTGGCATCGTCTTGAGTTGACTTTGGAGAATCCGGAACCTGGTTTACACTCAGATTAACTTCTTCTGGCTTAAAGATATGTCGGCTCAATATTCTGTTCATTTCAAAAGCACCCACAGTTTCTAAGAGGTTAGTACAGTGCGTTGAGACGAGGAAATGGTAATGGGCTATTCAGGCTGAACATTTCAGACCATAAATGGCGCCACAGCATTGTCCCGAATTTCTTAGATCCTTCAAACTTACTCTTCTTGAATAACACTTGAAGCTTGTCATCGCATAGTATCTGTCGCTTATCCAGCGGGTTTTGCAAGTTATTGTCTTTAATATAAGTCCAAAGTTGCTTTACGACTTGGGGTCTGGAACACTTTTCGACACCAAGTACACTCTGGAGCTCAGAGGAAAGAGCTTTTTCTTGATTGAAAGCGTTGTTGGACCGTCGCTTGGCGGTTTCAGGGTCTGTTTTCTTTTTAGTGCTGGTTTTGCGAGTCCTTTTTACCGACTCCTTGACATTCGATTTCAGGAGCCTTATCGCCATCAAAGCATCTTGTTTCTCTATTTCCTTCTTCCTCTCCTGTTCACTCTTGGAGTCTTCTGCTCGCTTTTCCAATAAATCATAGTATCTCTCAAGGATCTTCTCGTTAATATCTTTCTACAGTCCTGTTAGTATTGTCCTGAGTATTGATACCTCTGCTCTAGCAAGTCAGAAAACAGCTTTGAAACTTACCTTATGCTCTTCTAGATTAACCCCGAATAACTCTTGGAGTGCATTCCGAATTTTCTTGACGCTAACTTGTTCAAGGTTGGCGACGCTTAGTATAGCCTAAATGTGAATTTTTTAGTACATATTCTCATTAATCATGGCTTAATTTCGCCACAGCGCTTTACTTACGTCTATCGTTGGAAGATACTCCTTCGGCCTATACTCTTCTGTCATTTATTTGACAACAAGAATATTATACTACTCAATTGAAGCCATTCCAGCATAGTAGAGTAGCTACTAATATTGTTATATACAGGGTCAGCTGGTAGTACTTCAAATACTTTAATTCAATTGTTTCATTCATCTATGGAAGAGGATCGGGAATAATATACAAAGAAATGGTATTGAAACTCTCGCATCAAGCCAGCAAAACTTTGCTAGAAAATTTCAAATTACCGAGTAATGTGTAGTGAATTGTTTAATTTAAGCTTTGCCCAGAATGTAAGACCAAAACATGCAAGAATGTCAGATAAGCATGATCTTCCAGCATAACGAGTGGAGGTTTGCGACTAGTCAACACACCTGATTTCCGAAAAAGTTGATCAGGCCTTGTTCTGCAAATTTCGTTTGTGCCGTAATTCATTTTTCTTAATCAACTTCTTTCTCTCAGCACGTTTCAACGTTCTGGGATCAATCAAATCATCGTCAGACTTCTTTTCCTTTTTGTCGTCAAGCTCGACTAACCACTGATTGTCAAGTTCCTTGTTCTTGCCCTTATAACCCCATTTAGGTGCCCATTCACCGGTGGCTTCGTCATATACCATTTTGCCATCCTTAGCCTTTGATTTAATACCTTTCCTAGCAGCAAACTGTTCCCATTTGGTAGGAGGCTTGGGCTTTGGAATTGACTTTTCTCTAGGCAACTGAGTGGTTGGTTCTGGCAATTGAACCAATGTCATCGTCGAGCTCTGGCCAGTTGATGATCCCTGGCTATCAGTAGTAGTTTTGACAGGTAAAGACAATATCTGGTTAATCAAAAGTTGTACATTGTCCCTGGTGACTGACGCCAAATATTGTTCTCTTTCCGAATCATCTTTTAATTTTTCGTTTTCTAATGGGTTTGGATCGAAAGTAGCCAAATTACCCAAGTCAAAGGTATTAGGGATAGGCCTTTCGACCGTAACTGGCTTAAACTCTTGTTCAGACATGATTGTTTGTTATATATAGCAAATTTGACAATCAATAGCTTTAGGAAATCTTTCAGGAACAGGATGAGCTTCGCAAAAAAAAAAAAAAATTTAAAATGTTGTGCGTTATGAGCGCGGCTGCACTATTATGAGTTCCACTACTTCAACACTCGTGAACTTTGTAATGAGCTCTTCCATATCCATATGGAGACTATGGCCATCACCGTAACTGCCCCTCCGGCCATCACTATATGCTTGTAGTTTTCATTATTGGGATTTTCTGGCTCCCTCTCAAGACCTGGGGTGAAGAAGCTGGGCATTTTAGCAGCATCGACTAGCTGGATAAATAGTTCGTGCAAGGAGGTTGACCAGGTAGAAGAAATATGGAGGGGAGAATTTAAAAATAACTCTCTGGTATAGTTTTCGGGCTGAACGTCAGATCTCTGTTCTTGTTTGTCTAGGTCTGCTTTCAAAGCCACAAAGACTGAAGGCACTTCGTCCAACAATTGCGAATACTTTTCCCGTAGATCTACCAAATATTGGAATGATTCCGGATCTGAAGAGTCATATGCGTAGCATATCACGTCGCATTGGTCAAGTCGGGTTTTGTTCTCGAGAATTGCTGGTTCGAGCTCACCTAATTCTTCGAGAATAAGATAGCACTGCTTTCCTCCTCTTAACTCGATATCCTTCACGCATAATCTGGGTTTTATTGTGGGTGAATAAACGTCGCTATACGAACCTTTGATGAACAGTTCTAATAAAGAGCTTTTCCCGGACTTGGGTGCACCCAATATGAAACAGTTGAATACGTTTCTATCCGTCACCGCCTGTCTGTAAAACTTACCCTGCTTTTGCCGCTTCTTCCTAGGCTTCGTTATCTTCAATGCTTTCACTGAGCTATTTTCGTCGAATCCTAAGTAGGCCAAATATTCAAGCGTAGTTTTATGGTCTAAAAATGTTGTCAAATTCCACTGAGCTAGCCAGCCCTGCAACGACACGTAACCTTCCTCATTACAGACAATAGATGAGGGAAATTGAGATTCCTGCCACAATTTGGGAATACCAGGAGTTGGGAGGAAAAGATGATTCAACTCCAATTCATTCAAACCACCATCATTATCCTTATCGAATTTGAGGAAAAGATCAACCAAGAATTTATACCCAATCGGTCCCAACTCAACGCTTGACATTGGATTAACATCTAGTCGTGGAAATAGAAACTTATCGTTCAATGATAATGAGTTCGTGTAATGGAAGCTTCTTAATATACCCCATATAGTCTCGTGCCTGCCTTGTTCGGCGAACATCTTATTCAAGATTATAAATCCGTCAATGGATACACCGATCATTTCACCGTTGGAGTTGACATCAGGGTATATGACTTGGTTTATGGCTGCCATGATATTGTCGTATTCATTCTTTGAGGAAGGGTGGTTGAAACATTTGAGATGGAGGTCAGAAAATTCGTTAAAATTAAGATAGCCATCCTGATCCTTGTCACACAAGAAAAACACCCGCTTCAAAGCGCTCACCGCAGCAGGTTTAAGATTACCTTCTTTGGCATCAAAAATGGGCGATATCGAATGCGTAATCGCTCTCTGACATAGATAAAATGTCTCCACTACATTGTAGTTTAGCTTAGCGCTGCAACGTATACATGCTTCGATCTCTTTGAATTCATTGATCAACGGAACAAACTCATCAGAGTTTTGCGTCTTTATTGATACTGACGCATCGGGGTCTATCAAATCACATTTATTGGCACATAGCACTATAGGCAAATTGACCCCCATTGATCTAAACATGGTCATCCAATGCAACGATATTCTCTCGTATGTATAGTGATCTGAGTATACGAGCCAAATAACGTCCGCTCTCTTCAATTCTCTTTGAAGGCTGGCTTTATCTGAGGACGTAGTGTCAACTATAACCGTCGCCTCAGGCATATACTTCAGTACCGTCTTATTAGCATTGTCATTTTCAGAGAATTCATGGGGCTCTGTCTGCCGCTTTGAAGAGTTCTTGGTCCTTTTGTTCGCTTTGGACGTGTATTCAGTGAAACTGCGAGAATAATCGTCTCGAGAGATTGTCACCGGTGGTATAACGCGTTGAATATTGGCCACAAATTTCTCTTTAATCAATGAAGCTATGAGTGCTGACTTTCCAACAGACTCATCTCCGCATACAACGACTCTTATTATATCTTGAGACATTACAATAGCATTATATGCTTGAATACACGTTATTATGATAATCAAAGATATTTCGATTTTGTGAACTCTTCTCTCAGCCAGTAAATCATTACCATTACTAAGGCTTTCTTTCCGATTTTAATATTCGAACGATAATTTTGAAAACATGATGAGGTTGTTCATATCTGGGCAACTGTCCGTGGCTCTTAAGTATGCTGGTATCAACTTGCGAGGTCAAAGTGTGAAAAGCGGTCTTCGAATGATGTCTTCAGCGAAAACAGATGGCATGGATGACTATGAAAAAAAAATTTATCAAATGCTACAGGAGAAATTCGAACCTAAATCGCTACAAGTAAAGGACGTATCTGGAGGATGTGGTTCAATGTTTGCTATTCGTGTGGAGAGTGAAAGGTTCAAAGGAATACCTATGATAAAGCAGCATAGATTAGTGAACGAGGTGTTGAAGGATGAGATTTCTCAGTGGCATGGGGTTCAATTGCAAACCAAGTCTGCTTAGACATATAGAGGTGTCGGACGGAGTACTAAAAAACTTTTCTGTAAATATTAATGATAAAAAATGTATAAAACTATCCATCATACATACCGTAGAAAGACTATACAAGAGCGAAAAATAAAAGCTCACTCAACAACTTCTTCTTTTTCCTCAATGATCTCTTCCTTGATTTCTTCGATGATTTCAGCTGGAACTTCATTCTTCTTGAAGCCCTTGGCAACATGCTTGGCTCTGTAAGCCTTCCATTCTTCCAATAATCTACGACGTAACAAGACGGCTTCTCTGGTGGCGGCATCTTCTTCCATCGCATCAGCTTCGTCGAATTGAGCGCTATATTCACGCAAGTTCTTTCTGATCTTCTTTCTGTCAGCAGCGTTTAACAATGATGGTGGTCTAGGTCTCCAGATGAACTCTTTGAAGTGATCAATGGTATTATCTTTGAGCAAATTACCCGTAAATTCGTAGAGTCTATACCCATTCTCAATGGCGTGGGCCCATGCTGAAGACCATGCGGCAACAAACCTACCAGAAGGATCCCACGCTAAGTTAGTAATTCCAGCATATCTTTCGGTCCTTAATAACTTGACGTTACCATTCACCTTTGAGTTGGCCGGTTTATCTTCATCGTAGGAGCAATCAAAGAACTCTAACTCACCACTCGATTTGGAGATAGTAGCAACAACGACAAACCTACCCTTAGGTGACCAACAGACTGTGTTCGAATGTTTATCAGTTATTGTTTTGAAGCAGGTATATTTCGAACTGGTCACTCTTCCCTTGGACAGAACTTCAGGTGCATAGAATGAGATCGTATTCTTAGCAATAGCCAGGTTATTGTTTCCGTCATCCAATCTAGAAATAGTGATAAATCTTTCAGATCTAGGCTCCCATGCAAAGTTCACAATCACATCTTTCAATTCCAACTTTTCGACTGGGATATCTTTTTCTGACACCTTGAAGAATTCTAAGTTGGAGAAAAAAGTCTTCCGTGACTTGGTGTGACGGTCTACCTTGACACACAAATACTTACCCTCATCTTGCCAATGCATCTTACAATCACTAACCTGGAATAAATTGACAGTTCTAATAACCTGTCGAGAGGGAATTTGCATTAACGCAACTCTAGCAGTTTGATTAGCACTCTCAGGCGTCCAGTACGACAAAAGATATTCGCCGTTTGGATTCTTTGAATCAGAAAGACGAACGGAAGCTGGAGCCCACTCAAAATCAACGATATCATCAATTTTGACTAGCTTTTTGTCCAATAATTGAAACGTAGGAGTTTCGTAAATAGCCAATGCACCCGGACCTTGACGAGCGCAGTACTTGTCATCATGAGACCATTTAACCAAAGGCCATGGCATATCCTTTTGAGCCTCTAAATGTGGGGGCAATGCAAACGTTCTTGCAGGTTCGCCAGTGGCTAAATTCCAGATAACCAACTTGTGACCCTTACTTTCCGGACCGAATGGGAAAACCGCTTGTTCAGCTGGATCGTCTGGTAAAGCAATAGGGAGTGGAGACAAAGTAACCATGTACTTTTCATTTGGAGAAAAATCAACCAAACGAACCTGATTATGGATGTATTTGTTGATACTTTGAAAATCTTTACCACCCCATGATTGAATACCTTGAGGATGAACAGAGAACAAATAAGTGCCTAATGGTGAAAACTTAGCATACTTGGAGGTAAATCCTTTCCTAGGTTCAATGACAGGTTCAGGTTCATTCTTCCTTTTATTATAGTAAACTCCAACTGTTTCTGAAAAGTGTAGAGCAATCTGGTCACGGCCTTGTTCATCCTGTAACCAAGATCTCAAATAGCCATGACTTTTGAAAGGAGAAACCTTTGGTTCTTGAAACTCGCTATTTATATTGTTAAGACCAAACTTTTCGATGTCTGTCAATTTATTCACCAACAACCTGTGCTTTTGATCTAATTTTTTACCATGCAATTGCTGAATAGCGGCATCTGCCATTTGAGCAGTCTTGAACTGAACAAATAAATATCCCTTAGACTTGCCATCCTCTAATGGCATATGAATACCTTCATCGCCTTCAACAACCTCACCCACGGTGTTGAACAATTTTGTCAACACTTTGATTAAAATTGGCACTTTGGCCTCTGGCGCTATAGGAGCTCCGTCGACTACAACATAATTTTCTAACCCAAAATCCGACGTTACTGAGTACTTGGCCTCCAAATCTGAGAAATCAATATCATCTAATTGAATCTCGCTCTCGAGATCTTCATTGTACTCTTTTCCTGGCATGTTATACTTGAGTACCTTCTTTAGTGTCAACACGGTGTATATTAACGGCTATATAAGAATAGAGACTATTTCCTCGCGTTGAAAAATTTTTGATGCCCTGATTTTGTGTAACTCTGTCTGGGTTTAAAGCTTCCAATACCTTTGATAATACCCACTATTAACGGGATGTTCCATTCAGCTTACCTGGTCGAGCTCTTGTCTTAATATGAAGTTTTCCTGCTCTAGTTCCTGTAGCCTCTTCTGGGCTTCTTGATTTTCGTACACCCTCGCCTCTCTTTCTCCCTTCCATCTATTAGTAAGTTCAGCTATTCTCATTCTTGATCCTGGAGGAGAAACTGAGATACTTCCTTTAGTAGAACTATCGCCAACTTCAGTATCTATTTGTTTGGCTAATGAATCATTCAAGTTGTTCAATTCGTCTATCCTTTTGTGAAGCTTACTGACATACTCGTTGGTCTGAGAGGTGTGCTCGCTTTCTCTTAATAGAAGCTTGACATGATCGTTGACAATTATGTCTACAGCCCTGGCGAAATAATCAAAGATGGATTTGTGGTACTCATGGATAAATCTAGATTCTGTTTCATCCCATGGTAGCAGGCTGCCATCGTGACCTGCACTAGTATCTTTGGCGACACTGCGCAATAGCTTCTCTATCTTGCGTTTGGGCTCCTTCAAGGAAGCATCATCGGCAATTTTTACGAAGGACCTCAAGAACTTCTGGAATTCGTGGACGTCTCGCAGAAGTAAGTCTCGTAATTGGTATTCCAATGAGCGTAATTGCTCCATGGGTGCATGAGAGGCACTGTCACTTTTGAACTGGGGCGCCGCGATTGTTAAAGATGTAACTTTGTCAGTTAAGCTTCGAACTGTCGACTGGAGCGATATTTTATCATTTGTAAGCGACTCTAGCTCGTAAGATAACCTTATTTTTTCTGCTTTCAAGATTCTTTGTTTTTCTACTGCGATATCCAAATCATTCCTTAATTGCTCTGTGACTCGTTGTTCTGCGTTGAGAGAAATATTATCGTTCTGTTTGTTATTCAATTGATCGGTCAAGCTGGATATAGTCTTTGAGGAGTCTTCTTGCAACTTTCGGTATTGTTGAGTGAGTTTATTCAAGTCTTCGTGTAGCCTGTTAATTTCTTTATGAGACACCAAAAGATCCTCATGAAGATCCTTCTTCGATTGGTTACCCTTTTGTTTCTCGTTATCTCGGTTTTTACTGTACTCGTTAACCTCTCGTTGCAATTGATCAATCATTGCTTCATATTCACTAAACTTTTTATCAACTGTTTGATTGATATGCTTCAACCGCTCATTCTCTTCAACAAGATTCTGAATATCTAAATCCTTCTGACTGATAGCTTTCACTTCCAAAGATTCGCATAATTCATTAAATTTAGAATATAATAATTCGTAATTAGAACTTGCTCTATGACTGTTCCTCGTTTCTTGTTTTAGGTCCTTATGGATCTTGGAAGTTTCTTCTTTATAATTACTAAACTCTTTTTGGAGTTTGTCTAGAGAGGCTATAAGCTCTTGAATAATGTTCATGTAACTGGATATATCAGTCCCCTCTTTGTCAGGATGGGACGGTGGAGGAGATGGATAGCGCTCGTAGAGCCCATGACCTTGATTTTCTGACCTTTTAGCCAACTCTAGTTTCAAAGCATATAATTTCGAGTCTAGCAGCATGGAGGAAGGACGCGAATCTCCTTCTACATACTTTGATGCAGATCTCGGCTTTTCATTATTCCCGCAAAGTATCGTCTTGAGTATTTCATCGGAAATGGCTGTACAATCACTTAAATAGCGCTCATATTCCTTAATTTGCATTTCTTTCTGATGCAACCTATTCTCGAAATCTTCCAAGCTATCATAAAGATCTTCATTTAGTTTTATAAGTTCATCGTAATCTTGAGCAGCTCTATCATAGCACCCGAGGCTGCTCATGCCTTCAAGATCACCTGTAATCGCTGTTGCACCCTTCGAAGGAGAAAAACCATTGAAATTATTTTGAAAGTCATTTAACTCGTTGATGTCTAAAGGACTCCCGTCATTATTATGTCGGCTCTTGTTTATCAAATATTGCAAGAACTGCTTGAAAAGCTTTATTTGAATCCTATAGTTGATGACTTGTTTATTTAGTTCGTTAATCTTGGATGCCGTGGTGGTGTCATAAGTTAAGAATGTATGTTTGTGCCTATCTTCGACGTTAGGAAAGGTCGACTGACGGAAATGCAATTTCGGTATATCACCCAATTGATTAGACGTACGAGTTGATGCTGAACGTAATCTCTTCCATGGTGACGGGCTCTGATTATAGTCCGTACCAGTCTTTTTGGTACCGCTATTGTCGTCATCTATGTCCATATCGTGGTCCAATTGCGCCCGTGTCTCGTTAAATTGACTTGTATTATTAGTGGAGTTGTGCAAGCTTTCTTCATGGACGACTGAGCTTGTGTCTACGTGGCTACTGTCGAACTTGAGCCCTAGTAGGGATTCCTTGAGATTGGCTATGCTGCTATCCATCTCTTCGCTTCGCACCAGCATCACAGCGTTTTCCTTCTCCTCTATCATAGTTGATGGCGATGACTGAATGTTCTGCAGGATCTCGGGGTTCGATATGAAGGGGCTTGATGTGCACGACGACTGGTCGTTGTCATTCGAGTTGTTATCTCCAAAATTACCGTTTACCTTTGAATCACTATTTTCAGAAGTAAGCTTCTCCTCATTCAGCTTATTACTTGCTGAAACATCCAGCACCTCTGTGTCATCCGCCTCTGACATTGTGCTTTTCCGGTGAAAGAAGAGGTCCTTCGAACGTTCGAACAGTTCTATAGCCTTGTATGTGTCAGAAGAGTGTTTTATATTGATTGTTTAGATTTGAAGCGCGTAAGTAACACCAATCGAGAGAACTACATTTTACCGCATGTACTATCTAACCTGCTTTATTAATAACGAAGTAGAAAACTATAAGGGTGACTGTGATATCACTGATGTGAGATTAGCTCAAATTTAGGTATTTGTTTCCATTTCAGCATCCTCATCTTCGTCATCTTCGTCGTCTTCTTCCTGTGCAAACTTGATGGCTTCTTGTAACATAGCGTCCGGGATAAACTGATGATTTCCGCCAGTTTCTTCTTTGGAACACCAAGAAATTTCCAATTCGTAGTCCTTGTCCTTGTTATCTTCGTGGGCCTGGTGGATGATTCTCGCGGCCACGTTTACGGCCTCTCTGACCGTCAACTCTTCGTAATTCAACTTTTCTAATTCCGATTTGGCCGTCTGTCTGCCTTTCCCCGTTGCTGCCCCCGTATAACCCCAGCACGTTCCACTGGGCTCGATCATGTACAAGTGAGGGCCATTATGGTCAACGCCGCCAACTATTGAAACGATGCCAAACGGTCTAACCGAGTTGTAGCAGGTATAATTCTGAATGTAAATCCCTAATCTGTCCATTAAGTGTGGCACCGAGATTGGCGTCTTGTATATGTTTTTGAAATTTTGGGCCTCGTCTCTCCCTCTATTTACAAAGTGACGTCCGTCAGGCAAAAGCCCCGAGTACGCCACTCCAATATGTCTGTCCACCGTTTGAATCCGCTTATTTTTGCCGGGAACCAAAAGTTTCGAGTTTATGATTTTTTCTACCGCTAATACTATTCCATCCTTACATTTGATTCCAATTGAGGTACCACCATTCTCAACCGTTTTCATGGCATATTCCACTTGGAAACTTCTCCCATCTAAATCCTGTCGTTAGTAACCCGTTCTTTCCTAGTTACAGCCTCACAATCGCCCCTTGCTCAATGCTGGCCGAATCTTCCTCCTCGTCCTCTTCCTCATCCTTCGTTATCTTACATACCTGGCGAGAAAACACTATTTGATAAATCGTACCCTGTACCGATAGATGTCTGAAAAGTTAGTATATGTCAGTTATTATGCCTCAATTCCTCTTCCCCAAACATACCATTGTATATAACTGTTATTATAGCTTATACGCCGAAAGATCCTGTAATGATACTAACTATTCTTCTTCTTGCCACCGCACCCAAGCATCAACACCGTCCTTGATGTGGTTTTGTGTAACTTCTTTTCAAAGTACTATAGAATTAAGACTATACTCGTATCGCAAGAACAAAGAATCGACAGCAAGATGGTTGTTCAGCTAAAGTGGCCGATAGTCGGGGTGATAGTGCGTATTGAGTGAAGGAAGTTGGCCGACCAAGTTATGGGACTAAGGGTGCCAAGAAGCAGCGAAAAATTAATACTAACGATGGTAGGTACCAAGCGTGCTAATCGCTGTGCTTGCTTATGGGAGTCACATTTTTGTGCTCAGAAGACACATGACATCGGGGCAGCAGATTTGGTATGAGGTATTGGTGACCTATGTTTGGGTGACGTATATTTTAACGGTGATGGTCGGTCCGGGGACACCACCGCAAAACTTCACACCCAAGGCAGGAGAATGGAGGCGGTGGTGCAAGAAATGCGAGAACTACAAGCCGGAGAGGACACATCATTGTAAGAATTGCAACAAGTGTGTGTTGAAAATGGATCATCACTGCCCCTGGACATACAATTGCGTGGGACAACGGAACTTGCCTCATTTTTTACGATTTTTGTTGTTGGTGGTGGTAAGCACCGGGTTCTTGGGGGTGGAGTTGGGGAAACGCGTATTTCAGTACTATCAAGATAGCGACTTGCCATCATACTTAATTGACAAGAAGGAGATGTTTGCTGTGATCTTCTTACTCCCAGTTGATTTCTTTGTATTTATTTCTGTTCTCGTGCTCTTTATTCGTTGCATGATCAACATACTCTTCAAGGGGATGACCCAGATCGAGGTATGGGAGTTTGAGCGCATAGAATCACAGATACACACGGAGCGCATGTGGCTCCAAATACGAAGAAACTACTCTCAATTGCATGGCAAAGACATGCCGACTTTGCACTCATGGAACAGGCCCGCGAGGTACTACGAAGTGCACGATAATGACGACACCGATCAAGTACCGTCGCATGGACAGGAGCGAGTGAACCGTGACCAAGACGGGAATAGCGTCGTACCGTTAGATTTCACCTCGGACGATATCGTGTTCCCCTACGACTACGGTGTGTGGTCTAACCTCATTTACGCGTGTGGTAGTCCCTTCTCATGGCTCCTCCCTTGGGGCGCGCCCAGAGAAAACGGTTACCATTTTGCAAAGAACGAATTCATGGAGGATGACCAGCTTGGTTTGCCGTGGCCTCCAGACGGTGGTCACCAAGAAGGTGCTCCTATTTCACATGACCGAGACGAGTCGGATCTAGAGCTAGACGACATGCCAACCTTGCGCAGACGCCTTGATCCTCGTCTCACCATGAACAGAACGGAATGGATGAACGACTTGGGCGAAACTTTAGACGACTTTGGTGTCGACCTTGATGCGGAAGACACTGAGCACGATCAGCTTTTATCCAAGAACGCTACTACCCCGAGCTAATCGTCTAAATAGTTTTTATACAATCCTACAATACTACATTTGCTGCCTACTCGATGGCCTGACTACTTGAGCCCGTTGGCCTCTACTGATGATGGTTACAAGGCCATAAAAGAGTCCGAGTCAGGTTCAAGTCACATGTTCTATCGTTATGCCAAAGCGATTGGGATCATGGCACGTGCAAAGTGGTGATTCTATCCGGTTCCAACCAGATATATAATGGTACGATAATGCCCATATTTTTCAGAAATTGGGTGGAAAAGTACGATTGATTTACATAATTGACACTATTGGACGGTAAAAAATCGGCAATAACTGAAAATGGCTTCTCAACAACACACCACTTTAAGATTAGGGTCCACTGCCCCAGATTTCACAGCAAAGTCTTCTAACGGAGACATTTCGTTTCACGAATACATCGGAGACTCGTGGGCCGTTTTGTTCTCTCACCCAGATGACTTTACCCCGGTATGCACAACTGAATTGGGAGCATTCGCTAAGTTGGAGCCCGAATTCACTAAAAGAAATGTCAAATTGATCGGGTTATCGGCCAACGGTACCGAATCCCACAAAGCATGGATTAAGGACATTGACGAAGTCACTGGCTCCAAGTTAACCTTCCCAATTATTGCTGACCCAGAAAGAAAGGTGGCACACTTGTACGATATGATTGATTACCAAGATGCCACCAATGTCGACGACAAGGGTGTTCAAATGACCATCAGATCCGTGTTCATTATCGACCCAAAAAAGAAGATAAGATTGATTTTGGCTTACCCTGCTTCCACTGGTAGAAATACTGCAGAAGTGTTGAGAGTTGTTGACTCTTTGCAAACCGGTGATAAGAACAGAATCACCACCCCTATCAATTGGGTCCCAGGTGACGATGTTATTGTGCACCCAAGTGTCTCCAATGAAGAGGCCAAGACTTTGTTCCCTAAGTTCAGAATTATCAAGCCTTACTTGCGTTTGACTCCTTTGGACACCAAGGATCAAAAATAAGCGACGTAAATTTTGTTTCTTTTCGTGAATTTTGGTCGAACCGTCCCCGGTGGCTCATTGGACCGTTCACCCGTGTTCTCCTCTTCTTATAGTTGTTATTGCTTAGTGTAAGAGGAATAAAATCCCTAGTACCGTTACTATAAGCTGTAGTCACGTGTGTCATGACCTCTAGAGTCTCGTAAAGAGTACTTAAAAGATGTGTAGAAAGATTCCAAGTCTATTCTCCACCGGATATCACTATTTCAATGGTATATTGGAAAGAAAGTAGATTACTTTTGCGGTATTTAAGGTCAAACTCCACTAAGTACAAAAAACAAGATGTGTATCGGGGCCCTATCATAGCAAAATGCTCTAATCTAAAAAACATGCAGTTGATCTGCCGAAATAGACTAGCAAAGGAATTGGGAACGGGCGATCCATTCGTGCAGTTCAAACCTAGCGAGAACCAAAGTGCTTTGGATAAGTCAGGTAGCGATCCCGAATATGAACTTGAGCAGCACCAGAGAAAGGCCAATCTAGGATCTATGATTGAGGAGCTTAAAATCCTCGTGCCGAACATTCTCAACAAATCTTTACCTAGAAGCATTGTCTCGAACGATGTGCATTTGAGGGTTTGCCCCAGCCACTTTCAAGAGTTCAATGCATACTTTCCAACTTTAAAGGGGCATGTATCCTACTACACAACCTGCAAAACTCTACAGTTTATTTTAACTTCCGTAGTGTTGAATCCCAAAGTAAAGTTGCATATTCGTTCCATAAGAGTGGCCATTTCAGGAAAGGATGGCGGTCTCGATCTTCAAAGCGTCAATAAGAATGCGACCAAAATTCAGGTTAGGTGGACAACATGTTCTGAAGGCTGCTTCCATTTATCTCCTGACGATGCCAAAGAAGAAGAAGAAGAAACTCGGGATACCTCAAACTACCATTGCACTTCGGACGCAAAGCTAGGCTCTCATAAGTGGTCGAAAATTGATACTCTGAAACTAGTTAATAAATCGGAGGACAAAATGGATAGCCTATCCGTCAAATCCTCTCCTTCTATTACCAAAACTCTATCACAATTAACCACTGGTCTCATAGGCTTAACTAAAGAAAACAAGCGCTTGGAACGAATTATCAGCGGTATTTTCATATTCGAATTGAATGAAGAGAATGATAAAATCATCGTTCATACTATAGAAGATGTTAATGTGATTGAAAAAACTGAAACGCAGGACGTAGATGGAGAATTGAGAGTCTGTTGAGTCAAATCTACATTTTCATTAAAGACCTAGTATCTTTTGTATATAGGATCAAGATAATTCCAGTTATTGTACATATTTTTTGTTCATTGAATGAATGTTATAAATTCTCAGAAGAATTTTTCATATCAAGTCACCCAATATGGTCCTAAGGTTTTCCACATTAAGCAATTCTTGATAGTTAAAGTTTTTTACCAGGTTTTTTAACTCATTGAAATTTTCTTCGACATTGCCCACAAAGTCATTACCATCAGCATCGTTTTGTCTTTGATATAATGAATTTAAGTGATAAGTCAAATACTCAATTTTTTCAAGAGAATTTAGTTTTTTGCCGTATTTATCATTAACCCACTTCCATAAAGGGCCCTCGTCGCTTTCTAGGGCGTCTAGCTTTTTTTGATATCTGGATTTACTTCTATTTCGCTCCTCTGCTAGCGTTTTAACAGTAAAAACTAGGTATGAATTAATGACCAATTGGCTTCTGGCTATTTCACTAGTCTCGCTAGCTATCCTAAGCGTTTTCCACTGTAAGAGTATAAGAACTCCAACTAAGACGAGAGTGACGTACCAAGCGTAGATAAGTTTATTTTTAATGAATTCAGAAAGTGAGAATGACCCCAAACTTCTCGCTGATTCCAGATTGGATACTTCTGCTGATTCTTCCTCTTGTCCAAGTGACGGGACACCAGTATCCAGACCTTCTTCAGATGTCTTCATCGTATTCTGGAGAACTGGGGGGCCCTCAGCATAATACGTTGCGTTTTCGATCTCTTTTTGCAAGGCTTGCAACAAGTCTCGTGCTGCCTCTTTTTGGCCTGCTAATGTCTGCTTCTCAATAACACTTTTAATCCATGAACTTCCGGTCCATTTAATATGATACGAGATCATTAAATCTGTAGTATTATTCGAGCCCCATGATAGGCAGTACCTCGTCTTCACTGAAAAAGAGTTTCCCAGGGGTACATCGGGCGTGATAGTACTCGTAAGCACTACAATATGATCCGCAAAGTTCAATTTTTCTATGACTTCTTGCACTTCACATTTTGTCGATTTGGGGCCGATTGAGTACCCTAAAGCTCTTCTATAACTTATATTTCGTTCTAGCTTAGTAGGATCATCCTTAATGGGATGAAAATCTTTGTAATCTGATATCTCTGACGCATCGTGGTTTCTCAAAAACCGTCTGTGAAAGGAAGTGTCTGCGCTTCCAAACAATATGTCAAATACGATTCCAAGGGGTGCTTTGATGTTCTCGCTACACAATACGGTTTCGTTATTTTCTTTTATGTACTCTTTCTTGGCTCCAGTTGGACTGTGGAAATCAGGCCCCATGTTTGTATATTTGACCTCCGGTTTGAATTTCAATACTTTGACACAAGATGAATCAGGTTTTTTTCTTTTGGTCGAGCCACTCTTTCGAACCAGGAGCGTATCTTCCGATGTTTCCACGCTTGCTTCTGAATCGCTACCATCAACTTGTTTGTCATCGTCACCATCAATGGATAGAATGTAGGATTCTATTTTCTCCAGAGAATCTGGATCTTGCGTATTCGGCGAAGTAGATTCAGTCGTACCTTCGAAATCATTCCCTTTGCTCTGAGTGCCTTCTTCAATCACATCCATCGTTTTGCCAGTGGTACCCTGCCATACCGCCCTCATGAAATCGAAAGTCGCGTCCCTCGATAGAAAACTAGCGAAATTATGCTTCGTATTCTTTGTCTCAATGGCTATGCCATTGGGGAACAATCCAGCAGTGGACTTCTTTTCGATTTTTACAATGTCCTTCTGCGGAATAATTAAGTTAGTCACCCAACCTAACAAATTTGAGCCAAAACACACATGGTTTTCGCTTATATATATTCTTCCCTGTAACAATATTTCCCTGCTCAATGCACACGAAAAATCGTCAAGGAGTCTATCGGTCAAGTCAATCGACCTGAAAATTTGATGGAATTCAGAGGTCCTCTTCATAGTCGCATATCTGTAGTTGGTCTCTTGAAATTTTTCATCCACATACAATCTCGTATCGTACTTTTCTTTGGGAACTGCTTGAGCCGACTGATCAAGTATGTTTTGGAAGTTCCCTTCGCTGGCCGTCCTTTTTGACTTCCGATGAGAGATAATTTTGGGTGAAGCCTCTTCCACCTTCGACTTGTCGTCCGTGGCTGCGTGAAATTCTTCAGATACAACCGGGCTAGTTCTCGAGTCAGCGTTTTGTACCTTGTTGTCACCATCGGCAACTTTTTGAGTTGAATTGCTCATCCTGCTTGGTAATGACGTAGAGGCTGAATTATTTTGGTTGGAGAATGACGAGTCGAAAGACGCTCCATGGTTGACTTCTTTTGACATGACGGAATTAGCATCTTCTTTCGTCGTATGAGGATCGGCCGGGGTAGACTTAACAGGAAAAGGTGATTGTAACGAGAGCGAGGACAAAGAAGACGCATGGGACCCAGTTCCAACACCTGATTGTTCCTTTTTGATATTTTTGATCTCAGACGGGCTCGCCGTTGAAGGTGCGGAGACAGACAACGCACTCTCTATCGACTCGTACTTTTCATTCAGAGAAGCAGAGCGCAGTTTAGCATCTTTAGCATCCCTAGCCGCCTCTCCAGTTACATCTGACTCTGAAGTTTTTCTTTTTTTCTCTCCGGGGTGACCGGCAGCTACTGTCGCTTTATCTAATTTGATAGTGTCATCCTGAATATCTCGAGCCTTCCTAGACAGCAATGATAACGATTCGCTCGAACCTGTAAAAGGATAAGACCAAGCATCATCATCACTTATATTATCATTCATGATTATGTTGGATTGACTAGATGAGGCCTATATTATATGACATTAGGAGAAGAATTGAAACAGATCAAGATAATATTTGCCCAATCCTCACCGCGGATATTTAACCAGAGACGAAGCATGGGTAAAATCTAATTTCAGCCCAACACGAGTCAAAGTACAAAGCAGAATAGTCAATCGTACGTCTACAGCATACTTATAAACGACTTATCATTAATACAAGCAATATACAGATTTTTCCTCTCATGACATAAAATTAAAAAAAAAAGCAACCCGAGAAACTGAACATCTTCATCCCCAAACATACAATAGTAATGTATCTTACTCCTTTAAATATACAATAATGGACCGTGAGGTCACCTTGTGCAAGACAGTTTAAACAGTTTCTAAAACAACGTCCTTGAATCCAGAGGAAACTTTCTTTCCCTTTTCTTCAGTAGAACCTTCACCATGCAAGGCCATCAAAGAACCCAAATCGAACTTTGGTTGTTTCAACAACTTAACCTTTCTGATGTGGATGTTCTGTAATGGCAAAATGGTTTGAGTTGATTTTTCAATTTCACGACCAATGACTTCTGGAATCAATTTGGAGGTCAATTGAGCCAAAGTGCAGTTGGAAACTTCTCTTTGCATAATTTCCATCATCTTCTTTCTGACTTCTCTCAACTTGGAGGTTTGAGCATAAGTGGTCTTTCTGACTTGGTTTGGTTGCCTCTTAGTGAAAGCAATGGCAAAAATTCTCAACACGTAGTCGTCAGAGGTCTTGACAGTAACGTTAGCCTCGACCAATGATTGCCATTTTCTGACCAACGATCTCAATTTGTCAGAGGTGAAGTCGATACCGTGGAAGTTGGTCAACAAGTTCTTACCTTGGACTTCGTCGACTCTCAACTTGACCTTCCTGTAGGAGTGGTCTTCAGAACCTTGCAAGTCGGCCAAACACACTTCGACAACACGGCCCCTCAACCCATCTGCGGCGTTCTTCAAACCAGTGGATCTGTTGATCAAAGTCTTACCAACAGCTCTGTTCTCAAAAGTGGATGGTGCCTTAATGTCAAACCATTCTTTCTTGGTGAAAGGGTCAACAACCTTCTTTCTCAATCCCTTCTTGCCCTTCGACAATCTCTTGTTCTTACCAACAGCCATTTTACTCTGCTACCTTTATCTATCAAAAAAAGAACTGAAAAAGAGTATATACTTAAAAGTAAAGGAATAATTTTTCATAGGAGAAGTGAAAAATAGAAATCCGACCAACCGGAATTAATATTTTTGTACTACTATAAGTCACGTGCTTGCTGTATTTTACTGGCTGCCCGGATCTTATCTCATTCCGGAATTGGCAAAGACACTATTACTTAAGTCTTTACTGTGACTTGATTTTAAGCCGTGTGATAGTCATGTGTGATAATTTAGGGCTTTGGGTCCAATTTTTGCCGGTGTCGCCAGTTATATGGTAACTGACACCAGCAGAGCTTAATGCGACGACAAATCCGAAATTATAAAGATTTAGAAATCTAAGAACGTGTTTATTCGACAAACAGAAGTTCCTATATGCTAAGTATGTAAAATAAGCTTTAGTAAACCTAACCCATAAATAAAAAGACGATAAAAAAATCGGAGATAATATATTATTTAGAACTGAAGATCGATTCGCTCAATAAGTCATTCTTGACCATCATGGGCGAGAATAAGAGGCGATGCTCTTATTGGTTTTCAGGACGCAACTTTCTGACCTCCTTACCAACTCTCCAGATTTCCATATTTCTGATGACTTCCAATTCTTCTTCTAACTTGGCACGGTAGTCAGGGTGAGAGTTGAAGTCCAAGGATCTCTGAGTCTCGGTACCGTTCTTGACAGATTCGTACAATTCGGCGAAAACTGGCTTCAAGGCGTCCTTGAATCTTGGGTACCAGTCCAAAGCACCTCTTCTGGCAGTGGTGGAACAAGCGTCGTACATGTAGTCCATACCGTACTTACCGATCAATGGGTATAAAGATTGAGTAGCTTCTTCGACTGTTTCGTTGAAGGCTTCAGATGGGGTGTGACCTTGTTCTCTCAAAACTTCGTATTGAGCGAGGAACATACCGTGGATACCACCCATCAAGCAACCTCTTTCACCGTACAAGTCAGAGTTGACTTCTCTTTCGAAGGTGGTTTGGTAGACGTAACCAGAACCAATGGCAACAGCCAAGGCAATGGCCTTTTCTTCTGCCTTACCGGTGACATCGTTCCAGACGGCGTAAGAAGAGTTGATACCTCTACCTTCCTTGAATAAAGTTCTGACGGTTCTACCGGAACCCTTAGGAGCAGCCAAGATAACATCGACGTTGGATGGAGGGTCGACCTTGGTCAAGTCCTTGAAGACAGGAGAGAAACCATGGGAGAAGTACAAAGTCTTACCTTCGGTGATCTTTGGCTTAATGGCACTCCAAGTTTCGGATTGAGCAGCATCAGACAACAAGTTCATGATGTAAGTACCCTTTTCGATGGCTTCGTTGACATCAAATAAGTTTTCACCTGGAACCCATCCGTCTTCGATGGCAGACTTCCAAGAAGCACCATCTTTTCTGACACCAATGATAACATTCAAACCATTGTCTCTCAAGTTCAAACCTTGACCGTAACCTTGAGAACCGTAACCAATCAAAGCTAAAGTGTCGTTTTTGAAATATTCCAATAACTTTTCCCTTGGCCAGTCAGCACGTTCGTGAACAATTTCCTCGGTGCCACCGAAGTTGATAGTCTTAACACCACGAGAACCAGTAGCAGCAATAGATTGTCTGGCAACAGCTGGACGAGCAGAGTTGGCTAAAGCCGTCAAGGCTCTCTTAGAAGCAACTTGCTTAGCTGCACGGCTAGAGGCCATACGGGCCATACGAATAGAAGCGTTTCTGAATGACATTTTTCTTTCTTATTTAAAAACTATTTGTTGTACAAATTCTCCGGTAGTTGAATCAGCGAATTGGACTACTTTTATAGTAGAGGGTTAAGATTTTCTTCGACGATTTTTCACCCTATGAGTAATAGCTTATTATCGAGTCGTGTCTACTTTTTTTTCACTTTTGTGCGACACAGGGCCGGAACCGGAGAGCCTGGACCAGCGGGCACTCGAGTCATTACTATGATCCTGAAAATCGACAGCGAAATCATTATGACAGTTGAGAACATTACCTATGGCTTGAAACCCATCCGTAGGGTCTTAAGTCCATGTAGAATGATATATGCGTAAGGTTACTATGTAAATTTTATAAGTTGGAAACTTTAGTCTCGCTACTAGTAAGCTAAGTTTAAGCTGTACGAGGCGAACAAAATGACTCGAGCGTAATTGCTCAACGAGTGACCGACAACAATAAAGCACTGACTTCAACATGAGGTAATGACTGAGAACGAGAGACGAATTGGATGTGGACGAACAAATCTGGGACCATCTTGCGCGACGAGGGGGGCCCAAGGAAATTTAGTTAGGTTTTAGGGTGCGAAAAAAAAGACTACAGCGGAATAACTAAACAGCAAATAAGTATAAATTAACTTAAACTCTGCTAAATAAACTGTACTTAACCCACTTGAATCAATAGCTCTCATTAACTAAACTGGGGGTGGTTGCTATTGTATAAGTTCCACTCAGACTGTAAGATAACTATATCGTTATGATCAGCAAGGTCAGGGCGTTTGAGACCACTCTTATTGGACATTTTCAAAGCTCCATCACTATTCTTGTTGAGGGATAGGATCGAAAAAGCACCGCCTAACTCGTCCTCATCGTCTAAGTCGCACCACGACTTAGAAGATTGCGATTGAATTGAAGATTCGATCAAAGAAGGCACAACCGTCAGAGGTTCTGATTCGGCCTTGAGCGGAATCCTCATTGACTTTGTATAGCTGGAGAAATCCTCATCCGATTCAGATTCTGGGTCCAGAAATGAATCAAATGCAGTAGCTTCCTTTTCGTTGGCAGCCGCGATGTCGTCATGATCCATATCGAATACATCATCCGAGTTTGGAGATTCAACTTCAAGCGCTTCTAACTCATATTCCTCGTCAATGGTCAAACCAAACTTCCAGGCTTCTTGTAATTCATCAATGAATTTGTGCAAATTTCTCTTGGCGATCTTATCCTTAAATTCCTCTAAACTGTCTTCAATACCTCCAATTTTCAACAAATTCATAAATACATTGAAGCACCTTTCATTCATAGTTGGGTAAATGTCGTATAAAATTTGGCTGTTGCCATAGTAAACAAATTTCTTGAAGTTATAGTCAGAATGAACACTTGTCGAATCACCAATGGGTTTAAATGCTGATGTCCCAAAAATAGCTGTAAGCAACGTTAACCCATACGACCAATAATCAACGTACTTGCAATCGTAATAGGTTAAACCAGGCTTATCGATACAACATTCTGGCGCCATGTATTTCTCGGTCCCGACGTTAAACTCATCATTGATGCGATTGGTAGTAGCCAAACCCCAATCACACAACTTCACTTTCCCATTCGCATTGAACAAAACGTTTTCCGGCTTGATGTCACGGTGATAAATCCCCACCGAGTGAG
Organism: Debaryomyces robertsiae; assembly: GCA_030566065.1. Classification (NCBI taxonomy): domain Eukaryota; kingdom Fungi; phylum Ascomycota; class Pichiomycetes; order Serinales; family Debaryomycetaceae; genus Debaryomyces; species Debaryomyces robertsiae. Next base: position 251,836 of record JAJMHL010000007.1, read on the forward strand.
TGTAATTTATCGCGTTGGCCAACTCTTTGGCGATATTCCAGATATCTACCGCAGAAAGGTTAATCGAAGAGTGTATCAAATCATACAAATCACCATTCGAACAGTACTCCAAAATCAAAATGATGAAATCGTCCGTTTCGAAATGGTCAAGCAATTGGCAAATATTGTCGTTGTTACGGCCTATTTGTGTCAACATCCTAATCTCATGCTTGGCAATGCGGTTCGTGTTCTCATGCGCCTTATACATTGCCTTCATGGCCACTTTTTCGTTCTTATCGACGTCTAGCGCCAATGTAACCTTGCCAAACGACCCTTCTTGAATTGCCGAAACATATCTATACTTCCCATTCAATAAGTACTGTTGCTTCGAGTACGCACTATACTCGTTGAACTCTTGTTTATTATTTCCCGCCGACGTTGTCGACGTCTCCATCTTCGTCTCCGTCATCTATCGTAATATCGTAAAATGCAATAAAATCAATCAGTTAGCTGCACGCAGCCGTATATACAGTTTCCAGATCCGATACTATCCACTATGAACTCCCTGGATCCTTATGCACACGTATGACCTACCAGCTATGAATCAATCAATATGCTCAGCGCGGTCTACTCTATGAGGAGGGCTCCTGTATCGTCGCACCTATATTCCCGTGAATATAGCTATACTCAAACACAATAACCTAGTTTCGTATCCTGTTCGTTGTCGGTGATAACTACTATCCTAATGGATGATGCTGTGCGATTTTTAGTTTAGTTCGCTATTTCTTCTCTAATATAGGCCGTGGGTAGTTAAGATGGATTTATCTCCTTATATATGAATAGGAGTAATTGACTCAGCGGCTAACAGATCAATCGTCACAATCACTGGCGCCTCACACGACCTTTCCTAAGGAGGCAATTAACTACACGAAGAGACCGATAAGTGGTTCTATTATGTTCGATGGGCAAAAGTCACGCAATCGAAGCCAACATTCCGCGTGGTTCCATAACGTTCTGCGCCGTTATCGCGCATGGTCGAGATCGAGAACCGACGGGCGCGGCATTTGTGTTTGGTACCTAATTAGGCAGTTAACTTCAGGAGTAACAGCCGGTTTTGTGATGTACATGTGGTGGCTCCAGAGGTGTCACTAGCACTAGCACTAGCACTACAGCACCGGTAAGAGTAACTGTGAGCGATCATTGGCGCATTACAGCTTACCAGTAGCTACTGCAAACTACTGTAAGCTACTGTAAGCAGCTGTTATGATTATATGCAGGAACATGTTTTATTATAGGAGACTATCCAGTAGTATTGCCAATGCCATACACAAGCAGCGAACTGTAAATTGAGCTATAGACTGTAGGCTGTAGGCTGTCTAGGCTTGTGTTGTGACGAAATTGACAGGTAAAGCATCCATGTAAAGCAGAAGGAGGCAGTTGCAGTTGCCAGGGTCGCCAAAGTAGTGGCTACACATTCCGCACAAACGCTAACATACTCACAGCATATATTAACATATTCACTACACATTGAAAGAAGAAATAAATAAACTGCACCAGGACACGCTACTTCAACAATTCTTCGATTTTGGGCACCAACGACTGGGGCTTGGTCACGGACGAGTACCGTTCGACCACGTTGCCGTTTTTATCGACTAAAAACTTCTCAAAGTTCCACTTGATTCGCGTCAACCCCAACAAACCCAGCTTGTGGTCCTTTAAATACTTGTAAACAGGGTCAGTGTGGTTGCCATTGACATCAATTTTCTTCAACACTGGGAATGACACTCCGTAATTCAAGGTGCAGAAGTTAGCTATTTCTTCTGCATCGCCAGGCTCCTGGCTGGCAAATTGATTGCAAGGAAACCCGATAATCTGCAATCCTTTGTCAGCATACTTTTTATTCAATTCTTCCAATTCTTTGTACTGCGGAGTAAATCCACATTTCGAAGCAACATTAACGATAAGGACAACTTTGCCCTTCAATTCCTTGAATGGGAATGATTCATCCTTCTTATCAAGAGGCGCTAAGTCGTAGAATGTCGACATATTACTAGCTTGTTATGTAAAGTAAATTCCACTGTTTTAAATGGTATAAATCAATACCGTTTAAACCGTTTCGCCACTGGACAAGTCCTGTTATTTGATCCTGCACATACCCACGGCTATTGCAATGCCCCAGATTGATTGCAAAAGCCTTGATAAGTATGGAACTGCCTGAACTAGCCACTGATGGCCTTTGAAATACCTTGAGGACAGATAACAAGTATAGATAGAACTTTGGTGTGTTTTAAACCCCAAAGCACCGCATTAGAGTTTTCAACGACTTTTCAAAAGATGAGTATTTGGAAAACTTAGAAGGATAAAACTAAAGTGTGCCATAATTTTTCCTAAATACAACCAAAATATAAAACGGTGTGGCAGAGCCCATTTGATCCAAATAGAGATTGATACAGAACATAAACCTTTGCAGGTGGGGATATAAAGCTAGAGGCGCACGAGTTTAGACTAGACATCGTACATCATTAAGTACATAAGTGCCAGTTTAATAACTGCTACTCATTTATTCATAAACAATTCATAAAAGACCATTTGAATCCGACAAATTAGTTCGCAAAGTTCCACGAAAACAATTGACGGCCCGCATCGGATATTAAATTGATTTGAACATTCAACAAAATGATATAATAGACATCAACCGATTAAAACTCCAACTGCCCAACCCCAACATCGGGAAATATTCAATATACAAAGTAGGAACTGATCTATGTAATAAGCCACGTTATAAAATGTAAAAGTCGCCAATCAAACCCACAGCTGCGATTAGGAAGCTTACCCCGGCAACAGATGAACCCAAGAGGTACTGTGACTTGATTTTGTTTAAATCGCTGACAATCTCCTTTTTCGATAAAGCATTATCAACTTCTTCTTCCAACGACAATTCTTGTTGTAAAGCATCAACTGTTTTGGTCGCAGGTGAGTTAGGAATAGATGCCGCAGGGGTAGACGTGTTGGACGACGACGAATCGGCATCGGAGACGTGGATATAAGACTTGCCTAGTTGCGATTCATCATCACTTCTGGTACTCTCTGCTTCCGTCGCTGCTGCATTATTCTGTGGTACCTTACGGGTATTTGGGTTGAAATTGTCGGCCTTATGCAAAAGTCTATTCTGCACGCTGAAGCTGTGGTAGAATGTTGCTGCGAGTGCCAAGGGGGCTCCGAAGGCCGAGTAAATCAAGTATGGATGCTGTCCGCTAGAAGGTGATGCGATGAAAGCCAGCGACAAGAGACCGCTTGCAACTGCGCCCAACACCACAAACCCGATCCGGCTCACGGTTATCACCTTTTTGACCGAGCCCAATACATTCGACGCCGATAATGAATTAACTTTGGAATTTAACTCATTTATCAATGCAGGAATCGTTTGAATCGATTGATACACCAATGACGACGTCAACAACCCTAGTGATGAAACCCCAATAATCTTAACGGTGGCAATACACGTACCCGCCATAATTAATTTTTTACTGCACTTATATTGACTCTGTTTTGACGTATTCGAATACTTTAAATTGCTTTCCAAACTATTAGCTAGATACTCCAATCAAGTACTTTATCCGTTTAGTCGAACCACTTTTTAATTGTAGAGCAATTTTGTTAGATAGATAAGGATCTAGTTAATATATTGAGGGGGGAGGGGGGGATTTAAATCGCTTCAAGAAAAGTATTGACATAGTCGTGCGAGAACAGAATTGTGGTCTAGGATGGACTCATGTTGCTGGGGCTCCCAGGAAGTATCAGTAGCAAGTAGATTTGAGTAATGGAAAGCATCGACAGAGAACAAGAAGTACTCGAATGCAGTGGGAATTGTGCCAAGTCATTTGTATTTGAAAATCGAGAGCTTGGTGGGTGTTGTATCCGGATCGTAGGCTGTATACCGTAAGCGGCAATTGACATCCATTAAACGGGGCTCTTGCGTGTGTGCTACACGAGTGATAGCTTTGGATGTCATGAGGACCACGGGAGCGTCAACGGTTGCTGACTAGGCTCGATGGAAGCGTCACCAAGAACGAGTAATCCTGAGAAGTTCAATTAATACGTCTAACAGCCAGTGATATAATTCCCGGAGAACTCCAATTGGACTCCCATCGGTTTTCTAAATTTGTCTTGAGTCTGTCCTCGGCGCTTCGTGTTTCCGAGGGCATTAGCGGGATCGTAGGAAGAGAAAATTCGAAGGGAGTCTCTCTCACGTAAGCCAGCTAGGGATTTTAGCCGGATCGAATTCCACCAGGTTTATGTCAAAGCCTTCGATTAAGAGCTCCACCAATATCCGGCCGCCACGGGCACCTGTGAAGCGCCTGTACTCCTCGCTGACACTGGCGAGGTTCCATCCCTGGAGTCTCCGCAAGCATCCAATGACGGTGCCAGTCCGGTGACGGCCCATCCCGCAGCACACAAGCAACGGATAGTTTTCCTTATTGCAAATCAACTCCAATGCTTTCTTGATGGTACCCTCGCTGAGCGAATCCCACGGATTGACGTTCTGGTAGGTGTATTCGTTCATGAGCCCCACGAACTCGATCTGAATTTGGTTCATTGAGCAGAAATCCAAAAAATCCTCCTGTGGCTCCTCACTTGCAAGCCAGATAATCGTCTTCAAATTCAAATCCTGTAAAAAAGACTGGTTTATGATCGACGGCTGTCCTGATCTGTATAGCTGCTTCTCGACTGGGCAGAAGTTCAACGGCGGTATTATCCGTACGGTGGGTGGTTGCTTGATTTTAATCAATTTCGGCCCTGGCTTGGACCCAGTGGCCTTTTCAGCGGTATCGTTCATCTCACAGATTATACGGCTCTTGTTGTCCCCGTCTTTCGGTGTTTTGTCACTACTGGCTACGCCATAACAATTCTGACTGTTCCTAATTTTGTGTAATCTTTCACCCATACTCTGTTTAAAGAAGAACACGTTTAATACTTATTATCAATAGCAGCGGAAGTGTCTATTTGGAACCATGGCCAAAAAGGACTTAAATAGGAAGGTGGCTACCACAGGCAGTAGCAATAAGATTACACACTCAATCGATGAGTTGATTTCGGCTGTTACAACTACTTACAAAGATTACAAGGCAAGCTTGACACCAAGGTTGAAATTAATTGACATATTTTTAGCATTTTTGGTCCTATTGGGGGTCTTGCAGTTTGTATACGTATTGGTTGTTGGCAACTTTCCTTTCAATGCATTTTTGGGTGGATTCATTAGTTGTGTGGGACAATTCGTGTTAACGGTCAGTTTGAGATTGCAGTACGACTATGAGAACAACAGTGATAACTCATCGAAGACTGCAATTGACAAGGAAATAGACCACAAGAGCATTGCGGAGGTGAGTGAGGCAAAAGTTGACGTAGATGCAGCAGAAAAGACTGATGACAAGCCATTCCAGCTGGTGACTCCAGAAAGAGCTTTTGGAGACTATATATTTGCCAGTTTGATCTTGCATTTCATCGTGTACCATTTCATTAACTAGAAGGCCACCAGAAGTAGTGATAGGACTGGAATAAACAGGAATAGGTTTACACTGCACTATATGAAGGTGGAAAGTTGATATATTTTTGTATAGAAGGTGTATCGCAGTATACAAGACATAAGGAAAACAGGCAGACCGGCATACCTGGAGATTGCACGTTCGTAGATACAATGACGGAAGCTTTTTAAGCAATCACGCAACACCCAGACTTCTCCTTTCCGTCGGTGCCATTGCCTGACGATTGAGGCTTCTGCTGTTGCTGCCTTTTGGTACCGTTAGCACTGTTTTCGGCGTTGCCGTTCGATTTTGCTTGTTGGGGATTGGCTTTGTTAGCAGCAGAACTGGACTTTTGTTGCGTTGCCTCTTGTTTATTCGATGGATTGCCAGTTGGCGAAGCCACTGCAGCGGCTCCGCCAGCACCACCACCAGCACCGGCAGCAGGTCCATCGTTCATGTTACGCTCGCTGTCTCTCACAGACCTCACTAAGCCGTAAAACGCTTCCTCGACGTTGATTCTTTGTTTGGCCGAGGTTTCCAAAAAAGGACTATTGAGCGACTTGGCCAAACTTAACCCTTCCTCGTAACTAACCTGTCTTTCAATTTCCAAGTCACATTTGTTCCCAACCACCACAACTGGTACATTGTCGGTGTCTTTCACTCGTTGGATTTGTTCATAGAAAGATTGCAATTCTTCCAAAGAGCTGCGAGAGTTGATGGAGTAAACCAACAAAAACCCTTCACCGGTCCTCATGTACTGCTCCCTCATTGCACTGTATTCTTCTTGACCCGCCGTGTCCAAGATATCTAACAAAACCTGTTCCTGGTCAATTGTGCACTGTTTTCGGTACGAATCCTCAATAGTGGGGTCATACTCATCAACAAAATGAGATTGAATCAATTGAATCGTCAATGCTGATTTACCGACACCACCACCTCCAACAACGACTAACTTGTATTCTTTGATCATTTTTCAATGGTTTTTTGCTGGGCGTATAAAAAAAGACAATATTAAACTTTTGGATGAAAATGTTATTACTTCAATGGGTTTTTCGTAGAAAAAAAACAAACCTAAAACAACTTCTAACAACTATGAATTGAATACGAATAAGTAACGATGTTTTTATACGTAGTATTGTCACTAAAAAAGGGCTTTCAGTTCAAAACTTTCCTGGTTAGAACCAGCTGAAATTGAAAAAATCCGTGAGAGTGCGCTCGTTTGGTGAAAACTACCGAGCTTTGAGAGTGCGCATGGAAGCAAAACGAAATCATACCATTAAAACTAGTAGTTTCATGTCGTCATATTAAAATAGGCAGTCAGGTAGTACATAAGAAGCAACTGTGATATTCTGGTGTAAGTAATCCACCCGAGCATCAAACTCTTGTAAATTATATAAATATTCTACGCAAAAGGGAACCATGCCTAATGCCAAATGCGTCAATTTTAAAGATTGTCTGTGACGAAAGGAACAATACTATTCGATACGTCATTCGGAAGCTTGATGAGGGTTTCTAGTCGTACATGCAAAGTGGGAAACAATGAAATCATACCTTCTTTAACTTTTTCATTTTGAATAAACAGTCATCACAGTACCACTTGCCCTTGGGAGGGTTCTTGAAACCAATGCAAGGAAGATGAAACCACTCCCGTTTACAGTCGTCGCCATCGCATCCAACCATCTCGCCGAACGAAACTTGGTTACAATAACAGTATGTGGGCTCGTTGCTGTTGGATGAGGAGTTTGCGGGGCCGGATGTGGTAAGCTCGTGAGCCTCCTTTTCATCCTTCCGAGGCTTCGCCGAGTGTCGCTTCTTGTTGGCGCCATTGACGGAGTTGGGTATGGAGGGGGTATCGGAGCGGGAAGAGACCTCGTCCTGGTCTCGGCGGGCACGCTTTCTGGAATTGTTGCCGGGTCTATTCGAGGGGGGCACGTCGCTGACAGGAGTCATTTCCTTGCTGTTGGGGAGAGCCTTTTTGCGCTTGGGTTCGTCTTCGTCGTAGTGATCTTTGCCGGCCTTTTTGGCAGCAAGAGCTTCTCGCCGACTCTCACTTCGCTGCGACTGGGCCGAGAGATTTCCGTTGGAGTCCAATTGGCCTGTCGAGTCCATGATCATCGCCGGGTGATTCAAAGGCCCGATTCGGATCGATTCCGGTACTTCGTTGTTGTTGATGATCAACTTGTAGTCGCTGTTAATTCGATAGAGGTGCTTGTGCAACAGGTCGGTGGCCACCGACGTGACATGCATTTTCTCCTCCAAGCACGGAATGATCTCGTGGATCTTATCTCTGATATCCGTGAGCCGACTAACCTGGGTGCGCTTGCTCATCTCCTGTATTCCCGACCCTGGCGCTGCGTGCAACCGATCGATGTAATTTTTCACCCCGTTGTTGATCACCGGCACCGTATTGATGTACTTAGCGTCTATCTCCTTCAACAATGTGAAGTACTTGATCAAATCCACCGGCAAAGCCTCGAACGCATCCGAGATATCATTTAATCCGGGAAGCAACTCGTTGGCGCTGGTGATGTTGCGGGCCTTCTGCTTATACTGTTGGAACTGCTGCTGTTGGCTTCTCATTCGGTCAAGAAGCCGCTGCGACTTCTGCCGTGAAGGAAAGTCCTGAAGTGTCATAGCTGGATGTCTCCTGTATAATTGGTGTACCACTCTATCGTACCACTATAAATAGTAATAATCATTAATAGTACTAAGAAGAGTTGACAAAATAGAGCCGCTGAGCCCTGGGTGACCTAACATGTAAAACCACCTAAGCTGCAAACTGTCACATTTTGACCTAACCTGTGATAATAATTTAACCTGCAAACGCCCCGAGCCGCACCAGAGCCGCGCGCCTTGTGTCATATTGCAAGATGTCACATGACACGTGAGAAGATGTTGCAATCGGGGCCATAGGCTAAGACAACTGTGGATTCATTCCTACGGGAGCAAAAGTTGTTCTGGTATCCCCAATCGAATCGAAAACAAACTAGCAACACGTTTGGGATGGTGAGTAGTAGGTCTTGGTATGAACGTAATATTGTGCTTTAGAAAAAAGATTCATAACGGATACAACAATTGACACTACAGAGAGCACATTGATAATCGGAATAGACAAGTTTAGCGCCAGCGAGAGCGACCCATATACTAGACAGGTCGAGAGGATAGAAACGCATAAGAAACCGGACTATACGGAACGCATACTTAATACAGTCGGAGGGCCAATTGGAGTAATTAGAGGTAGCAAAAACCAGCGACGATAGAGAGAGGTTGAGACTGAGGGTGAGATTGAAAATAGACTGTGGCTCAAACATCACTGGGGTCAACCGCATCACGATCACAACGGATCACGTTAGTTGATACATTCGTACATAATTGAATAAACGGCGGGAGTTGGCATAAAATGGATCAGAAAGAACGACGTGTGAGCGAACAGTCATTACAAAGTACCAACGGACATACGGTGAACGGTAGTCCGAACAGTACCAGTGCCAATGGCGATAATATGAGTTATTCAATGTATGCAACCCAGGGGAATGTAAAAAGTCGTGGAGACTCGCCTCCATCGAAACGAGTGAGAAGCTCGACTTTCAACCCAAACGTGTACTTGCCATCGCAGCGCCAAGCGGTGGAGCCCAATTTCAGCTATGCACGGAGCTATAGTTCCAGTGCTCTCAATGAATACGACCAGCTGCATGGCGTTGACAAGCAGCTGAGACGGCAGCTGTCAACGTCGGCGTGCGAGAGCGATGAAGACGAGCGGTTCTTACGATTGGCGAGAGAGGCTCTTGTGGCGACCGCTAGTGGGGCTCGCAGCTCCACTAATTTGATGGTGGATCCCACCATTCAGGACCTACTCACAAGACTACAGTATGTATCGTCGCCACACGGAAATCCAATCAGGCGCTCCGATAAGATAAAGGCCAACGAGAACGGGCAGCTCATGATCCAAAATTTTTATCAAGATTTCCCCAACTTTAGTAATAACATATTCATGGAAAGTAGATTTGATAGTGCCTCCGGAAACAACGATCATCACAATGCACGCGCGGCGCACCAACCGTCAGAACATAATCATCATCATCATCCCGAGGAGTGGAACTTTTTGATTGGCGATCCATTGCATTTGGAACCAAAACCACAACCGCGACCTCAAGATCAAGTACAGCAACCCCAGTCCCTAGCGGACCACCGCCTATCTACCGTTTCCAGTTCATCGTCGCTAGCAGAAGACTCCATAGGCCAAAAAACAGGCAAAGACGACGAAGAGAGGAAGTTTCCATGTTCAAAGTGCTCCATGTCATTCCGCCGGTCGTCAGACCTCAAGCGCCACGAGAAACAGCATCTTTCAGTGCCGCCTAATATCTGCGACCTATGCGGCAAAGGTTTTGCCCGTAAGGATGCCCTCAAACGGCACGCCGGCACATTGACATGCAAGCGAAATGCCGACAGAAAGCTTTATACAGAAAACCTACAGCATCTCCGCGAGCACGATACTTACAAGTCTGACCCCAAATACGGATCTTTCGACTCGGACTGGCATTAGCTCATATACATCTAATACATATTCGTTTATCAAATGCTTTCTCTATCAGTTCATTATTTGCATTTCGCAAGCTCATATTGCACTCGAACTAACCTTAGAAGTCTCCAGTGTTATATATAATTCTAAGTCTTCAAATAACTATCACCTATACCCATGCACTTACATCTACACTTATACACCCATACACCCCATACTCTCACATCTACACCGATAGCTCACACCTAAAACCTACACCTATATTTTCACTCAGCATACAATATGAAGCATATGATTCACTCTGGGTCAAGGGATTTCAGTTCTCGGTGCCAGGCCGATGCTCCCGGCTCTACTTGATCCTGTTCACGCCCTGCTCCGATCCTTCTCTCCGATGTCCATCCTATCAATAATAGGACAACCTGCACTCGAGGTTTAGGTATACCTACCAGTAAGCTTCGGGTCAAGGGAATTACTACCGTTGCTCGTTAAACCGAGGAATAGCCAGCTTCGTCAACTCCGATAACGGCTTGCGCGCTTCCGTACCTTTCCGTACCAAAACGCACTAGTTTTTCCGAGCACTCACTGTCACAAAGCTTAAAGGTTAATTAGACTGGCCACAAGAAGACTGTTTTAAAAGACTTGAGACGTGTTCAGGGTATCCTGAGTCCACCGCAATACTCATATAAGGATCTATAGCAATAAGTGTTTCTCGAGCATTGTCTAATGGCCTAAACGGGACATCGATGACGTACATTGAGGTCGATAACATGGCTGCAACTAAAAGAAAGAAAATTTACCCTCGGCTTTAATTATCTCGTGCGGGCCATATGCTGCACAGGAATCGTAGAATATCAAAACTATATAAGAAAGCAATCTCCACTGTTTAGCGACGCACACGATGGTCAGTATCAGCCAAACTTATAAACATATAGTAAAAACAAATATCAACATGTCGCAGCACAGAGCCACCGCTAGGTTAAGTCAGTTATCGAATATATTGAGTCCCAACCTACTTGCAGGAAGTGGTGGGTTAAAAGTGGAAAAGCCATTCAGAATTGCTGTTGTTGGGTCAGGCAATTGGGGGACTACGATTGCCAAAGTCATTGCTGAAAACACGGCTGAGAGACCGGATCTCTTTGAGCCGCAAGTCAATATGTGGGTTTTCCAGGAAAAAATTGATGGGGCTAATTTGACAGATATTATAAACGAAAAACACGAGAATGTCAAGTACTTGCCAGGAGTCACTTTGCCAAGTAACTTGCACGCGGTGCCTGATCTCGTGGATACGGTTAAAGGTGCAGATTTGCTTGTTTTCAACTTACCCCACCAATTCTTGCCCAAAATCTGCCAGCAATTAAAAGGTAACTTGAAGCCAAATACGAGAGCAATCTCTTGTTTGAAAGGGTTAGAAGTGACACCAGAAGGGTGTAAGTTGTTATCTACATATATCACCGAAACCTTAGGTGTTGAGTGTGGTGCATTATCAGGTGCTAATTTGGCTCCTGAAGTCGCCAGGGGTAAATGGTCTGAGACCACCGTTGCGTACACGCTTCCTCGTGATTATAGAGGCCCCGGAAAGGATATCGACCAGGCTCTTTTGAAGGAGCTTTTCCACAGATCCTACTTCCATGTGAACGTTATCAGCGATGTAGCAGGTGTCTCGGTTGCGGGCGCCTTGAAGAATATCGTCGCTTTGGCGGTAGGTTTCGTTGAGGGACTCGGTTGGGGTGATAACGCTAAAGCTGCAGTTATGAGAGTTGGATTGATCGAAACAATGAAATTTTCTACCACTTTCTTCCCTGATTCCAAGAGTACTACTTTCACGAATGAATCGGCCGGTGTGGCTGATTTGATCACCACTTGCTCAGGCGGAAGAAATGTTAAGGTTGGCAGATACATGTCAGAAACAGGGGCCAGCGCCCAAGAAGCTGAGAAGAAGTTATTGAATGGCCAATCCTCCCAAGGTATCATAACTGCTAAAGAAGTTCACGATTTGTTGAGCAATGTTGGTAAGACCGGTGAATTTCCATTATTTGAAGCCACCTATCAAATCATATATGGTAACGAATCCATTCAAAATTTACCAAGCTTGTTGGAGAGGGACTAAATTTTGAGAAGCGATTCAAGGAAGGATGCTGAAATTGAAAAATAGTCATTCACTTCGTGTATTATAGATGAATACGCCTGCTAAACGATCTTTTTATTAGCAATCTCGGTAGCATATCATTGGTAGTGATAGTTAGTCATAAATAAAATTATAGAATTTACATTATTTGCTTCAATGTTATAATAACTAATCAACTTATCTTACATAAAAAGCTTCGTATCACTTGACTTCTGATTTTGCTCTCTTAGCCTCACTATCGAATCCCTGACTTGATCTCTTTTTTTCATGTTTGGCCCGATATTTAATGAGAAACTTCTCCATGAACATCTTAGAGTAATCTTTGATCTTTTTAAGCTTTGCATTGTCTAGTTCCTTTGGTGGCTTCGTTTCCGGATTTTTCTTCATCTCCTTGTTCACTAATGTTTTCACTAATTCTTTGGCGCATCCTTTAATATTGTCCCTACCAATCTCGCTCTCGTACTTTTTAAGGAAGTTTGGTACATGCTTAGCAAACGTTTTCGTCCACTGAATCTCGATTGGAACTGGTGGGGCAGGAACTGCTGCGGACTTTGCTTTTTTTGCCTTTTTCCGCTTTAAGGACTGTTTCTCTTTTTCTTTCTCAAGCTTCTCCAACTTCAACTGCGCTTCTAATGTCTTTTTTTCTTCTAACTCTTTTTGTGACTGCAAAATGAATTCTTGCAATAATCGCTCCTTCTGTTGGACCTCCTTAAATTGCTCTTCTCTTTCTTTCTTCAACCTCTCTTCTTCCCTACGGGCCAACTCCTCCTCAGTAAAGTTTCTACCATTACTATGCCCATTGATTCTTTTAACAGGTTCTGCAATCGGACCTTTAGGACCTTTTGGAACTTCTTTGGTTGGCTTTTCCCACTTGGAAATACCCAATTCAGCATGATAATAGTAGTTAGTTTGAGTGTTGGGATCAAAAGCCGTCTGCCACCCATCGGGTAATTCCTCAGCATCTTCAACAGTGTGTGGCTCAGCCGATCTACTTCTATCGGGTGATCTGGATCTAGCATTCCTGCCATATAAAGCTGGAGAGTCCGAATTGCCTTTCGTATTATTTTTGGGGATTCTGTACGCCATTTGCAATTTACCCCATTCCGTCAATAAGTCGGAGGATAATGCTCTCAAGTTTTCATCTTGGCTGTTCGAATTGAGGTCCTTAATTACATCTTCGATTTGAGATGATGAGATTTTATTCCTAGTCACCTTTGGCCATTTCCGTAAGATTATCAATATCTTGCCTATAAGCTCATCATCTTGATCTTTGAAATCTTTGATAGTCTGTGAAAGTGTCTTATATCCGTGAACTCGTATTATTGATGAATTTATGCTATCATCATTTGTCAAATATATCCGTTCTATTAATTTTTGCGTAATATTCAAATCTTGTACTCTCATCAAAGCACCCATAACCTTCGACACATCGTTTTCATTCAAAGCCTCAACCTCTATTGATCTTACAAAAGCCTCATTAATTATAGAATCGTCACTCTGTTGCTTCGACCTGAGATGCTTATTTTCTTTTAACCACTGTTTTTCTTGCTTGTGAGTTACGCCCAAAGCTTCGGATATCCCGTCTGGTAACAATAGAGCAGCATCCGTTTGGGTCTTACCTCCCATCCATTTTATACAATTTGGTTCACCACAGTAGCATGGCTGAGATTGAGCTCCATATCTGTCTACATTGTAATCGAATGTAATCTCTTCGCCCTTTTGAATAACCCTCTTCGAAAATATACCCATTCTAAGTTTGTCACCAACAACCCACTTGTCCACGTAAGCGTTTGGATTACAAGAATGGTTACAGAAACGGGCTAACGAACCTCTCATCGTAGCATCGATGAATGAATCCTTCTTCAACATCATAAAGTAAAAATGCTTCAATCCTTTCGTGTCGTAGTCGATCATTCGTTTCCTGAAAGACGGCTCATCGATTACTTCACCAACATATTCATAAATAAACCGAGACTCTGAAATATCCTGCTCAGCTCTTAAACCATATCCTTTGAGTTCAGTCTGGATTACAGCTACTTCGGCATATTCCTTCTTTTGAAACCTTTGATTCTGGCAGTCGTCCCCGCAGGTACAAAACTTATTACTACACTCTACCGACGTTACCCTGTTGATACAGTCAGAGTCTTCACCACAAGCCAAATTTCGCTGAAGCTCGGAGCTCCAGTTTTCAGAACATTCACAAGTCATATGCTCATGCTGGCCCGACGATCCAACATACTTATGTGAATATGTACATTCTGTGAGCTCTGTGAACGTTGTTCTAGCTTCCCTAGTCTTGTCTTCAGCGTCCAAGAATAATTGAGGTTTATATTGCCTCAGTTTTGATTCCGATTCTTCGCTATCTGACATCTTCTTTTGCCACTTTTACGTATCGACTGCTTATAAATATCTAACCAGCTCAAAAAAAAATGTATGTATCAACCTTAACTACCCTTTCTATGGGAAAACAAAAACCTAGAACTTTTCTTGAAATTAACGTTTCCGTCACTCGAATATAATCGTTAATGTACCAAAATTGGTTTAATATCTCACTAATATATTTACAAGACGTGATACCATTGTAGTTCTTGATGTGATTGAAATTTTGCCAAACATATTCATGAAAAGATTCATATTACACAAAACCAGTTCGCGATCATTCGTATATACTATAAGCTATGTTAATATGGTGCTAATTAGACTGCACAACTTTTCGTTAAAATCAGAACGTGTAGACGGATTCCGATCCAATTGCTGGTTACAATTAGACTGAAAGAGCTTGTTGACCTCATCCAATGAGTTTTCTATAGCACTAATAAGTCGTTTATCACCAAGGTTTCTAGTGGGCGAATAAACCTTCTTGATGACAGTCTTGTAGCTACTGGGATTCGCTGATGCCCCCAAAGAATTTTTCGACAGCCGGGTGCTAGTAGAAGTATTGGTATTATCCATATCTTTGAAGCCGTCAGTAAGCGAGCTCTGCAGCATTGGGGGGTCGTCGTTCGACATTGAGCTCTGTGTGGAACTGCCTTGAGGGGCATTAATAGAATTATCCGTAGTGTTGTTACCCTTCAGGCCGACGTTCATTTCAATAACTTTGATCTCTCTCGCCCGAAGACTAATGAAAACAGATCTCGAGATAACATTTTCGAATTCGCAATTATTTTGATAGAAAAGCAAGTCATTTTTCATGGAAGTCATCACCTGTGATTCTAACTTTGGGTTTATTGGACAAGATTGTAGAATGAACTCGGGCCTGAATTCATCTGCGAAAGCAACGTTCGGCGATAGTGGTATATGCTTGATTAGAGGAGGTAAGTCGTTACCTTTGGTGGATGAGGTGATCGTGCTTTCATCTTCGTAGCAACTTTCTGTTCCAATGTTGGAACTGTTTCCGGTCGCAACATTCTTATTGTCATTCGCATAATTGCTGCCACTAGTATAGGACTCTTTGTCAAAATGTACTGGCAGCACATCCAAAGTCTTATCGTCGATATTACAAGCGGCGATGCGCGATGTCATAATGAGGGAGCATTTGGACTTGATAGTGTTTCTATTGAACGAAGTAACATCCCTTATACTTTCACCTTTACCAGATGTTGGGGAAAGGAGGCTTGTTTTGGTTCTCTCGATTTTCCGCTCCTGCTGTTTTGCATCTTCATGTATTATTCCAATGCCGCTTTTTCTATGTCCATTGAAGTTAGTCGAATTATTGTATATATCAAGCATAGACTGGGTCCTGGATATTTTGTTACTGCCATTCAGGCTCATCAGAGGCAGGTTACCACTATTCGAGTTATAACTGTTATGGTGCCACATCATTTCATCATTTTCTAACGCAGGGGATGGGGTCCTCAACGACTGCACAGAATTCCGTTTAGAGAGACTGCTTAACATGGGGGCAGCAAAATCTGTTTCGTTACTCCACCCATGAATGCTAGAGCCCTGATTAGTAAAGGGTGTTTGATTGGGATTCTGTATCTGCTGATGATGATTACTCCCGAAAGAACTTTTCCATTTCTCCATAAAGCTTCCACCTAATTTGGATAATGAATAATTCGATGCGGAAGAAGATAAAGAAGACGTCAAGGAGGAGGATAAATAGGCCATTGACGGCGTCTTCGAGAGCGACGACCTCTGGGCCTGGGTATTCTGAGTAATGGGTATCATGCTTGTGCCGGTCTCAACCCTCGACTTATAGGGAGTCGTGGAAGTGCTTGGGGAAGACTTATATGGAATCTCCCATCCTTTATAGGAAGGTGTCGAATGATCTAATGAGTTTTCAGACGAACTGTAGGAGCTCGAGGTGGGTGCTTTTATAGGTATGGGTCTACTTGCCCCTGGCTCCGATGAGGTTGCAGTTTTAAGATCGCTGGCAGAAGTTGGCATGCCTGTGTTCGATTGCAAAGCAGATTGTGAAAGATAGGTCCCATTTTCAACACCGTCATAGGAATTGGGCCCTTCGATACTATTATTCTCAGATATTTTATGAATCGCATGAAAATTTCGTTCAGTATCAAGCTCCTTCAGCAGTTCAGTTTTCCCATTAGAATGTCCGTCGCGCAGACCATCCAAAATTGATAGCATCTCATTGTTTGGAATTAATCCATTCAATATAAATATTAATTTCTTTGCTACAACTGGATTACCGGTCATAACAATTACTCTTGAAATTTCGCGGGTACTGCTTGACTCTTTGGAATTACTGAAAGGTTTAACCGTCAACAGCTTTCTAAGCGGTATCAATAAGGCGAGTAGAGTAGCTAAGAAAGTTTTTGTTAACGAACAATCATTGTTTTGCGGCACTGGGAAATGAGTTTGATTGGCATTCGGAGAGCTGAAACCAGATGATGGACTTGAGTGACCATTCAGGGGATTATGAAATTGCGTATTGCTAATGAAGTTAACGGATACGTAAGGATTAGTAGTACTACCGCTGTTCATTGGTCTTCCATCTTTAAACTCCAACCAATTCAAAACTTCTAGAATCCAATTTATGAGTACTGTATTACTCTTAGAGACATCATTTAAAGAGCTCTTCATCAAAGAGTTCGAATTTATCAATTTCGGAATGTTGCTGTTGTAATGTATCAACTTAATTAACTTTATCAATTGATGGTTTAAGTCACTTTCATGCTGTAAAATGTAGCTGGGAAACTGAATCCTTTTATTTACAATATATGGACAGAAATTGGTGTGATGAGTAGGTGAACTATTTTGCAGACTTATGTTACTAAGATTCAAATCATTCACACTATTGTCCAAGGTCAAAATTAGCTTTTTAATTATCAATTTTTGGAGTACGATAAGATAATGGGAAATTTCATCCCAATTATTGAATATCACATCATTGATATCATTATTAAGTGACTCTAGTGGAATTATCAATCCGATTGAAAAACGACTATTGATATTATTCGACGATTTCCCACTAGATGCAGTTTGTTGGTTGTGTTTATACTGAGCGACATTGAAAGCATAATTTTTGATGGAGGTCTCTTTTATAGGTAATGCAGGGTGCGGCTCCCAGTCTTCGTCTATATGATCACTGCAACTGAAAACTTCGTAGTTATCAGATATCAGAAACAAACGAGTAACTAAAACCGATTGATTTGAGCCATATGTCAGATTATTTAAGGTCGGTAAGATGTGTATTTTAGTAGTGCAAAAAGACTCATTCGAAGGCAACCCACAACCAAACATGTAGTCATTTAATTCGTTGGTATTATGGTGTATCTTAGAAGTTAGGATATTTTTGCTACCAGCATTAGTAGACTCGTTTTGCTTCGATAAGGGAGATAATTTGGCCTCGCTGTTATTCGGATTATCATTATTTTGAGCAGCAGAGTCGTACAAAACTTGCTTTGATCTCAAATTACCACCATCTTGAGATACAATGATTCTAAAAAACTTGTTATTGAAGTGAAATGGTTTTAGTTGTAGCACATCCGACGTTCCATACAATATTTCCCTTGTGTAAGAATCTTCGTACGAGTTAATATTGTGGTAACTACCGTTATTGCTGTTAACAATATTGGACTTGTGTGTACTAGTACCATAACTGGCGGATACCTTGTTGGAATAATGACTGCCACCTGGATTCAAATCAAGGCTTGGAGGTTTCGTAGATGTCTGTTTGAATAAACGACCTAGCATCTTGTGTATCTGCAGTAATAAATTTGAAAATGTTTCTATTAATGATAGCTTCCCAACTGTTTCCTTGATAATATACCCAGCTTTAAAGACACATTATTAAACTCCTCAATTCATATATATGTTGTTTGTTTCTCAAGAGAACAGTTTCGGAAAGAGAATTCGTCTTGAGAATTTAAAGTTGCCCTCTTTCTGAGTGTTTATGTCCTAAGTCTAAAATTTTTGTAACTTACCACCTACTCGATTTTTCCCTAATTCTAAAATCAACTACGTATCAGCGGCAACTCAATAGTGGTTCAAGTGGTTTTGAAAATTTAGTGTGTTATCTAAATACAACTTCACAATAGCTACATGAAGTTCGCATTACTAAAAGGCCGTCTTCGTACATTTGGTTCATTACACGAATTAGAATACGATAAGCGAAATGCCAGAGAATATTGTTCGAGGCATAAAACCTGGACTATAGGTCTTTGAGACAATCTTCCACAACGTTCAACAAGATATCGGCGTGTTTCTTCTCAAAAACCAACATTGGCCGTAATCTGACTGCTGCATCGCCACAACCACCTATATTTAACCCTTTAGAACGGCAAGCCGCTAAAAAGGCGTTTCTATCGTGGGCATTAGCATTATCCCAAGCAATTAAAGTGCCTGTATTCTTTCCCCTGAGGTTTTTAACCTTTCCTGGGTGCTTCGCAAATAGAGACTCTAAGTTTGTGTATAAGTAATCTCCCACTTGAGCAGTTTTTTCAACGAGACCTTTCTTGGAGATTTCTTGGTAGATAGTTCTGGCAATTAGCGCCTTTGAAGGATCACCGCACCAGGTATTGAACTGTCTATATGGCTCATTTGGCTGCAAATCGGGGTTGCCAAAGTAAAAACCTGCTGCCTGGAATTTTTTTGAAAACGTTACCATATCCGGAGGAGTTGCTAGGTTCCAGTGTTCATGAGCCCAAAATTTTCCAGACGCCGCAACGCCGGTTTGGACTTCGTCAACAATCATCAATATCTCGTACTTCGTCAACAAATCTCTCAAGCCTTGAAAGAAATGGGGAGTGGCGTGGTTATCACCTCCCTCAGCCTGCACTGGCTCCACGATGAGCGCCGCTATCTTGTTAGGGGGATGCTCCTTGGTAATAATGTCTTCTAGTATTGCGAGACATTGCTCTTCTTCCCGCCTATTTTCTTCCGCAAACTCGTCTAATGGATACTTCAATTTGGGAAATGGCGCCTTGGGCCAAGGAAAAGCAGGAATGTCTAATTTATGAATTGCCTTTGATCTTGTTGCTGACAAAGATCCGAAAAGTCTTCCGTGAAAGCCTTTGTCAAATGATAGAATAACCATGTCGGACGATCCAGGAGTTTTGTTCTCCATTACTGATGATAACTCTTCGCTGGTAAAATCAATTGATCCTCTCAGCTTTGCGGCATGATACATGAATGCAGCCTTGAAAGCGGTCTCGTTGGCGCAGGACCCTGATAAAGCTGTCCATACCTTATTCATGCCCGGAGGAGCGGCTGCTAAAAGTCCCTCCTGTAGAATTTTGCCGTAATTGATCGAGGGAAAGCATGCCAACGCTGGCCGATTGACCAACGCATCAGTCATGACGTCCAGTTTCGCCGTTTTGATCAATTGCGGGTTATTGTACCCTAGTGCTATAGACGCAATCTGTGCGTATACATCAAGCAATTTATTTCCGTCCGCATCAGCAATGTAGTTTCCCTTGGAATTGAAGTAATCAGCAACAAACGATGCAGCCTTGTTATCGAATATCAGCCCGAGCTCGGCACTCAACTTCGCTCCTTCGGACCCTGGAATTTTTTCCGTGGTTATTTGCGGCCCCTGGGGTTCATCTGGGAAGTACTCTTCGCATACAGATGAATATTTTCTAATGGTTGCTAATAACCTATTGCGTCTTCCGCAAGTCCTTGCAATCTGAAGCATGTCGGTCCGAGATTAAGCTGTGGATATGGTGATAGGTGGTTAAATAAATCGTATTATAGTCAAAAAAAAAGCATTTATTGACCTTTTATATACCCTGTGATTAAACTTGGTATTGCAAAAAAACATGGACCTCGATTCCCGGCCTCTTAATACTGCCTCCTACATAGATTTCCGGACCTTGATCGGGAGCCCATTACTTCGTCTAATCGTAATAACTTCTTTGTTTTCGTATAGGCTACAAATACTGCTCAATTCACAAACAAGTTACCAATAAGGTACAAATCTGCTATAATCATAGCTAACCCGGTTGAGCCTACTGCATTTTATCAGATGCTTAACCATAGCCCTTTCAACATACACAAGGGTGGCCATAAACATATTCCACCAACGACGGCTTTGCCACCACCGCCTCCCATTGCCGTGTACTCTCTAAGCAAAATCTTGGCGTTTCTTGGTGGCTTCTATTCATATATATACTAGGGCCATGGTAGTTTTATGAAGCCATTAGATATGAACGTGACCGCACCTGAAATTACTATCTAGTTCAGATTCAACGAAATTTACAGAAATCATAAATTTAGAGCAGTAGGAAAAGATTTGAGCAGTAGAGGTTCAAAAAGTAAAATAATACAGAATATGACAGAAAATCGGCCTGAAGGACACAATTTGAAGAAGATTTTCAATAAATTGAGCGGACAACCAGCGTCATACTCAAGAAAATCTCTGTATACGTTTGGGAGAACGCTAGGAGCCGGATCGTTTGGTATTGTGAGATACGCACGCAACAACGAAACGAACGAGGAAGTGGCAGTGAAGATTATCTTGAAGAAGGCATTGAAAGGAAATGAACAAATTATCACGGACGAGTTGATGCTCTTGAAGGAATTGAAGCACCCGCACATTGTCGGATTCAGGGATTGGTTTGAGTCCAAGGATAAATTCTACATTGTCACGCAGTTGGCCACGGGAGGTGAATTGTTTGATCGTATAGTACAAGAAGGACGATTCACGGAGCACGATGCTTCGTTGGTGGTTGTGCAGATGCTCGAGGCGGTCAATTATTTGCACGGCCAGAATATCGTGCACAGAGATTTGAAGCCAGAAAACATTTTATACCTCAGCCCCGAGCCTAATTCAAACGTTGTATTGGCTGACTTCGGTATCGCAAAAAAGCTACAATCTCCCGATCAAAAGCTCACGTCTTCAGCCGGTTCATTCGGGTACGCGGCTCCAGAGGTGGTCATGGGAGCAGGTCACGGTAAAGAATGCGATATATGGTCTTTGGGCGTGATAACCTACACGTTATTATGCGGTTACTCGCCATTTCGATCTGAGAATGTGCGTGATTTCATTGAAGAAGTGAGAAACAACAACGCGGTCATATTTCATGCTGACTACTGGAAAGATGTTTCCAAAGACGCCCGTAGGTTTATCATCAAAGCATTGCAAGTCAACCCGGAAAAACGGCCCGATGCACAGACATTATTGAATGATCCATGGCTAGTATCTGTAGCTTCTCAACATAAGGATTTGGACTTACTTCCTAACTTGAAGGAAGGCTTTAACGCTAAGCGTAAATTCAGACAGGCCATAGCGATGGTTAGATTGAACAATCACGTCCAAAAATTAAAGTCGTTGCAGACTGAAGATGATGATGATCCAAATGAAATTGATTTGTTTGGTGACTCTGGTGTTATTCCGCAAGAACAGGCGCAGTCATCTTCTGAACATGAATCTCACTTGAAGGGTCCTCTACACTCGTGGAAATCTTTAAAATCGGCTCTTACATCTGCCGAGTCCGACGAGGCGAAGGCTTCCTTAACATCAACTGCACCTCCTAATAAGAAATCGGATCTTACTACTGCAGCTTTTGTCCAGTTAGTACATGCAGCCTCGGAGAACAAGGAACGGGTCACTAGCTATAAAGATGGAACTGATTAGATACGAGAACACGTGTAAGATATATCTCCTAGCTTTGTGAAAGATAACCGACGATTAATGCCTAATAACCTCAAGATATCAATACAAACAGTATTGACTGTCGATACGGAGCATGCATGGTGATATCATTCTCCCGTGATATATAGTTACCTGAAATTTCTCGGAAAAAAAAAAATTCAATGCATATGTGCCTTGTAAGCACGGATTTTGTCATTTCGATTGCATATGTATCTATGTGTGGCGTCGCCTCTCGTCACCAAAAAAGGCGCTGTTCGTACAGTTTTCCATGCACAGAAATAACCTTATTGTGTTACTTCCCTCGCCCCTATTTTAAGTGTACCTGGATCTACTTGTGTAGGTTTATGCGATCGCCCCGGGTTCCCGCTCAATTTTTTTGAGATTTAACACTAAGCTTGACTCCGTAGCATGCAGAAATTATACTTTGCCTTTTTAAATTACCCAGTATTTTGAAAGAATAAGTTGTCCAAGGCGGTTTGCCTCACTTATTGCCTGCGAAGTTTCAACGAGAGGTCTAGGGCTTGTTTCTGCTGCCGGTTTCTGCTAGTCGATGCCCCCGTTTGATTATTTTTTGCAGTATTATTGTTTCTCTAATTTTAGTAAGGGTAGCAGCCCGACATCTACGAAATACCAGTGCTTTCATCTTCAACACTTAGCAGTACGCACGTAGGTTGAGAAGCTGCGAATTATGTTTCTTTTAGTCTCTTTGGTGAGGAATGTCTAGATAATAGAGTTGACACGATCAGATAACGTAACGCTGCATAATAGGCCTGTGCTCTGTTTTCGCCCACACAAGTGACCCCAACTTAAGTGGGTTTTCCTATAACAGATTGTCTCAAAAGGTTAATCGGATTTAAGTGTTCGTTGAAGCACAATAACACTTGGTGTGCGCAGGCCGTGTTCATGAATAAGTAATTCGTTAGTCTAGACTTTAATTGTTCGGCTCAACATACCTCTTGGCGGGGTCGCAAACCTGGACAAAAACAGACGTTTTCGTTGAAGCTAAATATAGGTGAATAAGATGTTTTCCCAGGGACGTCAGCAATAACAGAGAAGTACAGTGGCTGTTTCGTAGTTGTTTCGGACGACCAGCTTCTTCGAGCCACAAATAGTTAAACTACAATTGAAGTGAGCTCGAAGCCCTATTGTCTCTCACCACTACTCCAGAAAGCATCTTAAAATTTCTGGAGATGAAAGTAAATAGCACCACATTTTATATTGCAGTCATACACAAATCATAAAAACGTAGTCATAGTAAAAGGTTAAGCATTATCATTAAAGTCTCTATAAGGTGTCACTAGTAGATAAAAGCTCTGATGGAAAGCCCAAGTTGAATTGACTATTTGGTTCAAGATCAAGGTAGTTGTTGTTCACATTCAAATCAAAGCCCGTCTCGTCGTTCAAAGGATCTAAAGTACTAATAGCAGAATCAAGCATCAAGGTGTTGAGCTCTGGGACTTCGTTCATGAACTCGGTAGTGGGGTCTGGCCTTTTCATATATAACGAAGATGGTTCCACTTCATCAACCGTAGAAGTCATTTCCCCAAGAACTGGAGATCCGGGAGACTTAGCAGGTTTGAAGTCATCTAATGATGACTTTTCGTTCGATTTCAAATGGCTGAACAAGGTGGAAGGTCTGGTATTAAAGCGGGTCAAATTAGGAGCGGAGAATGCTCTGGTTGACAATCCTTGATTCAAATCTGAACTGCTGAGCGTATTGTCGCTAAACATATTAAAGTTGTTATTTGGTAATGGTTGATTCAAGTTGAGGTCAAACGTATCTTGTTGTGGGACTGAATATTTCATGGTATCAATCTTTTGAGCCTCTTCAGACACTGATTGTGGTGTAATCATATTAGACTGTATCTCATTTACTTCCTTGCTAACCGAAGGGATTTGGTTCGGCAATACTAATCTTTCGTTCAAGCCCGATTGTGTGTCTTGAGGAGGAGAGATATCAAATCTCAATTGTTCCTGTGTTTCCAATTTGATTCTTTTATTAGAATCCGTAGTTGGAGAGTTTGGCAACGATGGAGGAGACTCGCTTGAGTTAGTGAGCGGCGTTTGATAACCGTTTGTCAGATGTGGTCTCGAATGTGTACGACGAGCCGATGTATAATCACTAGAATTCATGTGACTTTTAATATGTTCCCAGCACTTGTCACCGTAAGTCTTAGGTGTCAAGCCAGTGACAGACTTAAACACACGATGGAAGTGCCAAGCCGACAACTTAGACTTAGCAGCTAACTCCTTAAATCCGAGAACACCACCTCTTCTTCTCCTCTTCCTGTTGTTTGATAACCCGCTAGGGCTACTTTCCGAAGATCTGGAACCCTTTGGAGACTGTGGTTGAAAAATATTCATGGCAGCAGCCAATGCTAAATGTCTGCATGCTAAGTCCACTAACCTGTAGTGGTCAAAGTCATTCTTAGACAACGAAGTATTTTCAAAATCCTTAGAATACTTCCCATCCAAATTGACGACGGGAACTGACGACCTCCTACCGCCAATTGCTTGCATAATTTGTTCTTCATTAGTTTTCTTCGACTCTATAATGTTTTCCTTAATTTTCTCGTTATTCCTTTCCTCATTATCATCCAAAAGTGGGGGCAAAAACCCAATCAGTTTATTAATGTTGGCTACACAATCCACCAACATGTCGACGTCAACAGCTGGCGCCGAGAGAGGGTCACACGACTCGCATGCCACATATCCATGGTTCATGGCTTCCGACACCAGGTCGACAAATTTAATCTCAGACTTCAAGTTGGTCACCGGCCTTGCTTCACAGTCTGGGCGACAGAAGTATTTGTTGATTTTATTACACACATAAAACGACAGAGCTGCGAAAGGGTCGCTGAACTGGTAAGCTTTCCACTTCGTGGCTTCAGACGTATAAACCATTGTCAATTCTATGTTCACTAGATTAAGTATACTTAAACAGTTTTTTGGTTACTGGAATAGGCGATTGGTTGTCTTAGGATATGGCTCACTTTAATCAATAAAAGAACCGTTTCGCTTAATGACTAAGTAAATGTTGAAAATATCGAGGGAGTTCCAATACATATTTATACCAGGAGAATAATTAGAAATATCATGACAATTGTTACCCGACAAAATGGTCTAAGATATGAAATTCTATATGCATAAAAGCCTCCTCCCGGGCTAATAATAAGACATCGGGGTTCCGAAGGTGGCGCATTACAGCGCGTACATCACAGCGCATATGCACCATTAAGCAGGCAAGAAACCTTCGACGTAATAATATTGCATCATGGAAATCTTCTATTCTCATTTTTACTCCTTTAAATATTACGTAAGCATCATTCGATGGAAATCCACCGATGGGGTAGTGACCATAGAAGCCCTTGAACAATATCTTAGAGCGCAAAATCAATAGCGAAGGCTGTCTTGAGCATCAAGCCGTTCCAGCTATATCGCATATTCTTTCAAAGATTAGAAGGTGATCAACCTAGATAATAGAACATGAATATAAAGAATACGGCTTGTCTAAAACATGGGTGAAATGTAGTTTGAGGCGACTGCTAGCATTTAGTCGGATCCGAGGAAAAGTAGGCCCGCGCACACATGGAGACAGACCCTTGTAGGTCAGACGATGTGCTGGCACGTACAGTTGTGGGTGCACAGTACAGATTTGGTTTTTTTCAGCCTTTCTGAGACACATCTAACGCTTCGAGAACCCAAATTACGTAACTTTGGTATTGGGAGCCAGGGGAACTTCAGTCATGACGTCACGGATGACCTCAATTACCCATGTTCTTTCGGTTAGGTGAGGGCACACATGTTCACAGCCCAGGGTTTTGGCATAGGCCGTTAATTCAAAATTGGAGAGATTAGCAACAAGCGGACTTACAACTTTTTGCTATATCAGCGATAAGGTTGAGATAATTCGCTACATCGATTAGGTTGATGTGACTCGCGAAACTCACCTCTACCGGTACGAAAACTCATATCTGCAACAGAAATTGAGCACCGAAAGAAACTAATTCGTAAGCCTATTGGGATCAGAAATTCATTTTTCTACTTTCGGCATTAATGTAATTATATTATTGATCTTCCTGTACTACTTATGATGCAAACTATGAGAGATAAAAGTTGCAAGATTTAATAAAGTTTAATAAGAATGCGCCACATGTTACGCAAGGCAGCGTCGGAATTCAATCTGCAGAAGATTCCACGCGCTGACATTCCAGAAATTTGTACGCAGCAAAAGGCATCGCCACAAGTGTCTCAGATTTTGTGGCATCAATTAACACTGTCTGATATTTTGTGTCTGTCATACTGCTTTTTGTGGTATCAGCGTAGATATAAAACAACCCATGATGTAATGGTAACGTAATTAGCGTTGTCTTACAAATTTACTACGGAAGCCCGCCATCAGACAACTCGATCAACAGACGGAGCTCGTTACTATTGCCCCTTACGATTCAAGTTACAGACCTTTCAAATTTATGACGTACATACTCTCGAGAAACCTTGTTTCTATAAAGCCTATTTCAGGTTGTTCGGGTAAACTTCGGGAGCCGTTGAAAGAGAAGGTAAAATTTCATTGACACCTCTTGAAATTCGTCGTAACTGAACCGTTAGGCGCTAGATCCCCTTGAGGCGTCTTCCAAACTTAACGTATTGCTGTTGACGTCTGACCTGACCATCTTAGAATGTACCACATATCTGAAACTGCCTGGCTTCACTTTATCTTGAAATAGTAGTTATGTATATAAACTCGGTACGAAGTTCACTGACGCGCGATTTTGTAGACGTCACTCCCGGTCGTAAAGGGTAACTTTAGCCATATGTACTCTTTTATGGCGAATGCTCTATGCATGTTTGTGCCACTCGCTATCGTCTGTGGCAAGTAGTGTTTGGGGCGCCGCCTAACTCCGCCCTATTTCTATGTCTTAGGTTTTGACTATTGTGAAACAAAGACGACTAACACGCAATCTTTCATGCAGCGGAGGTGTTGCAGGTGCATTAGAGCGCATACATGTGGAATTTAGGCCTGCATGTACTTTGTTCTCCAGCTTGAACGAGGTCTTTTTCTACAAAATAGCACTTTAGCTCCAAGACACTGTCTAAGACCGCCTTAAGACCAAGGCAGAAGACTGCCTTTCGGTCCAATTTGCGGGCAAGCAGGAAAGCTTTCACAGACGTAGCCAAGTAAGCTTAGGTTTGTCTATGGGCGGGTGCTGGCCTTATCGTATATTTTTTGAAGAACCTAATCCAATGCAACCAAGACTTGGACAAGTAGAGTAACTAGCGCTGACGCAACAACGGATTTCCTCCAGCGCATTGCCAAGGCGGAATAAGAGCGCTATAGGGGTTTAGCTCCTCGTGGCGCTGACTTATGACATGGTCTGCTACATTCACTCTGGCTCGTACTTTTCGGGCATTGGGGGTTTCAGAAATCGCCACATACTTATAGTCATAGGTAAACCCGCCTTGGCTGTTCTTTGGGAAACCACCGCGATGATTTACGGTGTTGACCTTAGGCGTTTTTGTGTAATTCTCTTTTGTATGCGCTATTCTACTGGATAGGCCACAATTGGAATAATCATTTATAAACTATGGGCATAATGGATAGCTCAGAAGTCATCTCAGTACGACATGAAGGGCACCATCACGCAGCAAATGTCAAGTACGGGTATATAGTTTTCGGAATTTCCGTTGTTCATGGGATAATACTTGTTCTTTGCAAATATTTCTTTGACATAAGGTGGAGGAAGACAAGTCGAAGCAAGGCCGTGCTATATTCCCCATTATTCGTTACGATTGGGATATGGGCAGCAGCGCTACTCGTTCTTGGGGTCTTTCGCATTGACTTGAAAGTAAACTATTCGACCAGTATTAAGCGAT
The DNA here is from genome assembly GCA_030566065.1 of Debaryomyces robertsiae. NCBI lineage: Eukaryota > Fungi > Ascomycota > Pichiomycetes > Serinales > Debaryomycetaceae > Debaryomyces > Debaryomyces robertsiae. The sequence goes on from JAJMHL010000007.1 coordinate 279,912, forward strand.
TTGGGCGAATGGCCTATGTTCTCCTTCCGTTTGACATATTTCTCGCCACCAGGCCGAATATAACACCGCTTAAATACTTGGAATTGGTGGACCTACATAAATGGATGTCACGACTTATAATTGCTAGCTCATTTATTCATGGATGTGGTTATATTGTGAAATGGATTTCCCAAGGCACGTTTAATAAGTTCTTTAGATTATGGAATTTCCTTGGAGTTGTAGTATTTGCATTGTGCATACCATTGGTTATTATTTCCTTGAGGTTCTTCAGACGCAAAATCTACCAATACTTCTATATCTTGCATAACGTCACTGTGTGGCTGTTCGTGGTGTTGATTTGCTTACATGCTAGACCGGGCGTTGGTATTTACACTTTCATGTGCACCGCATTATTAGCATTCCAAATATACCAAAGACTAGCTAAATGCTATCCGAGTTCAGATATCAAAGTCATTGCGAAAGAAGGTTCGAATCTTGTTGTTGTGAGGATCCCGACGCCGGTTGGTTTTCCAACATGGTCCAGTGGTTCGCACGTACGGGTATCCTATTCGATGTCGAATTACAGGTCCTGGATATTACCGACACATCCTTATACCATTGCTTCTTGTACTGGTGCATCTACAATAGATTTGATTATAAATAAGACTAACAGGTTTGCATTGGAGTCCCATTCATCTTACACCTTGACAGGCCCTTTTCCATCTTTACCAAGTAGATTAGAAAGTATCTCTGGAATAAGCATAATACTTTGTGGCGGTTCAGGTATTTCTTATGCCCTCCCAATTTTCAAGACCCTCAAGGAATCCTCTTCCAGCGTTAGCCTTATTTGGTGTGTCAAAGATAAGAATGATTTATTTCTTTTGAGGACTCTAGACTTCAATGATAAAATTGCAGTTTATGTTACTGGCAACTTGCAAGACACCAATAGCACTTCTTCCGAATTTGACGAAGAAGGGTATGGGCTTCTAAACTACGACACTAACGATAATATAGAGTTACAATCTTTACTGTCTATTGGACCTTCTGCTGATTCATCCTCCGAGGCATTTGAGCCTCAGGTTAAAGCAAATCGCCCGCTCGCAAGTTATTCCCTCAATCAGGGACGGCCCAACTTGGACGTTATCTTGGAACCACTCGTGCCGTCGGAAGTCGCAGACGACAGTGCCCATGATAATTGGCTAATATCCTGTGGGCCTGAAAGTCTTGTAAGTCAGTCAAGACAATGGGCTCAAGCTCATAAAGTCAAATTCTCGTCTGAAGTTTACGAGATGTAGGTGATCTTACATTATTATATCAAAGTAAAATACACAAATAATCGAGACAAATGTAAGAAAATGCAAAAAAAAAAAAAAAAGCTCGCACTCAGGATCGAACTAAGGACCAACAGATTTGCAATCTGCTGCGCTACCGCTGCGCCATACGAGCAATCTCCGGTTTGAAAAGGCAGAGAAACCAAGTGAACATAATAAGTGTTAAAATGTAACATTTTGTTTTAGCGAAGTGACTTTTATTAGTTTTAGTATTATTCTTTCGAGAGATGAAGTGAAATGCTATGTCCGTCATAAACAATGATTTTCCGAAACTAGAGATAGCTAGTAGTCCAAGTCAGAAGTCGAAATTTACGATAAAGGACCTCGAACTTTTGAAGGATTCAAGTCGAGCATATCAACTGCCCTTGGCGGTTATTGGTCATGTTGATTTAAACGCTTTTTTTGCGCAGGTGGAGCAAATTAGGTTGAATTTGACCATCGACGACCCTGTCGTTTGTGCTCAGTGGTCGTCCTTGATTGCGGTCTCTTATGCGGCGAGGAAATTTGGCATCAATAGAATGGATACCATTAAATCCGCAAGGGCAAAATGTCCTAATCTTATAGTCGCACACGCAGCGGTGTTCAAGAAAGGTAATTCGTATTGGTCTTATGTGCAAGGGCTTCCAAGCCAAGACGTCCACAAAGTCCTGTTGGATCCTTACAGAAGGGAAAGTAGAAAAATTATGAAGGTTTTCAAAGAATTTTGTGATTTAGTGGAAAAGGCAAGCGTAGACGAATGTTACATGGATTTTGGAAGATTAGTGTATGACGAACTAGTAAACGCTTTTCCGCAGCTTTTGAGTGATGGCGACGATAGCAGCCTTCTACCGAGCGTGCCATCAACCTTACCTGATTCATTCTGTTGGGTAGGTGAAATTATTAAATCTGAAAACGAGCAATTAACTGTACACAAATATAATTTGGCTGATGCACAAACTTCAGAAGAAGTACAACCTATTGTAAAAGATTGGGATGATATTTGCATGTTGATAGGTTCGCAGCTATTGTTTAATGTGCGTATGCAAGTTTTTAAAGAGTTGGGGTACACTACGTCGGGCGGATTGGGTCGCAATAAGACGGTTGCTAAACTTGCAAGCGGGTTCTTCAAACCAGACAACCAGACAATCATCAGAAACTGTCTGATATTTAATTTTTTGAAAAACTTTCAACTAAATGATTTCAGCGGGATGGGAGGTAAGACGGGGGATATTATATTACAAAAACTTGAAATCCCTCCTGATTTTAACTCTGTGGCGTACATTAGAAGTAATTATACTCTAGATGCTCTCGTCAAGGAATTTTCAACAGATTCGGGGCTAGCTCAAAGAATATACGATTTAGTAAGAGGAGACAGTAAGCAGGAGTTGTCTTCAAGGACAGATATAAAGTCTATGATGTCGAGAAAAAACTTTGTTGGAAAATGCCATGTCAATACTTTGGATGCCGCCTATGACTGGATCAAAGTGTTTTCAGGAGATCTCTACAATCGTTTCATTGAACTAGACGACGAACAATTGAATCTCCTGATGCTGCAGCGATCGAACAGAGAAAAGGGTTATATTAGAAGGCCTAAAACTATGAGTCTTCAAATCACAACAACATCATATTCGAGACATTCAAAACAAGCACAAATACCGATTCTTAGGGACTTGGAGAAACTCAAAGAGAGTCTTGAATCATCGGGGCTTCGTCTACTAGTGAATCTTCTTGACTCTGCAACGAATGTTAGCAAACTAAACAATGGCATCAGTTTAAATGACTCACTTAAATCAGGTGCAGATTACTCGAAGATCAAAATAATATCGCTTGCAAATATCTCGTTGGTGGTATCAAATTTTGTTAAGAACACGGAGTCTAGTCTAATCGACTCGTTTGTGGGGCATGGCAGCGGTGATGATAGGCGTGATAATATCAAAAAAATGTTTGATGAAGTTGAACAAGAGTCACAAATAAAACGCGCTAGATTACATTCCGGTAGCATGAGTAATTTCTCAGCGGATAGTGACGGACCGTCTTCATATCATGAGCATTCTACAGCGAACCTAATTACATCGTCGTTGGCCAGCACGCCAAAAGCTGTAACAACAACTAAAGACAGGGGTATTCAACAAGTGGATAAAGACTATATAAATAATATGTTTGAAAAGTTTGCAGCCGATTCAAAACAACCAGCAAGGTCAAAAAGTCCAAAGACGCCAAACGAAAATAAAAGGTACAACATAATCGAGTCTTTACTGAGTGCGTCGGGTGATCTAAAGAAGTCCAAAGCAAAACTTACAGGCGAGGAGTTCTTGGACGTTTTAATAGAGAAAAAATATTGTTCTCAATGTGATAAAAGTGTTGACGACGTTTTGGAACATAGTGATTTCCATGCTGCGTTGGAACTTTCGCTGAAACTCAATGGCGAAGAGCCTGCACGGCGGAAAAACCTGATCTCTAATAGTGGTGGATCTGCTAAGAGGGATTCGAGGGGTAGTAGAATAAACAGAGGTCAGTCTACCTTGCCATTTTAGTTATATAGTTAATATCTAGACTATACAGTATTGTGCAACAAACCAATTTCGCGCTGAGAATATCTTTTCAAGAAGATACCAATATCTTTTCAAGAGGATAATATCGACAGCTTGGACGGCTAGTATAGAACGAGAACTCACAAGATAGAATGTCTAGGATATACGATAGAGCTTTACCTTTTGCGGATGCTTCAACCATCGGTAAGTTATTTGTTTCCTGGGAAGGATTTGCTTGAATACGCATTATGCGGGGTTGAACAAGTACTAACAGAACAAGTGAGGGCACACCAGAAGGACTCATACTTCGAGTCGACGTACCGCTCACAGATCCAAGACGTGCTACATTTGTTCACTGGACAAAGGTTTATTAACACACATCCGGAAGAGATTACGGTGGCGGCCAAATCTATATACCTAGTACTCACTACGTTATTAGGGGCAAGGACTTTGGGAGAAGAATATGTTGATCTCATATACGTCAGCAGGACGGGAAGACGGTTGCCTCTGTTTCTAGCTAAATTGGGTTTTATTTCGTCTTATGCATTGCTACCTTATTTGATCACAAGGCTCGTGAGGAAGTTCAAGCCAAAAGACGATAAAGAAGCCGAGAGTGGAAAAGACACCAAGAGTAGGTTTTTCTTGGAATTCCTATCGTCGTACCCAAAAGCTTTGGATGTATTCATGAATTTGCATATCGCTATATTCTATTTCAAAGGAGAATTCTACTCGTTATCGAAACGTGTGTTTGGCTTGAGATACGCATTTGGTCATAATAAGGATCCCAAAAAGTTGAAACAAGCCAGAGGCGACTACTCTTTCTTAGGGGGGATCATTTTACTTCAATTCTTTGTAAAGTCGCTAATCAAATTTAAGACCTACGTTGATGAGAGAAACAAAGCGGCGCCTGCTGACGACGAAGAACAGGATGAACGCAGTAATTCAGTCACTAGCATAGCCCAGTTGGAGAAATTCAGAGACAAGGTGACCGTTACTGATCTGTTTTATTCAAAAATCAATGTGGATTTGTCGAATCCCTACCATTTACCATACTTACCCGAAAGCTCGAGAACTTGTATGTTGTGTTTATCACCAATGACTAACCCTTCTGCTGCTTCCTGTGGTCATTTGTTCTGTTGGAATTGCATTGTCGATTGGATACGAGAACATCCTGAGTGTCCCTTGTGCAGACAACAATGTCTTGAACAGAACTTACTTCCGTTAAAGTAACGAGCCAAATTTTCAGGGCTTTGAATTATTCTGGATAGTCGATCTAGCATTGATTATTGTCAGTCTGGGTAGCATGTATATAATAGAAGCGTATATCATTTTTCACGTGACCTGAAATCAAAATATCGACAATAATTGACCGAAACCAAGTGAATATATATATACTATAATAGAGGTACAGCGATATGACTTCTAGGCAAGGGTTCAGTCTAGCGCACTCTAAAGATAGCCTTGAAGATGGATATCTTGAAAGACTAGAAAGCAATACTAGTGGGACTAAAAATGATAAGTATCACAAGTCGTTCAAACCTAATAAGCACAAGTCGTTCTTTTCTAGAATAGAGCTACAGATGAAAACAGGTATGACGGCGATTCAGGATTTAAGTGCTAGATATAAAAAAAGCGTCATTTTACTCCTCACTTTGCTTTGCCTCTCGATATTCACCAATACTCCATTCATCCCCCATTTTAGGACGTCCGACCCCAAGGTAGTTATAATACTAGCGGCCAACGAAGGTGGAGGGGTTTTGAAATGGAAGGGACCTCAAGAATGGTCGGTCGAAAGGTCTTCTATTGCGAACAAAAAACACTACGCGAGGCTACATGGCTATGGCTTGACAATCAAAGACATGACAATCAAAAAGAGATATTCTCACGAATGGCGAGAATCATGGGAGAAAGTCGATATCATTAAACAGGCCATGAGACAGTATCCTGGATCGGAGTGGTTCTGGTGGCTTGATTTACATACCTACATCATGGAGCCTCAAATTTCATTAGAATCGCATTTTTTGGACAATTTAGAAAACGCCACTTATAGAACATTAGAAACCTTCAACCCGCTCAACCTACCCATAGACTTACCCTACGTTGACTATAATAGCCCGATCGAAATGGTGATCACCCAGGACTGCGGCGGCTTTAACTTAGGCTCCTTCATGATGAGAAGATCTTCATGGTCTGAAATGCTTTTAGACTACTGGTGGGATCCAGCAATGTATGAACAAATGCATATGGCTTGGGAGCATAATGAGCAAGATGCTCTAGAGACTTTATACTCGTCCCAGCCTTGGATTAGAGAAAGAATTGGTTTCTTACCTTTAAGAAAAATTAATGCCTTCCCTCCCGGGGCCTGTTCCGAATATTCCAATGACCCTAGATATTTCTACAAACCCAGCGACTTTGTCATCAATATGGCTGGGTGCGAATGGGGCAGGGACTGTTGGGGCGAAATGGAGCACTTCAAAGCATTATCCAAGAGACTTCATAAGAAATGGTGGAAGTTTTGGTGATTAAATACTCATGAGTAATGGCGCAAACTCTGGTGCTATCAGAATTCAGAATATTCCAAACTCTAGTCTCATAACTCTCACAACAGTCTTTCAATCATTCTCTACTTCGTTATTGTAACAAAATCCCATGTACTAAAGTCAGTATGAATTCATTTTCAGGTCGTGTTATGTTCAGTTTATCTTGACAAATTTATATTCTTCGTAGATATACAGACAGACAGGCGTAATATACTTTCACGGGTGAAGAATCGTTGATATGTCCGATAATTTCTGGTTCAATGATGAAGCATTCCTTGGTGGCAATCAAGCTGCCAATAAATCCTCGAATAATGACAGTTTTTTGAATAATTTATTTGACCAAAACGTGGAACAACAACAAGCGCAACAAGCGCCCCAAGCACGATCGGGGACGCCACAAGATCCAATATCAACTAATAATACCGGAAGACAGACTATAGGAGTAGATCCAGTATCTCAAAACATAAACTCGGCTTCAATCATGGGCCAACAACAAAACATAAATCCACAGATGTACATGAGACAACAGCTGCAACCGCAGCAGTCAAGTCAAACACCCAGTAATCAGCAAAGCTTGAATCAAGGCAGGAAAGAGCAGCTATTAAGGATGAGGCAGCAAATAATGCAGCAGCAGATGTTACACGCTCAACAAAAACAGATGCAACAACAACAAGCCCCAAACGTATCTATGATGAACAATAATGACATTAATGCCCAAGCACAAGGGAGTATAAGACTTAAGGATGTGGATATGCATGATTCTTCGTCTCCTCAAGGCTACAATAAATCCCGAGTACCAACGCCTTCTCAGCAAACACCACTGATGGGGAGTATACCACAGCAACAGGCCCATCCCCCATTCGTGCAATCACAAGCTCAGCCTTCTGCCTCGTACACGTCTAGTCCAGCAACTAATATGGTTTCTCCTCGAGTGCATAACAATCAGGTACCCAACTCAACGCTTCAAAACTCAAATTCGTGGTACCCCAATTCTCAAGCACCTCCACAGATGTCGACCCAACAACAACCGCAGCTGCAAGGAAGTAAAGCACCGCCAGCACATATTGCTCAACTTCAAATTGAACTATTTTTGATGGTCTTAAATGATTTTATGAACCGCCGTGGCTCACCAATAGCCCATCCTCCGGTTGTTAATAATAAAAGGATAAATTTATTTTTTTTATACATCCTATCTCATAAACTTGGAGGCCCACAAGCATTGATCGAGTCACTACAAAATCCACAGAAGCAGCCCTCGCCATGGTCAATAATTTGTCAAAAATTAGGTCTTCTCGAGGGAATAAATGTTCAACAAGATTTGATAACCAAAGCGCAAATTGAGAAAGAGGTGGGAAACTGCTATATTCAATACTTGCTTCCCTACGAGCAATACAATAGTACTCCTGACGGCCAGAAGGATATTCAGCAAAGAAGACTTCATTTTCAAAAACAACTTCTTCAGCGATTTCAGCTGCTTCTGCAACAGCAGATGCAACAGAAATTTCCTTCGCCTAGTGCCCCTCAGGCTCCACAGCAACAGCAACATGCTCCTGTTGTCTCAGGAACAAACATGCAATCTCCTTTAGTGAACATTCCTCAATCACTTTCTCAACTGGCGCGTCAAAGTCCTATTATCGGACAAGCACCAACCCCTCAGCAACAGAGAAAGCTTTCTCGGGTCAGTAATCCCTCTAATCAAAACTCTCCAAATATTACTCAGTCGCCATATATGCAACAACAACAACAACAACAACAACAACAACAACAACAACAACAACAACAACAACAACAACAACAACAGCAACAACATAATCCACCACCTCAATTTCAACAACACCAGCAACAGCAAGTTTCACGTTCTGGAAGCATAGGCCAGCAATCTCATTTAAACTCACTAACGCCTCAAATGTATCAACAGGCTCAAATGCAAATGCAACCCCAAATGCAACTGCAACCCCTGCAGAAGCGACAACTGACAGGTTCGTCTAAGAATCAAAACTTAGATGCATCTCAGCTGGCACCTGAAAACTCTCCTAGTCTCTCGGGTCAAAGAGCTTCAATAAAGCCAGAGTCGGCTTCCCCTGACACTAGTGAAAGGTCAATGGAACGAAACGTAATCAAGGATTACATTCCAGTACGTAGGATACTTGACTCACATGGAGGTCTTGATATAAAGTCGCTATCAGCGGTTGCAGGTGAAATAGAAATTACAAAACCAGTATACTTGTTTGCACCCGAATTAGGTTCGATAAATGTGCATGCTTTGACGATGGCTTTGAAAAGCTATACATTGCCGAATGGCGGCGAAGTGATTAGTGCTTTAAATACATTGCTTGTAACCACTTCAGATGCAAGCTTCGCTTTCAAAGTCTCAGATTGTCCGGAATTGTTAGACTCCTTGGCAACTTTAGGACTAAAGACGCTCAATCAGATTACTGATGGCGTTATGAAGCAGCATACAAGTGAAGATTCGGCTAAACTTCCTTCAAGCAGTAACATAGATAAGATTTTTGATAAATATGTTAAAGCCGAGAATTCAAACTCCCTAGTTGAGGAGGATATCGGATTTGTCGTAAATTCGTTGACTGGTGATGTGGTTGACGAAGAATCCGATATGGAAATAGACGACGTTTTCTCTCCGTCAGGATGGGCGTCGTTATCTTCAACGGATAATAGTCCAGAAATTACCAAGAGGGAAGAAGAGTTTGGCTTTCATATTCCTGATTATATGTCGACTTTACTCGATTACAGGCAAGAGAACAAATATCACTTCAGTAAAATGCAAACAAAAAGTGCTGTGAATGACCAGATTATGTTGGTTGACCAATTAATAACTATAACCATGATTTTGCGGAATGTTTCATTTCCCGATGTCAATAAATCCAGGATGGCTAGGAATGAACTTTTCAAAAGCTTGATTTTCAAAATTGTGAAAGCTATCGCCTCCAGACCGCACAGTTTCGTGCTTCATAGAAAAAAATTATGCTTATTAAAGGACTGTCTCTTGATGTTGGAGAACATTGCTTATATTGTGGAATTATGTTCTTTTGAAGAAGCTTTTTTGGCCTTCATATTGGTTAGTTCTTTCGGGCCGAAACTTGAAGGCTACGCCATTCCCAAGGTAGATTTGGAAGTGTATTCATATCTCCCGTTCGCGATCGACACTTTCACTAAGTTGTTGGTTCGAGAACCGCACAACAGGTCACTATTGCAGGGTGTTTTGAGCGGAACCTTGAGTGTTGCGTCTTCTGCTTATTCCGGTGCCAAAAGTCTTGTCATTACTGAAGAGGATCGAAATGAAACTGGAATGCTTGCTCAAGCATATTTGAGGGGTGATAAAGAAAGCTTTGAGTCTGGAGCGCTTTTGACTAAGTCCTTCCAATTATTTATGAGTGTCATTCCTCTTGAGTTGAGCACTTTTGAGTTTTCGAAATTTGTTTTCGCAAGACCTTCAACGATACCTCAAGCTTTGTTTGGTTCTAAGCTTATTATTGATATGGTTCCGTCGGATGATGCAAGTTCGCCTCTAGGCAAGCTATCGTTATCTTGGATGAAATATAATAAAGTCTCATTACTCGGAAATTTATCAAGAACCTCGATGTCGTTGATTACTGAGACCGCCAAGCTTCCCCGTGCAAGCAGCGAGTATCATATTCTCACATTGGTGTTGACAAGATCATTCATTATGGTCAATTCCTTGATAAATGACGCCGCCATTGCTTATGAAATGGTGGGCATAGAGAATAACTTGAAAAATGAAATCAAAGACTTCTCTAGGTTGTCTCGGGTCATACCCGATCCCAAGGCAACCTTGGAGTTTCTACTATCACCCGCGATTGATCCTGGCATAAGCAAAGAAGTTCTCCGTCTTCTTGCACTATTAAAAAGAATATCAAAGGATTAGTTATGGCTGTATATATATAATTAAACCATCCGATGTAATATTATATTATTTTTTAATTTATCATTCAAAATTTACAGTATATTTTGCAATTAAAGCAAGGGTAGAAGTATTATTTTGTTACTTGAAAAGTCTCATTTATTTGACTTTTCTGTAATAATTTAACAAAACCCCGAAATATTTCAAAAACAATTTCGAGCTTATTCGTTCAATATTGGTAACCACGCATAATTAGCTTCAGCTCATAGCCAAAAATTATATGTTAATGAACTGTTCATTCCTGTGGTGCGTGTAGTCTGCAATTCGACTACTCGCCATTTTGCAGCCTACTGATCATTACTCCATGATCATTTACAACAAGAAACCAAATACCCTCAAAACTTTTCAATTTAGTCCATACTAACTTGAAAGGGGTCTACTAGTTTCAAAAAGGCACATCGCTAGCTAAGTGAGCGCTATATAAATCCAGAAGCGTCGAAGTTTTTGATAATTTGTACCTTGCCGCCAGATATAACCAGATATCACCAGATATCATAAGATTATTTGATTATGTAATCAATGATATCCTCGGCACACATCATAAGTCGACTTAGGTCGGTGGGGTAGCATTTGTAATGAATATTTATATGTATGTTTCTTCTTCTGTTGGACCAAGTATTCAATAAATCATATAGTCAGTGGAAGAGCATAAGGAAATGTCTTTTGTTGGAGGAGGAGCAGACTGTTCGGTAAACGGGAATGCTATTTCTCAGTTCAACAAACATACGCAGCAAGATCGATCATTACAAAGGCAGGCGGCAAATCAGCAGGGAATCGTCCAAAACGGACAAGGGTTCAAGCATGACAATACAATGAATGCCAGGGAAAGGCAAAATTTGGACCAATTCATGAATAATGGGCCTAGTCAGAATACTTTTCAGTTTCAACCCATGCGGCACGAATTGAACATGATTCAGAAAAATCATAATCAACCCAGCATGCATCCTAACTGGTCAAACGAGTTTCAGACCCACTCGCCCTCACCAATACACCAATCTGCACCAGCGATTACGAAGTCGAGTAGCCCCGCTAATGCCCAGTGGGCAACGGAATTTCAACAACCCATGGATCAGACTTTTGACCAACCACATCAGCCACAGCTCAATAATATGCCTACCATGAGAATGGGAGGCTACAGACCAATGATGGGTATGTCAATGATGGCAGGGGGAATGCATCAGCAACAAAGCCAGCCTCAACAGGTACAAGAACTCAACCAAGAACACCAGGTTGACTGGGATAACCAGTTTAAAGAAATCGAACAATTGGCTAATGAAACTAAAGATGCCGAATTAGAGTCGAAGGAGGCAGATCAACCTGAAATAGTTGTTGATGACAAGTATCAGGCAACCTTTCAGGAAGTGTGGGACAGTCTAAACTCAGAGGAAGTAGAGAACGATTTTATAAATCAACAGTACGAGGACTTCAAGCACTCTCAAATCGAAACAATGCCTGCAGATATGGCCCAATGGGAAAGGGATTTTGCCAAATATGCGTCAACGAGAGCACACTTCGGAGATTATAAGTTCGAAGATGCAAAGAACAACCAGTTTGCCGATTTGCCTAAAGAGCTGGATCCATACGAGATTGGCTTACAATTAATGGAAAACGGTGCTAAGTTATCTGAGGCCGCATTGGCATTCGAGGCAGCCATCCAAAGGAATGAGGGTCACATTGATGCATGGCTAAGATTGGGTGAAGTACAAACTCAGAACGAAAAGGAAATCGCTGGTATATCTGCGTTGGAAAAATGCTTAGAACTACACCCTGAAAACTCCGAGGCCTTGATGATGTTGGCCATTTCTTATATAAATGAAGGATACGATAATGCAGCATTTGCAACCCTTGAAAGGTGGATATCCACCAAGTACCCCCAAGTTGCCGAGAGGGCGCGTCAGCAAAACCCTACCATAGATGACGAAGACAGATTTTCATTAAATAAGAGAGTTACTGAGCTCTTTTTAAAAGCGGCTCAGCTATCCCCCAACCAGGCAAACATGGATCCCGATGTACAAATGGGACTAGGTGTCTTGTTTTACGCCAACGAAGATTTCGACAAAACCATTGATTGTTTTAAGGCTGCGTTGTCTATCAAGCCTGATGATGCTGTTTTGTGGAATAGGTTAGGTGCCTCCTTGGCCAATTCTAACCGTTCGGAGGAAGCCGTAAATGCTTATTTCAAAGCTTTGGAATTGAAGCCAGCATTTGTAAGAGCAAGATACAATTTAGGTGTATCGTGCATAAACATTGGCTGCTACAAAGAAGCCGCAGAACATTTGTTGAGTGGGTTATCCATGCATCAGGTTGAAGGTGTCGAGGACGCCTCTACCACTTTGAATCTCAATCAATCTTCTTCTTTAATGGAAACTTTGAAAAGGGCTTTCATTGCAATGGATAGGCGAGACTTATTAGAAGTCGTGAAACCAGGTATGGATATTAATCAATTTAGGGATGAATTCAACTTTTAGCAGTCTTATCTCTTGGTTTAGTAAATAGCTCGATATGACTTCACGTGACACCCCCAATATGAGTCAATCCGAAATTTTTCATTACTGTAATACTTTATAGTAGAATTTTAAGCGTACTTTAGCAAAACTTTACGCAAAAGTAGGTAGGGCAAGCACAATGACCTTCCCATTACTACCAAGGGCTTCGTCGCCTGTAGAAAAGGAAGATATCGAACGATTTTCTTTGATTGGACACTTCCTATTTCCCATTGAGTCAGTAAAAATAACGAAACACTTTTTACAAGAATTTCCCAATCATGTTGATGTGAGCATCGATACAACCAACAATACAGTTAATGTTGACGAGGTGGTAGAAATATTGAATAGCGGAGTGAAACAGGTATTCATTAAAGAATCGCAAGTGGACGAATTCATAGTGACCGGTGGCCTACCAAGTGCGAGGTTTGCTATCAAACTCGACTCAAAAGTGGTACCAGAGAATATTTTAAAAACAGATAGTGCTTTTGTATTCAAGTCAGAGCTTTCAAAGGAAGAGATCAGCAAGTATGGTCAAGAAGGAAACAGGCTTCTTTATTTTGACGGTCCTTCTGTTACGCAAGAGCTCGCAGCGAAGTTAGCTGGCGATAACGTTTATCCTATCATACCCAGTAAATTGCTAACGGAGAAACCATATGAAGCGGGAAAGATTTCCATTTCCACAGTATTTACAGCCGGCTTGGTAACGGACCGGCAGGATGGACTCTTCACCACATTGATAACTACACCTGCTCCATCCTACACTGCGTTGGGTATTGTATACTCGTCTGTCGAGTCTATTCGTGCAGCAATTGAAGAAGGCCAAGGAGTCTACCAATCACGTAAACGTCGCCAGGAATTATGGTATAAAGGTAAGACTAGCGGAGCTACCCAAAAATTAGTCAAATTAGAGAGGGACTGCGATTCTGACGTTGTCAAGTTCATCGTGGAACCAAGAGAGGGATATGGTTTTTGTCATTTGGATAAGAACTTCACTTGCTTCCACGACGGTGAATTGAATCAGAAAGGCCAAAGTTATGGTTATGGATTAAGCAAGCTAGATAGTACGTTACATAGTCGCTTCAAGTCTGCTCCTGAAGGGTCATATACCAAGAGATTGTTTAGTGATGGTTCATTATTGATTTCCAAATTGAAAGAGGAGTTGGATGAGTTGATAGAGGCTGGGCAAGGCTCCAAGAAAGACCCAAATGAAGTTGCTTGGGAGTGTGCGGACTTGTTTTATTTTGCTATGGCTTTTTGCATAAAGAATGGGGTAAGATTGGCTGACGTGGAAAGAAATTTGGATATCAAAAGCTCTAAGGTTACTAGACGTAAGGGTGATGCTAAGCCTAAGTACGTGGAGAAAAATCCCGCCGAGCCCGAAGTAACCATTGAGGAATACAAGATGAAGGCTATTTACGTCAACGACAAGTCAACTGATCCTAAAGATGTCGCCAGCGCGCTAAATAGACCTGTTCAAAAAACTGCTGATATCATGAAACTAGTTTTACCAATTATTGATAAGGTTAAAAAGGATGGTGATAAGGCACTTCTAGAACTTACCGCTAAGTTTGATGGAGTGGAGCTCCAATCTTCAATTTTGAAAGCGCCTTTTCCAGATGATGCTATGAAAATCACTCCCGAGATGAGGGATGCTATTGATTTGTCTATGGCTAATATCGAAAAATTCCATGCTGCTCAATTGCCCAAAGAAAAAATAATGACAGTAGAAACTTCTCCTGGCGTGTTCTGTTCTAGATTTGCAAAGCCTATTGAGAATGTCGGATTATACGTTCCGGGCGGTACCGCTGTCTTACCATCAACCGCTATGATGTTGGGAGTACCCGCCAAAGTGGCCGGATGCTCAAATATCGTTATTGCTTCTCCACCTTCGCGCTCTACTGGTAAATTGACACCCGAGGTTGTCTACGTGGCTCACAAGTTAGGAGCCAAGAGTATTGTCATGGCCGGAGGGGCTCAAGCTGTAACAGCTATGGCTTATGGTACTGAAAGTGTTGTTAAATGTGATAAAATTTTAGGACCGGGAAACCAATTTGTAACCGCCGCCAAAATGTATGTTCAAAACGATACACAAGCTTTGTGTTCAATTGATATGCCTGCTGGTCCTTCTGAGGTCTTAGTGATTGCTGATGAGTTTGCTGATCCAGACTTTGTTGCTAGCGATCTTTTGTCACAAGCCGAACATGGTGTAGACTCTCAGGTCATTCTAATTGGTGTCGGTTTGAGTAAAGACAAGTTAGAAGACATTGAAAAAGCCGTGAAAGGACAAGCAGAGGTATTACCCAGAAATGAGATTGTTGCTAAGTGTTTATCACATTCATATACATTATTGGTTGATACTTACGAGGAGGCCTTCAAGCTCTCAAATAGGTACGCCCCAGAACATTTGATTTTGCAAATTGAGAATGCTAAATCTTTTGTCCCCGACTACATAGAAAATGCTGGTTCGGTATTTGTGGGGGGCTTGTCACCAGAGTCTTGCGGCGATTACTCAAGTGGTACGAATCACACTTTGCCAACATATGGGTATGCTAGACAATATTCCGGTGTCAACACCGCCACGTTTCAAAAGTTCATTACTTCCCAAGATGTAACTAGAGAAGGATTGAACAGTATAGGAAAGGCCGTTATGACATTAGCTGAGGTCGAGGGCTTAGAAGCCCACAGAAATGCCGTTCATATTAGGATGGAGAAGCTAGGCTTATTATGAAAATTGTTTAACTACTTGATTAAGGCTTAGATTTAGTGGATGTAGATAATAAAAGTATGATGTCTAAAGTTTTGATGCATTAGACTTTAACTCTTCTCGTGAGTCATTCAATGCTTCATAAGTTTTGAATTCCATTCTTACGAAGCCCATTATAGCGCTTTTATTCATAAGCGGTAACAACTGAGCACCGAAAAAGCCTCCTATTTTGTTTTCGAAATCGATCCAGAAGTAAAGATTGGCGAAGCCAAACCAATATATTGAAGATTTTGGCCGACCAGTTGGCAAGTCATTCATTCCATAACCGCATCCTGTCAACGTGAAACCATCAGGAGAGAATCCTTCGGGAACTGGAAACTGATCAAACTCCATCTCGACTCCGCGCGGTAGGTGATTAGCCCTCGCATACTCAACCGTCTCAGACCTTAAAATACGCTTTCCTGTTTCGACGCAAAGCCCATAATTTAACCAGATTCTAATAAATTTTAAGTAGTCGCCAACTGTTCCAAAGCAACCCTGACCTCCCATATCAATGTCCGTTTTTAATGGAACAGAGTACTTGGATAAGTTGATGGTTTTCGTTCTCAGACTTAGCATATGAAGCCTCGACAACTTGGTAGATTCGTCGAGGTAAAAGGTACAAGAGTCCATACCAGCTGGATCAAAGATATTTTCCTTCAAATACTCGCCCAACTTCTTACCGGTGACGCTTTCAATTACCAATCCCACCCATTCAAAACCCTGTCCATAGGAGAATTTGGTCCCTGGTACGTGTAACAAAGGCATCTTTTTGTTGGTAAAGTATTCTGGGGAAGGGTTGATGCCGTTGATGTGAGGGTCCGTTTTGGCCAATATTGTATACTCATCGTTCAAAAACGGATAACTGAATCCAGAAGTATGTGTGAGCAAATGCCTCACAGTTATGTCGACTTCGGGTTTTCTAGGAGGCTTTATAAAGCTTCCATCTTTTTCGTTTACCACTCCCGGTTCAATGATCCCAATGTTGGCGATTTGAGGCACATAAATCTTGGCAGGAACGTCTAGATCGATTTTTTTCTGTTCGTAAAGCTGCAATGCTCCCATGGCTGTCATCGACTTCGTACATGAGAAAAACGATAAAGCATGTTCTGGTGTCAAAATCTCTTCTGTTTCCTGGTTACTGACGCCTTTTGCATTCAAGTAGATAGTACCTTTCTCATCAGTTATTCCAGCAACTATCCCATTTATTCTAGCTGGCTTATTCTCTCCCTTTGTGGTGGTCAAATCGCTGAGAATTTCATCAATTCCTTTAGCAAGCGCTTTTTCCTGATTTTCTGTGACTCTCATTCCTAAGCCTAGTCTAGTTCACCAATTTTAATATTCTGGAATTATGGGACATGGGACATATATATATATAGGTGTTGAAAAATGTGCCCCGCAAGTACAAATTTAAAAGTATTCCATATAGCAACTCAAATTTAACATCTTTCAACAGCTTGTGGTTTAGTGGTGTAGCGGCTATCACGTTTCGTTTACAAGTGAATTTCACAGTAAGCTCCGAAAAGGTCCCGAGTTCGATCCTCGGCTAAATCAAGTTGATTTTTTTTTTGCCTTTTGAGGCAAGGCTTTTGAGCTTTTGGAACCCTTGGTACTCTGGGCGATATAGGATGTTCACGACTAATTTTGCCGAAATTGACGAATCAAGCATAAATCGTTTATAACATTGAACTATAGAATTACAACTTAGAGCCGGTTACAAAACTAGTTCCTTGGTCAATTGATTTAAGCAAACCATCCAAAGCCACATCAACGAGCTTAGTCTCGGTGGAAGTCACGTTCAAGGATTCAAATGGATTGATGAATGAATCAATTTGGCCGTTTTTGAGGACTACAGGTACTGAGAAAAACTTAGAGCCCTTCAAGTGCTTGGAAACGAGGGCATCACCGTTGGGCACACCAGGCAAATAAACGAATGAAGAGTCTGGTATTTGGGCGTTGGTGACTCTACCGTTCAAAGAAGAAATCACCTGCTCGGCAAACCTGTACCCAGCGTAGGCCATGGACAAAGTGGCCGAACCAGCGCCGTTTTTCGCTTTGACGACCTCATCTCCGCCAAACTGCACCCTTTGGACAAAGGCATCATACTGGGCTTTTGAAAGTTTTGAAACTTTCGCGGCCACGTCTGGAGTAGCATTGAGGAGTGGGACAATAGTGTCGCCCGAATGGCCCCCAACTACTGAGATGCGGCCTCTTAAAGAGGAGGGAGGTTCTCCGATCAACTCACCCAAAAACGTTTCGGCCCGCACCGAGTCCAACGTCGTGACCCCAAAGAGCTTACGAGGGTTGAAGACCCCCAACTTCTTCAAGACTTCGGCCGCAATAGGCACCGTCGAGTTCACTGGGTTCGAAATAATCAACACAGCCGCATTGGGGCACGCCTTGCCCACGCTTGCAACGATATCCCGCACAATCGATGCGTTGATGTTAAATAAGTCCGCTCTAGTCATTCCCGGTTTTCTAGGCACTCCTGCCGGGATCACCACCAAATCCGAGCTGGCCAATGCCTGTTTGATAGTTTCTGTGTCTTCTTTGCTGCTGGGCTGATACCCTGTTACCACTGCTGGCGTACAAATATGCGACAAATCTGCTGCAACCCCCCTTGCATTCACCACGTCAAAAAGCGATAATTCGCTTACTTGAGGGTTCAACTTTAGTAACATTGATAATGGTTGACCAATGCCTCCCGCGGCTCCACAAACTGTAACTTTAACCATTGTAAGTATGATATTGCGTCCAGAGTAGCTCTTGTAAGCTCCAATACTTGTCCTTAAGTACTATTTAGTACCCCATCGCCATATCGTAGTCACATGGTGAATGTCCTCGGCACCATATGGAGGAGGGGAGCCCGCTAAGCCCGTTACATTCCGGCATTTGCTTGGATCTACCGATAAAGTCCGGCGACGTTTACGTAACCTGCAAAATCACTTTTTAATATTGCAATTTGGACATCAAATCGAAAAGTTACAAGTTAGGTCGAAATTTGCAGGTTAGCCTTCATGGCTGGCAAGGTTGCCATACTGCTTATTAGTGATTATGATAGCTGAGAGAACATAAATGGGTAGTTAACAGCCGCAATGGAATATTTGTACATCATCGGAGTTGTGATAGGACTCGTATGCTCTGTTAGTGGGATTGACTGCTCTGCTAAGGAGCTCCAGCCATACAATTTGGGGAGTTTTCGGGGAATTCATTCGGTGACGGAGTTGACAGACACGCCGCCCACACAGACCAACGTGACGTGGTATATCGGGGTGTGCGAGACCATTAACGAAGGGGTAGACCGGTGCCACAAGAACTCGGACTTATGTGGCATAAAGCTGATCAACGTGGAGAAGAACTCACACAAAGGGTCGTTGGTGTCGGAAATCGTTGGGTTCAACTCGAACTTGCAGAAGGAGTACCGTCCGTTCACCAAAGAGGGAGGCAGCAAAGAGGACGGCATAGAGATCTCATACAAAGGGGCAAACTGGGGCGATAATTTGGTGGATGCCCAAGTCAGGTTCATCTGTCCCCAAGCGTCAGACAAGGACGAGTTAGACAAGTTTGTTTTGCGCCGGTGGAACGGCAAAAGATTAAGAATCGACGTTAAGACAAAGGCTGCGTGTATTACTGGTAACAAGGACAAGAAAAAGCCGGACAAAAAAAAGGGCAAGGACGACAACGGCGAGTCCTGGGGCTGGTTCACGTGGATTTTCATCTTCTTAGTGTTGTTCTTGAGCATTTACATTGTGGGGGGCGCCTGGTTCCAGTACAGCAAGGGCAATGCTATTGATTTTCAAAGCGCATTGAGAGAAGTGTTGGAAAATTTCATCTCTTTGCTACGGGGGCTTCCCAGCTTTATTCGTGAAATCATCGAAAAGTTCACTGGTAACAGTAATAGAGGCGAGTATAGTGCAGTATAATTTGTATATATTCATTATTTATATGAAGACTGTTCTGTCACAGTCCTACATCCGTAACCTTCTTGTTTGACCCCATGTAAACTCCCTTGGTAACTATGGAGGGCTATATCGATACAGGCCCGAGCACGTGATTCTCTTCAATCATCATCTATGATTCATCAATTTGACTAAATAATACTTGAATAAAGCAGATTTAAGGGCACCTAGAAAGTTTCAGCATGGTGCTTACAGTTATCGAGAAAATAAACTCTTTACATCGTCATGAACGATTCTTTTCGTTCGAGTTTTTTCCCCCAAAAACCGATACGGGGTTTCGTAATTTGCTTGCCCGGTTGAATCGTATGCTGGCGTTGAGCCCTCTATTCATCACCATTACGTGGGGCGCTGGAGGTTCTACCAGCGAAAAGTCGATTGAATTGGCAGCAACATGTCAAAAAGAGATTGGATTGACAACAGTGTTGCATTTGACATGTACCAATACCAACAAGGAGATTATCGATGATGCTTTGAAAAAGGCAAAAGCGCAAGGAATCAGGAATATTTTAGCTTTAAGAGGCGATCCCCCTAGAGGCGAAGAATATTGGGTCCCGAATTGCGATTTTAATAATGCTGCCGACTTGGTAAGGTACATAAAACAGTGCTACGGAGACTATTTCTGTATTGGTGTCGCCGGTTATCCTGAAGGGCATGTTGAAGGATCTGATAATGCTGGGCAAGATCCTCGTAAAGACATTCCCTATTTAATCGAGAAGATTGAAGCTGGTGCTGATTATATTGTGACACAGATGTTTTTTGATGTCGATAAGTTCCTTTCTTACGAATCTTTACTAAGAAGCCACCCGCAGTTGAAAAATATCATTTTGATTCCAGGATTGATGCCAATCACAACTTACAGTGTTTTCACTAGGGCTACGAAGCTTTCACACGCCTCTGTTCCTTCTGACGTTCAGTCCAAGTTGCATATTTCTAGTCACAATGACGACTTGGTGAAGAAAATTGGAATCGATGTGGTTAGTGACATTATTGAGAAGATCGATCAGGGGACCGATAATCGTATTAAGGGCTATCATTTCTATTGTTTGAATTTAGAAAAAGCTGTCGCTTCTATCATAAATAACTCTAAGGTACTTTATCCAGTTATGGATTCTCACCAGGGAACGAGTCAGAACGAAGATGCAATTGCTTCTGACTCTGAAGACGAAACTGAACAAGATGACCCACCTAAAAGAAGAAAGTCATCCATCATCAATGAAAACGAATTGGCAGATGCGTCGACGGCTCAAAGGAAAATTGTTGGAAGGGCCTTGTTAGATGATAAAAGAACATTGGTGGACATTAGTAGAGGGAAAGGTGCGCTAGGAAAAGACGCAACCTGGGATGATTTTCCAAATGGTAGGTTCGGTGACTCCAATTCTCCGGCTTACGGAGAAATTGATGGCTATGGTCCCACTTTGAAGATTTACTCTCCAGAGGATGCGGCTCGTAAATGGGGTACCCCTGAGTCAATTAATGATATCATCAAACTTTTTGTGGGATATTTATCTGGGAAAATAGAATCGTTACCTTGGGTCGATGTGGAATTGTCTGCTGAAACAGCGTTAATTCAAGAAGAATTATTTGAAGTCAACCACAAAGGTTGGTTTTCGTTGGCATCCCAGCCAGCAGTAAATGGCTGTCTGTCTTTAGACAAAATATTTGGCTGGGGCCCTGGCGACGGAATCATTTATCAAAAATCGTTTGTTGAGATATTCGTGCCGAAGAAAGAATGGGACTCCATATTGTTACCCAAATTACAACAGTACTTTGATGACCAAACAATTACATACTATCGCGGTGATTCGAAAGGAAACATCGTGTCGAACTTACCAATACATAGGAAGCCTCACATCAGCAAAAACGCAATCACATGGGGCGTATTTCCTCTGAAGGAAGTATTACAGCCAACAATCATCGATCTCGAATCCTTTAAGGCCTGGAATGAAGAAGCGTTCATTTTATGGGTTGAATGGGCTAGGTGTTATAAAAAATCGTCGAAGTCATACGAACTATTGAACTCCATCAACGAGAACTATTATCTTGTGAGTCTAATCTCCCACGAGTTCCCTGATGAATACGCTTTGTGGAATCTCCTTTTGGATACAAAATGACTATTTAGAAGATTGTGGCGGCTATAGAATTTGCATCCAGGTATGTTGCAGCAACAATAATTAATACATTGCATACGTATAGATATTCAAATACCGACCTTAAAAATATATATCACTTTATTTATCTCAGGTACTGGACCTAAGTTGGACATTCAACATATCAATATGCTTATTGACAATGTCACTGTTCAATTGCTCTCCAAATTCCGGATCATTCTCATCGTGACCCAAGTATTGACACTGCGCTCCATTTAACATCAAGACTCCATTCATTACAAGCGTACCCTGAAAAACAATTAGCTTGCCCCCTAATGGAATACTCAACGGAGTACCGGTATTATTCGCTTTCCTTAAGAACGGCAACCTATCATTATATTCGTAGGCAAAGCAGTAGTTACCAGACCCGTCTTTCAATGTTAACCTATACACGTCACCATACCTCCTTTCTGTACCTGAAGAACCTTCACTTTGGTTATCCAAGTCAACTTCTCTGATGATTTTACTTGTCAAGTTCTTGTTGACTTTACTCACCCTATCCACGGACACACTATTTGGGTCTTCATATTGATGCCATTCGTCAAGTTGATTCAATTTAGACTTGGAAATATCACTTAGCTGAATTATGTGGAACAATATTGGAAACTTGGTGTAGGCTTGCTTATCCTGTAGGTATTCTTGAGCTTTGAAGCTATTGGTGCCCGCTCCGTCCAAATTATTCATTCTTGTTCAATCTTCATGGTATATTATTCGCAGTACGATATATCTTTTATGGGCAGAACCGCTTATTAGTGATAAATTATTAAGATAGCTGATATGGCTTCCTTGTTTGTTCCAGATGATGATGTGGAAGAGTATTCTCTGCCCAGGGATGAAAGTGTGGAAGTTGTTGAGTCGCCACAGGTATCAACTAATGGCATCAGTGCAAATCCAACAGGATGGCCAGAATCATCAATACCTGTGAGGAAGGAAGAGGCATCTGACACTCCAGTGTATCAGTCTAGAGAGGTTTGCTGCTCATTGCCCTTGAAGTTCCATCAGGAGATAGTGGAGAGTATGTTATCTAAAGATGGCCTTTTGATACTAGGCAGAGGATTAGGGTGGGAGCTCATTACCGCAAATTTGTTGCACGCTCTTAGTACTCCGGCTGTAGACCTTCGACATGGTGGGAAACAAAAGAAGAGTTTGTTGATATTGCTCAATGCGAGGGAGGAAGAGACATTCAAGGTTGCGGAAGATTTAATTGATCTTCGGTGGATTAACAACTGTAAGAGCGAGGTTAAAGACACTGGTCTCGAAGATCCTCCTTTAACTAACATTGGAGGCGAATCAATGACTGTTGACAAAAGAAAAAGGGTCTACGAGGCCGGCGGTATTGTTTCTGTTACTTCTAGGATATTCGTGGTTGATTTACTAGCCGGTGTAATATCTCCTCACGACATCACAGGCCTATTCATTCTACACGCAGAAAGAATCCGAGAAACTTCAAATGAATCATTCATTGTGAATTTGTATCGTGACGAGAACGACTGGGGATTTGTCAAAGCAGTTTCCGATGAACCTGAATCATTTACGGGCTTCACACCACTTGCCACGAAGCTCAAGGTTTTAAGATTGACTGATGTGTTTCTTTGGCCCCGGTTTCACGTTGAAGTTTCATCGTCGTTGAATTTTAGGAGTAAGAATCTTCCAAGTCGTCAGAAGCAAGAATTAGAAAAGAGGAGGTTTGTAACAGAAATCAACACTAACTTATCATATAAAATGAACAAAATCCAAGCGGCCATTTTGTCGTGCATTCAGGCCTGTCTCCTGGAATTGAAGAGACATAACCCGCTGTTGGTGACCGAGTATTGGGATATGGAAAACATACATGATTCTGATTTCGTGCCTCGTATAAGGCTCTCCTTGGATTCTCAGTGGCATCGTATATCATGGACGTCGAAACAACTAGTATATGACTTGACCACCTTGAAGGACCTTCTCAAGTATTTACTTATTTTGGACTCATTGAGCTTTTATCAATGTGTACAAGAGATCATTGACCTTAATATCAAGAGTACTGGTAATGATGTCATGGGCTCTGGAAGTATGAGTCCGTGGTTGAACTTGGAGGAAGCTAACACTATCATAGCATATGCTAAGGAAAGAGCACTTGGTAAAATGATGGTCTCCAAAACCAAACAGATTCCTATAGACGTGGACAATGAGGACGCAATTGAACAGGCTGATGTGCCCATTCCGGAACTGGACACAGAAACTCAGGAGGAATATGTATTGGAAGAGCTTCCCAAGTGGCATCAGCTAGGAATATTGATAGATGACATAATGTACGAGAAATCCCATAATGCGCTGAGCAATGGTCCTATAGTAATTATGTGCTCCGACAACAGGACCGTGAAGCAATTGAGCTATCTTATATCCAACATGAGGGATGAAAGTGGCACATCTACTGGAAGAAAAACGTTCAGTAGCAGAGGATTTATGGTGAGTAAATTATATGATTATCTAGAGTGGAAGGAATTCACCTCGTTGACAAAGAGAATCAATACTGAGCTTGAAACCAATCAATTAAAAGAATCAGCAGATAATGATGGCATGAAGGCCGAGAAGGAAGGGGAAGAACTTAATACGTCAAAGACATTTTCGAGAGGAAGAGGTATAGTAAGCAAGAGACGAAGAACGAGAGGAGCTTCTTCAGTTGCCAATGTTAGCAGGTTATATTCAGGGACCCTGAGAGGAGGTAGCAATGAAGCAGTGGAGCTAGATCCTGCCATTGTAGATAATTTGAAAAACGAAATCGACGAGGACTCTCTACTTAATGATAACACTAATAAAGCGGTACCGGACGAACAAGGTGGTGGGTTTCTCTTAGATGAACCCGTCGGTCCCCAACTAGTTGGCGATGATGCCTACGCTGAACATAAGCAAAGCTCTAACTCCAGCGAGTTTATCTTTGAGCATGTTGATAAAGACGATCAAATACTTATTGAGACATACAATGATCGAACAAACGATTCGTTGCTCCAAGAGCTTTCGCCATCATACATTATAATGTATGAACCCAATTTGTCATTCATTAGGCGGGTAGAAATATACCAAGCCGTTAACAAAGAGTCGCCAGCAAAGACTTTTTTTATGTACTATGGCACGTCTGTGGAAGAGCAGAAACATTTAATGCGAATCAAGAAAGAAAAAGAAGCTTTTACCAAGTTAATCAGGGAGAAAGCTACATTGGGTAAGCATTTTGAAACTTCCCAAGACAATTTTAAGTTTCAACTTCAAAGGCATCAAGTTGCGAACACCAGAATTGCTGGTGGAGCCAATTTTAGAACGGAAGAGGATGAAATGAGGGTTGTCGTGGATGTAAGAGAATTTAGGTCTTCGTTGCCAAATTTATTGTACCGAGTTGGCATAAAGGTAATTCCATGTATGATTACCGTGGGGGATTATATTTTATCTCCAAAAATATGCATCGAAAGAAAAGCCATACCTGATTTGATTGCAAGTTTTAAAAGCGGAAGGCTTTACACTCAATGTGAGCAAATGTTTCGTCACTACGAATTGCCTACTCTTTTGATTGAATTCGATGAAAGCAAGTCATTTTCATTTGAACCTTTCTCCGACTTGCGAAACTACAGAACCAATGCAGCCAATCCTATTGCAACTAAGCTTTTACAGCAAGATATACAATCGAAACTAGTGATGCTTTTGATTTCTTTTCCGAAGTTGAAAATAATATGGTCTTCGTCGCCATACGAAACTGCGCAAATATTTCTTGAACTCAAAGCAAATCAAGAGGAACCCGATGTTAGTGCTTCCGTTGCAAAGGGTGTGAATACTACTATAAAAATTCAAAATGGTGATCCTCCACTCTACAATGACAATGCAATAGACCTAATTCAAAATATTCCTGGAATTAACAACGTCAATTATTTCCGAATCATTGAAAAAGTCCGAAGCATTGAGGAGTTAGTTAAGCTCCCTGAGGAGGCATTTACGGAAATGATCGGGATAGAGAACGGTAAAAAGGCTTTCAAATTCATTCATCGTTCTGTCAAGTAGTTATAATCGATGTTTTCCATAATCACGTGCCAATATTTACAAAACTACCTAATACGGTACGTGCTGCTAGACTAAAAGCTTAGCGACTTGACCAAAATTCCATTGGTATAAGGGATAGCAACTCCTTCAAAGATTATGCCCATTTGATTTCAAACCTGAATAGCTGTCCACCTTGGGAGCTTCATAATGCGGGGCAGAAACTCTAGTTCGCAAGCATATAGCAATCCTTATCCAAATGTGAACTTTTCAAATGGATCTAGTAAGACCAAACATCTGTATTTGGAGTTCAAATTCTTGTACTTCAAAATACAGAAATTGATTAATAAAAGGGTTGTCTTGAGTCTAAAGTATGAACAGTTGAAGATGCCAGGAATTCATACTACAGTGATGAAACCGCTAGCGACCAGGATAATAGAATTAGCTTCAACCGCAAATCTAGCCAAAAGACTCGGTAGAACACCTCACGTAATACCAACAGGCACTTCATATCAGACACCAAGGTTCGGGCCTCAGCAGAATTTGGTTTATACAAACGATGTGCCGGCGGACCTGAAATTGTCAATAGAATTGGTATTCATTCTTTTGCTATTGAGGTATGAGTTTATGATTCAGTCGGAAAACAACTTAATCAAATATGATCTTCTAAATACCAAGGCGGTAATATGCGAGATCCTTGCTATTAGAATGCTACGGGAGTATAAAGCTTACAATAGGGTGAACTTACTATTTGTAAGCCCCATGGATAATGACTATTTCAATGGCTCGCGGCTAGGCAAGAACTCAATAACCACATGCAATACTTTAGAGCTCTCAGTTCTCTCGAAATCAAAAAAATTTCTATCACAGCCTATCATAATTCAGATACTTGAAAGGTTTTATAGTGGAGAATTGGTAGTCAAGAGAAATAATAATAATGTAAATGATTCAATAGTGAAAACGTTGCTTGATGTGAACCCAAGAATTAAAAATTTGGAAGAACAATCCATTCTATTGCATGATAAGGGTGATAATACAATCATCAATTATCACTTTAATAAGCTCTCTTTGAAAAAAATTGCCATGAGGGCTATCATTGTGCCCAAATATCAATCTCTTGTCACACACATGAAATTACTTTTTTTTACTTGCTTACATTTTTTGTTGATCATGGAACATAGAAATGGTTTAGTCTGTTCAGCGTATACCAAGAAAATGATGGCATTAGTTGAGGTGGTATATTGGCTTCTAGCCTTTAACTTCAACTTTGAATTTATACTAAAAGTTTGCAACATAGACTCGAAGTTTTTAAGAAAAGTAATATGGATGTATATTGACTTGGTACTTCTATTGCTAATTGACTTGGCGTTGGCGTTAAAAACGCTATCGCTACTTGGAAAGGTAAGGCCCGGATCATATTACGACTTTTTCAGTCTTATATCAATTGTTTTGATACCTAGAATATTATCGGTGTTCAACAACTATGAGTTTTTCAACATGATCATTTTATCGTTCAAGAAGATGTCATGGAAACTAATTGGATTGTTTTTTTTGTTCATTTCTTTGATCAGTGGATTTTACCTAACGTTTATTTCCTTAGCGATAAATCGATCGAGCGAGGACATTGCATTTGATATGTTAAAAATATTCTTCGGCTTTACTCCTGCAGTATGGAGTAATTGGGATAGCTATAACAATTTGGGAAGGACAATTCAAATGGGATACTTATTCTTAAGTCAATTTATTATCGCAACTATTCTAGCGATTGTCTTGAGTCAAGTGTTCTCAAAGGTAGCGTCAACTAACAGGGAAGAGTTTTCATATTCCAAATCGGCGAATTTGATCATATTTTTTCAAACGTCAGATTTGTACTACGAAGGCAGTATTCGAGGACAACGCAGTAAGTTTACTAGAATAGTGCTCACTCTCATGAGTTTATTCAAGCTCCCTATAATATTAGCGATTTTCACTTACGAATTGGCAATTGCTCATTTTAGTTCGTTCAAAAGACTGAACGACTCGAAGCAATTCACATTCTTGAATAAAGAACAGGATTTCTATCAGGATGCTGATTTAATTAATATGAATGGCTTTGACGACGATACAGATGTTAGCTCTATCATGTTAAGGTCGAGAAACAACTCGACATTCCAGCCTAAAGGAAGCAGGAAATTTAGCCATCTCGAGAACAATAACAATACTTGTAACCATCTATTCAACAACTTGGCCCCTACGAAGTCCATAAGTACTTTGGGTAACTTCAGGAGCGCATCTACTGATTCTTTGCTCATCGATGAAGTTTTGATCAAAAAATATACAGCTAACGGAGGCGCCAATCTTTTTTCACATACTCCGACTACTCAGACATTAGACATAGCCAGGCAAAACACTTCAGAGTTTCAGCCCCAATCGGCACCGCAATCTAAGAGGTTAGCGGATAGGAAATCTGCGACTAGCATGACGCATTCTCACTCCAATGCCACCTTCAGGGGTCCTTCACGTAAGATAAAGAAACGGAAGAAAAATGGCAACAGCGAGATCATGAATAAATTGACAAGACTTGAATTTCTAATCAGCAGCATATGTAGTAATTCGCATCCTGACGATACGATCGAGTACGAACAACCCCAGCAAATTTATGACGAGTCCATCGTACAGGAGGCGAACGAGGACGATTCCTGCTCAGTGGTCAGAAACGAGGCTTACCACAGCAATTTAGGAGAGATATACCAGATAAATGAGGTTTCACTCGACGACATGGTTCTGCTAAATTCTATTGAAAAGGAAGACGAACAGGATGAACAGGATGAAGAAGACGAAGAATACGAAGAAGAAGAACAAGGTAGAGAAAATACAATAGAACCCGAAGATGATATGGACCCCGACTCCGAAACCTCCACAGAAGTGGCTTCCGACGATACCTTCTGAGGACTAGCAAATAACCAAATCTCGTTGAAGCTACTTGACTTTCAAATCATATGCATCCATTTTGCAGCTAAATAGCCCCACTGTACAGTAAACAGACTCTATCCCAGATCACACCGGGCAGGCTATATCCATATCCATCTCTATATCCATAGCTATATCTATATTTATGTATCTACGCATATGAGCCCCTTTGTTGTCTTGTATGTCATTGAACCTTGCCGTGTATTCGCTTTTTAAAACAGTAGTAGTAATTTAGCAAGTGCTTATAATTTGCACCCTTGTTATTCGTTGAAAACTCGGTGTTTCGGTTGTATCCGTTTTGTGTCATCTCCATTATTCGAAAATTTTCTGCCTATGATCTCAGCGTTATACTATCAGCAACGACTATTAGTGGACGATTGTAAAATCCAGACTTATAGATATTTGTAAGATATTTCAGACGTTCAAGAATAAAAGAGGAGAGCCTCGGAGGATATTGAACACATCTTAAACGGCTCCGTCTTGAATTTGAAATTTCGAGAGCAGTTTAAAGACAATTGTATGTACATAGAGAAGAATAGATTCATCGATGCCTCATAATATAATCAACACAGATATGACACAGAAATTTGACATTACCAATAATCACATACAAATTGGCGGTAGGAAATCGAAGTTGGCGGTGGTGCAGTCGGAAATAGTGAAAAGCATTATCGTTGAAAAATATCCCGAGTTGAGCTGCTCGGTGCTAGCATTAAGTACGTTAGGGGACAAAGTACAGAGCAAGCCACTCTACTCTTTTGGAGGGAAAGCCTTGTGGACCAAGGAGTTGGAGATATTGTTGTTGGGACAAGTGGATGAGTATCCGCAGTTGGACTTGATTGTGCACTCGCTCAAAGACATGCCAACGAACTTGCCTGAAGAGTTTGAGTTGGGGTGCGTATTAAACCGGGAAGACCCCAGGGATGCACTCGTGATGAAAAAGGGGTCAAGCTACAAATCTTTGAGCGATTTGCCTGACGGGGCTCTTGTAGGGACCTCTTCTGTGAGGAGGTCTGCCCAATTATTGAAAAACCATCCCAAGTTGAAGTTCGAGTCCGTCAGGGGAAACATAAATACACGTTTGAACAAGCTTGATGACGAGAACTCACCTTTCGAATGTTTGTTGTTAGCAGCGGCCGGTTTGGAGAGGGTCGGGTTGGGCTCCAGAATTAGTGCCCGTTTGGAACCTCCAGAAATGTACTACGCTGTCGGCCAAGGGGCCCTCGGTGTAGAGATTAAAAAGGGCGACAAGAAAATGCTTGACCTTTTGAGGACACTCGAAGATTTACCCACCACTTACCGCTGCCTTGCCGAAAGATCGTTAATGCGTCACCTTGAAGGAGGATGCTCAGTGCCTATTGGAGTCCACTCCTCCTACGATTCGGTCACCAGCACCCTAGTATTGAGAGGAATCATCGTGAGTCCCGATGGCACCGAACACGTGCAGGACGAATACAGCCAGGTTGTCAAGACCAAACTTGATGCCGACGAAGTCGGCGTCAAGTTGGGTGACATCTTGACGGCAAAAGGCGGTAAGAAGATCCTTGATAACGTGGACTTTGAGAGAATAAATCAGCCTCCTCGTAACCAGCCTCCTGGTCCCACATTTGCATGAAATCTACATTAATAGCAAACTACTGGGTCCGTTGTGCGACTCGCTACCATTTCGTTATTCTTGACTATTGCATTGCTTACATTAATTTCCTGTTAATACTTTTCCAAAATCTTCTTTAATATATGTATATTATCAGTCGCCTATCTTCAAGTGTCTAGTAGTACTTGCTGAATATATAACCATCTCGATATAGATCTGAAGCTATTATAGTATCATTGGTCAAGAGTGTCGCTCGTACATATGTAACCGAGTATCGGATGTTCCAGATATTTCTTTTTTTGGAACCATCTTCGCTCGTTCCCGTCGTTTAAATTTTTCTACTATACGAAGACCGTGAAATATTTATATACTCAATAATAACAAATTATTTGTTTTTAGTCTGAAGCTCAGAAGTTTACATTATTCTTTGTATCAACACTCCGAGTGATTAGTAGTTGAAGGAGGAAACCATGGATATTGTGTTAGAGATTTGCGATTATTTTTTGTTAGATAAATTCTACTCGAGTTTGGTGCCAAGGACATGTGAGGGACGTCTCCAGCAGTCGATAGAGAAACTCGGAATACAGAATTTGGTAGAAAACTTCTATGGTGGCTACGGTACTAGGGGTAATGGCACGTTAACCGGAAAGTCGCTGCTCGCCAACTTGCCGTTGCCATTAACGGTGTTAATAAATAAAGTACAGGCGCTCCAGAGGCCGGAGGAGGTGTACGGAGACATTCCCAAGTTTTTGCCTCTCAATTCGTACACGAATGAGTCTTTGCTCTTGAGGTCGAACATTTTCAGACAGAGCTTGTCGATTTTTGTGATCACCGCTCTTTTCGGGTGGCTTTTATACTTTGCGGTAGCGTCATTCTCGTATTTGACTGTTTTTGACAAAAAGATTTTCAACCATCCCAGGTACTTGAAAAACCAAGTATGGCTCGAGATCTACAGGGCCACCACGGCTATTCCTATTATGGTGTTATTGACGTTGCCCTTTTTCATGCTTGAACTTCGCGGATACTCCAAATTGTATATGGAAGTAAACGAGTCAACTGGTGGCTGGAAAGCTGTTTTACTTCAAGTACCACTGTTCATCTTATTTACCGATTGTGGGATTTACTTTATCCATAGGTGGTTGCACTGGCCCTCGGTGTACAAGATCTTACACAAGCCTCACCATAAATGGATCGTTTGCACTCCATTCGCATCTCACGCGTTCCACCCGGTGGATGGCTGGGCCCAATCACTCCCTTATCACATATTCCCCATGATTTTTCCATTGCATAAGGTCTCATACTTACTACTTTTTACATTTGTCAATTTCTGGACAGTTATGATTCACGACGGCCAATACTTGTCCAACGATCCAGTGGTGAACGGAACTGCATGCCATACGGTACACCACTTATATTTCAACTACAACTACGGTCAGTTTACGACCTTGTGGGACAGGCTAGGTAGATCGTATAGAAGACCGGACGATAACTTATTTGTCAAGGATACGAAAAAGGAAGAGGAAGCTAAGGTATGGAAGGATCAAACAAGGAAAATGGAGGAAATTAGAGGTGAATTAGAGGGGAAAAATGACGACAGAGTCTATCAGTAGAGAATGAGCCCAAAACTTTACATGTATGTGATACTATGACAATAAGCACGACCTTTATATATGTTTCGAGTAATAGAGTAATGTAATATATGAAATACCTTCTACAAAACTGCGCACTACTTGAAAAGACTCTATTTCCGCTCGTAAATTTATACTAGATATAGTATGATCTAAGGCCTTATACAAATTTAGGAAGCACTAGAGCGATGAATCCGGGATTCAGTCTAGGAAATGTCAGTCAACTACATTCACAGTCTGGTAGAGCGAAAAGTGGCGTCCCCCCGATACCGCAACCGGCATTGATTGCACTGAATAATATATTAACGATAGGTCCCTATAAACACCGGAAAGATTTAGTGAGAGAGTCAGTGCTATCAAAATACCAAATTATTGGATACATTGCGGCAGGGACGTATGGGAAGGTTTATAAAGCAAAGTCCAAGGTGAAAGGTAACGGGAATAATGTGGGAAACCTGAATTTGAACAACTCAAACTTAAATGGTGATAGT
Source organism: Debaryomyces robertsiae (assembly GCA_030566065.1). NCBI lineage: Eukaryota > Fungi > Ascomycota > Pichiomycetes > Serinales > Debaryomycetaceae > Debaryomyces > Debaryomyces robertsiae. The sequence continues at coordinate 312,208 of JAJMHL010000007.1, forward strand.
GTGGTGCATTTGGCCAACGGGCTGAGGGAGTCGAACCAAGGCCCACATGGCCACGGTTTGGAAGACACAAAGAATCAATTATTTGCCATCAAAAAGTTCAAAAGTGACAATCACCTGAGTAATAAAAATAGCCATGATATTAATGGAAACGAAATCATTCACTACACGGGGATATCGCAATCGGCCATCAGGGAGATGTCGTTATGTCGAGAGTTGAATAATAAGAACATTACAAAAGTTGTGGACATTCTCTTGGAGAATAAATCGATCTACATGGTGTTTGAATATTGTGAACACGACTTGTTGCAAATCATTCAGTATCATTCTCACCCCGAAATGAAGGCGATACCAGATTTCACAATAAAATCGATTATATGGCAAATCTTGAATGGCGTGACCTTCTTGCATAAAAATTGGGTTTTTCACAGGGATTTGAAGCCTGCTAACATTATGGTATCTAGTTCGGGAGTTGTTAAAATCGGGGATTTGGGTTTGGCAAGAAAATTTAATAACCCTTTGCAGAGCTTATACACTGGCGACAAAGTTGTTGTGACCATCTGGTACAGAGCTCCAGAATTATTATTGGGGGCAAGGCATTATTCGCCCGCGATAGATTTATGGGCCGTGGGCTGTATCTTAGCGGAGTTACTATCCTTGAGGCCTATTTTCAAGGGAGAGGAAGCAAAGATTGATCTCAATAACAAAAAACTGGTTCCATTTCAAAAGAACCAGTTGCAGAAGATTATGGAGATTTTGGGCAATCCTACTCCTAAAACGTGGCCAAGTATTAACAAATACCCCGAGTACCCGACATTTCAACAGCACTTCACGACCTCTTATCCCTACAATTTAACCAATTGGTATAAGTTAATTAACAGAACCAACAAGCAATGTTTAAGCTTGCTCAAAAGTTTGTTGGAGTACGATCCGACTCAAAGACTAACAGCTGATAATGCATTGACACACCATTTCTTCTTGGAGTTGCCAAAAATAAATGAAAATGCTTTCGAAGGCTTGAACTTGAAGTATCCCAAGAGACGTATTTACACAGACGAAAACGATATAGTTTCCAATCTGCATCATGTCAGCAAACGACATGGTTTCGACGATAACGCTGCGAGGAAGCGGGCTCGCTGATGCTTACCATCTCATTAAAAGCGCATCGAAGAGAATAATCCTGTTTGACCTGCTTTCGCATGGACCCGCACCACCGTAACAGGCTCAATCTACTCACATCTAATGCAGTTTGTTTTCGCAACAACTGGACCCTGCGAGCACCGCATCCCCATAAAATTTTGATGCACTTTATACTTAGTACCCAGAGTAAACACCATTGCATTCCCGTCTATCCTTACTTGGTTACTTGAAAATACCTTGTGAGGCTTCGCCAGCACCCTGTGCTTTTTATAGACTTGTAGGCTTAAGGTGGGCCCATCAGAAACTGCGACACACGACCCAAGCTAAATTGAACATTACTTACGTATAGTCAACGTTTAATAGCGATACGCCACCGATGAGCCAATATTCCAACAAAGAGACTATTTACAGCGGACCCCACTCAATTGTGTATAAGGCCGTCGAAAACGAAGGCGATGGTGTTCTTGCCCTCAAAGTGGTGGATGTTGATCTTTGCATGAAGCCGCACAATGTGAGACAAGAGATTGATATGCTACGACGCATGAACCACGAGAGTGTGCTTCCATATCTCAATCTGTATACCCATGGCGATGACATCGTGTTGGTAACGCCGTTCTACCAGTTCGATCTCGACCAGTGGATCAAGCGGTGCCAGAAGAAGCGCATCAAGTTCAATCTTGCTAATCCCACCAACAACGGGGTCAAGTATCGCAGCGAATTTCCGCTAGAACGGGTCGAAGGTATTGTGGGCGGAATTGCCGCCGCCCTCCAATACCTTCACGACGAACAGCACATCATTCATCGCGATATCAAGCCGTCTAATATCTTTTTCGCTTCCGAGTCTGCTTCCCCCGTCATCGGAGATTTTGGCGTCGCATACGACACTGACGCCCCGCCCCTGGACGAGCCGCTACTAGCTAAGTACACAGATGTCTGCACCGGTATCTACAAGGCCCCCGAGTTGTGCTTCGGCATGGCCGACTATTCCTACCCGATCGACATTTGGTCCTTGGGAATCATCATCACCATCCTCTACTCCCACACAGGTGCATCCTGCCTCGACCCAGATGCTAACTTTCACGATCTATCTCTCATCAACTCCATGTTTCACAACTTTGGCACTCCACTGTCCTCAGATTCCACTGATGTTCGCACCTATTGGCCTGCCGCAGCGGGCCAAGACCACCACCTCAACAAATTCGACTTCACCCGCTACCCACGGCCTCCGTCTGCCCAAACCCTTCCCCGCTGCTCCTCTGCCACCATGCTCGACCTCTTTGATCGGATCATGGTGTACCAGGCCGATGCCAGAGTAAGTGCTAAAGACATATGTCACGTGCTCAGGATCCATTGACATAAAAGTTCTCCACCATCGTCATTACCGCATCAAGTCTTTCAGGGACTATATATATAACAGCTATAGAAGAAATCAAGAAAACAACTGCTAATTAGATAAATCAAAATGTCGTCGACCATACTTAGTAGAGGATTAAACAAGCTTTCATTGAACCTGAACACAAGCCCCACGGACGAGGATTATATCCGTAATCTTGACTACGAGCAGTTGGAGAATCAGTTCAACATTCACAAGTACTATCCGCGGTACATACATAACGAGTTTCCGACGCCCAACCTTCGGGAGCTAATTGCAGACAAGCCGATCTACGCCAAGGCCAATAGGCACGTCAGGAAACAGCAGCGCAAGGAGTTGAGGAAACAGCACCTCCAACAGAAGCATGAAGAACGACATCAGCGTCACGAAATGAGACGTGAACGCCGCCACAAGGATGACAGCACCCACAGGGATCCTGTCGTCGAGGCAAAGGCAGCGGATCCGCCGCCTTGGATGCACGCGGCCGAGACTCCCGACAAGAAACGCAATCCACCGCAGTTCCGCAACCCATTCGACTCGGCCCAGCCCACGTTGGTGGACGACGAATCAGGTACCCATCTCGGCCGCACCCACACCAACCGTCAGAACTCTATTGCTGGCAAGTTTAAGAGCTTCATTCGCGGTCGGGTGGAAGATCAGGATGACGATAACCGGTTAACGGTGTCCAAGTCCTACGACCAAACCAAGTCTACAATGACGTCTACCCGCAACAGACCCAACATCATCAAGATGAAGTTGAACGAACTCAAAGGTCGCCGCTACACAGACCAAATAGGTATGTATTTTTTCTACTAACGATCTCTGATCTGTCCTCATTCGCATTTTTGTGTGGGCCTTTGATAGGGCTTTCGCAGTCACCCCGCACTGGCGGCGCGACCGGCTCCCCCTTTGGTACTGGCATATGTTGCAGCGTTGGTTCCCCCGGCTTCCCCCAATACGTTCCTACTACCCCCCTTTTTCCTCCCTGCCACTTTTCACCACTCCCTACCATCACTTACCACTCCCTACCATCCCATACTATACCCTATCATTCTTCGCCAACCCCCGCCTGCCGTGACCCCTGGTCCTCGCAGCAATACTTCTCCAGGGTCACTACCACGCTAGCCGACATGCAATTGCCTAACCGAGCCTTCTTCAAGGTGCGCCATCGCCCGCTATTGCTGGGCCTATTGTGTTGACTGTTGTGCACATTGGTGCACATTGGTGTACTATTGTGTACTATTGTGGCCTTTTGTGCCCCTTTGTGCTTTTTGTACCCTTTTTGCCCTCTTGTGCCCTGTCATATCCTTTGCACACAATAGCCGCACTATTACTGCCGCTACCGTTACTGGTGCGCTCTGTCGCGCGCCAACCAGCGTCCCTCGGCGCCGGTGCATTGGGCCTATTGCCAATGCTTCCCCGGCTCCATCGCCCGCACCCGCGCACGGTTGCTGTGGGCTTGCTCTGGGGGGAACAGCAAGAGCAGTCGCGACAAAAATTGGCCCACAACAGTCGTGCGGGCGCCCAGGTACTCCTCAGGCCGAATCAACACAATTTGACGAATGCGTGACCTTTCATGATAGATCAACTGGCAATATAATAGCAGTATTATCGGGGTATACTAAAGAAAAAGAGTGGATTTGAAATTAAAAAGTTTTAATATTCTTTTAATATTCTTTGAATTTTAGTATTGGACACATAAAGGAGCATATACCAATCACATCCACCACATACATTACATACACCATATCACATTTACCAGATATACCAGATATACCAGGGATATACTGAACAAGCCAGTGGAGGAATTGGAATTGAATACTAACATGTCTAAAATAGAAGTTATAAGTGAGAATGTGAATAACGGGCACACCGGGGAGGTGGAGACCATTCAGTACACTCAGTCGCAGATGGTGGGTCACGGGTCATTTGGGGTTGTGTTTGAGACGCAGATCTTGCCGTCAAACCAGATTGCCGCCATCAAGCGGGTGTTACAGGACAAGCGGTTCAAGAACCGGGAGTTGCAGATTATGAAGTTGGTGCACCACCGCAATATTGTGGATTTAAAGTACTATTTTTACACCAACAACGATAAAAACGAGTTGTACCTCAATTTGATTTTGGAGTTTGTACCGGAAACATTGTACAAGGCGAGCCACTACTACGTGCTGAAGCGGTTGTCGATGCCTCTGTTGGAGGTGAAGTTGTACACGTACCAGATGTTGCGGGCGTTGAACTACATTCACTCGCAGGGCATCTGCCATCGTGACATTAAGCCCCAAAACTTGTTGATTAACCTGGAGACGGGCGAGTTGAAGTTGTGCGACTTTGGCTCCGCCAAGATCTTGAACCCTGCCGAACCAAATGTGTCGTACATCTGCTCGCGGTACTACCGCGCCCCGGAACTTATTTTTGGCGCCACCAACTACACCACGAAGATCGACGTGTGGTCGGCCGGGTGCGTCATGGCCGAATTGATTTTGGGTCAGCCGTTGTTCCCAGGTGAACTGGGCATTGATCAATTGGTGGAAATCATCAAGATCTTGGGTACACCTTCCAAAGAGCAGATCAAAAATATGAACCCCAACTATATGGAGCACAAGTTCCCTCAGATAAAGCCAATCCCGCTTCAGAAAATTTTCAAAAAGATGTCGAACGACTGCATTCAGTTTTTAATTAAAGTGTTACAATATTCTCCTCAGGAGAGAATATCATGCATCACGGCGTTGGCCGACCCCTACTTTAACGAGTTGAGAAACCCTACCACCAAATTGCCAAACTATAGAAAGCTCTTCTCGAAGCAGTATCATCAAAATTCCACTGGTGGAAGTTTAAATCATCACAATAATGCTAATTATCAATTATACAGTAGCCAACCTGATATCAGAGATTTGCCCCAGTTGTTTGATTTCGACGACCGCGAGTTGTCGGTGGATCCTCTGTTGAATCACATCTTGATTCCTGAATTTGCCAGAGACAGTTTGAAATTGTCATGTGGCAGCTTGCAAAACTTTAGGCCGTTAACGGCAGAAGAGTTGCTGGTCACTTTGGACTGAAAATAATCTGCCTGTTGGAGGCGATGCGGAAAAGGATGGGGAGTCTCGTATAACTTCTAAATTCCTCTATTGTTGATAGCGCCGTCATTGGCAATCATGTACTATACTACACTTCTATAGATAAAAGATTATTTATCAAAGAGTCATGTTTGACGGCAAGGCTTCGTACTTGTTTTAGAGCCAGAGCGTCAAGACGTTTGTACATTTTCATTAGTCGTCGCTACTTCTATTTACAACCTAGGCTTGTTCACTTTCTTTTGCGCAATTTTCTCTTCTTGCATATGCTGCTGAGACATCTCCTGTTGCTTAATCTGCTTTCTTCTCTTGAAGCTGAACATCTGCGTGAAAGGAATGACAAAATACTTGGCAAAATATGGCATGAGCCCAATGCTGAACATGATTCGCACAGGGAATAATCCTTTCACTATCACATATGCGTATGCTCCTTCCATTATGAAAGTAGCCTTCTCGTGAAGCGAAAAGTTCAGAAAGTCAAACTTGGCCATCGACTTGTCGATGATGTTGGTTCCCTTTTGGATCGCCCACGAGGGCAAGTCCATCGGAATTGCCCACTGGTACTTGTGAAACACGTACCAGATGCCCACAAGCGGCACTATGGCTGTTAATTCATGGAGGATCAAAAACGATGTGACGTGCGACAATGGAGCATTCACAAAATTTCGTGTGTAAGGAAGCATGAATTTGGGAATCCTCCTCATAATAGGATGCGAATTGAGGGTCTCCTGAGACCCATCCTCACCCCCAGTGGAGCCCCTGACTTGGCCCTGCTTCTTGTTAAACAACTGATGTCTCATGGTTTGGTGCATGTGTCTGTTTCCCATGACAAATTTGCCATTTACCTCACACCGCACCCACAAATTCGTCCTAAATCCAGCTGCAAATATCCCTCGCGTCACTTTTAGCATAGTACAACTCCTAGAGACTATATCGTTAAGGCAACACCGTGTTGTGTCTATGACTAGTACTTTAGTACCCACTAAAAAGGCCCTATAAAATTGGGCTTGATATTGGTGGTGGTAGGCGCACGCCCTCGTTCAGGCTCGTTTAGCGAGATCTATATAAGTACCTTGGTCGCCAGAGTTTCTTTCTGGTGCTAATAGCTATATCTTGATAGTTAAACATAGTATTACTATACCAGAGATAATATCAAGACGATGTCAGCTGTTTATATTGTTTCTACTGCTCGTACACCAATCGGGTCATTCCAGGGAGAGTTAGCGTCGTTGACGTACACGGATTTGGGGTCTCACGCTGTCAAGGCAGCGCTTCAAAAAGTTCCCCAAATTAAGCCGGAACAAGTGGAAGAAATTTACTTTGGTGGAGTATTGCAGGCTAATGTTGGTCAAGCGCCTGCTAGACAAGTTGCTTTGAAGGCTGGTTTACCGGAATCGATTGTTGCCAGTACTGTGAACAAGGTTTGTGCTTCTGGTTTGAAAGCGATCATTTTGGGTGCACAAACAATTTTGACGGGTACAGCGGATATCGTTGTAGCCGGAGGAGCCGAGTCCATGTCGAACACACCATATTACTTGCCTGCTGCCAGAAGTGGGGCCAGATACGGTGACTCTGTGATGGTCGACGGTGTACAAAAGGACGGGTTAACAGACGCCTACGAGCAAAAATTGATGGGTGTTGCAGCAGAAAAGTGCGCCAAAGACCATAATATTACCAGAGAGCAGCAGGACGTCTTTGCCATTAACTCGTATTCCAAGGCCACAGAAGCGCAGAAACTTGGCAAGTTCAGTAAGGAAATCGCGCCAGTGACCATACCTGGCAAAAGAGGTAAGCCAGATGTGGTGATCTCTAACGACGAAGAGATTAAGAACTTTGACGAGGCCAGAGTCAGGTCTGCCAGAACCGTTTTCCAAAAGGAAAACGGGACGGTCACAGCTCCGAACGCTTCAAAATTGAATGATGGCGGTGCCGCTGTCATTTTGGTATCGGAACAAAAGTTAAAGGAATTGAACTTGCAGCCATTGGCAAAGATCTCCGGCTGGGGTGAGGCTGCCAGAGCCCCTATGGACTTCACTATTGCTCCATCCCTTGCTATTCCTAAGGCCTTGAAGCATGCCAAATTGTCCATGGACGACATTGACTACTTTGAATTGAACGAAGCTTTCTCCGTCGTGGGCTTGGCAAACGCTCAGATCTGCGACATTTCTTCCGAAAAGTTGAATGTTTATGGTGGTGCTGTTGCCTTGGGCCATCCATTGGGTTGTTCTGGTGCTCGTATTGTCGTTACTTTATTGTCCGTGTTAGCTCAAGAGGGTGGTAAGATCGGCGTTGCTGGTGTTTGCAATGGTGGTGGTGGTGCCTCCTCTATTGTAATCGAGAGATTCGACCATAATTCAAAGTTATAAAAGTCTCGCAAATTTATTAGAGCATTTAGTTAGTATTTAAATAGAATCGCGATATCATCATCTCATCGAAAACCAACTCGTACTGATATTTTATCAGATTGGCGGACAGAATGGAGCATGGTAGTTTGAATCCGAAGTATATATGGGAGAAGTATGATTTAGACGAACTCAACAATCAGTTGATCTTTGACAAAGAAACCTTAGTGTTCACTTTTATTCATGTTAATTCCGACTCTATCCAAACAATTTTTCAACATTTGAACCAATTTCTTAAACCTTTCATAGCAAGGTACCCATGGTTTCATTCACCTCCCGAGTTCAAAGTTTTCGAACAAGAATCGCTAAGCTACATATATGGGGAATTTATATACGAGGACAACATTAATGACGAATGGTTGGTAACGTACTTGCTCTGGCAATTTCTGGAATCACATCCTGATTTGTATATACATCTATGGGATTCATCGGACTTTGAATTTTTGTTAGTTGAGTGTTCGGATGTGCTTCCGGAGTGGATGGAACCAAATAATTCTCTCAACAGGGCTTGGATCAACAGTGGGACAATTTTGATTTTGAATCCGTTGGAAAAACCCAAGAATTTGGCTTTGGCGGAAGCCATAGAGGGAATATTGGATGGTCAATTTAAGAAATATCCTAAAATAAGAGAGCGTTTGCAAGATAGGTTTAGTGCAATCGGCAAGACGTTGTTTACGGATGTGATATATGACATTGAACTCATGTTACCAGCTCAAGTTATACAGGCTTTCCGTGGACAACCGTGGTTAGTATCACAAGCCATAAGCGAATTTACGAAGGGGTCTTTGCCATTGAGTCAAAAATTGAAGGGTATCAGGAATGTTGATGTCAGGCCGTGCACTGTTGGTGTGCCATGTTTGAGTTATAACTTTTTGAGATTCAAGCATTTAGAACTTCAGAAATCAGGTACTTTTCAATGTGATTTTAGTGAAGTAGCGGGAAGGATTATGACGGTTGGTCTTGATACTCTTATTCAGCTGAAAATGAATATATTTTATGATATGGACGATACAATAAGTCTTTCGAGGAGAACTATCCTAGACTCACTAATCGAACTTGGGGTTTTGTCAGAGATGGTACCCGAGAATACACAAGTTCTCAGGAATATCGAGGATGTAGCCGAAAGCGAGCCAGCGTCGGATCTCAATGAATCAGTATTAATTGATCGATTTCAGGAGTTCTTTGAAGATACAAAGGCAGGAATTGAAGGCGTTGAAAACGACGACATAACGAAAGAGACACAAGACGCATCAGAAAGTGACGCGGAAGGAGGACTTGGTAAAGATGTGGAAATAGACGAGGATGATTTCTTCGAGTTTTTCTTGAAAGATGCTTTAAAATTGTCTGACGAAGAAATAAAAGCTTATAGGAATACAAATGATGACAAGACAAGAACAAATAAAACTAATGCATTAAAGGAATACAATAACGAGAGTGATTACAGTACAGATACATCTATAGAATACGAGAACGATGACGATAACAGCGAGGAGGTAGACGAGGAAGAAGAGTTCGTGAAAGGACTCGTGCAGAGGTTGGGGGGTGGTGACTCTGATAGCTTGATGAACCTCTTCAAAAGCATGAGTACCGATATTGGTCCGGGATCGGTACTACTTGATCAAGCGATCAAGCAACGAAAAGGGTAGGAAAATAACCTAATATACAACAATAATGACAAATAGATTAATGAATACAGAACTATAAAAAGCTAATAAATAATGCTGGGAGTTAATTAGGAATTGTGATTTCACGTTCACTAAGTTGGTGGACAGTCCATATCCACGTTCTAGCTGCATAGTTCATATTGCTCGCAATTCTGGAAGGTTTCGCTTCCACGCCCCTTGTGGCAAAGTACTTACCGTTATCATTTTCGAGCGATAAGGTTGGGTCTAGGCAGCATCTAATTGTAGCATACGAACCCTCTTCGTCTGACACGCCGAAAAGGTAGCCGAAAATCTGGAAAAAGCACCAGAAAATGATTCCAATTATAGGCAACCTAGTCCAATACGCAAACAAATTGGTGTTCATCACAAACCCTGGATGGACTGACATGCATAAGATCTTCGGGTTTCGTAAGGCTAGCATTTTCATGAAGTGTATTCCGCATGTCTTCGCCAATCCGTATCGGAACCACGTAAATAGCATATTCGGTCTATAGTTGAAGGTAGAGTCGAGACTAAAGTACCTGAATGCCAACTGATGTCCGATTGTACTCAAGTAGATGATCTTGGGAGGTTCCGCTCCAGGATATAGCTCGCTTGTTTTCTCCAACATGGGTATTAGTTTCGTAGTCAAAAGAAATGGGGACACATAGTTGGTTTGCATTTGTAGCTCAAACCTATCTTTGGTCAAGGAAAATGGTAAAGCCATGACTCCTGCGTTGTTGATCAAGATATTCAAATGCAGCTCGAGGGTTTGGAATTCTTCTACTGCACTTATGACCGATGACAAGCTCACTAGGTCGATTTCCAAAAAGTACAATTCACCCAAAAACCGTTCTTGTCGCTCTTGCTCCGACGCATATCCACTTCTAATGCTCTTGGCCTCTTCCTTCAACTCGTTCATCGATTTGAGCGCCCTAGGCTTGCTCCTGCCGGCAATATAGACAACATATCCATGGAGATAAAGATGTAGCACCGTATACCATCCAATCCCGCTATTTCCGCCTGTTATTAACACCACTCGTCTGTCAACACTAGGGTTCAAGTAAGACGTTACTCCAGGGTCAAAGTCCACCATAGTACCACGCTACGATGCTTTTCTCGTCTTCACACTGTTTAAATAAGTCCCCTCTAATGTGGTTTGAGAAAATGGGACGACATTTAGTCACACAAATTTTTCACCTTCGGCGATAGTACAAGCTACGGAACGACGACCAGGGATTGCAATGGCGATTGTGTATAGATCTATATACGCTTGCTACGAGTGCTGTTGAATGCTTTTTTTTTTAAAAAAAAAAAGCATTAGAATTAGCCTTGTACCTTTGCACTTGGTTAGTGCTTACTTTGGATTAGCTTTGAATTTGCTTTGGACAAGGCACTTTATTCCTTGTTAGCTTGCGTGTAATTCATAATGCTAGGTCGGATAAGATCTCTTGGAATATTTGAGATGGGAGTTTATCGGTAGTGTCAACCACTAGCGAGTCCCCTCCGTTCTTGACTAATTCGTTGTCGTTTGGGAGCTCCATGATCTGATACTGCGACTTCACCATATCGGACTTCATGTAGTGGCCCTTGCGATTTTCGACTCGCTTGAGCAAGCTGTCGAAATCAGTATATAAGAAGATAAACCTGAACTGTAAGTTTTCCGAAACCGCCTTTTTGGAACACTTCTTGATATGCTCTCTGTACACCTTTTTCAAAATGGAACATGATACGACAATCTTTTTGGATTCATTCGAGGGAAGAGTGCTCATGTGTGCTGATTGGACCCCTACATCCTCAAGCCAGCCCCATCTGTCTTCGTCCGTCAAAGGGATTCCTTTCGACATTTTGTCGACATTGGCCTTTGGGTGAAGGGAATCCCCCTCTATCATCGGACAATCAAGATGTTTGTTCAACAATTCGGCAATTGTAGACTTACCTGTGCCTGCTGGTCCTCCTACTATGATTATAGTGCTTGTACTCATGGTCGCTACCGGTAATTGCTACGATACTACCAGAAAGAAGCCCCCATATATAAATGGCAATTTTGGGAAGTTCGGGGGCACCCGATTTTCATGTGGGGGAGCGAGCATTATTAACTATAGACCAATCTATGTACAATTTATAAGGGTCTTATTTAGTGTTTTTTGGGTTGCTTTGACCTGTGGGTGTTGGGCCGGGGTCTAAAACTCTTCGGAGGGGTCCGTTCAGAGCGGGAATGCTTTATTAACCGTCTGAGATTAAGTAACTCTTCACTGATCCGCTTCTCGATCAAAGTTTTTGTTTCCGTAGCACTCTCTTTATCGACGAATAGGGTAGGCCAACGTTGACTGAGCCACAAAAATATAAGTACAACTTTATGGTTCTCCTCTAGAGACTGTAACGTCTGCACCGTCTCTTCCGTTGTAGCAGTGAACTTTGGGCGCCTCTTCAAAATATCAACGTGCAAAAAGTCGAAATCAAAAATATTTTTGGTCTCACATTGAGTGATATTTTGAAAGAATTTAAAAGCCGTATTCACCACCAACGGAGAGGCCATGCCAATATTTATGGGGGCCAAACTCAACCGCAACTGATCTTCAATTGTTGTTTTTTTGTATAAGTCGTTCCGCAAAAATAAATTCAAGATCTCGTATCTTGAGTCCAAGGATGTGAGAAAGAAAGTCTCCATTTCAAGACTACTTGTTTCCTTCTCGAACTCAACAAGTATGTCAAAGAACGAGGTGTGCTTGGGGAACCGGCTCATATAATATGTCCAGATCTTATCCGTTGGCCAGATGCATGCTTTTGTCAAATCTTGAATCGGCTCATTCATCATCTTTCTCAAGAAATTCAAATCTTTTTTGTACAAAGCTGTCACAAATCCTTCCAGCTCCCCTTTGTCCTTACTAAACCGTCCAGCTCTACCAGCAATCTGTTTTGTTTCTGATGCGGTCAAGGGTATTGTTTCACTGCCATTAAATTTTTTAGTAGCAAAGAAAACTATCCTCTTAATTTTTAAGTTGAGACCCATTCCAACTGCATCAGAGGCAACTAGTACATCATATTGACCATTGTTGAAGCCATTAGCTTCTTTTGATCGTATTTCAGGGGGTAAAGCTCCGTAAATCACCCCCACCTTTAAGTTTGTTGTCCTTTCGATTTCACATTTTAACTCCAAGATTTTTCTTTTAGAAAAAGCAATGACACAATCTCCTTTCAGCAAATTTTTGAAATGATTAAGTTCTCTATCCGAGACGGATAATTTACCCAACCGTTCGTACTTGTGGATCTCAACTTCGTCTCCCGTGATTTTTGCAAGCTTTGTTATCAACTGGACGGCACTTTCTTCACCGCACATGTGAATCTCTTTGGCTTGAACACCTAGAACTGCGTTTGTCCAAGCCTCACCTCTTCTTGGATCAGCTATCATCTGAATTTCATCGATAATGCATATATCCATTTTCTTATGGCACGGAATCATCTCAATAGTTCCGGAAGAAACTTCGCTAATTTTACCAAATGAGTCAATAGAAGGAACCACTTCTTCACCGGTAATTAGGTTGCATTTAATCCCTTGCTCATGAAATCGTTCGTAGATCTCTCTTGCTAACAACCTCAAAGGACCAGCGTAATATCCCGACTTCGCAGCGGCAAGCTTTTGTAACGAGTTATGCGTCTTACCACTGTTAGTTGGCCCAACATGCATGACAAACTTTCGCTTCATTTTACGAGCCTCTGGGAACCACTCAGCCGGGTTCGAAAGGTCTACTGTCGAGTCTTGCTGCTTAACTTGAATTAACGACAACTCAGCTTGTTCTTTGTACATCAACTTTGATAGCACATGGGTTATAAAGTCAATTTTTGTCTCGTACCCATAGAACTTGACCAATTCAGGGGGAAACAAGTTCATGTGGATCAGATATATGATCTGCGATATATTGCAAATTTTTGGATTTATGTAGTCCACCATGCCAATATCCTCTACAGGTCTGTATTTGGCTGGATCTTTCACATACTTGTCAAATTCACCATATAGTCTCTCTGTGAACACCTTCATCATAGCGTCGATCCGCTTGCTATCCACATTGTTCAACCTACCCAATGGCGGATCGAAGGTCCTTTTCAAAAGTTTCCAGTATATCAGCCACAACAGTCTCTTCACCACATCCCTCAACTGCTCCTCCGGCTTTCGTGATGCTGAAATATCCACCCTAGGTGGCTCAGCGGCCGAAATTTGCTCTTTAAGAGTTTTCCATCCTCTTGGTGCATGCTCTGCTTCTCGCTCATATATATGCCTTATCCTGGTTGATTTACCCAAAAAACGAACACTAAAACCTGGTGAGTGTAACCTTAAGACATCCCTGACAGGCCTCCCCAACCGACACCTCATATTACTCTTTCTATGGTGTAGAGTTCGTCTTATAGGTGCCTAAAATTCTTTTAAAGAGAAGAATTTTGATTCGGGGCTCGTGACTTGAAATGATTAGCTCTAACGGCTGGCTGGAGGATTTCAATACTATTACTGGAGCCAAAATAGCTACAAAGACTCAACATTATAGATACATTGTTCGTTAAAATAGGCTCATATACCCGTCTGGACAGGCAGTGATAATCTACCAACTGAGAAGTTTGGAAACATTTGTGTTGCATCAGGTCTTTAACAAGCATACAAAATATTTATAGTCCATACTGATAGACAGGCTCTAGGAGTTTGGAGAAGGGGAAACTCGATTATAAAAGACAGAAATAGAGAGACAAACATTGATTTGTGAGTTTCCTCGAGCTAAAGTTCGAGGCATTGCAAAAGATACAAGACACTTCCAAAATATAGACGGTAGCACCTACAGAGATAGATGAATGGAAGCAAGATCGAGGATCGGAACACCAAGGCACGATTAGCGGCCCAATTCAACGAATTTTTTTTGCAAGTGACGTCTTCAGAGGTGAACCAGATCGGTAACTATAGAATCATTGAAGAGATAGGTGAAGGTGCATTTGGAAAAGTATACTTGGCTACCCATGTACTATTAAACGTACGAGTGGTATTGAAATGCGGACTGATAGACGATCCGAATATCGTGAGGGAGGTGTACTATCATCGCCAATTGAAGCATAAAAATGTCGTCAAACTTTACGAGGTGATCAAAACGGAAAAGCACTTGTGGATGGTTCTAGAGTTTTGTGAAGGGAACGAGTTATTCTACTACGTGTATGAAAAAAAACGTCTCGAGTATACCGAGTGCCAACATCTATTTTTGCAAATAATGATGGGTATAAAACACGTCCATTCGCTCAATCTATCTCATAGAGATTTGAAGCTAGAAAACATTTTGTTGGCCAACGCCAGGAAGTCTGTTATCAAATTGACGGATTTCGGTTTTGTGAGGGAATTCAATCCGTATAAGCGCCTGTTTCTTTCCACTGTTTGCGGGACGACAGTGTATATGGCGCCAGAGCTCATCAAGAACGAACCTTACTCCGGTTTTGCGATTGACATTTGGTCGTTGGGAGTTATCCTATTCACCATGCTTTACGGTGAAATGCCCTTTGACGAAGACGACGAATTGAAAACGAAGTACACAATTGTGCATGAAGAACCAACATACCGGCACAACATACCACAAGAAGCTATAACGCTTATTCAAAAAATGCTCTCTAAAGATCCCCGCTCTCGACCAGGTGTAAATGAAGTCTTGAATTCAGCGTTTTTGATCGATGCGTATAATAAATATTTGGAAGAAAATCAAAAAGATTCAGTTAATGATGCTGAATCCATACATTCGATAAGCCAACACTACACCGCAAACATAGCTCCCTTTCAAACGAAAATGGATCGTCATTTATTAAAAAAATTCGAAAAATTGAATATAAATATAGAACAATTACAGCATGAAGTTTTGAATGGGCAAACAAGCCCTCTCACTGCATTTTATGAATTATCATTAGTTCATGAATTTTCCAAGAAGAAAAGACGTTATAAGGAAAGGAAGAAATATCGCGAAGCTAAGCAGTCTCTAATCAACTCGAGAAGGAAAGTCAGGAGTGTGCTTTCATTATCTGACCAAGGAAGCGGTCCGCAACCCTTAGAGAGAATTATATCCAGTTTGAGTTTGAGTTCAAATCGGAATAATACAAGCAGGACAAATCTCTCTAAAATGGGTTCTCGTAGGTCTGTTGAATTTAATGAACCATTCAAGAAGCCAAGAGGATCAGAGCTGAACAGAAATTCATTAACAGGAGGTTTTGGTAGTCGAGTTGTGTCTGGTATGGATTTCGATGAGTCGCACGATTCGAAGATTAAGAGTGTCGTTAGTGACAATGGTGATCAGCTTGCAAAAACCGTTTCCTTCAATCCAGAGGATACACGTAGAAGACATTCAAATGCAACCACGGCTATTAGCTCAACTGGTGGTAGTGAGAATCTGAAGAAAAGAACCAAAAATGCTAAAATTCTTAGCAAGCTTCAATTTTGGAAGAAAAGCAAATTAGATGACACATCGAAAGAAGACGAGTCAAATGATGTGAAAGTTGATGCCGCCAACAAGTCCAAATACGTTTTGCCTAATTCCTTGATCATCGAAACCAATCGTTCGCCTAGCCCTAGATCCAACATGGATAAAGAGGGGCATAGATTATTGCCTATGATAGAAACTCAAGATACTACCCTTGTTAACGAAACAGAGAATACTAATGATAGCGGAGCCACTAATAGGCTTAAAGAAGACTTGCGAGCTACTAATAATGAGGACGGTCCCAGTTTGCCAGAGTCCCCTAGACAATCAGTACCACTTCTGGAAGTTGCTCCATCGTCGTCGCGACTCTTGCGAACTAGACCATCTTCAGTTGTGTCTCAAGCAAGTCAATTAAGTCACTTAAGCCAGCTTTCTACAATGATGTCAGAATCTGATATGTTGGAGGAAACTGATACCATGGACGAAGAAGAATTTGAAGAAGATGGGATGTATGAATCTTCTTTCGAGATGGGCCACTCAGACCAGAAACAGCCGCTGTCTGGTGTTCCTCATGTATCAGGATCTTCAATATCTGCAGGCGCCGCCAAACAAGCGTCGACTAAAAAACGACCAAGCTATAGGAGGACATTATCATCGGACATATCGATCATGTCTACTTCAACAACTAATACTGGACCAAATGCAAGGAATCAAAAGAAGCTCACACGTTTGTCCAGCAACTCATCCGAAGAAAGTTCAATCCCGTCTGCCAGAAACAGTAGTATAATCAATGGCAATGCATACCTTCCCGGTCTCGCGGGCCCTGCGGAGGATGGCTTGAGAAGCAATGTCGGTGCAGGGGAAGCACCTGAGACGCCTTCGTCTCGTAAACCTACCAAAAAATCGTCGCTTAACTCAAAATTTTGGAAAACCCCTTCGGATAATCCTGCTAATGTGCACCAATTGGCCGTTTCGTCTACCACTTTCAACCCTTCGACTGTTGCATATCCTTTGATGAGCAATTCTGACCCTATTCCACGTTCACATTCTCCTCCTTTACCAACTAAATTCAACAAATTGAAGATGCTTAATGGCTCCCCCAAAACATCAATCACTCAAGTACAAAACCCGTCTTTCACAGTTAAAAATACTTGGCCCATGGATACGCTTTCGCAGCATGGAGAGAAAAGTTCACAATCCAAAGACATGCAACAAATTAACGAGGCCTTGGCGTGGGATAATGATTCACTTCATAATAGAAGCTCCCCCCATAGCACTAGCATGTACCAACCAAAATTTATCATCAACGAGGAAGAGGAGGACGAAAACTAACACTTGTATTAGTCTGTATAAATGTAATAACGTACGTAGTAGATTTCGTCCCGTTTATAGAGACGTCTCAAAACTCCTACAAACCGGAATTTGAAAAATCGAAAATTTTTTTTACACTGAACAAGTTTAACTAAAGACCAGTAGGGAGGTTTAAACAGTAAAATTGAAGAATTTAGTAAAGATGCCAGCTGTTGTTGTTGTTGATAACGAGTTGAAGGATTCCGTTAAAGAATATGGTCAGATTATCGACTCGATTAATGGTTCAGTCGAAGTCTCTGAGACAATTCAAACGTTTTTTGATGATCAAAGCAAGGAAATAACCGATAAACCAGGGTTGATCAAGAAAATCCACGAAACATCTACGCCTGCTTACTTGACCAAGTTATCGGACAAAGAATTTGAGCCAACATTCAACATGATTATTTATATTTTGTCCCAGCTTGAGGACTTGGAAACGGTCTTAAGTAAAGACTCTCAGATCATCAGAAATTTAATTGACTGCAATCCTAGCAAGCCTCCATTGTTGAGAGACAGAAAGTCCATCAAGTCAACTACAATTTTGTCCATTCTCAACATGTGTTTCAACTTCTTGCCCGAAGCCTCATCGAATAGAATTCATATATTAACCACTATCTTGGCTATAGTTGAAAAGTCCAATGTTGATTATAGTTTGATTCAAGAACCTATTGGGAATAATTTGGTGTCATGGTTGCGTAAAGCTAATGCTTCGGAGGAACAAATCAAGTCTATTTTTTGGCAATTTATCAACTTGGATCAAAAAAGGTCCTACAAATCCCTACAATTGATCAAATCGTTTACTTCCAACCACTCGTTAAATTTACAAGAATTGCATAAATTAATCAGATTTGCTTTATCATCCAATACCACTGATGTCTCTTTCTTGGTAAACAATAATGTTGCCAATGCTTTAAAGGAGAACTCCACTGATGACATGGTGTCCCTCTTCTCTCAATACACCAGGGGAGAGTTAATCACGTCCATTCCAGAAGCATACGGTTTACCAAGTTCGGAAGTTCAACAGAAATCAAGAATTTTGTCATTGGCCAAGTTTTTCATTGATAATGATACGAGAAATGTTTTTAATTACGATGATATCCCATCAACTCTCGCCTCTTCTTCTCAAGATCTTGAATTATTGTTAATAAACTCTATCAAGGCCGGTGTGATCGAAGGCAAATTAAACCAGTTGGATGAAACATTCTATTTGACCAGAGTTCACAGGTTTATTTTTGCAGGTGATGAAAATATTGATAAAAAATGGCAAAACGTGAAGAATGTCTTGGTTGATTGGAAGAACTCTCTAGCAAACATTGACGATATTGTGAATACGTCTAGAGAAAACATCGTAAACAACAACAGCAACTAGTTTTAACGTTTTTTATTATCAAGCCATCCGTGGAGCAATGATGGATGTTCTGTAATTTTAAGATTAGCGTGATTATCTAGTTTAGCTCTATATTATACACCATTTTCACAAGGCTTATAAATTATATCTAATTAATATACTGAAATTCAGGAAGCCGTAATACAATCAATAAATTATTCTTTCTCGTCATCGAGGACGACTAAAAATCCCCCTACTAGATGAAGGGAGCCACACACAAATACATCAATTTTAGAAGATTCATTTGTTAAACTTTTGATGAAGTTCACGCCAGTTTCGATATCATGAAATATATGCTTTCTCGAATGGAAATTTTTCTGCGAATCTAAGTCGTTCCACACACCAGCCAAATCTTTCTGAATCGTTAGCTTATCGACTTGTTCTTTGGAGCTATTCAAAGAAACAAGGTCATCACTATAATGTCCATCAGACCAGGTAACATTAGTTGTGAAAACAACGTGATCGAATTTAAAATCAGGTGTTGTAATGTTTTGGTATAATTTCTTCAAGAGCTCGTTTGCGTTTTCACGATTTTGTTGATTGAAGAGCAATATTTTCAAGCTCTTATCGTCGTGTCGATTAGAACGCACGGTGGACTTAAACCAATCAGACGAGACATTAATCGACTCCAAGGTATGTGCACCATCGATGTGCCAATTGATATTATCTCTTTTGATCAATTGACAGCGCCCATCCCATTTTGCCTCCGCTAAACCTGTCAAAAATTGGTCGGGAATAGTATTAATATTTTCTGGATTTGGTAAATCGGACTCAGGAACACCTAATTTGTGTAAATGAATAGCCGCTAACCTCATTGCCAAAGCAGCGTTCAACCTTTGAAAATCGCCCGCTAAACCTAATTTTACGTTCGAAGGTAAGCACTTCGTATCCACCAATTCTAGACGCGATACGCCCAATTCTTTACCTCTTTGTTTTATGATATCTATTGATTCGGGATACTCGAATTGGTCACTTACAACGGCTGGAGTATCTTTTTTGAAAATACCGGTTTTATTCCAGGTGATGGATTCTATAGTGTTACCCAACATGAACGTATGATC
Source organism: Debaryomyces robertsiae (assembly GCA_030566065.1). NCBI lineage: Eukaryota > Fungi > Ascomycota > Pichiomycetes > Serinales > Debaryomycetaceae > Debaryomyces > Debaryomyces robertsiae. The sequence goes on from JAJMHL010000007.1 coordinate 332,065, forward strand.
AATCCCCAAACTCGACAAACCCGCCACCGTGGGTTTATCGATTATGTTGGTCGAATCGTAGAGACCCCCAACACCAACTTCATAGATGGCGGTGTCAACCCCTTCTGACATGAACACATGAAATGAAAGAATTGTCAAATATTTGAAATACATTGGCTTAACGACATCGCTGGGTTGTAAGGTTGGGAAGTCAGTGGGTGACGATGTCGTGCTTGACAACTTATCCCAAACTTCAAAAAAATACTTTGTAAACTTCAACTCATTAATAGGGCTTCCATCAATCCGAATCCTTTCTCTCACTGTCTTCAAGTGAGGCGACGTGAACAACCCGATCTTACTGATGGGCCCGTTGTTGTTCTTTTGATACTGCCTCAAAATCGACTCCGTGAAGGCACATGTCGAGCCCTTGCCCTTGGTACCGGTTACGTGAATAATATTCATTTTATTGAAATCCTTTGGTTGGTAGCCTAATCTGCGGGTGTATTCGTATACTTCCTTGATAGACAACTCGTTTTTATTAGCATTCGGCCCTAATTTTCGGATCGCTTCAATTGACGCAAAGTTCGACTGCAACGTATTCAACGCGCTTATAGCATCTTTGTAGGTCCTGCCGCCCATATTGGGAGATGGTGCTCGCATGTCTGTAATTATTGTCGATTTCGAGTTACCGCTACCGGTCGTTTGACTCATGGGAATAGGGAATTCAGAGGCCAAATGGCACTTAACTTTCAACAGAAATCGACTCTTAACTTGGACGCAGTTCCTCAAACAAGTTCACTGTTTCAAATAGCGACCTTCTTCAACTAAGCTTGTCCAATCGCCAATCCACAATTACTGTTGTTTCTATGTCGTCTTGAGCTTTAGTTATTAGCAGTTGAATCGCTTACATGCAGGACTCAAACATCCCCGATCCTTTTTAACACCATTAAACCACCTTCTCTGACCTTTCCGATGCTGGAAAGATCATATGGCTTTCGAGTGCGACTATACATATACCTCCCTAAGTTGTATAGTGTCACCATGTATGTAGCTCTTGTAGATCATGAAAATTTTGTGTTTTGGGTCTCGATCGGCGATAGTCGGACACAAAATTTTCGGAGAAATGAGTCAATCAACTCATCAAAAATTAGGCGTTACTAACGTATATAGTTCTTGGTTTCTTTTAGTGCCACCTATATATATCGAACTTATTGGAACCGCAACCAACCGATTAGTAGATCGACAGTTCAACATTCATTCGAAGAATCATTCAATCCTCAACTGATTAGATATTCTGGCTATACAAAATAAGGCCTCATCGTTTATTAACTTTTTTTAGATCCCATTAGTATCAGAAAATTTATACTAAGATGAAGTGCTAAACGGTAGAGATTGGATACCGTTTAAGAACATATATATACGAATTTAGTGTTTCATATATTATTTGGGTTGCTTTTAAGAACATTAGGGCAACATTGGTTGATATTGGCTAACATTTGGTTGAATTAAAGGATACTTTAATTAGTCTATTGGAAAAACGAAATTCTACGACTAGTTAAGCAAAGGTTGGAAAAATGGTCACTATCGTGGACAATGACTACCCAGGCAGGGCTGCGATTACATCAGGTACGATATTGAAAGGCTGTCCCATGGGCGAGGTATTAGGGGTGAAAGGATTTGGTGTGAGCGAAGGAGCTGCGAGGACAACTATGTCCGGTGAGGAAATCGGTGGTGGATCCCATGTCGACTCCAAAGGCGATTTTACAGGCGACTGTGATGATGACGTGCCGCTCCTTGTGTGTGACGACGATGAAGCATCTGACGGTGAGGACAGCTCCTCCATTCAGTCCGAGAACGGACATGATAGCGACGCGAATGTGAAAGCGTCTGACACAGCAGAGCAGGTAAAGAGAGACATGAAATCATCTCAAAAGGAGGTAGATTCAGGTGCGGGTGAGAAGCAGGAGTTGACGCCAGAGCAGTTTAAATACGAGAGAAACCAATTAATGACGATTGTGGTCAAATACATCGCGACGAAGATCACCAATTCATTCCCTCCGCAAACCCCAGCACTCCCCAGATCGTCAGAGCTTTCGCTCGAGAAATTCTTGTTGCTTTTAACAAGCAGGTTGCGGTTGTCCTTGCCTCTTTTCATGAGAGGCATCATTTACTTGTTTAGGTACATGGACATCATTTACTTGTTGCGGTACTTGAATCAGTCCAACAATTTCGCTAACTACAACGAGATGGATTTTTGCTTAAAAAAGTTGATTGTGGGTTGCTTCAAATTAGCTTTATCTAGGGAGAAGATTACGAAAAACTGGCCCGTCATCACTGGCATGGCCAACTCCGAGATTAATACAATTGTGAAGACGCTTGTCACCAGAATGAACGGCAAGTTGGTTATCAAAAACATAGACTTGATCAAATTGAAGCTGGAAATCTTCCGTTTCGTTAAAATGGTGACAAACCCTGTTTGAGGTCGGGTTGGTTATTTTAATGTGTATTTTATTTGTAAACGTATAGGTCAATCTATTATTTTAGTTCTCGATTAGCTATCAAAATTATCGCACTAGAAATTTTCCACTATGACTCATCCTTATCGCTCTGGGGTGAATCAAAGAAGAAACCTTTTAAAAGGTGGCGGAACTGTAGAATAATACACCTTCATGGTCTCAAAGATGTATATACTTTGTCCATTACACTATAAGTAAAGTTCACAAGCTCAAGAGTTGTACAAAAGAAAAAAATGTAGCTGACATAGTGGCACATGTAAAGTCTGAGTCATACATGAGTAAATCTATTACTCATTTTTTTCCTACTCCATCCATCAGTCACTAGGAAAATTTTTCATTGAATATTACTTCATAAAAAGACTACATTTCTTTATTCTTAAGTTTAAAGCTAAAAGCATTCAAATCTGTACAAAGGAAGCACGATAAAATGTCAAATCAAACTAATCCATACGGACCTAATCCATCTGACTTTTTATCAAATGTCGGTAAGTTCCAGGTGATTGAATCCACCTTGAGAGAGGGAGAGCAATTTGCCAATGCGTTCTTCAGCACCGAAAAGAAAATCGAGATTGCCAAGGCATTGGACGACTTTGGTGTCGACTACATCGAATTGACTTCTCCAGTTGCGTCGGAGCAAAGTAGAGCCGACTGTGAAGCCATTTGTAAATTAGGCTTGAAAGCCAAAATTTTAACCCACATCAGATGTCATATGGATGATGCCAGAGTTGCGGTTGAGACCGGTGTCGATGGTGTTGATGTTGTGATCGGAACGTCTCAATTTTTGAGGCAATATTCTCACGGTAAAGATATGAACTATATCGCTCAATCTGCGATCGAGGTGATTGAATTTGTCAAATCTAAGGGCATCGAAATTCGTTTCTCGTCGGAAGATTCTTTCAGATCTGATATCGTTGACTTGTTAAATATCTATAGAACGGTGGATAAGATAGGTGTCAACCGAGTAGGTATTGCTGATACTGTTGGTTGCGCTAACCCAAGACAAGTTTACGAGTTGGTCAAAACATTGAAATCGGTCGTTTCTTGTGATATCGAGTGTCATTTCCACAACGATACTGGCTGTGCTATTGCCAATGCTTATACTGCGTTGGAAGCGGGTGCCAAGTTGATCGATGTCTCTGTGTTAGGTATCGGTGAAAGAAATGGTATCACTCCATTAGGGGCTTTGATGGCAAGGATGATCACTGCTGATAGAGACTACGTTATGTCGAAATACAAATTGCATAAACTTAGGGACTTGGAAAACTTGGTGGCTGACGCGGTCCAGGTTAATGTTCCATTTAACAACCCGATCACTGGTTTCTGCGCCTTCACACACAAAGCTGGTATTCACGCCAAGGCTATTTTGGCTAACCCATCTACCTATGAAATTTTGAACCCCTCTGATTTCGGTTTGACAAGATACATTCATTTTGCGAACAGGTTGACTGGTTGGAATGCGATCAAATCGAGAGTCGACCAATTAAACTTGAATTTGTCGGACGATCAATGTAAAGAGGTGACCGCAAAGATCAAGATCTTGGGTGACGTCAGACAGTTGAACATTGACGATGTCGACTCTATTATCAAGGACTTCCACGCAGATTTGTCCACTCCAAGCTTAAAACCCCAATCCAATGGTGACAACGATATCCCAGAGGAACCATCAACCAAAAAGCAAAAGTCAGCATAAGTTCTCTATCTCCATCCTCAACTATCTAGCTCTTTAGTTACCATTTAGCATTTGTGTTACTACAACAAATGTATCTGATGGTTTTAAGGTTTTTGGTGTAAGGATTCGAGAAGTTTAAAATTAGTTATTTAGTTCTTATTTATATACATATCAGGTTTAGAAGTTATGTTACGTTTATATATCACTCTGCTTCTGTTATAGCATTCTATAAGCTTTGCCGCACTGGATCCTTAAAAAGCTTTGCTAGACGGAACCGGGTCACGTGACATACATATAGCCGTTTATCGGTCAGAAACTCGACGACGGTGGCTACAAAGATTTAATTTCTCATTAGTTTATATAACGCTAGTAGCTCAATCCACAATGGGTAAGAAAGGAGGAGAAAACGCCAAAAAAGCTGCCGGTAACGCTAAAAAAGCCGAAGTTGCCGGCAAAAAAAAACAAGCCCAAGCCGATGCATTAGAAGCACAAGAAGCTGAATCATGGCAAGATGGAGCAAAAAAGGGTAACAAAAAGAAAGAAGAAGCGCAGATGAAGAAGGAAGAGGCTGCACGGAAGAAGGCCGAGAAAGAGGCATTATTGAAGGCGGAAGAGGAATCGATGCCCTCGAAGCCACTCTCGGCCAAGCAAAGAGGTGCAGCCAAGGTTGCATCCAGAAGAACCGGTAAAATTGACGATTTCTTAGATTTCAATACCGACAAGCCCGAATTGAAGGCCAGCGGCATTGATAGTGCATTGGAAGCCTTATCCTTGACCGGAAGAGAGGGCGGCGTGCAGTCTAAGGATATCGAGAAGCATCCCGAAAAAAGAGTCAAAGCTGCATACGCGGCTTTCGAGCAAAGAAGGCTTCCTGAGCTAAAGGAGGAACAACCCGGCTTGCGTTTGCAGCAAATGAAGAACATTATTCACAAGGAGTTCCAGAAATCGCCCGAAAATCCGATGAACCAGGACACAAACGTCGCCTACAACGCCTCCAGGGAAGACGTGGCCAACTTGAAGGCCGAAGTCAGATCAAAGAGGGAGAAGAAGTACACCTGAGCCACCTTACTGTCTCCAGGTGCCATGTGCAAGGCGCAAAAGGCCGTCTTTTCAAAGAAGCCCATTCCGTTACCCGGCCTGGGTTCCGGCCTATTGAACGGGTTTGTCCTTCGGCTGGAACCCAAGTAACATGAAAATCATTACAAATCCCTTGAAACTACCACTGTGTCGATCTTACCGCTGTAGCTTTTTGTCTGACGTGACATATGCTTTAGTGTTTCGTGCGTGCTTTCATGACCTGATCTTAACCGCGCGCAGGAGCACCTATTGCTATCTCTCTCGACAATATATTTCAGTAATAAAAATAAATACTATAAGATCAAGAGGCATAAATTGAAAAGAAAAAAGTTCAAACAAACAAGCCTGCAGTTGTAGTACTTCAACTATCCTAGAAGGAGCTGAAAATTCACATCTCGCAATGCTTGCAATATCGTTCACGTTCTCCACCTATGCATTGCTTACATTAGTTAAACACTTGCGACCGCTCTAGAGCGCGATTAAAAATAAAGTGACACAAAAACCTGGCGATGGTTGGTCAAAAAATTCACTGGCGGCTGCAAGAATATAAATAAGACGATATCGCTCGTCATCGGCGGCAGGCTAAAATGTTGATGAAGTAGAATTTTAAAAAATTTGGCACGCTTAAATATAGAATATCGTATACTAGAAGGAATTGATACTCCAGGTGGATACAGCAAGATATATAGAAAGAAAACAGGGTAATTTTGTCGATTCATTATCGATAATATTGTATTTGAAAGCAGAACTGGGTCTATGAACTAAAAAGGCGAACTAGCGCGATTAGCACTCAGAAGAACAAACAGGGGAACAATAACACACAAATAGAATGTCTAGGTTAGATAGATTGGTAGTGTTATTGGAGACGGGATCGACGCCGTTTATTCGAAATACGGCCGCGGATCAGTTATCAGATTTGGCCCGGGGTCACCCAGAAGAGACGATAAATTTATTGGGGCGCGTGTATCCGTACTTGAAGTCGGCAAAATGGGAGACGCGGGTGACGGCGGCCAGGGCATTTGGGGGTATTGTTAACCACTCGGAGTTGTGGGACCCCAACAGCGAAAGCACCATCAAGAAAGAGCACGAGCTCGAGCAGAAAGATGAACAGATTGTGAAAACCGAGGAGGACAACGAAACAAGCCGCATTAAGTTCGAGCAGGATGAAGAATTGCGTAAAATAGACGACAATTTGTTGAATTTGGTCGACTTCAGTTCCTGGAATATCAATGAAATTTTAAAGAGCAACATGAAGCTACTTGCATGCGGAAGCGACGAAATCGAGGCGAGTGGCCATGTCGACGCCGACGAAGCGTCGTCACTCATTGGGAAACTCAAGAAGCAGAAGAGCAACATTTCTCCCGCGGAAAAGCAAGAGATCAAACAAGAATCTGGAGTAAAATCTGAGCCTATAGAAGCTTCCTTCGTCAGCGCAGACGAAACCACATCTGTGACGCCGCCTCCCAACCCATCGCGGACGGCTTCTAATGCAAGGCTTAAGGCTATGCAGAAAAGAAGAGCAAAGGCAAACGCTAAATCAAGCGCCTCGAGAGTAAAGCCTGTCGATATATCTCAAAGTTCCATCTCGCGAAAGTTGGTGGAAAATGGTGAAGGATCTACCGAAGTTAAAGACGAAAATGCTCTGTTTGATATTACCTCCCAGCAGGGGGGCTCGAAATTGGTTGTGGAATCGAAAGCGCCTGAGTTATCTCCCTTGTTAAACCAACACGCTAAAGTGGCTGGATTGGTGTGGCAATTTCAAGGCGTTTATGAATTGTTGGTATCCGATTTATTCAACGAAAAATGGGAAATAAGGCATGGCGCAGCTTTGGGTTTGCGTGAATTGATAAAGAAGCATGGGAAAGGAGCAGGAAGAGTGATGAACAAGTCTAGGGAGGAGAACGACCGTAATAATTCGGCAACTTTGGAGGACCTTGCAGTCAGGTTGTGTACTTTATTTGCCCTTGATAGATTTGGTGATTATGTGTCGGATACAGTGGTTGCACCCGTTAGGGAGTCGGGCGCGCAGACTTTAGCTGCCCTCTTGATACATTTGGATAACGAAGTAGTCCTCAAAACTTTCGAGTGTTTAAACAAGTTAGTTTTGCAGGATATGAATAATACTTCGGGGCCCAAATGTTGGGAGGCAAAGCATGGGGGTATGCTAGGCTTGAGATACTTTGTCAGCGTAAGAACAGATGTATTGCTTTCAGACTCGAATACTTTGGATACCGTTGTCAATATGGTTTTGCATTGTTTGAAAGAGAGCGATGATGACGTTCAATCTGTTGCTGCATTAACGCTTGCTCCTATAGCTTCTGAATTTGTGAAAACGAAGAAAGAATTGATACACACGTTACTAAGGGTCATATGGGATTGTTTAACAAACTTGCGAGATGATTTGTCCGCATCTATCGGGTCTGTGATGGATCTTTTGGCAAAGTTATGCACGCACAAGGAAGTTATTGATATTATGCAAAAAGACGCCATTGAAGACAACAATAACTCTTTTGAGTACTTGGTGCCAAGGCTATTTCCATTCCTTAGGCATTCAATTACCAATGTCAGAAAAGCAGTTTTGCGAACCATTCTAGAATTTTTGTCGATTGATAGTTCCGTCACTAAGAAGTGGATAAACGCAAAAGCTTTAAGGCTTATGTTTCAAAACCTATTAGTTGAACAAAACAAAGAAATTTTACTGCTCTCCTCTGTCGTTTACAACAAATTATTGATTGAAATTGACAAAAACGATGAGTTGGAGAGCATAGAGTCGATTTTTGGTTTACACTTCCAGCAATTACTTACGTTGCTCATGACTCCTATAGGCATTGCGAGACATAATTATCATATGAATACTAATCTCATAATGAGGCCATCAGGCCATTTGCTCGGCTCTTTAGATGGTAAAGAGGGTGGTTCCACTCCGTCGACTCCTCTCGAAATTGACTCTAATATAGATCCTTTAGAGCCGAATGGGGCCGAAAAACGAGGAAAGAAAAGAAAACCACCAAGTGAGGCGCGAGGTAGGTCTGATATCCCATTTTTGGATGATTTGAAGGTTAACATTGATGCTCCCATATACAAAGGTGATGTCATGTTGATCGGTTATGACACGTTCGTCAGAACAAGAAGTACGGCGGCAACAGCTTATGGTAACTCCTTGTCGTATATTACAGACCAGGGAACTTTGGAGAACATCAACCAACTACTTTTGCACTATTTAAATGCACCTCATGCAACTCCAAGATTGTTTAGTGCGCTAGTCATACAGGAATATGCTAATTCTTCAAAAAATAGACATAAGACCCTTTCTGAAGACACTGTGAAGTTGTTCCTGGAGCCTCTAATGGCCGTCTTATCTAATCCAGACCAGTATATGTTGCCATATTACCGTGAGTTGGTACCATCCTTGAAATCGGTGAGAACATCCTGTTTGCAAATGTTCGATGCTTTTGTAACCCACGCTAAAGTGTCGCCCACGAAAATTCCTCAACTTCCTGTCGTTGTTCAAGGCGAAGCCGAAGCAGGTCCTGGGGCATTTGGACTCGAGTACGCAGAAAAGATTGTGAATGAGGCATATCCGAAGTTGATGAAATCTTTGTCGCCGACTTACCGCATGTCTGCCAACCAAGGGCTTGAAGATGCTAGGCATAGAATTACGGTGGCCGTTGGTGAAGCCAGGTACGCTCGCACTTGTAGAACAACAAGCATTTTATCGCTGTATTCTGCCTCTGTTCTTGCCTTGACCGGCGTTCCGAAGAAACTTAACCCTATCATCAGATCTTTAATGGATAGTGTCAAGCAAGAGGAGTCAGAAATTCTACAGGAAAGGTCTGCCGTTGCGGTAGCCCACCTCATCAAAGAATTAAACAATGCTGGGAAAAAGGGTGCCGCAGACAAAATCATCAAAAATTTGTGTGCTTTCTTGTGTGTTGATACCTCAGAAGTTCCTGAATTTCACCACAATATCAAGTTCACAAATAGCATATTATCACTCAGAAAAGAAGAAGCAAAGACAGACCCCGCAGACATTGCGGCACACGAGCGTGCTATACATGAAGCTAGGATTAAACGCAATGGTGCTGTTTTAGCCTTAGATTCCTTGTTACAAATCTACAAGTCATCATTATTCGAAAACGTTCCAAAGTTGAAGGAGCTAATGCTCGATCCTTTGGATTTGTTGAAGAATACATCTTCTCCTGAAATTATTGAAGATGAACTTAAAGGCCAAAGTATTATTGATGCGCTAGGTGTTTTGAGGGCCTTGCTCCCGAAATTGGACCCTTCATTATATTCCGATGTCCTTGAAAAATTACCTTCTTTAACCCCTGGATTGAGCTCAAATTTGTCGGTATTTCGTTATTCAACTGCTAAATGCTTTGCGACAATCTGTTCAGTTTGTCCCACTCGAGCTTTCACATTCTTGGTAAAATCAATTTTGCCTATGCTTAATAACGCCGGAGAAGTTAAAGAAAGACAAGGTGCAATCGAGAGTATATATCATCTCTCTAGTACCATGGGGGCTGATGTTTTGCCGTATATCGTCTTTCTTATTGTTCCAGTGCTAGGAAGAATGAGTGACGCTGACCAAGATGTTCGTATACTATCTACAACGACCTTTGCTTCTATTATCAAGTTGGTACCGCTTGAGGCTGGCATTCCTGATCCACACGACATGCCTCAAGACTTGTTGGAAGGAAGAGATAGGGAGAGAGATTTTATTCAACAGATGATGGACCCAACTAAAATCAAACCATTCGACTTACCCGTTAGTATTAAAGCTACGTTGCGTAAATACCAGCAAGAGGGAGTTAATTGGTTAGCTTTTTTGAACAAATACCACTTGCATGGTATACTTTGTGATGATATGGGACTTGGAAAGACGTTGCAGACTATTTGTATCGTGGCATCCGATCACTACATGAGAGCTGAGAATTTCAAAAGAACGCAGCTGGTTGAAAGTAGGCGGTTGCCGTCTTTGATAATATGTCCACCTTCTTTGACAGGACATTGGGAGCAAGAATACAATCAGTATGCACCTTTTTTGAGTGTTACCGTTTACGCAGGTCCGCCATCTACGAGGATCAGCCTTCGTCCAAAGATACCTCATGCTGATATTGTTGTCACATCGTATGACGTCTGTCGTAATGATGTAGAATTTTTGGCCGAACATGATTTCAATTACTGTGTCCTTGATGAAGGTCACATCATAAAGAATGCCGCATCCAAGCTAACAAAGTCTGTAAAACGGATAAGAGGTGAGCATAGACTAATTTTATCGGGTACTCCAATTCAAAATAACGTATTAGAATTATGGTCCTTATTTGATTTCTTGATGCCTGGGTTCCTAGGAACAGAGAAAGTTTTCCAAGAAAAATTCGCTAAACCAATAGCTGCCAGCAGAAGCAATAAGACCTCTTCTAAAGAACAGGAAGCAGGAGCATTAGCACTAGAATCATTGCATAAACAAGTCTTGCCGTTTATGTTGCGTCGTTTGAAGGAAGATGTGTTATCTGACTTACCCCCAAAAATCATACAAGATTACTACTGCGAGCTTAGTGATTTACAAAAGCAATTGTACAAAGACTTTGCCACCAAGCAAAAGACGACTGTGATCGAGGAAGTGAAGGGTGAAACCGGTGAGGATGTAAAAGAGAATAAGACACATGTATTCCAAGCTTTACAATACATGAGAAAGTTATGTAACCACCCTGCTTTGGTGGTTTCTCCAAATCATCCGAAGTTTTCGGAGGTAAACACTTACTTGCAGGCCCACAAGTCAGATATCAATAATATCGAACACTCTCCAAAACTCATGTCATTGAAGACATTGTTACTCGAATGTGGCATTGGCGTAAACGATAGTGATTATAATGGAAGTTCCAAACAGAAACAAAAGCAAATAGTATCATCAGAGGGGGTCATTTCTGAACATCGAGCCTTGATTTTCTGTCAGTTGAAAGACATGCTTGATATTGTAGAAAATGAGTTGCTAAAGAAATACTTGCCATCGGTGACGTATACAAGGTTGGACGGTAGCACAGACCCCAGAGACAGACAATCGATAGTGCGTAAGTTCAACGAAGATCCATCTATAGATGTGTTGCTTCTTACCACTAAAGTCGGTGGTTTGGGGCTCAACCTTACTGGTGCTGACACTGTCATTTTCGTTGAGCACGACTGGAACCCAATGAATGACTTGCAAGCCATGGACAGAGCCCATAGATTGGGCCAGAAGAAAGTTGTAAATGTTTACCGGTTGATCACGAAAAATACTCTCGAGGAAAAGATCATGGGTTTACAAAAATTCAAAATGAATATTGCTTCTACCATTGTTAACCAGCAAAACTCTGGCTTGGCGTCTATGGATACCAATCAATTGTTAGATCTTTTTGATGTCGACGAAAATGCTGTTAAAATAACTGAAAATGGCGACGATCGTGGAGATAACAAAGAGGCAAATGTTCCAGACGATGTCGCCGGTGGGCTTACTGGTAAAGCAGCGGGTGCTGTTGGTGAATTGGCCGACTTATGGGATGAATCTCAGTACGAAGATGAGTATAACCTTGACAATTTCATAAAAACACTCAAATAATAAACATTAACCTGTTTATTTATGTACCATAGTATTTATATTACAGAATATAGTAAAACTATTCTTGTCATTCCCTGGTAATACCCCAATACTATTTCAGTAGCTGTATAATGGTGTATTTGTTACTGATTGCTAATTATGTTCCCTCATCAGCTTCGTGCAGCAGAAAAAAAAAATATTTCTCGTAAGCTTCTATATAGATAGTAAGGAAAGCTGACCGGATAGGTATAAGAGGCGGAATAGAGTACAGGGACGATATACGGAGCAATGGCCAACTCAAGAAATGAAAAGCTATTAAGCTTGGAAAAAGATGCTGAATCATCGTATCCATTCCTTACCTCAGATGAAAAGTCATCGACTTCGAGGAATGCTGAGAAGATGGAGGTAAAGACTCTAAAAGACGGGAGGCAGGAGAAACCACAGACTAAGAAATGGGTTCACTTCGTTGCAGGAGGTGTAGGAGGAATGGTGGGTGCCGTGGCTACTTGTCCATTGGACGTCGTTAAAACCAGGTTGCAGTCAGATGTCTACCATTCTTCCTACAATAAGACTCCAAAATCGACAAATCCTATTATAAAAGCGGCTCAGCATTTCAAGGAAACGGGAACGGTCATCCGAGATTTGTATGTGAACGAAGGAACTCGAGCCTTGTTCAAAGGGTTGGGTCCCAATTTGGTAGGAGTGATACCGGCCAGGTCAATCAACTTTTTCACTTATGGAGCTACCAAAGAAATTGTCTCTTCGAACTTTAATGGAGGCAGAGAGGCAACGTGGGTACACTTGGTTTCTGGTCTCAATGCTGGTTTCGTCACCTCGACCGCAACGAATCCTATTTGGCTCATCAAAACTAGACTACAGTTGGATAAAACTAAAGGACGCCATTATAAAAATTCATGGGACTGTTTACTACACGTTGTTAAGAACGAAGGAATTAAAGGATTATACAAAGGGTTAAGTGCTTCATATTTAGGCGGGGTTGAATCCACCTTGCAGTGGGTTCTTTATGAACAAATGAAATCCTTCATCAATAAAAAGTCTGTTGAAACGCACGGACTATTGGCTGAAAATAAGACGACCAAAGATTACATTTTAGAATGGTCGGCTAGGTCCGGTGCTGCGGGAGCTGCCAAATTCATTGCATCTTTGATAACTTACCCACATGAGGTCGTTAGAACTCGTTTGAGGCAAGCTCCTTTAGAGTCGACTGGGAAGCCTAAGTATACAGGTTTGATACAGTGTTTTAGGCTAGTTATCAAAGAAGAGGGTTTAGCCAGCATCTACGGTGGGTTAACTCCCCATTTATTAAGAACAGTACCTAATTCTATTATCATGTTTGGTACTTGGGAAATTGTAGTCAGATTACTATCCTAGACTTCAAACGTATTACTTGTACATATTTTATTCCATGTTCCCAGAAACATTAGCCATATACATATACCCGGCATCTCAAAAGAGCTGCATATTTCATAATGTAATTTACTAATATTATCTTTATTACGTTCGTTTGTAGCTATATACATCTCACCCCAATCTAGGCTTTTTAGGTTGTAATTTTCCTATACTGATCAAATGAGCTTCTTCTTCTGGAGCAAGTTCGTTTTCACCATCATAGTCTGAATTTTCGGAGTCATTGGCACCATGTTTTTGGTTAGCTTTCTTCTTGACAATAGTAGAAGGAATGAACATTCCCCTATATTTCTCAGCTGACAGATTCGTTTGACCTACTGTTTTCTCTACTCCAGTACCAGAGTGTCCTTCATTATTACCTGTGACCCTGTGAATATTCTGGACCATCTTATAAAACAACGGTGGTTCACCTTCTGGAAGTACTACTCCTAAACTGTCGATAGAAGGGTCCCTTTCAAACTCCGTATGTGAATGCGCTTTCAATGGCTTGGTATAATTAGGAAAGTCCCGCACAGGCCTAGTCAGTAGACCTTCTCCTGGCACTTTTCCAAGAGGGTTAAGCTCTGGGTTGAAATATATCGACTTTTGGCCCCATAACTTATTTTTGGCCTTGGCTCGTTCTCGTTCCTCTTCCTCTTTCCTCTTTATGTATGGCTCAATTATTTCTCGGTGTAACCCATTTTTTTGTATGAAATCCCAGTCCTCCTTGAGGCTCTTCAAGTATGCCGTATCCCTCTGTGTTTTTTCGTCATTCTGTTTTAATCTTTCAATTTTCCTATGAAGCTTGATGGGGTCAGCTTTAGATAATTTATCTAGCTTAAATTGTCGCTTCTGCCGCTGCTGGACCTTCGTCTGACTTTTCCGTTCTTTATTCTTAAGCTCTTCTGCTAGACTGTAGTTCTTTCTGATCATCTTTCGTCTCCTTACTTCTACTCTTTCCGCTACTCAACATAGACCTTTCTTCAACTCACCAAACTGGCTAGATTTTGTGTAACTGTCACTTTTCTTGTTTGTTGAAGAAGTTCATCGTCCCAGACCGACACCCACCTTCCCCGATATAGCATGAATAACAACAACTTTGCGAAACCAGGCGTTGACTCGTCACAGATACCCATGGACTCAATGGAGTCAATTCGAAACCGTTTGAATCAGGTTCATTTGTCGCTTCGAAAACTAGCTGACCAAGTCAATCATCATAATCGACACCCCAATAAGGTTCGACTTCCCAATTACGCCCAGTTTCAAAATCAATTTCATGTCTTGCTCACCCAACTACACACCATAACTTCTGAGTTGGAGAGTAATGACGAGATTTTAAAAAATACCAATGTGTATCCGGTACCGTCGTTTCCCACTACGCAACAGGAAGGTTTAATCACCACCCTTTTACGAAAGAAGCCTTTGCCAGAGGTGGATGAATGGATAGAGAGTGCCTTGAGTAAGAGGGAAAACGAGCGAAATAGCATACAAAAGGACGATCAATTCGCTCAATGGTGCTCGACCAAGGCGGAAGAATTGAGGGAAGAGTTTCAATTTTATGGCTTTCACTCTTTACAAGAGCAAAAATATATTGACAGCGAAGAGGGAAAGAAGGAGTCCCATGAAAAGAAGAAATTGGAACAGCAAAAGAGTGACGCAGAACTAAAGATCACCGATGGAGGAAAAAAGGGTCTACATCCAAATCAGGTTCTAAAGTTCATGTATCAGGGTGTACTAATATAATTGATTATATACAAGGCAGCATAGAAGTAAGCTGTTAACGGATATACAGAAATGATCCTGTAAGCAAAATTTGAATTGATGTAGTAAAAGATTCTATTCGGTGTTGTAAAGGGCATCATAGAAATACAATATCGAGAAGACGAAGAAAGCAACAGCACCACCTAACGTGACATTTCTCATCGAGATCCTGGTTGCCAACAACTTCCCTCCAATACACGCAGCGGCCGTGCAAAGACCGTGTCCAATAATGGCGCCCATTATGACATGCCAGTAATCAGACCCAGCGGCCATTGCAATGGTAGCAATCTGAGACCGGTCACCCCATTCACCCAAGAACGTCATAATGAAAACTTGTATCCACACGGGCGATAGCATGAGTGAGGCCAAATTCTTGATCTGATCTCCTATTTCAGCATACCACTGTTTTTTGTTGGCCTTAGGAGCAAAGTTACCAGCGCTCCCGCCACCCTCTACATCTTCCATCTCCTTGTTGAGATTGGAAGATGCAATCTCTTCTTCCACCTCCGCCAATTCTTCGTCCACCCCAAGTTCCTTTGACATACTCAAGCCTTCGCGGAGTAGTTTGACGCCGAACACAACAAACAAGATCGACGCCAAGAATTGGGTGAGTCTTCTCGAAATCAATGTAGGCAAAGCGTGTCCCACTACACCGGAAAGAATCGTCATCACCGCAAGCGAAATAAAAGCAGCAGAAAATACCACGAGACGCGAGTTTCTCATGGCCATTAAAGCAGCAATTAAAAATGTCTTGTCCCCGATTTCAGACACGATGATCATGGAAATCGACATTAAAAATGAGTTGTACGATGACTCCTCCTCGCTCTTTTCATCTGTTTCTCCATACTGATTTACTGGACCATTCCCCGTTGCTGCCGTTGGCACATTATCTGCATTATGGAGCTCGGACACTCCCAAAGTGTTGGCACCCTTGCCTTTACTGATGTGGTCATTACTATATTCCACACTCTTACGATATTCTTCTCTTCCGACTCCACTGGGAGCTTGCACCACCGATGCTTCAGCAACTCCCAAAAGGACAAATGTCAAAAAAACAACCTGAAAAATTTTCATCAAGCTATACCAATTCTGTTTCTTTTACCAACTGACCTTAGAGTGAAACCCCCGTCTAAACTCTTGTCCTTCTCGTTGAATTATTGAAATCGCCGATAAGATCAAAAGAAAAACAGTGTCGAAAATTTTGTGCTTCAGGAGAAAGTCCGAGAAACCGGGCCGTTGAGTCTTCTCTACAAAAAGAAATATTTCTATGTAAAGACTTAATTAAGCTATAAGGTAATATACTAAGGAATATAACTATCTGAAGCTATCTATGATAGATGATCTAATAGTAGCGATAGTAACATTAGATAATGTGTTCAGAATAATAAAAAAATGCAGTGCTTTTGAATGAAGTAGCAAATTGATGGATGTCTGGGGGTTAATGGTGTCTTTTCTCCGACCTAATGATGCGCGGAGGGTATAGGGTTGTCTACCACTTTACCCTCTTTGATCTTTCCTCCTTCAACCCAACCGCCGTAGCCTACGGAAGGATCACCATGTTGTTCGTATTGCTTGATTCTCTCAACCATGTCAGGCCTGAAGGATTTAATTAATCCCTGAATAGGCCAAGCAGCGGCATCACCCAAGGCACAGATGGTGTGACCTTCGATTTCCTTGGTCAATTCGAAAATCATGTCAATTTCCTTTTCCTGAGCCTGGCCCTTATAGAATCTGTCCATCATTTTCTGCAACCACGTAGTACCTTCACGACAAGGGGTACATTGACCGCACGATTCGTGCTTGTAGAAGGCAGTGAATCTTTGAATGGCCTTAATCATATCCGTTTCCTTGTTCATAACAATAACGGCCGCGGTACCTAAACCGGAACCCACATCTCTCAAGGCATCGTAATCCATCAACACCGTATCACAAACATGCTTTGGCATTACGGGAACAGAACAACCTCCTGGAATGACCCCCAATAAGTTGTCCCAGCCACCTTTGACACCACCACAATGTTTCTCCAATAATTCCTTCAAAGGAATGGACATTTCTTCTTCCACAGTACATGGCTCGTTGACGTGACCGGAGATACAGAACAATTTCGTACCTGAGTTTCTTTCACGACCAAATGAATCGAACCATTCACCACCTCTTCTCATGATGGTTGGGGTAACGGCAACCGTCTCCACGTTGGTGACAGTAGATGGTCTACCAAATAAACCAACACCAGCCGGAAATGGTGGCTTCAATCTTGGCTTTCCGGCCTTACCTTCAAGTGATTCGATCAAGGCAGTTTCCTCACCACAAATGTAGGCGCCCATACCACGGTGAATGTAAACGTCGAAGTCATAGCCCGACCCACATGCATTTTTACCGATAAGCCCATCTCTGTAGGCCTCATTGATGGCATTTTGCAAGATGACAGCTTCGTTGTAGAATTCACCTCTAATGTAGATATAAGCGGCGGTGGCATTCATACCACGACCGGTGACTAAACAACCTTCAATCAATTTATGAGGATCCTTTCTTATGATTTCTCGATCTTTACAGGTACCCGGTTCGCCCTCATCGGCATTAACAACGAGGTAACGGGGCCCGGGGTTCTTCTCCCATCCAGGAGGATTCATGAACGAAAACTTGAGGCCCGATGGAAACCCGGCTCCACCTCTGCCTCTCAACCCTGATTTCTTCACCTCGTCAATAATCCATTTGTCTCCCTTAAGAATAATCTCCTTGGTCTTGTGCCAGTCTCCCATTTTCTTAGCCGACTTTAAGTCATGGCCGTACTTACCATACACGTTTTGAAAAATCCGGTCTTGATCTTTCAATCCTCCGTGGACTCGGTTGGGATTCGACGCTGCATCCGCAATCGTCGCCAATCCTCGTCTCAACGTCCGCTGATGTAACTTAAGATTCTGAAGCATTCTTACGCTGAACTTACTATTAGACCTCCAGTCGACCTTCTTTCCTATTTCCCAAAGATTCAATTCGATTTTTTAGCGTACTTTTTGTGCTGTTTTGGTAATTGGTTTTGAAGTGTTTTCATTGGCCGAAATCAAATCACGTGAATTACTTGAAAACGAATTGGTAGTCGATCTCTTCGATGATAGTGTTCATGTGAGAGGCCTCTACTCCATTGTCAGAGGCTTTTGATACTGTATGTTCACGGCTTGTTGTTGGGCTTTTGTTAGAGTGAATGCAGCGAGTTGAGTGATACATCTGCTGCGAATTCTCTTGAATGCTTATTCTATCCAGCGTTATTGGTTAATTTTGCGCGCTGGACGCAAAAAGTCAAGGCTTTGGCTGCAATATGACCGTAATCGGGTAGTGTAGCCTTATTGAGCGTATGGATTACAGCTCGGAGTCGAATAATAGCAGGAGTGCGTAGGAATGAAGCTAAAATCTCAAAGCGATTCCGGTGGTTAAAAAGGCGTAGCCTAGTCAATGGCCCCACTGTTAGTTGAGATTCTGCAAATGCGCACTTCTAAGACACCAAGGGTGATATGCCAACTGGCTCGAACACTAATAATGCCATTATTGGGAATGGATACCAAAAACCTCACTCATCTACCTCGCATGCTCTAGAACATCTTTAGCGCAATGAGGGAATTTTTTACTGTCTGATTGACCCTGGATTTTCTCATCTGCCTTTTGCCGCCGACAGGTTCTCAAGATGAACGAAGATCGATGACTAAACTGCCTTTTTCAACCTAATTCATCATACCGGTCGCTCTGTAACTGCTGCTGTCTCTGAGTGCCCTTTTTGGAGCTTTGGATAAAGTCAGCACGCCCGATAGACATCATAAACAATACACTTGTAGATACTGAATAGTTGACATTGTTGATAATTCTCCTCTAAGAACGTTATACCATCACCGAAGGATAATAGTATACTAAATGATGGTTGCTGACTTGTGATGTATCTCCTTGCTTCCTTAGATATCACTTAGTATTAGTATGGTGAATGAGTTTGACAACGCGAACTCTTAATGATATATGCGAATGCGATTTTGCAACTTCTCAGGATTCTCTTGAACTATATTTGAGTCTTTCTTCATCTCTTCTGCACAACATTCTTTCCTTTGTTGTAATAAGTGGGTTCTGTTGAGCAGATGCTTGGAGCTATGAAGTTTTAGTTTTGGAGAAAAGTAATATTGAAACTATTGGTCATTTTCGTAAATATTTTGTCTTATTTTACTCACAACCCTAGGTTCACATAGAAGGCGATTAAAATGAAACTTGAAGAGAAACTCTGGCCTTAATGCCATGAGTGGTGAGAGGAGATCTGTTTCTCGTTAAAAGTGAACATTGTTCAATTTGCCTATTTCCTAATTTTTTAAGTAAACTTCAACAACCAAACAAAAATTATTAAGCGGCTAAATCTGGTCATGATGTGTATTAATTATAGTTAATGATCGCGTTCTGTTACGATATGATCACATTCAAGCCATTCATGAGAGTTAGTGTCAATAAAAGGCCACGGCCTTCTTATGTTCTTCGTCTCAGCGTAATGAGTTAGGTCCTTTCAAAACAGTGGCCGTACGATGGCTTCTTGTTAAATGTTGTTGCAAGAAAGCCTTTTTATTTATCACAGGGTGAGCCAACCGAGAAACAACCTTACGTACTCAAAGTCTGGCTTGCATTAACCAGACCTTTAAAACGGTGGTGTTTCGATCAAATCTCTGTCAACAAGGGCGCTCTTTTCAGCTGTAGCTAATTCTTGTGCACAACATACTTAAATCACTTCCTATGCTGATTTTCTACAAATGCTTCACTACTCTTCTAGATCGACTAGATAATTTAAAAACAGGCGCTGTGTAATGAAAAGATTCTGGATTGGTGGCTTTCAATTAGAAGTATCGCCTACTAATGGCTGTGAAAACGCAAAAAGACTGTGCGACTGGGATCAAGAAATTTTTCGGACTATTTTCTGATAAGCTCACAACTATAAGGCATGGTGAAGTATCATGGTATCTCGGAAACTATTGATACCTACGTTGATCTGTATTTTGGTAGCTTACTGCTATGTTTTCTTCAATCGAATTTTATTCAAGAGGGGACTCACTTTCAACAATGATGAATTGAATCAGATATTTAAGCCGGAAAGGGCCTCATGGTACTTTTCATTGGAGAGCCAAAAACCTAAGAGCCAGAGGTTTGTTGCAAATAAAGGAAACCCTAAACTATCGACGAACTCATACAAGGTACAAGAATTTCCGTTCAAGGAAAGAGCTCAGATTGGCATAGAGAATGCGACGCTAGTAATGCTAGTACGAAACCTGGAATTAAAGGGTGCATTACAGTCAATGAGGTCATTGGAGGATAGGTTCAACAGAAACTATAAGTATCCGTGGGTGTTCTTGAATGACGTACCATTTACATCCGAATTTGTGGAACAAACAACGCTTATGGCGAGTGGAGAAACATACTATGATTTAGTTCCAAGCGATGACTGGAATCCGCCTGATTTCATCGACAACTCTTTGCTCGAAGAAAACTTGAGGGAGGCTAATGAAAAGGGCATCATATATGGTGGATCACGGTCTTACAGAAATATGTGCCATTTTAACTCTGGATTCTTTTATAAGCAGAAAAGGTTGTTAAATTATGACTGGTACTTTAGGGTAGAGCCAGACGTAGAGTACATGTGTGATTTCCAGTATGATCCATTCACCGTCCTCAGAACCAACAACAAAATTTATGGGTTCGTCATTACTATTCATGACTACGAGAACACTATGCCCTCGTTATGGAAAACGGTGGAGGGTTTCATGCAAGATCACAAGGATCTTATTCACCCGAATAACTCCTTGGATTTTATCACCTCGAATGAAACCTCCCTCAATTATGGCTACGAATTGCCCAACTCCAGCACAAATTACAACCTTTGTCATTTTTGGTCTAATTTCGAAGTTGGTAACCTCAACTTTTTCCGCAGCAAGTCCTATGAGACTTACTTCAACTATCTCGATAAGTCGGGTGGATTTTACTACGAAAGATGGGGCGACGCTCCCGTCCACTCTATTGCATTAAATTTATTGGCAGACAAAAACTCAATACACCACTTTGAAGACATCGGCTACTACCACGTACCTTACATGACCTGCCCAACCTCCGTGGAGGTAAAAGCGTCAAAAAGATGTGTGTGCAGAACGAAGGGATTTGACTCCCCCATCAATGAAGATCCCTACGATGTTCACCCTTACAGTTGCTTGAGCAGATGGTGGAGATACGGTTCTGGAAAGACTTTCTTGAATGATATCGACTACACTTTCAATCATTAATATGCTCTTGAGTATTCTTGAGGTCCCGTACAAACGATTTAGAGTCGTGCACAACCTAGTACATTTGAATTTTTCAAGTTGCACCCACCCCATCGCGAAGCATAGAAATTTTTCTACTGTACTAAGTAATAGATTTGGAAGCGCTACTAGAAGAATATACATCAGTAATGACAAAGGGAGGTAATTTGAAGTCGCTGTTGAAAAACCAGCAGTTGATTGAATCTATAGAAAAGGCAAGGTCGAAACCGGTGGCCGTCAGTAAAGAAGAGAAAGAAGTACAAAAGAAAGAAGATGCCAGACCTGCACCAGTGAATAAAGATGGGAAGAAGGCAAAATCTAAGAAAGAAAACAAGGTCAATAAGGTAGTGGGTGGTGACGAATATGAAAGTCAAGCGTTATCTAAAAAGGAACAAAGAAAATTGAGGAAACTCGAAGCTAGAGCTTCTAAAGATAAGGTGGAGCCACTCAAGGAACAAAAGGAAGATCAAAGTGATGAGGAGGATGAAGAAGAAGACGATGGAGAGTCCGACTCTGGTGACTTGGATTTAGAGAAGTTGGCAGCTAGCGAAAGTGAGAGCGACATAGATGGCGACTCCGATAACGAGGCTGAAAGTGAAGACGAAGGAGAGGAAAAAGAAGTAGAAGAGGAAGAAGAAGAAGAAGAAGAGGAAGACATCCCATTATCAGATGTGGAAATAGATGAGGATGCGGATATTGTGCCACATACCAAACTCACAATAAATAATATGGCAGCATTAAGGGACTCTTTAGCTCGGATCCAGTTGCCTTGGGCCAAGCACTCGTTCCAGGAACACCAGTCCGTTATCAGTGCCGACCACACGGAGGCAGGAATTAAAGATATTTACGATGACACTGAAAGGGAATTGGCGTTCTACAAGCAGGGTTTGGACGCCGTGAAGCAAGGCAGAGCCACATTGTTAAAGTTGAAGGTTCCGTTCTCCAGACCTATGGACTACTTCGCCGAGATGGTCAAGAGTGACGAGCATATGGATAAATTGAAGAGCAAATTGTTGACGGAGGCTGCCAACAAAAAGGCTTCGGAGGATGCCAAGAAGCAGAGACACTTGAAGAAGTTCGGTAAACAAGTTCAAGTGTCCACTTTGCAAGAGAGAGCTAAGCAAAAGAGAGAAACGTTGGAGAAGATCAAGTCGCTCAAGAGAAAGGGCAATGACTTGAATAACGACGACGATTTCCAAATTGCATTGGAGGAAGCGACTCGCGACGATAGAGGTGGCGACCACAAGAGAAGAAAGCCAAATTCAAAACGTTTGGCCAAGGATTCCAAGTATGGTTTTGGCGGCAAGAAGAGAGGTTCCAGAGCCAACGATGCCAAATCTTCAGCTGACATCAGTGACTTTTCTGCCAAAAAAATGAAGGGAAAGTCAAGACCGGGCAAAAGTAAGCGTTCAAGAAGGTAGGTTATATTCATTTGTATTTATAGATATACTATTGTTCATAATTAGCCGTTTCCCATTGTAGATAATTCACCCGGCCTGCAGAATACGCTCATTAATTATCTCGCGTGTTTTTCTCGCTGGAAAAAAAAATAAGAGATCTAAACGGCGAGCACAAAATTTCTTACCATACTATTCCGTACTATTAGCTGGAGAAATAAGACATACACAATGGATCACGAAGCAGCGAAGCAAAGATTTCTCGATACGTTTAGTCAGTTGGTCGAAGAGTTGAAAGAGGTTTTAGCTGGGTATAAAATGCCGGCTGAAGCTATAGACTGGTTCGTCAAGAATTTGAATTACAACACGCCGGGCGGGAAATTAAACAGGGGGTTATCCGTGATTGATACATTCTGTATTTTGAACAACACGACTGCTAATGACATAGGGGATGTAGAGTACACTAAGGTGGCTTTGTTGGGATGGTGCATTGAATTGTTGCAGGCATATTTCTTGGTAGCAGACGATATGATGGACGAGTCTAAAACGAGAAGGGGCCAAGCATGCTGGTACTTGGTCGAGGGTGTTGGCAGTATTGCTATCAATGATGCATTTATGTTGGAAGGAGCGATCTACGTCTTATTAAAGAAGCATTTCCGCAACGATAAATACTATGTCGACTTGTTGGACTTGTTCCACGAGGTGACGTTCCAAACCGAATTGGGTCAGTTACTCGACTTGACTACGGCCAGCGAAGATTTTGTGGACTTGAGCAAGTTTACATTGGCTAAGCACTCGTTCATCGTTACTTTCAAGACGGCGTACTATTCGTTTTACTTGCCTGTTGCATTGGCCATGTACATGAGTGGTATTAACAGCGCCGAGGACTTGAAGCAGGTTCGTGATATTTTGATACCGTTAGGAGAGTACTTTCAAATCCAGGATGATTTCCTCGACTGTTACGGCACTCCTGAACAAATTGGTAAAGTTGGTACCGACATCAAGGACAACAAGTGTTCATGGGTCGTCAATCAGGCATTATTACACGCTAACAAAGACCAACGTAAACTATTAGATGATAACTATGGTAGGAAGGATGACGAAGCCGAACAAAAGTGCAAGCAGTTATTTAGGGAATTGAAGATTGAGGATATCTACTATCAATATCAAGAAGACATAGTGTCAAAGTTGAGAAAGCAAATTGACGAAGTCGACGAGTCAAGAGGATTAAAAAAGGAAGTTTTGACCACTTTTTTGGAAAAAGTCTACAAGCGCTCTAAATAGGTTTATAGAAATAGTTTTCAACAAAAATCAGTAAAAGCACTTTTATTGTTATACAGATAAATGATAATTTAATGGAAATAAGAAATCAACTAGCGTACTCACTAGTAAATAATGCCCTCAATCGTCTAATCAGTCTTTCTGTAGCAGACTTAGGCATTGGCCTTTTCTAAGTCTTCTCTACCTTCCTTAGTGTACAAGTATTCATTGTAGTCTCTGGCTTGAGCCCAGATGTTCCAGACTACAACTGCTGGGATCACAACAAATAAGGCTTGGTTCTTAACTCTTCTGAAGGTGTTGAACACAGAATTGTATAATGCACCTTGCAAAGGTTTAGTAGCGTATGGGGACACAGTGTAGGTAGTAACATATTTTTGCTTTGGAGAACCGATGTTACCCCACCATCCCATGTATGTCTTTGGTCCTGCTCCAGCCATTTTCGTATGCTATTATTTAGTTTATCAGAGTAGAAGAAGTACTAGGAATGTTAGCTTATTTCGAATACTTTTTCAGTTACGATTATTGGCTGGAATATGTGTACTCGTATTTACGCGTGCAGCCACCAAAATGGATATACCGTGCGTAAATTCAGGACTTACGAAAAGGCCTAGTAGCAAACCCATCAACTGGCAGTACCTAGGCATAACTACCAGAACAGCTCCTATAAGTGTTGACAGCAAAGGAGCAGCCTACGCAAATATAAAACTTTTATAGTAATTTATTAAATGTACACAAAAAAGATAGAAACGACACTCAAACCCATTAAAATAAATCTTCTTTATGATTAATACTATGATATAGAAATTTTAGCTTTAACATTGATATCATCGTAATAGATATAAGGAAAACCGCAAGTTTATTTCAATAAGTTTAAGCAGAAGTCAAACGCTTTTGGGCAGCTAATCTACCTCTTTGTCTGGTGTTCAATCTGACCTTCTTGGCGTCTTCAGCCTTTTCAACGGCTTCATCGCCTTCGGTCAAGATTAATTCGATGTGACATGGAGACGATTGGTAGGCGTTGATTCTACCGTGGGCTCTGTAAGTTCTTCTTCTTTGTTTTGGAGCTTGGTTCACTTGGATGTGCGAAATCTTCACTCTGGAAATATCTAAACCTTTAGCCTGTTTTTAGTTAGTACTTCATTCTCACCTACAACTGTGACATTTTGACTGGACTTCGTTGTCCAGGGGCTTGTTATACATACTTCAGCGTTGGCTTCTCCGTTTTTCAATAAGTCCTTGATGAAGTTGACGGACTTGGCTGGCCATCTAGCCTTGGTAACACCAAATTCTTTACCTTGAGCGGTACGACCAATGGACTTGTTGAAACGACGGAATGGGATCGCTCTTTGGTGGTCCAAGACTTGGTCCAAGTATGATTGGGCCTTTTGCAATTGCATTCCGTTGACAGCTTGTGCGGTCTCACGGGTGTTCTTGAAAGAGACTCTCAAGTATGAACCACGAGCAGAAGCGGACTTAGCTGGGTTGGCTGGAGTAGCAGCGTAACGAACCATTTTATCTGAATTGTTCTGTTAATACTTAACTTGAATAGTACTATTAAACAAAAAATCTTTCACTTTTTCATGAAAATTTTCCATTACTGACACTGGTTCCCCCGAACCTGTGTACAGCGTCCAGTCGCACCGACTGGGCCCACTGCACCATCGCCAATGTTGCTTACATAAGTCGGGCAATGGGGAAAGCTAGTGACACAACTGTCGCGGGTGCCCTCAGAACGCAGTCACTAAATAATTGAAAATACGGGCGTACGCCCTAACGGTGCGGTAATAGCACGTGAAAGCATAAACCTCCCTGAGATATAGAGCTTCGTCGTATTGCCATCATTGCTGCCATGGCTATCACCCGTGCACCCAAAAACTTCCAAACACCAGGGGTTTATCGGTTCACGGTTACGAGACCGCCCGGGAGTGGTGTGGTGAATTGTCCCCCAAATTTGGGCGTTGACTACGAGTCGCTCCTTGCGGTGACTTCGGAGCCGTCGCTCGTGCTGGGCAGAGCCATCGGAATCCTCGCTTCTACATCCCGTGATGCTGTGAACTCACCGCAATCTGTATTGTTGCATAGGTCGCGAGGGAAAGGGCTATTATTGCCCCCCCCAGCGTGCCGCTAGCGCAGCGAATTCCACAAATCTACGAAATAACAAATCATGCATTCTGGTGGATAATTATATCCCTAGTCACTCGGAGGCCGTTTATTTTTCGTAATTTATGCATCTTTAGGTTTGTCTCTACATTCGTCGATTGGCCCGTCAATTTTGTCTATTTTCGTGTAGTTTTGTCTAGCTTTGTTTAGTTTTGGCTGACGTTATCCAGGGTGTATGGTTTCATCAAGTTTAGACTACTCGGTTCATCTTAACATCCTCGAACACCATTATGGGTACGATCCTCTGGATCCATTGACCAGGGTCCCGAGACCGTCATTAGCGCACTGGGGCCTTTTTCCGTAGTGCACGACAAAATGGCAGCCTCATACAAAAAAACAACAGCGAAAATTAGGTCTACCGTACTGATAGCCGCCAGACCCCCATATTAAGGCTATACTAAGTAATAAAACGGACACTGGTAATAGTATACGTTAGTACTGGAAGGAAAGACGTACTAGGACCAAGAGAAGGTAAAAAAAGGGGACATTTTTCAATTGATTGACGCGTTGATAACCACAAGTAGCCGCCGCGGAGAGCAGGAAGTGAATAGTGCTATAGAGTAGGCAGCACCGTGCGGACTGGAACTAGACCATTGCCTTTACAAACATAAGTGAGGAGCCGACGCAGAAACCGTACACGTGTACAAAGCATAGACCGGAACGTTATAGAATTAACCGCATGAGTTCAGACGAGCGTTTGGCACGTCTGCCACTGCAGAACGATGAAGATGTCTCGGTGGAGGTGCTGGAGGACGGTAGCGGCTCCAGTAACTCGCCAAATGACAGCATTGATGATACCCCGACCGAGGGTGCCAGCAACGGCACTCTGAACCGGGACCTGGGCCTTGAGGAAGGGCAAAAGCTGACAGATGAGGTGGACCACGGGAACGATAATGGAAGCACACTGCCCGAGGGCATGGATGTAGACGTGCAGGACGAGAAAGCTCCGTTGTTCGAGAAAGGAGATGCCGTAAAGGTCAAACATGAGACTGACGAGGCGAGAGAGCATGGCAGCGAGGAGAAAGAGAGTACACAAGGCCTGGAGGATAGGGGTATCGCAAAGGATAGTGATAAAGAAGATGATGAAGATAAGGAAGACGTCAAGGACCAGGAAGACGATGACGAAGATGAAGATGACGATGACAAGAAAGAATCCGAGGGTCAAACTCCAGTACAGCAAACTCATGCCATAATAGTGCCCTCTTACAGTAGCTGGTTTAACATGAAAAAGATCCACACTATCGAGAAGGAATCATTGCCTGAATTCTTTGAATCTGCGCATCCATCAAAGTCGCCCAAAATTTACATTAACTACCGAAATTTTATGATAAACTCCTATAGGCTAAACCCAAATGAGTATCTCACTTTGACCTCGTGCCGACGTAATTTAGTTGGTGATGTGGGGACTTTAATGAGAGTTCATCGGTTTTTGAATAAGTGGGGTTTGATAAACTATCAGGTTAACCCCAACTTCAAGCCTGGTTACGCTCTCGAGAGCTTGCCAAACGGTTCGCACATAGGCTTGCCATACACAGGTAATTTCCACGTTACCTACGATACGCCGCGAGGTTTGTTCCCATTTGATACTCACGCGCCAAACGAAAATCGCTTAGATGCGGCTAAGTTGAAAAAGCTATTAAACGTTGAGCATGTACCATACCAGGCCTCAAATAGTGATAAAAAGCTTACCAACAGTACAATAAATGAAGCTAGCACGGTGGGTAATGATATAGCAGAGCCACCGCTGAAGAAACAAAAGTTAAATGATGACGGTTGGTCTAGCAAAGAGATTGCAAAACTCATTTTAGGAGTAAAAGATTTCCCTAATGATTGGTATAAAATTGCTAAAAATGTGGGAAGCAAGACCCCTCAAGAATGCATCCTCAAATTTTTGAAGGTACCTATAGAGGACGATTTCAGCGCTGTGAGCGAGAAAGAATTAGGCGTTTTGAAGTATTCCTCCAATTTTCCAATCAGCTCTGTTGATAATCCAGTTATTAGTAACCTCGCATTTATCACTCAGTTAGTTGATAGCGATGTCGCTAAAGCGGCCAGTGAAAGAGCATGTAAAATCATGGATATCAAAATGATTGAGAAAATCCGAGAAGTTTACGGGAGCTCCGAAGAGGATAATGTGAGTAAACCTAAGGAAGGTGAAGGCTCAGTCAAGCCTAAAGAAGAAGGTGAACAGACAAAAAGCGATGAACAGAGTGAGTTGAAGACCGAAGGGGAAAAGGAAACTGAATCTACTTCTGAGACACAAAATCAACTGGAAACTGAGATTAGCAAAGAAAAAGAGGGATTGGAAGCCAAGTCTAATGAAAGCAAGTATGAAGAGGGTAATTCCAATAATGTCAACGGCCAAAATGGTAACGCTGATCATCTATCTTCTTCAAATGAGTTGAACAAAAAATTGGCAGATGAATACAATATTGGAGAATCGGATCCTCTTTCGGTATTGAAAGACGCTTCCTCTAATGCTTTCGGGATTGTTGGTGCCAGAAGTCATTTGTTTGCGAATTATGAAGAGCGTGAGCTAAATAAGTTGACCAATACGATTGTAAACAATCAATTGACCAAACTTGATTTGAAACTCAAGAAGATAGATGAGTTAGAAAGAATTTATGAGAAAGAGAGGAAAAATCTCGCGAGACAACAAGAAGAAGTTTTCATAGACCGCTTGGCATTGACCAATTCGACTGTTAATATCACTAAAAAGTTGAACGAGGCAATTTCAATAATTCAAAAAACAAAGGAGGACAAAGTCGGGTTAGTTGATGCGACTAATATATTATCGGAAGTGCAATCGCTTCTTTTCAAACCCACCAGACACTCTTTGGTGCAGAACACCACTGAAATAAAAACAGATGCACCAGTTGAGAAACCCACTAATGCTGATGAGAACCATGATGATGCCTCGAACCAAAACAATGATGACGGACCTCTGTCCGGAAGTAATAAAAATAATACCATAAAACCCTTATCTGTTGAAGCACCAAGGGCATTCAAAGTTTGGGCGCCATAGAGTTACTATTTATTATAAATTTCAGCACCTTTCAGTTCATGAGCTACTGCATTGCTCCTTTGTGGGGGTCATATCCATGTTTCCCATTGTGCAATAGAGACAGCTAATCCTTGTATAACTTAAAATATATATTCCTAGTTCACGTGAAGCGATATATAAAGATAATTCTTCTCCATTTAGGTACTATAAGATGCTGTCATTCATATGTGTATTTAGCTAATAATCAGTACAGAAGTATGTATGATAGGCAAAGTGATTCTAACAATATTCAGGGGTCAAGAAATATTTTGGTTGAAACGGAGGTGGGATTGGAGGAATTTGAGGTGGGTCGTGGAGAGTTTAGTGATGATAACATGAGCGGTGACGACAGAGGGACCGATACGTTGGTCGTCGAAGTGGACGATGAGTCCGTTGAAGTGGCGAGGGATGAGCTTCTATCAAGTGAAGATGAAGGGGATGAAGGGGTTTTTGAGGCCACCAATGATACTTACTCTGAATATGAGGATATCAACAAACGTGCTATAATAGAGTTGAACAGCGAAGATGAGATCGAAAACTTGGAAGAGGATAAAGAAGAAGAAAGAGAAGGGTTAAAAGGGTCAGAAGAGGTGGAAGATGTAATGCTGGCAGGGGGTTTTGATGGAAAAATTGGAGATTTTGAACATAAAGTTTACGTCGAGAGTGAGGATAGATTACAGGATAAATCGAAGACCAATGTCAGTTTGGGTGAATTAAATTCAGAAGAAAAAAATCTAGACATACCGTCTTCGTATGAGAGTGATCAATCAGAAGACCACGATGGGGAAGTAGCTGCTATACTGACGCGGCATGATCACGATAATTTGCATCCTGAAGTCGAAGATGAAACAGTGTACGAAGTAGCAAGCGACTCAGGTATATATGGTCAAGACGAAATATCAAGTGATGAAGCAAGAACTGAACGAATAGGAGAGAATGGCGAGGTAAATATTCACAAAGGAGTGTTGCATAGCGTAGATGACGGGAAATCGGAGAAAGCAAAGAATAGTCGTGATAAAAGTGAAGGGAGTCGCAATGTAGTGAACATAGACCAAAATTCCAATATTTTTGAAGAATTGGATAGCTCAAACGTACTGGAACACTCCTCCGCGGTACAAGCAGAGGGTAAAGGTGAAACTGAGCATTGCTTTCCAATACTAGTTAATATAGCAGAAACGGACTTCCTACTTGTTCCATTCAGCAAGACAGCAAGCTCAGACATAGACGTGTCTCATTTGGTATCTCTTTACGATGATCGTAGTATTATGGATATGACAATCGAAGAGTTTTTTGGTTTAATGAGGGCACATGAGGACTTGAATGATATCTACAAATTTGTGGTAAGCGAGGAGTTGGTCCTTGTGATACCTGAATTAAATAATTTGTCTATCACTGAAGATAATATTTATACAAGAGAGATCATTGTCGAAGATTTTGTGAAATCATTCGAAAACTTGAAGGCAAATTCCATTGACTTAGGGGAGAAGCAGACGCCTCAGTCTATCTGCTTCCTTTTAACTAGCCAAACAAGATTTATAACCAATTTCAATAATCTATCTGAAACAATAAGGTCTGGTAAAGGATTCGATTTTTTCAAGATTAATGAAACGTCAGCTACTGAAACAGATTCTAAAAAGAGAAAGTTGCAGTTGGAAGCACAGGATGATAACGAAGCGAAGAAGTTTAAAGCAGTACGTAGTCCATATAGCTCACATAAACATAGCTAGTTCAATACAACAACACGATGATCTGAATTGAGAGCACGATGATCCGAATTGTGAGCTATACAGCTTTAGTCTATAATACCACCTTCCTTCAACTTATTATACAATTCTGGGTCAATATATTTTTGTAAATTCGGCTCACCACTCAACCCCTTCCTTTTCCTAGTTTTCATCACAAAGTCCCTCGCTAAGGATGCATATGGTACGGGCCTTAATGGAGGCAAAAAACAGTCGCTATTTAATGGATCACCGGGCACTATATCCCACTTCTCAAATACTAAAAAACACATTGCTTGCCCTTGAGTCTGGAGTCTCAAGTCGGACTCGAATCCTACTGACTCTATGACTGGTAAGGATCCTTCCACAAGGTACAATGGCGTCCCTGGGATCGGATTCTCTTGTATTATTGTCCCTCTTCTTTTTGAAAGTAGCTTACTAACAGCCACTATAGCATTCATTGTACAAGTAACTTGTACTGTATAAATTGGTTCCATTAAACGTGGAGAAGCTGTTAGAAAACCAGAATAACATGCCCTTCTGGTCATTGGAATGATCTGAGTGCTGCTTTTTTGAACATCAGACCCGCTAATAACTGCATCTAGAATTTTGAACTTGGTATTTCTAATAGGTTCATTACAAAGAGGGCCTTCATTAACACTCCACTTGAAACCAAGGCTTATTGTGTCTTTTAAAGAATATAACAACTTTTTGTCGGTTTCACCTTCCAATGTATCATCTAATAGTATGGATGGAGATTGAAGATCTTCAGGACCAAAACACCACACCGACCTGGCGGACAAAGCGTCCCAATCAAATTCTGTCCTTAATAATTTGGATATGGTCTTGACCGGTTGTGAGAGATTTATCCTACCCTTTTCAATGGCCTCAGACAATCTGATATCATTTACCGGTTCCGCAATAATTGAAATCGAGTTACTGAGACTCTGAGTTTTGGAAGATATCTTCGTCACTGACGTATCAATGCACGTTTCACTAAATTTGGTCATGGGATCGCTTACTTTGATCTCTAAGTCATCCGTGAAGAATTTTCTCAAATCATGCAACATACAATCTAAATATAACTCACCAGGTCCGAAAATAACATGTTCTCCGCTTTCTTCCACTTTCATAATGCACCCTAAGTAGGATTTATTGAGTCTTCTAAGCCCGTCTAGAAGTTTTGGTAGTTCAGAAGGGTTTGCTGGTTCAATTGCAACTTTGAACACTGACGCGTTTCCAAGATCCAAATCTTTGAATTGTCCAAGAGCCTTGCCAGTACATGAAGCATCGTGAATAGTGGCACTCTTTGTGATAGTCGATTCGATTCCTTTGAGCAACACAAGCGAGCCAGCGAATGCCTCACTCACAGGAACTTTGTAACGGCCGCCTGGGATATACAATTCATCGATGGTTTCAATCCTGAAGTCTTCATCGTCATCTTTGAAATTTTCACCTAGAACCTTCACCTTAGATCCAACTTTTATGGACCCTTGATAAACTCTTACCATGCTAAAAAACGACTCACCGTCCAGGGACTCTACAAGCTTGTTGGCATATGAAATCATCGAACCGTCATCTGGAACGTCTGAACCCAAAGATTTTTCAAGCCTCTGTCTCGCAACCCCATCAGGAGGCAGAATATTTTCAATAATCAGATCCACGAAACTAGCAGCATTCGGGAAAATACTTTTGAAAACATCTTTCAAAAGAACCTGCGCGTCCTGCTTATATTGGGAGCTCTGCAAGGATACCTTAAAATTATCCCACAATAAAGTTCCTAATTGTTTTTCTGAAGGATCGGAAGTGATAGTATAGCTAATGATCTTGTAAATGGGCTCTACAATAAAATGAACGAAAGACCTCGGTAATTTGCCATTATTCGACTTTTTTGTGAACAGGCGAGTTTCAATATTGTAATATATGTCGCCCCATAACAAGTTGCCAAACTCGTGATAATCAACATTACCCATACTTCTTTTGTTATCCGAGTAAAGCTTTGCAAAGCTATTCAAATTAAAACAAAATTCATATTTTGAAGAAGCAAATAAAACATTACCTAGGATTGGACTGAAATTGAATTCTCTTTCGTAGGATTCGAAATAAGGGTTTTCTTTCATAAACGAATTTACATCATCTAGTATGTACTTTATTTTGTAGTAGAAATCTGACACTGGTAGACGTAGTTCCAAAATCAACCTGTCGATTTTGTTTAAAATTATTGTTATAGGCAAATTGTTTTTGCATGCCTCTGTAATAATTCTTTGGTCTCGTGGACTTAATCCTTCTACGACATCAAGCACGAGAACAATACCTTCAACCACTTGTAAAGCAGACGAGCTTTCATCAGCAAAGTTCGGATGGCCAGGGGTATCCATGATATTGAAAACGAATGACTTGTCGTTCAAGCTAGACAATAACAAAGTGATTGGCGAAGACTTTATTGAAATACCCCGTTCTATTTCTAATTTGTGATTATCCATGAACCTTAGTGGTTCGAAATTCTTCAATTTCTTGGGTAGCGAAATAGATGGCCTGTGCGTTTGCAAAACGAGCATATCTATGAATGAAGTCTTCCCTGAATGCAAATTTCCAACAAACGCTATATTTCTGATTCTATCTGGAAGTAGTTTCATAGTGGAAAGCATATAATCCCGAGAATATACAAGCTCTGGAAGGTTTTTAACTCTATTGTCGTCCTGATCTAGACCACTGGCCTGGTGCGATGTGAACTCAGCTTTCATTCTCTTTTGAGTTACTGGTTTGATGACGGGTTCGTCAATTGGTTGCTCATAAGGCTTTGCTATTATAGTTTCCACGCCAGGCCCAAAATTATCGGAAAGCTTTCCTATCAGCCCCCCGTTCTTATGAACCACCACAGACGAACCGTCCGCTTCTGTCTCCATTTGCGTCGTCTCATAACCCGCTTCTTCTGTTTGTCCATCGAAATTTTGTTCGATTGACTCGGCATCTGAGTCCAAAGGGTCACCAATAAAGTTTCCAAACTCGTCGTATAACTCACCCTCGTCCATTGTCGCTTAGGAGTATTTTATCTGCCACAACAAAAGTAGTAGGGTAGCTCATCGATATAAACGACGATACTGCTACTGAAAAACATATCAAAAGACTGCACACAGATGTGATCTACTTTAGTGTCTGGAAATGATTATAATACAAATATCTAAGCCTATAAACTATGGAACAGGTGTATACGTCTCGTTCAAGACAAAGTTTGATACTTTCTTAACTCAGTCAAGAGATTTTGTAACTGAACGTCGGACACTTTGTTCGCCAAACTTGGAATCAAAGATTTGGCCTCTTCGGCGTCTTCACACTCTAAAGTACCTAACTGGGCCAACTCGAAGGGGTGCAAAGGTTCTGAAGTCGAGTAGCTGAAGTCATTCAAAAGCTTTTCTACTGTTTCTGTTGAAGAGGAATTTTTGAACCGGGAAAAGTTGGATAAATAGTTTAATGTTTTGTGCATGATTTCGTTGGAGTTAGACCCTGCTAATTCCATGTTTGAAATTTCGTCCTCCTTTTCATTGTCCTCTTCCTCGTCACCGAAGTCTTTGTTGACCTGATTTTTACTTTTACGTTCTTTTAATGCTGCTCTGATCAACAATCTCGCTTCCGATAAATTCATGGCAATGAGCTGTTCTTCCTCTCCTGTATTCGTTACCTGCGTGAGTTGGAACTCAGGCCCCAACAGCAATGTAGCGGCATTCTCTTCATCGTCTATATTCTGAGTCGTTGGTTTTCTTCTTCTCACTCCTAAGGCACTAGTACTAACATTCATTTTTCTTGTGACTTTATTTATAGTGAAGAGTCTCGAAACTCGTACAAATGCCTAATATTTAATACCAAATATGTAGCACTCAACCTGCTTCGATGCTTATACTATCGACGGTTTCTTTAGCTTATACTGATAGAAAAAGGGCAGGTATTGCCAATACTAAGAGCATCTATATGATATTCGTTCGCTAACGTATTTAGCTGCGCACACGACCGGTATAACATATTATCTATTAGTGCTATACTAGACAAGTATTTAATGGTAAGTTGTAGTCCCTAAGCCTGAAGCAAGGGCATACAGAGACCCAGATGGGTTCGAATAACTACCTATTGGAGTTTTATTGTAATCCTTGGTATTTTCACCTGTGTCGTGATATTGTGGAGACCGATATAATCCGGTAGAAGATGCAGAGGTGACCCCAGAGGAAATTAAAGTCGAAGGGTCGTTGACAAATGGATGCTTCAAGGCTTCTTGCGGAGTTAACCGTTCTAGGGGATTCAAATTGAGTACTTTGGTTAAAAAATCAACAAGAAGAAGCCTTTCTTGACATTCAGTTTCAATCATGGAATTCGTCATTTTTTTCGACGGAAGCTTATAATTGAGGATTATGTCCTTCAATAAACGATGTTTGAAATAATTCTTGTTGGGCTGCTCCTTTTTCAGTTGCTCTTCTTTTCCTTTGGTCGAGGACAAAAATTGGATGTACTCTTCGAGAGACTTGATTTTGTAAACGGGCTTACCATCGGGGGCACACGGCGGTAACTTATGAAAGAAATTCAATGAATTACGACCTACTTCGATCATGTGCCGAGGAGGGTAGCCTAGCATGTCCACGATTTTCCATATCTGGTTATACTCGGATGTACCTGGGAACATCGGCAAGCCCAAGAATAGTTCGCCGACGATACAGCCAAGTGACCACATGTCGATTGATTCGGTATACGGTAGCCCAAGTATCACCTCCGGTGATCTGTAGAATCGGGATTGAATGTATGAATATACTGTCAGTCTTGTGAAACAAGCTGAACCGAAATCTATAACCTTGATATCCGGTTTATCTGGTTGGCGAAGCAAGATATTCTCGGGCTTTAAGTCACAGTGAATCATTTGAAATCCTTTCAAT
The DNA here is from genome assembly GCA_030566065.1 of Debaryomyces robertsiae. Classification (NCBI taxonomy): domain Eukaryota; kingdom Fungi; phylum Ascomycota; class Pichiomycetes; order Serinales; family Debaryomycetaceae; genus Debaryomyces; species Debaryomyces robertsiae. The sequence goes on from JAJMHL010000007.1 coordinate 367,871, forward strand.
TCAGACATGGCCTCTAATAACTGCCTTGTTAAAAGTTTGACCAATTTCATGTTTAAACCCTGGAATTGATTTTGCTTGATCAATTCATACAAATTGGATGCCAATAGCTCAAACACTAAACACAAATGCTCTTTGTGCATAAAAGTATCAAGCAACCTAATAAAGTTTTTACCGTTACTGTTTGAGTTCAAATATTCGAGTAACTTCACTTCGGTGAGTGATTGGTTCATGTAAGCCGGCTTCGATTTGATAACCTTAATGGCACAAACAGTTTGATTCGTTAAGTTTTGGCATTTGACAACCTGCCCAAATGTCCCTGACCCTAACAAATCCAACACAATGTACTTTCTTCCTTCCTCTGAACCTAGTATATCATTCACATACAAAATGTAATCACTGTCTTCGTTATCATACCCATTGTTAAACTTTGGTTCCAGCGGTTTGGTAAGAACTCTCTTGGGGTTAGTAGATTTGCAATACTGGAATTTTCTTGGCTGGCATATGCTGTATGAGTCCGTTATATACACCGATAGAGCATTAACGGGTGAAATATGAATAGAGTTTACTGAACAACGACGATATTTTGGTTGGTGGTGTACTTTAGGTTTCAAGTCCGACTTGCTGTATATCTTTGATGCCCTGGGTGCTGCCTTTCTTCTGGTGGTTAGAGCCTGATTTTGTAGTGCTTGCTGATATTGCTGATACTGCACCACCAGCGCAGACCTCCCCACTCTAGCAGGTTGGTTATGATGGTAATTAACATGAGCACTGGAAGGAACCTGCTGATAGTTACCCGTTGCGACGGAAGACCTTCTAGCGAATGCTGGGCCTGAATACTGTGGGACGTTCTGAAGATACTGCGGCTGAAGCTCTGTCTCCATCTCCGAAGGATAAGCATTGTAACCGCTGGTACTGTAATAGGCTCCGTCCGCAGCAGCAGACATTCGGCGGTCTGCGCCTCCCAAATTGACCTCTTGGTTTGTGTAGTACTGGTTGAACGGGTTGTCTGCTCGCGTGGGAGGGTGGATAAATGGTGGCGCATTGGACTGTCTTTGGTTGTCATGCTCGTATGTCGTGGGTAGCTGATTAGCAAATGACATGCGCTTGCTCAGCTGCTGCAAAAGAGGTATCGACTGTTGGCCCTTTGTAGGCGACTGTGGTATGTTGGGAGATGTCATTATGCTTCCGGCTCCCTGATTCGATGAAAACCAAGGATTCCGGAACCCTGGCGTTTGTCCCGCCACCAGACCCTGCTGCTGTACTCTCTGTTGCTCTTGCCCCAGCTGTACGCTACCCGTCATCGTCTTTGTCTGTTCTGTGCCATTAATTCCGTAAGGTGGGGGTAATTGCCAATTCCCCCCCAATGAACTATGTCTATTATAATTGTAATTGTACGACATCTATGACAGGAAGAGACCGTCAATACTACTGCAATGTCTATTCAATACTTTTGTTCTGTAACTGTTGTGGGTATAGCCAAATTGCTTCTTCATAACGATTATGTGGGCGGTTCTCCTCATGGCGATTGATACGCTGAGTCAAAACTGATATGGTGCACGTGACCCCAGCTAAGTTGAAGACTTCACCATTAGAAGATGGTCAAGGTGTTCGAAGTAGATGGTGTTACGTACTGAAAGAAGAAACAGATATCGTGAGCGATGTGTATTCGTTTGCAGATACAGCAAGTTGAAAAACAAGTAAGATTACAGCAAATATATACAAGATTTGGTTATGTGAAACGACCCAACTATCTCTTGATCAATGGAAAATGTAAAATGGAGCTAGTGGCACCGACGATGCCCTAGCAATGGAATAATTTTATGAGAGCCTTATGCTGCCAAAGGAGCACCTTCCTCAGGATAGGCAGGGGCCATAGTTGGCTGGGCCATGACTCTTTGCATCATCATACCAACACCTTCGAACACACCTAGCAAACAAGCACAGGTGATGGCGGAGTTTCTAGTATGTCTCCAGCCTCCTCTGATGGCCAAAGCACCACCGGTGAAAAAACCAGCGATAACAGCGTTCCAGGCGTCTTCTCTCTTCCTGACGGCCTTGACAGAACAGTCAAAGGTGGAGAACAATCCACCCCATACACCGAAGTTACCACCAACGACTGGGGCTCTAGCCTTTATGGCAGACAACGAACCGTAGCCTCTTTCTCCGTATGGCGAATTACGGAACCCTTTGATCCCGTGCCAAACACAACCACCGATGACACCCATGGCGAAGGCACCACCAAAATCATTTAAAATCACAATAGGGCATGGGTCTCTGGTATGATCGGCCGACATTATTGGTTATGTTATGTTATGTTATGTTTCTAGATGTTATTGCGGATAAATTGTTATGGCCACCTACAGGCCCAGTACTGGTCAGACTACGCAATTTTTCATATACCAAAAATTTTCAGTATGCTATTTACACGCCTTCGCTGGCTACAGTAGTACACATGATACCGTATGGATCAGAGATATTCTTGAAGCCTGGTCAACAAAAGGCATAGAATCGTCAGACGACGTCAGTTGGTATACCTGAAAAGCCACGGAGCAGCTTTTCTGGCTTTCATCAAGGTAACTTTTGGGGCGACTTTTGTGGTGATGATTTTGGTGATCGTAGTAAATTCGCGAGGAATGGAAATGGTACCTTCAAGGTCGCATATAAGCTGGAAAGGATCTGAAGATGCGCCCAACTATGATAGAAAAGGGATGCGTGGGTTTGCATTCGCAAATGATCTATTGAACGTTCAGGTAAGTCTCTTGAATGTCGCTATGTTTGAACGTCACTCTCGTAGCCGTCCACAGTCCACAATTTCTCTGGTTCGGGTGTCGCGTGAAACTTGCTATTGTCATTAGAATTGAGCGGCGCGTCTGAGGTTGGTTTCACGGACGACGTTCCGTTACCGTCTTGTCTTTCGTCTTGTACCTGATTATCTTCTTCGATGAATAATGAGTCTTGAGAGTTCATCATGTTTTTACGACCAGGAGCCTCAAGGTTGTGGAGCTCAAAGTAGTCGGTATCAATTTGAGGGCCCTCAAATGATTCAATACCCCAAGTTTTATAGCCCAAGCTCGCGAAACCAACAAACCCCACGATCACAACTATAGCATAATTCATAGAAAACCAGGTAAGGTGCTTGATAACCGGTGGTAGACACAAAATTACAAACAGGAGTAGCACCCAAAAGATTGACAAACAGTTAACAAGCCATCCCAATCCTCTCAACCTGAATGCTGCTCCTTTTATCTTTTGCCTTTTGTTGAGCATGAGACAAAGAATAGGTATACCATTTGCTAGTGCCAATGAAATTACGGAAGATCCCATAAAAGCGTTGAAGGCAGACTCAGAAAGTAAGGACAATAACGAGAGTATCGCACAAACTGTCATCGACAAGAATAAAGCATTCTTAGGAATTATAGACTCTTCGACTGCATCAACTTCAACCCAATAACTTTTGAAAGGTAATCCGCCATCACGAGCAAAAGCATACGTCGTTCTAGATGCTGTAGTAAGGGCAGCAATGGCTTGAAAAACGACCGTGCCAATTAATAAGAGTGCCAATAAAAAAGACACTATATATGATTCCGTGGCAAACTTGAAAATCAAGTCGATGGGCATAATCTCGGGAGTATCATCCAAAAGCAATGTTAATTCAGGTAGGATTGTCAATATAGGAATGATGAAGATTAATCCTGTTAAACTTGATATTAAAATGGCGCTTATGGTGCCCTTAGGCATGTTCCTTTCTGGGTTTTTGACCTCGTCGGTCATTGAAAACAACATACCATAACCAGATAAAGTGAATGACGGACTTTGCAAGCCAATCATAAAAGCAAGCGGATCGGGCCACCCGGAACGAGTGTTATCAAACTTCGTTAATATGTCTTTTATCAGATTGGTTTTCTTAGCAAAAAAAATCAAAAGGAAATCGATAGCCAAAACCGTAGAAATTGACCATACAATGCATACCTTATTGATCTTCTCTAAATATCTTGAGAATTTGAAATTAATGAACCCGCATGTAGATAGCAAGACAAAATAAACAGCGAGCACTAGAAAAGCATCTTCTTTGTAGTAGACATCTTTGAGCCCGAAGATGGATAGTATGAACTGAGACCCGCCAAATATAATACTCACAGCATATGTCCAATTTCCGATCAATAAAAACCATCCAGTAAACCATGAGCTCACTAGGGAGAATCTATCATTACTCAATATGGCACTAAAGTGATAAACTCCACCAGCGGTGGGATATTTCGATATAATTTCGCCTAAGCTTAGTACAACACAGGTTGAGAAGAAGGCGGTTATGATCCATCCGTACAAAATAGTTACATTGGCACCATCGATTAAAGAAATCCAGATTGTAGACGAGAGCCCAAAAACGACACCCATCACACCGAATCCTAGCCCAATAACAGACGTGACCGTCAATTTCCTCTCCAAATCTTGCTTATATTTAAAATGTTCTACCTGTTCAATCTCGTGGTCCTCCAATTCATGCATAATGGTACTCATGAACCTGGCGGGCGCCAGGTTACCTAGATTGAGACTCCGGGGTATGCCAAACCCTGATACATGAGCCGACTCGGGCACAGGAGTATATTGCTGGCTTGAACCCGCAGAAGTTTGAGGTGGATCGGTCATAGCTCAGTCATCAACAAATTTTCCGTACCGTCAAAGCGTTTCCTCGTAGCAAATAAAAACACGGTACGCTATTCTAGTGCCGGCGTATCCAAACGTTGACCTTGCCTAATGTATTCCACAATCAACCCCCAGCAATAGGAAGAAGTCCAATCGATTAGTTTTGGACTCATCTCGCGCGCAATTTCGGGACATATTGCATTTGCACCTATTAAATGGCCCATACAAAATAGTGTTCTAAATTTATTATACAGAACGTCTATAGGAGATTGACAATGCTACTTAATTTATATTGATAACAAGTCTTCGCACCGGTGGCGGTACCAAGCGTTCGAAATCAATAACGATATGGGTTCGCCAAGGTTACCACAGGAATTGGCACAATCTAGAATTCGAGGTCACTGTCCGAACTGTCGTCCTTTTCCTTTTCTTGCTTTTGCTTGAAAATAGGCAAGCTGATGCTTTCGCTGGTTTTTATGTGAACACTTACCAAATTCTTTACAGTTCTCACTAAACCTCCTACTGGCTGATATTTTGGTTCAATTAGATACCGGAGAGCATCATTAGCATTAGTCAATATCTCTTCTGTTCTCCAATCGGTGTAACCAATCTTCATAGAAATGCAAGTGCCATTGGCGGGCGGAATAAACGAGCCGTTTCTGACTATTGACTTCATCTGGTATCTCACGTAGTCCGGCTCACATCTATCGTCCTTGAGTTTCGTAGACCGTTTATGTCGCACCAACTTCGCATCTTCTGTGGGCTTTGCCATTTGCACCATATATGGTATCTTTTTGTTTTTCACGTAGAAGCGGGCACCCAATATATCTGGCAAGAACTTGAATACTCTATTATCAGCAACTATGATGTCGAACTCCTTAAATAATTTCGCAAGTTTCTTGGGGTCCTTGCTTATACTTTTCAATCTGGTTAGCGTATAGATCTGGTTGAAGACATCTTCTGTAGGTGAGTCCTTCAGGGTCAATGCTGCACGGTACGGAGTCGATGGATCCTTTGTGACGAGTAAAATCGACTTATTCTCGAGTTTGTCCAAACCCTTGCTCAAAGGAACTATTCTAGGAGTGTAGTCCTTTGTCTTCACCAATGGAACTTTGACATTGATGATGAGGTACACTGCTTCATGCAGATTTTCTCCTTTTTCATGAGTAATGTGACTACATAATGACCTCACTGATTTTTTCCCTTCCACCAAGGCAGAGTCTCCTAAAATGAATTTTGAAGGCATACTACCACTTTAAAGTGACGTAAAGCTTCTCTAGAAATTTTTCATTAAGAGATGCCTATAGTTGAATTTCACGTGATGAGGTTGATTTAAGACTCCATCATCGCTTCTCGGTTCCAACTCTTACCATAATACATCACCATATAACCAATGCAACTCACACTATCTTTGGTGCAAAGCTTTTCCTTCGCTTCGATTTTTACATCACTCTTCGATGAGTGGAAATTAGGAAGCCCTGAACTTAAAAAAAAAGATCATGATGCCCCTATACAAGACGTAATCCGCAGTTCTGCTGATAAGGGTGTCCAGGAGCCCAGTGGGGCGAAACGCCGGCCTCTCGTAATATGGCATGGGCTCGGGGATAATTATAACTCGACGGCCATGCGAGATGTGGTTTCTACTTTTACCCTGAGGTATCCTGACATGTTTGTGTATGCGATCTCATTGGATCCTAATCCGGGGAAAGACCAGGAAAAATCTCTTATAGGCAACGCCAACGAGGACATTGAGATCGTCTGTAGCCAGTTAAGCGAAATACGCGAGTTAGATGAAGGGTTCGACGCGATCGGTTTTTCGCAAGGAGGTTTATTGATGAGATCGTTGGTCCAAAGGTGCTCAAATGTGTCTGTACATAATCTCATTACGTTTGGCTCGCCACACATGGGCGTAATGGAGCTACCCTTGTGCAAGGACCCTAAGGATTGGCTTTGTAAAAAAAAAAATGAGATCTTGAAAAAGCAGGTGTGGAACATTGGTGTTCAAAACTCAGTGATCCCTGCGCAATACTTTCGAGACCCATACGACTATGATAACTATGTTTTTCGATCCAAATTCCTAGCCGACATAAATAATGAACGTGTGGATGGTTTTAATCCTTCATATATAGAAAGACTCAAAACATTAAGTAATTTCGTGTTGATAGTTTTCACAGAGGATACAACGGTGGTCCCAAAGGCAAGCGCCGTGTTTCAAGATTGGGATGCAACTTCTAACAAGCCCGTACCTTTCAATGAGACAGTGTTATACAAGCAGGACTTGTTAGGCTTGCAATCATTGAATGCAGACGGAAAAATGCACTTTTTGAGCATTGACGAAGATCATATGGTAATTTCTGATAAGTTTTTGGCAGATATTGCCGAAAGATTTGTAGGTGGCTTGATTTAGTGTCTCAGCTGGTATGGCTCACGCGATAGACATGAAACGAATCATAACGTACCATCGCAAGCTCGATGTCGACAAGCCTGCATTCAGGGGAGAGTTCTTAAAGGCAATTTTTAGAGACTATCTATACCTTCACTTCTACATTATTTTTTAGCTATCTTGTTAATGAACTGTGCAATTTCACGAACTCATTGTGAACACGAAAACCTTCAAATTCAGTTATCACTACCGCGATGGCCGAGGGGCATACCTGTAGTCAAATTCTTGGAAATCAAGCAACTTCTCTAATAGAACATATTCATGAATAATTCAATGAAGTCCTAATTTGGTTGATTTGTAGCTCTTGAAGGGCCAGGAGATTAGGGAATGAGAATCTTCCTCGTACGTCATATGCTGTTGCTGAAAATGGTTCTTGAGTTGCGCTTTGAAATCCCCCGTCAAAATACGAACAGACAAAAAAGCCTTCATCCGCTGACAAATCCAGTTGCTCAGGGGCATCAATGGCTTCCCCGTCACTCCTGCTATACCTTACTCCTAATATATATGGAAGGTTGCAAATATATCGTGCCTGTACCAATATGAGAATATTATGATAAGTGTAGAATTCGCTATTCTTCTTAAGCGATGATGATAGGCTACCATTATGCCATCTTTAAGTGAACAGGCAGGCGAAAGAAAGGCAAGGCTCGCTGCCCTACGCACGCAGAGAAATGCTGGAGGTTCCAGCAATGGAAGTGAGCCAATATCGCAAACTGAATCTGCGAAACAAGATTATTTTCATCAGGATGATTCAACAGACGAGCAGCAGCAAAATATGAGACGTTCTCGAAACTACGATCCGGACGCGGGAACAGCTGTGTCTGGTTTTACGAAACCTCCTACCATGAAATTGGCCAACAACGAAACCGTTGAAGTATTGGCAAGCAGAATACAGCATGAAGTGTTGCAGGACATGAAGGACAAACTGGTCAAGCCTATACCGACGTCGATGGCCAACACAACCGGTAACGCACTCAAACGGAGCTTGCACAACCAAGACCTCAAATCAGACCTACAGCGGTACTTCACAAAAGCGGACTCCAAAACTCATTTAGCGATAAACAAAATCATTCAACGCAAATACCAGGAAGCGACAACGAAAGGTGACTGAAACTTATCTCTGATGACATACCTGCAAAGTTGTATCTTGTACCTATATTATAGTAATAAATAATTGATTGCTATGCGCGTAACCTTTCGGTTTCTTTCCTAATTAGGTAGTCTATAATGGGCCAATCAAATTACATTTTCTCTCGGTGCTCGTCCGTGTTGAAATAGCTAGAGAAAAATGAAAAACCACTCAAACTTGCTTGAACAGCTTTATAAAGGTAATAACTATGTCTATGATTAACAGAATTGCATTGAAAGCTGGCATCCGTCCTGCTGCCAACTTGGCTATTCGTCAAGCTCCGTATGTTGGATTTTTTTGAATTTTTGGCGTCAAAATCTTGAGGTAGAATGAAGTTTATTTTGAATCTTGAGGGTACCGCCCATAGGGATATGTTCGTAGTTTCTAAAACGATTTGAAAGATGGCGCACAATGTGGAGTATATGTATAGATTTGTCGGAGCAAAAGATTAATTGGCAATTCAAGATAAATTGGACTAAAATAGTCATCCAAAGTTAGAGTGGAAGTAATGAATGTTGGACGTAATGACTGATTGGAGCATTGCGATTCGATAAATTATACCTCAAATAAGCGATTCATTTTATCCATGATTTACGTCGATTCAATGGCTAGAAGTGTACTGAATTTGAAGCTCTTACTAACATTATGCAGCGTTGGCTTGCGTTACATGTCCACTCCAGTTGAGCCTAAACAAAAGGCTAACTCTATCATTGATGCCATGCCTGGTAACAGCTACTTGTCCAAGACTGGTATCTTAGCGACCTCTGCTGCTGCAGCTATCTACGGTATTTCTAACGAAGTACTTATTGTGCACGATGAAACCATCTTGCTTCTTGCATTTGGTTCCTTCGCAGCTTTAGCTGCCAAATTCGTTGCTCCATTGTACACAGAATGGGCTGATGGTGAAATCAAAAAGGTGAACGAGTTATTGAATACCTCCCGTACTAAGCATGTTGATGCCGTTAAGAACAGAATCGAGTCTGTCTCTCAATTGAAAGACGTTGTCCAAACCACCAAGGATTTGTTCTCCATTTCCAGAAGAACTGCTCAATTGGAAGCCGAATCTTTTGAATTGAAGCAAAAAATCGCAGTTGCTACCGAAGCAAAGGCTACTTTAGACTCGTGGGTCAGATTCGAACAACAACAAAGACAATTGGAGCAAGAACAATTAATCAAATCCGTCTTAGATAAGGTCAACAAGGAAGTTGAAAACCCTAAGTTCCAAGAAAAGGTTTTGGCTGAGTCCGTTGCGGAAGTTGAAAAATTGTTTGCTAAGGCTTAAAGTTGAATCTTTCGTAACATTATGTACCCACTAGGTTTAGTTTTTCTTGAATGTTTATCATGATTAGAATATATAAAAAAAGCTATTAAATATTCATAAAGGTTATCGTAAATCAATGATTTCATGATACTTGGTATTGTCTTGTTATAGTGGCCGATGGCTTCCATACGTGTAATGAATTATCATCAGCAACACTGGCGACTAACCAGTCATCATGCAACGACCAATCGAAGTCATTTACACCTAGCATGTGTCCAGCATGATTAAAGAGTAATCTTTCGTTATCTGTCAGAATTAAATCAAAAATTTTGACCAGTTTATCACTTGATGAGGCTCCCAATACGTTGTGATACGTCGGATGCCATTTCAATTGGGTGATGGATTCTTCAGTCTGATTTTTTATTTTATAGACACTGTCAGCGTTTTCCGAACCAAAATTTCGTATATCCCAAACACTGACCAGCCCTTGGCTGTCACCGGTTGCCAAACACGACGAATTAGCTGGATTCACACTTAGACAGTTTATTTCGGATTCTGACTGCTTATGCTGAAGCACTATCAGCTGATGTTGAGGCAACCGCATATCATATAATTTGATGTATCCTCCATCGTCAGCAAGACTGAAAACGGAGTCATGGCTCGGTACCCACTCAATGTCATTTACCCCAATACTAGAGTTGTCATAGTTGTAAGATTCATTGATAGACAGCATGTCTTTCGATACAAAATTACTTTTGATATCGAATACATTTATTTCACCGTCCATATGAGCAGAAACTATTGTACCTTCCTTCTGTTTATTCCAATCTATAGCGAAAATGTCAGCCGAAGAGTGTTTTTGTAGGTTCATTAACCTCAATTGGGGTTTATTTATATCGGCATCTTCACCGATTAAACTGCTTTTAAAGTTGGCGTGCTTAGTTCTGTCGTACACAACCAAGTCGCCCATATTATTACAACTGGCAATCAAATCAGGATTCTGGGGCATATACCTCAATTTATTCACATCTCCCAAATGATTTATCTTTTGTAACACATTAATTTTCTTCTTTGCAACTTTTGTCAACTCGAATTCCTCTTTTCCTTCGGTATAGGCAAGCTTTTCTATATTTAGGCCCTTATTCAAATTGGTATAGCGAGGTAATTGTAAGATAGAAATCGAATCCACAGACTGACCGAGAGTAAACGTTCCTAGCAACAATCTCTGCAAAGCTATGTCGTTTTCCAGTTTAGGGCTTTCTGATTCTGGGCCCTTCCGGGAATCATGAATTGGAGCCTGTGCAATCGTCTGTAATGGCCTCTCTAAATCTGGGAAGAATTCTACCGTCAAGCTGGGCCATAGCAAAGCATGTGTTACCACGTAGTCGTATAAAAATGGCGTATTTTTCTTCCATACTCTATAATTATCTTGTGTTCTTTGATCGATCGGTGATTGATCAACTTCTAGAAGATCTTCTTCAGCATGTTCTATCAACGCTTCTCCTTTCGTATGCACTGTCAGTTCCGGCATCCCCACGCTATTAACCTCTTCCTCTTCTGGCATCTTCCCAAGTCATATAAGTAAGTATCTTCGGGTTCCAAAAAGGTCGTATCGCGTCTCACTTCCGTTCAACACACAATTTTTATTTTCGAGACTGGCTCATCAAAAGTTTAGATTGGATACCAAACACACAAGTAAATAGGGAGGTATGCTGGAAGATATAAAGCTTAACTCCTCGAAATTGGGAACTCGGGAATAGTACGTTTCTACTTTCTTTTCAGTAAGTTTCTGCGTTGAAAAATACTAATCATTAGCTGGAATAATTTTTATAAAAAGGAAATAGAGAACTTTGAAGATAACTGTGAGGACACAGGAGAGTGCTGGTTTGATGACTCGGGAGCTGAAACGAAAATGATCCAGTTTTTGATCGATAAACTAAACGCAAACGAGCTAGCTGCATCAGACGAGATTAAATTCGTCGACTTAGGTACTGGGAATGGCCACTTGTTATTCCAGTTGCATGAGGACATAGAGGAAGATTGCGATGAAAGAGAGCTGAAGCATTTTCATTTTAAGGGAATAGATTATTCGCCGGAGTCTGTGGACTTTTCTTCCAAAATAGCTCACGACAAATATCCTGATGTTGGTTTCCAGTTTGAACAAGTGGATTTGTTGGCTAAAGAAAATTCGTTTTTAGCGGCTAATAAATCTGCCTACGATGTGGTATTGGATAAAGGTACTCTAGATGCTATAGCGCTAAACCAGGATCCTCTTCTCGAGTTCAACGGCAAGATAGGAATGGAAGTTTACGCTTCTCAAGTTTCACAATTGATGCATAAGAATTCGATATTGCTTATCACATCTTGCAATTTCACCGAAACTGAACTTACGAAAATTATAGTTGGTGACGGGCAAAATGGTTTACTGGTGTGGGATAAGATATGCTACCCCAGCTTTCAATTTGGAGGCCAAAAGGGATCTACTATCTGTAGCATAGCATTTATTAAACAGTAGACACGATATATATAATAACTTTGAGCATACAATCATGTAATAACTATCTCAATTGTATCACTATGCGTTCACAACCACCTAGCTTCAGTAGAGGTGGCCTCAGGTTTTGCCGACTCGGTGTTATTTTCACTGGTGGTTCTCATTCTAGACCCTCCAACTGCATTAGCATTTTTGCCGGTGTTTTCAGCGAAGGTTTCTTTTAACTTCTCAACCTTATCTACCAATTCATCCCTTATGACTTCAGAAGCAAATTTGAGCAAATACTGAACAGGCTTTCCTTGATCGTTTATAGAATTTAATCTTACAAATTTGCCTGGCGATAAACTCGCTTCCAAGCCTTTAAAAAGCTTTGTCTGTGGGGTCACTTTTGTATTCAAAACAACTCGCAATAAGCCTTGGGATCTCATGAGAAGCCTTGCCTGTTTGGGATCGGTCACGGATTGATTCAAATGCAACCTTCCTAATCCCCTCTCCTTCCAGCCTTCAGATATCTTAGAAAGATCGAGCTCAAATATCTTCGCGGTTCCTGTGAAATGCGACTCTTCGTCTTCCTCGCCAGTTTTTATTACTGATACAGGGGTCAAGTCGACTTGTTTATATTGCTGGGTAGCGGGAGATTTTTCCTTGTGGTCCGTTACATTGTTTGAGGCTTCTTCTTGCGCGTAGTCCAGTTTATGTCCTTTGTCATCTAAGAAAGATTTCTTCTTCAAAGAATTTTGGAAGGCATTGTTGAATTTTGAATTAGCCCCAAACGTGCCGGACCCAAAAGAAGAGGTATTGGAAGATGACGAGTTTTTGGAACTATCTGGGTTATGGCGCTTTGGATCTTCCTGTGTGGCTGTTTTCGATGGTAACCCTTCAAATACGTTCTTCTTGGCTTTTAGGTTTTCGAAAGCAGATGCATTTCCAAACGAGCTAGTAGCACCAAAGACGTGTTTTGGTGATGCCTGTGCAGTGTTTGGGGCGGTAGGAGTGTCGGCAGGGTTGGTCGTCGACACAAATGAATTTGTAGGAGTTGTTATGGCAAACGAATTTCCACCAAAAGTGTGCTTCACACCCTTTTTGTCCGCCGTATCGGTTGATTTTGAGATACCTGGGTTGTCATCTCCATTACTTGTCTGCATCGTAGGTATTTGGGCTTTTTCATTCAGGGAAAAGAGTTTAGGCGCATTCGCAGATGAGTGCTTGTAGTCTGCTACATCTGGAGGTGTTTTGATACTACCATGGTATTTGTCTTGTTCTAACAACAGTGCCCCATTATTTTGAAATGTCTCTTTCAAAAGCTTAATTTCACTTTCCAACTTAGTAAATCGTTCTTCAAATGCCTTTGATATCTCTTGCTTGATACTCTCTTTTAAATAATTCAAATCCTCCGCCGCAGAATCAGGACTTTCCTGTCTAATTTTTTTGCTTTCATTCAATTCCTCGTCCTCTAGTTTCCTCTTGTTTGAACTATCGTGAGACATATTCACCGACAAGTATTTTAAAACAGTTGTTGTACGGTAGACGGATATCAAATATTAGTATTATTGATGAGGGAAGTCTAAACTGTAAATTTTCTCCGAGCAACATTTTTCAGGTTACATGAGAGATTACTTCCTTTTACTATTATACAGACTATATACAACCAAATGACAGGCTATTCTCGTTGACGGATACTTTTGATGGATCTACTTTGGCCTGTTTTCCTCGAATACTGACTTGAAGTAGGGTTTGAATCGAAATTATTGGTATATTTGGCGTACTTGTCTCGAACAGACACGGTATTTTCTGCAGGAGCGTATGAGGTGTATGGAGCCACTCTGGGGGGTCTATGTTCAGGAGGGTTTCTGGGACCTGGCGCTCTAGAAGTGTATCTAGATGGTGCCAGATAATGCGTAGAGTTGTGGTATGGACCGCTTGATAAGTGTAGTCTTCTCCCAGACGCAGCCGCAGAGGCATTATTAGAGTGTGTTGCGCTGGGACGGGTATAGTGACGGCCTCCCAAGCCTCCACCTAGTCTTCTAGGCTTCCAATTTCGCGCTAGTCTCCCTCGCTCGATGTCCACAAGAATGGTACGAGTGAATTTATTGTTTTCTACGGGGATTTTCAAACCTGTGGGGGCTAGTTCTCTGACACAGTTCTTGGCGTCGTCCTCACGCTCGAAAACAACAAAACCATAGCCCCGTGACTTGCTCCGCTCGCGGTCTCGTATGATAGTGATGGACTCAATGACCCCGTACTTGCTGAAATTCCGCGAGATATCAAGCTCTGTCAATGAATAGTCAAGTCTCGCAATAAACACAGTCCTGTAAGGATCCTTCATAAACTCCCGCTCATTTCGCTGAAATAACTCCTGATCACTCCATTCCCTCAACTGCCTTTCATGCGACTGTCTTATCGCCACTTTTTTCTTTTGTCTCTTCCGCATTTGTGCCTGCTGCACCGTCTCTCTGGGTCCTTCGTTTTCCTTCAGCGCCTTCAACTCATCCACGTATTCAAGCCACTGCAATTTCCATGCACTTATAGGCCCCACGTGTCTTGTGGCCCTCTGTTCCACTGCATAATCTAACGGCCTTTTGTATACAAGTGGCGGTTTAGCAGCAAATAGCCTCTGGATGTTGGTCGGATATTTCTCCGTTTCATTCACCTTAAATTGTTAATATAACGTTTAAAACTCTTCTAACACTCACTCACCACAATTCATCCACAATTCCATCATATCGCATCCCTTACATACCATATTTGTCTCTAGCTGGCTGATATCCTCCTATTGATACCTTTAACGATGAGAATTCTCGATTTTAACCCGCGGTTTTGTGTCACTTTGGCGATCACTACAAAAAGGCCATATTTCACCTCGGAAGCCACTAAATGATGAAATTGCCGGCGAACTGATCCTTAATTGAATAACAGTATAGGAATGGAAAAAAGACGAGCTTAAAAGCAGATATTGAGCATCACTAAAATGACACCACAGAAAGCCAGCGACAATCATTCGGCCACCGAAGGAGGACCCAGTCTGGGAAGCACCGAAATCGAACAATATAACGACTCTCTAGACATAACGGCGTTACCTATCTACACACGGTCGCAATTGGCGCTGTACAACGGTATTGAGCGGCCAGAGCTTTACGTGGCGATCCGGGGGTATATATACGATGTTTCCAGCAATTGGAAAAACTACGGGCCGAGTAAGCCGTACCATAAGTTGGTGGGCAAGGACGTATCGAGACTCTTGGGGCTCAATCGGTTGCAGTTGAAACCAGATCAAGGCGACAAGCACTCAGGAGCCTTGCACAATACGTGGTACACCGACGATTTCACCGACAAACAGCACCAGAGCGTAGACAAGTGGGTGCTTTTTTTCAAAAAACGCTACAGGGCCATCGGCATGATCGTGGATCACGAATTCAGCTGAGAATATTTTCATTCCGGCTCTGTTGTGCCCCTGTCGCAGCTCAAACTACGCTAAACTGTTCGCAATATATTTGCAATTCATTTGCAGTTCATTTGCAATCGTTCCATGCATTTTTCACTTGCATTCGCAAATCCGCGAGCTGCGCCCATGTCTGCCCCCTTTCACCAACTGTATCAATCATATTTTCCGCATTTCTCCTCCTAGCATCCTCTGCCACCATACCTCCCCCTTTGTATATGAAACACCCTCTATATGGCTAATAAAATCTATTATGCGACCTTATAATAGGGCGGTGCGATATTAGACCCATACACCAGGGCACACCCGTACACCAGAAAATCTTCTTTTGCAGAAGTGATTGTTGAAAATAACTCATACGGAAACAGTAATAGGAAGCCAGCCAGTCCGTTAGGTATACATCATCTATAATTGTTGTTGAAAGTAAAGGAACGAAGTGATAGAGAATGGAAGCTGGTACTGTCGCAGCCGCTACTCCAAAGGGGAGGCTAAGGCATCAATTATTGAACGAGCAAGACATGAGCGGGTTTAACGAACAACAGTCGATACAACCTATACAACAAGGGCCAGGTCAGTTTGGGCAGCAGTACGGACGTGCAATGGGGCCAGGTTCGATGCAGTATGGGCCGCATGGAATGAATGTACCAGGGTTGGCACAAGTCCATGGCCTGTTCCCAAACAGCTACGAGTCGCTCCCCAACTCGACAGGAAACAGCGGGTCCAGAAAGGCGTCGCTTACACACCAGTCGAACATGTCTGTAAATAAGCTTTTCCGGCGAAACAAAGGGGATGTCGGCGGGTTTGATGAGGATATGGGCGCCGACATTGGAGACCTCACCAATGGATCCAACGTGTCGTTCGATGACATTTCGCATATAAGGGATCGGGGTCCATACGGAATGAACGCAAACCAGAATTTGGACACCACTCCCTTCATACCGACAGTAGGGGGTACGATAGGTTCTGCCTCGGGCCGGTCAATGAGCAATATTCAGTATAGAAAACAGATGAACCACCAGAAGAAGTTGGCCTTGGCCTCAAATGCGCGGGCCATGTCCTTGGCCGGTACCAATCCCATGCAGTCGGCGAATATGGATCCCAGAGCAATGTCTTTGAGCTCTTTTGGGAATAGTGGTCCCAGAACAATGTCATTAAATTCACAGGCCATGGCGAACGGCCCTAGAACGATGTCTTTGAACAATCGTGGACCTATGCCTGTGAATGGAGCGATGGGCCCTCCCAATGGTCCTAGGGCCATGTCGTTGAGAAGTAATGGACCCCAATTCGCTAATGGTTCTTACATGCCAAGTCAGCATTTTAACGGGCCAGTAGGAGCCGGTCCCAATGGTATGCCAATCAAGAACGGAATCATTCCAAATGCTCAGTTTCAGGGGCCGCCCCATATGCCACAACATCAACAGATGGGGCCCTATCCTCAGCCTATCGCTAAACCTAATGGTAGAGCTATGTCTTTGGGAGGAAGTAACCCACTCAATGATCAGAGGGTCAATCATTCCGGCTCTGCACCCGTAAGCGGCCCTATACCGGAAAATTTAAACAATTATCCTCCGCAACAAAGAAACAACATACCTCATTTAATGAATAATAATGCTTATAATTCTAATCAGACTGTTTTGCCTTCGCAAGGCTATTCTCAGAATTCAAATGACTCATTAATGAACGTAGTCGAAGAAGAGGATGAAAACCGTGTTAATTCCCCCAAGGAATCACATATTATTGCTTCCACGCCTACTAAAAAGGTTAATGAAGATGATGATGATGTTATATATGACATTGATAATCAGCGTGATTCGGACGCGGGCCTGCTTTCTAGAAAATCGACTTTGAAAAAGTCAAATTCTATGAGACTACGTAAGTTAAACTTATTCAACAATGACCAGTCAGACATACTGGAAGACTTTAATGATGAATCTCCCAGTGATTTTAAAAGAATATCTCTGTCTTCTTTACTTGATTATAATGACGAAACCACTACATCACCTTCTTTCAATTTGAGGAACTCTACTAATAATAGAGAATCTGTCATCCAAAATGAGGATGACAGGGCAGATGAACTAGCCCAAAGAAAAGAGCACAATGAAAAATTGAAAGCATTAGGAGCATCTGCAGATTTGAACAATTCAGTGGCCAATTCATTGAACAAAGATGTGTTTGTCACCGCCACTGATTTAGTGTCGCCTTCAAAACTTGATAAAAATCATGCAGCCAAAAAAACGCTGCCATTAAAAAACGCTATTTCAAAAAACAATTCAGAAGCTGCAGATGAGGTAGAGGATGATTCTGTAAATACTTTGAAGAAAAGAGGCTCGCCTCTATCGAGTCCTTCTGCTCACGGAGAAAGTGGCTCCTTGTCACTTCCAAAGCAATCGTCAATCAAATCCTTGGTCACCAATACCGCTTTTGATAACTTTAGAACGTCGCAGCAGACAAGTAAAGATCTTCCTTTCCTACCTCATTCTTTAACAGTTGGTAATAATGAGACCAAGGGTGACCATGAAGATCTGTCTCAGGCCGAAAATTTAAACCAGAATAATAGCGAAATGAGCGACGTTGGGTATAGATTGTCTTTACAAGACAAAGAGGCTTCCCTTGACCATCTGGGACTTGAAGTTCCCCCCTCGGTTTCCCAAGAATCGTTGCCTGAAAGTACGCTGACTCTTTCGGGAGAGAATACTAAAGACGCTACTCCTCCCACCACGCATACTTCCAATATGTCAAGTAATAATGGAAACCAAACTAAGGTCGAGAGGAACAGCCAAGGATACGCACTCAATGAATCCAAAGTATTGAAGAAGAGTAAACAATTCGAGAACGTTAGAAACCTTAACACCTCGGATCTTTTCAATACGCCTGTAAGGGACGAAAACTTACTCAATTCTGGTTCGGGCAAAACAGAGAGACGCTCCTCTAGAACATTTTCTCTCACGAACAAGTCTAGAAATTTTTTCAAGAGGTTATCTAAGTCTAGCAAAAAAGATGAAGAGGATAGTGAAGAGAATTCCTTCAATCACAGTAATACTTCTTTTACATCACAAGGTCAGCAAAATTCAACACAGGCCCGCAAGTTATCGTCGCCTTCGATAGGGCAAAGCACTACTGGAAAGCCCATCAAGTTTACGAAAGAAGAATTAGGTATTATGAATTGCAACAATGAATTGATGAACGAGTTACAGTTAGTAACAACAGAATTAGCTTCTTCCATCAAGCGTGAATTGGCCTATGAAAGCAAGTTAAAAACTAGTGCTCAGGCCAACAACCCTGAGGATGAAGACCCTAGGAGCCAAGTCTTAGCTAAGCTGAAGATTATTTCAGATTTACAAGAAAAGCTCAACAAGGAAAGAACGTTGAGATTCATTAGCGAAGAACATGCTTTGTTATTGGAAAATGGTATTTCTCCCAGCCCTCTCAAGTTAAACTATGAAAAGACTGAGCTCTACAACCAACTATTGATAAAGAATGACTTGGTCAACCAATTGCAAGATAAACTTGGCGAGCAACAAAGAGGGGAGAACAGTAGTCATGACTTATTGGAAAAATATAATGAGTTACTAAGGGAGAACACAAACCTAAATTTGAAAGTCATACCAGCTTTGCACAAACGTATCGAAGCGTTGAATGACAATGATTCGAAGCATAATAGGCTGTTGAATTTGGTGAACGGTAGTACCAATCACGATAATGAGGATGAATACTCTCATGAAGATTACGATCAATCACAGGAGCATATTGAAATTAATACATTAAAAAATCAGAGAGAAGAGTTAAGGGAAGTTGTTACCAAGTTGACCTCAAGCTATAATTACGAACTAAAGCTTATCCAAGATAAAAATAGAAATTTAGAAATGAAGTTGCAGGATATGAACTCAATCAACGACAAGCTTACAAGACGATTAGAATCCGGGCGCCTCAATGCCGCTGCAAGTGATTTGCCTGCTTCTAATTTTCAAAATAACAATAAAGGCGGTAAACTACAAGGTTTCACTATTGTTTCGCCAAGCCGGAAATTCTCCAAAGAATAGAAGAGAATTCACCAATCATACATTTAATTATTTATTTATATACGCAATTCAGCTATTATTAAAATTTCTATGTAACTCTATAATTTCTGTTCTATTTCCATCGATCAGGCCAAAAATTTCCCAATGGCCCTGCCTATCAAATAACCTTGGTTATTCAAGCTTTGAGTATTGTAAACACACTTTTCATAGAAGTTTCTGCTCATTTTACCTAGTTCAAAATCTCTTTTTAACATTTCTAGAGTTTCAGCAGTGCTAAATTCGGGGTGGCCCTGGAATGTTAAGATCTTTAAAGGTCCAGTTTCTGTAATAAAACCCTGGATGGCACACTTATTGGTTGACCCCACAGACAAAAGTCGAGTTTTCTTTTTCTCCATCACAGACGATAACGGTAACCCATACACTATATCTTGGTGAAATTCCACCACGTTCACATGGCTCATTATCGATCCACTTTCCTTATCCCTCAAAGCGTCTACAAATGGCGACTTATCTATACCCATGATGTCCTCGTTCAAGCTGACAGTGGTTGTGCCGCACTCCCACCCAATATCAGGTGCATTGCGACCCACTTTGCACCCTAGATTTTTGGCTATCACTTGATGCCCAAAGCAGATGCCTACTATAGGAAAGTTTTGCAATACTAAGACTTGTGTCCTCAAAAACTCGTCTAGCCGATCGATCCACGCTACCCCCACCGCAAACGCATCACTCCTAGACCCCGTTACTACCATTCCTTGGATTTGGCCTGCATTCAACTGGGTTGTCAAGCTTTCATAAACTTCATTCAACTCTCGTAAATACGACTCTCCACATACTGTCTCAGCATCAAAAGCAATCTGGTATTTCTTTGCTGGATAATTACATGTTCCGCTTTCCTTGAGTAACTCTATAGTGTTGTCACCAAAGTCTCCAAATTTCTCAGTAACACCTTCAATGGGAGTATCGCTCACAAGAATTGCGATGTGCTTCGTTCCGCTTTCTCCCTCCATGTAAATTTATCCGTCAGTAAGCTCTAGTGACCACTTCTTGTGGAGTGATGCAGACATTACCAAAAACAATTGTTATTTACTACGAACTAATACCCTTAAGCTAGCACTGTCAGAGAACGTTACACAAAACCGCAATTTTCTCTAGAACCGAAAAACCTGTTTTTAAGGAGAAACAAATGATAATATAAACTATAAGCCAAATAACCATCAGAGCAGTATTGGAAAGGTCACTAGGAGACAACGAATTGGGTAAAAGAAGAATTTGTAGGGAAAAAACAAGAGTTGCGTGAGAATAGTGTTGTAATAAGATATTTGAAATGACAAGTAATAATAACTACAGCGGGAGCAGCAATCCGACCATATCTAATTTGTCCGCAGGGTTGAAGTCGGTATCACTCGCAGACCAACAGCAAAATGAGGTGAATTTGAATTTGTTACAGCAGCAATTGCAGAATGAAGCGACAACGCAGCAGCAACAGAGCCGAATTACGCAGTTTTTCCAGAACCAGCCAACAGAAGGATACACCCTTTTTTCACATAGGTCGGCCCCCAATGGGTTCAAAGTGGCGATAATATTATCCGAGCTTAATTTGCCTTTCAATACCATTTTTCTCGATTTCAATCACGGGGAGCAGAGAGCACCAGAGTTTGTTACCATCAACCCGAACGCCCGAGTGCCGGCTTTAATCGATCATTTCAACGAAAACACCTCCATTTGGGAGTCTGGGGCAATAATTTTGTATTTGGTGTCAAAATACTTGAAGGAGAACGGTGAGTGTCTGTTATGGTCAGACAATTTAATCGAACAGTCGCAAATTTCTTCGTGGCTTTTCTTCCAAACTTCAGGGCATGCTCCAATGATAGGGCAAGCTTTGCATTTCAGATACTTCCACTCGTGCCCCGTCCCGAGTGCAGTCGAAAGATATACTGACGAGGTTAGAAGAGTATATGGAGTCATTGAAATGGCCTTGGCCGAACGGAGAGAAGCATTGATCATGGATTTAGATGTGGAAAATGCTGCTGCATATAGTGCTGGAACTACGCCTTTGTCTCAGTCGAGATACTTTGACTATCCGGTATGGCTCGTAGGCGATGGGGCTACTGTGGCTGATTTATCGTTCGTACCGTGGAACAACGTTGTTGACAGAATTGGTATTAATTTAAAAGTTGAGTTCCCTGAGGTTTACAAGTGGACAAAATATATGATGCGAAGACCTGCAGTTATAAGGGCCTTGCGTGGTGACTAGCGCATCCATTTCTAACGCCCATATGGTCCTCTCCATTGTAAGGGAAATAATGACAATTGCTTGTAAATATATTTACAGATCGGACCCTATATAAATCTTGTATCGTTAATTTCATTTTCTAAACGACTACGATATTACTGCATCAACAATAAATGGTGTATGTGAAATGAATTCATGTGCTGCATTCTCAATCTAAGATTTTAGCAAGGGAAGAAGTACCGTCAGAAACATCGGTAGTTTCTTGCCTCACGCTTGCATTTTTGTCAAAATATAGTGTTCTTATCTATTTGTTAGCCTTTGAAAATACTCCATTGCTGCGAAATTTTTGTTAACATTTACAAAATTTACGATAATTAGTGAATACAGATTTTACATAATAGACATCAAAGTAGGGATCTCCTAGTTACAGAAGCGAACAAAATCAGGCAAAAGCAAAAATTTAAAATGTCTATGGAAGCACACGCAACTTTTGAGCTAGGCTGTTTGTCTAGGAGCCGTCGCATTATAGTTCTTCTCATCGTAATCCCAATAGAAAGTAAGTTCATGGGGAATATCGCCGGGGGTTTGGCAGTCTTTGAGTAAATCAATATTTTTCAATCTATTGTTGAGGTATTGTTCAAAGTCGTCAAGTTGACAGGAAAATCCTGGACCGTCTGAACAGCCGTCTATAGGAATCACAGCATCGTTAACAATTAATCTGACGTACGATTTATCTCCACACTTGAACTTTTCCGTGATGATGCGTCCACCCATGGGAATTACTGAACTTCTAGTATAAGTATTTTTAAAGCTAACTCTATCAGTAGGTAAATCGCCTGCTGGATCGAAAATTCCCAAGCTGCTGTACAATAACTCAATATCGGTGTCATGCGTAAAAGAAATAACGATTTTGTTTTTGGGTTCTTGTTCTTTCAACAATTTCAACATGGCTCTCGCCTGTGTGGACCCGGCCAATACACTATTGTTGGCACCTGGTCCTGCAGCATGGTAGAATCTCAAACCGTTGGCATAGCTATTAGTAACGTACTCGTCTTGGGTGAAGAGGTCACAGAACTGAGAGTAGCCTCTCGAGTTGAGCTCGTAGGCACACAAGTCGAATAAGACTGGCACATCTTCAGAAGTGAGTTCAACACCTTCGTTACCATTAGCTAGTCTATCGACAATCTTTGTCTGGTAAGTGGTTGGAAACTTCGGTGGGACACTCGTTGAGTTATAGAACAGTGGACAAGCCCATCGTGGGGTCAATGAATTGAAACCAGACGACTTATCCTCCGAAATGACCACTTTTTTGACTCGTTCTTCCCCAAATGCTTCTCCGAGAAATCCATTCACGAAAAACCCTGCCAGATCGTAGACTCTCTTGGACGCCGCGATAAACACAGGTAATGTAACGTTGTCGTCGTACAACTCCCCATACTTGGCTCTGAATGCCAGGCCTGCCTTTTCACACGTCTCGTATCCTGTGTAAGGACCAGGCGAATTAGATGGCGTTGTTTCGTACTCGTACAAGTCTTCGCTCTTAACGTAATATTCGTAGTCGTTCAAAAAAGATAATGGCCCTACAAAAGTGCCATTGTACGACTGAAGCCTGTCAACGAGGGCCTTTTGTTTCTTTCCGTCCGCAAGTCCTGGAAACCTTTCCCCATGTCTCATCAAAATTTGCGCTTGTTCAACGGTACACTGATCTGGGATATCAGTGGAAATTCCTTGACCTGGATTTTGTATATATGGTCCATTACCATACAAGTACTTGACTATATTATACTGAGCCTTAGCAGCAAGGTCGCTCCCACCAACATCTCTAAATTGACCGTTACTTGCGAATATCAAGCTCGGCGTAACAATTTTACCTATAGCCACCATCTTCTTGTTGATCTAACCAGCAGATTCAACTTCAACTGATCTTACAGCTATTTATCACTAAGAGGTCCCAAATTTATTATGTCCCAACCTTGTGGGGCAGTTCGTTTCTGTACACACTCACCCAATTCGAGATATAGCTGCACCAATTCGATTTGATGGTTCCTCGCCGGTGAGAATTTCCTATTGTCTGGCATAATAGGAGATGAAAACGACACGATGACAATTACAAGAGGCCATGATGATGCTAAGAAGGGCAATGTACCCGGGAAGAACTTCATTACGAGAGTTCAAATATCTTGGCAAGGGCAAGTACGATTCATCTATAGCCATAGGTATAGGTATGGACACATGTTTATAGGGGCTCTATATTTTGTACGTATAATAACATAGCGATGACCATGCAGATAAAGGATGCAAAATAAGGTTTAGTCGGTTAGACGGCATCACCTTTACCGTCTACTTCTGTCACCGGCCGAGGATTTCTTGTTCGAAGACTTATCCTGGCCACCGGGCAAAACTAACTTGACTTTGCTCACCGTGAATGCACCCATGAGGTCGTTTTGCTTGGTTGCCTTGAGGATGTCTCTTTCGCTTTTCCAGTCTAAGTCTATATCGGTAGCGGAAGGATCCATTTTACGGTTCGTGAAGTAGTTCAATGAGTCGTTTATGCACTTGCCCTTTTTGCCACTACCAGGCTGGATTTTAACTTTGTATTTGAACTTAGCCAACGAAGACCATGGGGCAAAAACAGGAACGGCCCCGACCAAGGTATCAGTGGGCCTAGGTTTTGCGATAAACGAGTCGAGAATTTCTAAATAATTCACAACGCTTGATTCGTCTTCGTGCGACTCCTCCAAAATGTACTTTCTGTATTCTCGTTCCTCCTTTTTTTGATGTTTCTCAATATTGGCAGCTTCAGCGGCGAACTTGTTTTGCGCTGTTTTTTCTTTGTCCTCTGTATCACTCTGCTTTTTTTTCTCTGCCTCAACTTGCTTCAATGTACCCAAAGCGTCCATTCTGATCCTTCTTTCCTCTTCATCTTGATCACCATACTTTGCGGCAATTTTCTTCATTTTTGCTTTCTTCCCTCTCACATTCGGTGGTTTCTGAGAAAGCTCATCATTCTTTTGCTTTGTTTCTTCCAATTTGAGGTTTTTGACTTCTTGCTTAATCGGATCAATTATATCTTCGTCCGAGTCGTCCTTTGCACTTGAAGAATTAATGTCTTTTCCCTTTCGCAACAAGCGTCTTTCTTTGGCACTTAATCGCTTTTTGCCTTCTTTGGGGGCGATACTTGGTTGCTTAATAGTAGAGTCCAGAACATCTTTAAAATTCTTTTCGGATTGTTCAATCTTTTCGGAAATTGCAGTTTCGGTATCTTTCTTCGTCACCGAGCTGGTCTCTGATATCTTAGCTGGTTTCTCAAGATCCTGCTTTTTATTATCCATGACTACCTTCAAACCATGCTCCTGCTCTTTAGCAATTCTTGTTTCTTTGTAGTATCCTGCAGTTTCCTCATCACCTAGCAAATAGAAACCGAAGCCCATCACGAGTTGACTAGGCGGTAAATAAGATTTACTGCTCTTGTAATTGAAGTTCCCCGACGATATCAAGCTTCCGTCAAAGTCTTTCTTAGAGATTTCAAAACCATGTAGAACCCAAGCTGACGTAGTAACCTTCCCATTCCAAGCAGACGAAGCAGAAATAGCAAAGATACCTGCTTGCATCAACGTAGAAGGTGGAATTCCTTCACCCTTGAAAGGGTTCTTGATGAAAACTTTTAACGAGCCTTCCATGTCCGAAGATACAAAATAATCATTATCATTGAAGTGTCTGTAGTAGATAATATCAGTTTGAGAAGCATCCCTACCTGCTAAACATAAATAGCCTTCGTTGGAGACAAACCAAAAAAACTTCTCGAACCAATATTTTGGCCTTATTTGTTTCAAAGAATCATTCTCGCCCTTCAACTTTTTCGACAAATCTTGATTGATTTTCTTTTCAGCATTTTTAAGTGCTAAATCGGTACTCTTCTCCACCTTGGCTTGTTTACTTTCTGCAGTCTTCTTAGTGTCAAAATACAACCTGGCATTTGCGAATGGTGAAAGTGATAAATCTATCCAAACCGAGACCTTGGGTTCAATTTTTCTAGTTCCCCTGCGTCTTCTACTTTTCACGGCGCTTTCTTCGACATCAGAGTCTGAAGTACCTGCATCAGAGTCAGAATCCAAATCAGAATCAACTTCAGAATCTTCAAGACCCGACTCACCGCTGGAGCTACTATCGTGATCATCCCCAGCATCCGAGACAGTATCTTCAAGCGCATCTATGTCTGGAAGATACAAATTGATTTTGTTTTCTTTCAAGTTAAGCGGAAGGTTTATCAAGTTAGCGATATGATTCCCCTTTTTCTGTTCCAATTTGATGAGGCTCTCAATATTCGTCCAATCCATTTGTTGCTGGACCAACCTGATGATAGAGTCTTTGCATGCATCCACTAAATCAGCGTAGTACATGATAGTGTCTCCTTTTTTGACGTTTGCCTGCTGTTGTGCCATGAGTGACTGAATTTGTTTATCTCTTTCTTCCCGAGCATGACTAAGTCTTTTGGCTGCTTGTTGCTTTTGTTGTTCTACCCGTAATGCATATTTTGTCGATTCAATTGTTGAGAAGAACAAATCTATGGTATTATTATACCCTTTGACAGGAGTGAGATTATAGTCGTCTCCAGCACCTTTCATAGGCTGATAAGGATAAAACTCGTCCATGACGTATTTCAACGAAGAGTCCTCATCATCATGCTCGTCTGGATTGTACATTGTATTTCTTCTGCTAACAATGTAGCCAGTAATGCCCTCTTTTACTTTCGAAAGCAAGTTGATGTAGTCATTCTCTGCATTCGCTAAAGCCTGAACTACACGATCCAAACCTTCATTGTCCCCTTCAAATTCAAAACAACTTGCTGATGAAGTTATGCCATTTTTAACCAAATTCAGCTGCACCAAATCGCTCGATAAGTGACTACAGTGAACAAATAGCAATTTGTGGATCGAAGAAACTTTGTTCTTTTTTTTAGTCTTTCCTGCCTCGCTTCTCTGGTCTACCTTTTCTTTTTCCGAAAAGATCCATGACTGCACTTGCTCCTTGGTATACGTGTTGCGTTCGTACTTGAAATCAGTCTGAAACAACGATTCATCAAACATTTTATACACTTCGTTGACTGCGTATCTATCGTTGCCTCCCTTGTCACTAACCAATCTCTGCAAAGACAAGATCTTCCTGTCTTTGTCTAATAGCAAGATGTTCCCGGCGCTAAAAAATTCTAACACTAGATAGTACAACCCATCACTGAATTCCATAACTAGCACCCTATCATTTCCAATTTGTTTTAAACGAGACAAGCGCCTGGTTTTCAAATGCTTTCTCAACTTGGTCACAAAGTTCGAAGGTGTCTGCGTCGATGGTCTGTCAAATTCGGTTAAATGAAGCTTATTGCCGCAATCCAAAACCAATATTTTTTTCGAATCAGGAATAGCAAATTTAAGCAAATACTGACGACTAGAATTTGAAACGTTGTATATGTTCTGTAGACGATAGTTCAAGACTTCATTTGATAGTTCGGCAGCAATTATTTGAAGATCTAACCCTGTAATTCTTTGCTGATAAATTCGTTAGTGGCCTCTCCTAATAAACGAACATCATGCGATAAAACTTACCTTCATTTTGGATGGCCTTTGCCCTAGGTCTGTATAGTCTATAAAGTCCGACGTTATACTGGAAGATACTGGAAGCTCTTTGACGATATTGCCGCCAGTTGATCTTGGGCACGTGATGGCTGCTCCAACCAGTCTTATCGAGACGATGAGAGGAACCGTACTAGACAGCTTGGTCACCGAAATAGGAATCAAAGTAACGATAATGCTGAACTTGGACAAGATATTAGAGCCAATAGTCAAGGCGATTAAAAAAGGCGATAAAAAAGTGACGTTTTTTCAAGGAGCAGGTATTTCTACGGCAGCAGGTATTCCTGATTTTAGAAGTCCAGATACTGGATTATACTCTAACTTGGCCAAATTGAATCTACCATACGCAGAGGCAGTCTTCGATATAGACTACTTTCGGGAGAACCCAAAAGCGTTTTATACGTTGGCTAATGAGTTACATCCGGGAAAATTTATGCCTACCAAGTACCATTTTTTGGTAAAGCTCTTTCAGGAAAAGAACTTATTGAAACGTGTTTACACACAGAATATCGATACTTTAGAAATAGTTGCAGGAATTGATCCCAAGTATGTTGTGGAGGCACATGGATCTTTTGCCAAGAACCATTGTATCGACTGTTCGAAGGAAATGGCGATGGAAGAGGTAAAGGCGCAAATGTCCAACAAACAGGTGAACGATGGAATACCTAGGTGCGACGCTTGCAAAGGATACGTAAAGCCTGACATAACTTTCTTCGGTGAAGCTTTACCAAGTCGATTTTTCGAGATGTGGGACGAAGACGTGGACGACGTCGAAATTGCTATAGTGGCTGGAACGTCTTTGACGGTTTTCCCTTTTGCTGCATTGCCATCAGAAATTGGCAAAAACTCTACCAGGCTATTGATAAATAGAGAGGTGGTAGGAGATTTTAAAAGTGCCAAGCGGAAATCAGATATCATTGCTCTCTCAGATTGTGACAAAGCAGCAGAGGCTCTTGCAAGGCTTTTAGGTTGGGAAAAGGAGTTGGATTGTTTGATTGAAAAGCATAAGTTTGCTTTCGAAGTTGCGAACACCGATAACATAAAAGGGGAGCATATACGCGACAAAAATCAGGAGACGACTGAGACTTCAGTTAAATTAGCTGAAGAAATCAAAGATGCAGAAACTGAGGACAAGACAGATATCACGAATCCAGACGCAAAGAAGACTGGAGCAGGTGATAAAGCTGATGAACTCGATAAAGATCTTTCGAAATTAAAAATTTGATATATTGGAGTTCAAAACATGACATTACCAAGCATAACATTTATCATTGGTATTTGTCTATGGAGCGGTTTCAATTCAACAATATAGGATGTACAAGGTACCCAAGTTCGGTCGTAAATCTATATCTAGCCATATACATGCTCAGAGGAATTATAATACATAATTGTAATGTTAACCTCAACTTGTCTATAATTTCTTGTACAATCTATAGAAGAATCTCATGTTCTCTAACTTCAACTTATATTGCACCTCTTTTTGATTGATTCTATACCAACAACTTTCACTTTGTTGAACTATTTCCCAGCGTCCAGAGCTCGCGCCAGGCTTGCCTACAAGAATCATGTCAATTAAGAACTGAACGGGGAATTTCTTGGTCCCTATTGTTATGTGCGAGTAAGAGCCAGCGCTTTCAGCAATCAATAAATAAGAGCCCTTTGCACAATTGCTATTCAAGGCTTGTAAAAATTTGACGGTTTCGGCTCGTTTCTCACAAAAAAGCTCGTTCGTTGTGAATAGCAAAGTGATCAAATCGTAGTGGTTAAAATTTACTTCAGCAGTATTGAGTGATAAAATATCGTCTAGCACAAAATTTGCTTTGAACTTTTCTTCATTGTATATCCACTTCGATTTGATATACCCTGTGAGAGACGATACCACCTTAGACCAATCTGCAATGTCGACAATATCTACTTCTAAGCTCAGGCTCGAGGTGGAGCAGTACTCCTTTAACCTGCAAAACACCGCAGCTAATCCCACTAATTCTGACGATGCACCACCTCCGACGCATAAAACTTTGCGAGATTTTTCAGGCTCCTCAAACATCTTTCGTATGGGTTCTAAATCCGCAAATAATGAAGTGTACGACAATGCTCTGGCAGGAGTCCACCTCAGGGCATAGGCAAACCTCTTGTCATCATTTCCAAAAGCAGCCATATAGTCCCTATTGTACAAGTCACCTTTAACACGCTGAATATGCTCCTGTAGATCTGGAGAATCAAGAATATAGGCAAAAGTCAGTTCGAATAGGTCTATTATCCTATTAGGCTCTAATGCATACTGTGATTTGAATGGAATTGCATCTCTGGCATCCTCTGAACCCAGACCTTCGCTAACCTCGTCCCTTGTAGTCTCCTGAACCCTCCGTGCCTGCGCCCTAGCTAACCTTCTACTCATGTTCAAGGTCGTATGAAGGGATATAAAAAGCCCTATTCTTTATGTTGGTATAAATTTAATTTCCGGGTAAGGCTCATCGGCCGGTGCGGCTTATCGAAAATACGTGGAGCATAAAGGGAAGCGATTTGTGCGAAGTTTTTCATTTCTGTCTTCTTTTCTTCACTAATTTCTATCAACCTGTGTTGCGGTGGACTCTCAGTACAATGCATAAGCTAAACCTTCGGGTTGCTTTTGCATAACTGTAGATGTTTTCCGTAGCAGTTCGGCGCTCGAGAAGCAAGTTATAAAGTGCTAGTTGCAGTTTTGTGCCATTTTGTTGGTCGTAAGATCGACGTTCGATGTTCCCGTTTTAACGTTTGAAGTGCTACTGGTCCTCCTACGGGGGTTGAGCGGTAGTTGCGGAAGGCTAGGGTTCATTGAATTGGTGGCACCGAAACTTGTGGCTACTACGAAGCTTTCGGGCTATGGAACAGATCAGCTCCGTCGACAGGTTGTATAGCAAGCGGGTGGGTCTGGAGCTCACATCGATTCCGGTCATCTCCTTGTGGGATGGTCTGATTGGTGTTTGTAGTTCGGCTATTATGCTCGTAGCAACATATTCCTGGACTCTGCGAACGGCCTTGTGGCTTATGATCGCTTTGAGTAAAACCATGTTGCAGACATTCCATTTAAGCAGAATACTTACATATGTATTGGCTAATTATCATTGGTCCTCTTCTAGTAGAAGGAACACCACATAAAAAGTTCACGAAAAGCTTGTACATATGACCTGTATTTGGATTCTCTTTCGTTCGTGCTTTTTACTAGCTCGCCAACTAGTGTGCTAGATGTAGAAAGTTGTCGTTGTAATTACATCCTTGATCAACTAAGACTTACTCAGGCCTTGGGATTAGTTTTTCCGAACTCTCAAAAAATTCACGTGACCATGCCACTGCTATCAAAAAGGCCAACTTGATTTGGTCAAAGATATACTGCATTTCTTACTTTTCTGAAGCCTTTAAATTTGTTGAATGTCGCTTAAATAAAGCCGAAAGGTTCTCAGATAATAAAAATTATAGAAGGAGATATGAATCCACCAGAACGGGCTCCAAGCGCCGATTCTCTTGCCACAGCGGAGTCGGTATACGGCAATTCACCAAGTCTCAATTCAAGGCCTACGTTCGGATCAAAGACAAGTGTTGCAGCACTACCTAGTTTACCGGTCAGCATATCTTCAGAAAATATTGAAGGACCCGAGCACCCTTCCGAACATTCCATAGACGAAAAGAATGAAATAGCTCCCACTTCAGAGAACAGTTACGTAGAGTTTGACTTGCGTTCGACGAGCCATAGTGACCGCAATTATGACGCTGCTAGCTATCCGTCAGAAAAGATCATAGCACCGAAAACCCCTAGTGAAGATGATGCAAATGCAGTGCAATACTTGAAGAAAGAGGAGAAGCCAGACAAGGAGCAAAGTGAAAATGATTTCTTTGACATGAAAGCATCTAACTGGAAGTCTATGAAAACAATTAGCGAATTAGACTATTACAATGAAAGGGGAGAGTTAGAATTTCAGACGGCCGGAGATTTTCAGTCGGCAATGAGCTCCAGAGGATACACGAAGATTGATACTGAGGAACAAGTCGCCAAATACGCGGAATTGGATAAGAAGACTGATTTCTTGTTCCAGAAGACAAAGGATTTGCATAGAGACGGTGAAACAGCTGCTTACCGGCTGGGGGATTTAACCTTTGACTTAGACGAAGAGAATTCTGACTATCAAGAAGATGGTAATTTGGATTCAGAGGAAACGTTACAAGCCATGAGCAAAATGCTAAGCGACGACCAGAAATTTGCATACGTAGGCACTGTTAAATTGATTTCAGTAGATATGGCAACAGAGCTAGCGAAAATAAAGCAGTCTACTTCGAGCAAGGTTGCGAAAGAGTTGAGTTTAGGTCAACGAAACTTTGCAAATTGGACGATGTATATCATGACAAAGCTCTACGAGCATATGTATTTGACTCACGCTGAACAGAAAATGATTGAAAACCTAAGCATACATGGCTTGGAAGTTGCAGACCTTTGCAAAAGCTTAACCGACTTACAGATTAATAGCAGCATAAAAAAAGGCACCAATGGTGCCCGAGCACAGATCCCTAAAAATACAGCTAACACAATCAATGAATCTAGTGAAAGTCTCGACGTGACACCCGATTTGAGATGGACCATAGTTTGTGATTTGATTTTACTTTTGTTGAGCGATGGTTACTATGATAGTAGGTCTCGTGCCTTATTAATTGCATTTGCCAATAACTTAGGGATATCGGAGTTGGAGATTTTGCAGTTCGAAAGACGCTTAATTGAAAGCCTAGAACTTGAGGCAAAAAACAAGTCGATTGAAAATAAGGATGAATTGTTAAATGACAGGCAATTCATTGAGAAGCATATAAAGAAAAATAAGAAAAAGAGAATCGCATACGTTGGTTTAGCCACGTTGGGTGGATCCCTTGCCATTGGGCTCTCAGCTGGGTTGTTAGCCCCTGTGATTGGAGCAGGTCTCGCAGCAGGTTTAACGACGGTAGGAATAAGCGGAACCGGAGGATTTTTAGCCGGCGTAGGGGGGAGTGCAATTATTACAACGGGAGGAGTAGTTACTGGTGCTAGGGTCGGTAGTAAAGCAGGATCGAGAAGAATAGGGGATGTTCATACATTTGAATTCAAACCATTGCATAACACAAAGAGAGCCAATTTAGTGATAACCGTCAGCGGTTGGATGAACGGTAAAGCCGACGACGTAAGATTGCCATTTTCTACGGTAGACCCTGTGATGGGAGACATGTTTTCCTTGCTCTGGGAACCTGAAATGTTGCAGTCTATGGGTCAAACCATTGGTATTTTAGCTAGTGAAGCATTAAGTACTTCGATCCAACAAATACTTGGTGCTACCGTTTTGACGGCATTGATGTCTGCAATACAGTTGCCAATGGCCTTATCCAAGTTGTCTTATTTACTTGACAATCCTTGGAACGTGTCGTTGGATAGGGCTTGGAAGGCGGGAAAAATATTAGCAGATACCTTAATCTCGGGTAACATGGGAGTACGGCCGATAACCCTTGTGGGATTTTCTTTGGGAGCTCGACTTATTTACTCTTGCTTGATTGAATTGGCAAAGCGTGGTGGCTACGGCTTGATCGAGAATGTGATAATCCTCGGCAACCCAATTACTGTAAAAAATGATCAAGTTGGCTTGGCTAGATCTGTCGTGAGTGGGAGATTTGTCAATGGTTTTTCGAAAAGAGACTGGATATTGGGATATTTGTTCAGAGCCACTGGTGGCGGTCTTCTGACTGTTGCTGGATTATCGCCAATAAAAAATGTCTGTGGAATCGAAAATATTGATTGCACAGAACTTGTGGAAGGTCATATGTCTTACAGAAAAGCCATCCCCAAAATATTGAAATTGATGAATTGGGAAGTATTGAGTGAAGAGTTTGCGGAAATAGAGGAACCGGATCCGGAGCAGGCAGAAAGGCAACGTAAGCTTATAAGCGAATTTGACGAAGCAAGAGCAAAAATGACCCAGGAAATGGAAACGGAGAACCAAAAAAAATCTTGGACGAACTACTTCAGGCCCACCAATAATGAATGGTGGAATATGCAGAGTGGAACGAAGCCACATCCAGGAAGAGGCGAAAGTACTACTGATACTACCGAGTACGAGGCTCCAACTGACCATCTGGAGACTAAAAATGAACCTATGTTTGACGTTAGTGCGTTACTCGATGAAGTTCATGGTATCGAAAATCTCGGTGGGGAGGACCCAGAAACTTTGGCGAAAATAAGAGCAAACGTTGATAGCTTATATGCTGCAGATAAACCAGCAGTCCTCAATGAAGAACTTGAAAATGAACAGGAATCTTTGGGTATAATAGATTCAATATCAGGTAAAATTTCGAAACCATTCTCAAAAAAGACGTCAGACTAGACTCACATTGATTAATAATGTTAACGGCTGTCTCTCATATAGGTATATAGCATTCAAGGCTAATTAGTACCACTACCAGGTTGACTATACTTATAGTATAGAATATACGCGGACATAGAAATTTGTGCGTACGTTTCAGCATCTCTGAAAAAAGTGAAAATTGACCTTGACTCATGGTGAAAAAATGGATTATATACTCTAAAGTCAGTAACCATAAGTAATAGAGGGGAAAGACATAATGCCTACCATTCCAGTTGATAAAGCAGATCTTTTCAAATTATTGGGTAGATCGTACACCACTGAGGAATTCGACGAGTTATGTTTCGAGTTTGGTATTGAATTGGACGAAGATACTACAGAAGAATGTAAGGGCGACGAGAGGCCACAATTGAAGATCGAGGTTCCAGCCAACAGATACGACATGTTGTGTATAGAGGGGATTGCTCAAGCATTGAATGAGTTTTTGGGGAGGAAAGAACCTCCCACCTTCAAGTTGAATCCTCCTAAACCGGAAATCACATTGACTATCCACAAATCTACCGAACAGATCCGTCCATACGCAGCTTCGGCGATCTTGAGAAACGTTCAGTTTGATGAAAGACGTTATGAGTCGTTCATCGCGTTACAAGACAAATTGCATACCAACTTATGCCGTAATAGAACTCTCGTTGCGATGGGTACCCATGATTTTGATAAGCTTACGCCACCCTTCACATATGAAGCGTTGCCCCCATCCGAAATTAAGTTCAGGCCATTAAATCAGACTAAGGAAATGGACGGTAACGAACTAATGGAGTTTTACGAGAAAGACAAGAACTTGGGGAAGTATTTGCATATTATTAGGGACTCTCCTGTTTATCCAGTGATTTTGGACGCAAATAGAACTGTTGGTTCTATGCCACCAATCATCAACTCGGATCATTCCAAAATTTCTGTCAACACTAAGAATGTTTTCATTGATATTACTGGTACTGATAAGACCAAAACCGAAATTGTCCTTAACCAATTGGTAGCGATGTTTTCTGGCTATTGTAAGGTACCTTTTGAAATTGAACCAGTTCAGGTCATTTCAGAACACAACAAACAAGATCGTGTAACTCCAGATATCGCTCCTAGACCATTTGAGGCAGAACAGTCTTATATTAATTCATGTTTAGGATTGCAATTAAGCAGTAATGAAATAGCAGATTTATTGAAAAAGATGTCTTTGAAGGCTAAACCATCGTCTAAAAATGATATACTTGACGTTTCCATTCCTATAACTAGGCCTGATATTTTGCATCAATGTGACATTATGGAAGATGCTGCTATTGCTTACGGGTACAACAATTTAGCGAAAACCAAAGCTAAGGGGGACTCCTTGGTTGCTGCACCCTTGCCTGTGAACAAGATTGCAGATATATTGAGGCTTGCCACTGCTCAGGCGGGCTACTCGGAAGTCTTGCCTCTCACTTTATGCTCTCATGATGAAAATTTCAGATTCTTGAGACAACAAGACGACAACACGAAGGCCGTCAAATTAGAAAACCCTAAAACTGTGGAGTATCAGGTCGTCAGAACAACTTTGTTACCAGGTATCTTGAAAACAATCAAAGAAAATAGAAAGCATTCATTGCCAATCAAAGTTTTCGAAGCCGGTGATATTGTGTTGAAGAACCCAAAGTTAGAAAGAGGTGCATTCAACCAACGTAATTGGAGTGCCATTTATGCTGGTAAGACTTCCGGATTCGAATTCGTGCAGGGTTTGTTGGGTAAGATTATGCAAACCATGAGAACTCTGTGGTTGGAAAATCCAAAGGAGAACAAGGGTAGAGGCTACTGGATCGAGCAAGATAACGAAAATCCCACCTTTTTCCCTGGCAGAGGTGCCAAGGTCTTTTTTAGAGCAGCGGAAGGAAGCGAAGATGAACACATCGGCGCCATCGGTGTATTGCACCCAGAAGTCATGGAGCACTTCGACATTCCTTATGCCGCCTCTTCTGTCGAGATAAACGCTGAGGTTTTCTTGTAAGCTTAAATTATTACATACCACTGCTGTCTGGATTCTTTTACCAGACCGAAAACCCGCAGTTTTACTCGGGATGAATATATAATCACAGTATTGAAAACTACTAATACAATATAAGAGTGTATAATTATTGTAATTGAATAAAATTGGTAAAGCGCACTACCATATTCAATTAGATAATTATTGTGTGAAATATCCAACCAGTAATTATGGCTTTTCTAGCATAGATAGGAGACAATATCTATAACTAGAGGCATCTATAAACCGAAAAGTTGTTTATATAGTCTTAGTGAACTGATCGCGAAGCTGAACTGATTGTAATATAGTTAAAAGCAGTATGAGTGGTAGAGCCCCTTCTAGATCATACGATATGATCATGAAATTGTTGCTAGTGGGAGATTCGGGAGTTGGTAAATCATGTTTGTTATTGAGGTTTGTTGAAGATAAGTTCAACCCATCTTTCATCACTACCATTGGAATTGATTTCAAGATCAGGACCATTGAAAGCAAGGGTAAAAAAATTAAGTTGCAGGTTTGGGATACCGCGGGCCAGGAAAGGTTCAGAACTATCACAACCGCCTACTATAGAGGAGCTATGGGTATTGTGTTGATTTATGATGTTACTGACTCAAGAACTTTCGAGAGCGTTGAAAACTGGTTCCAGACGGTGACCCAACACGCGAACGAGGATGCTCAAATCTTCTTGGTCGGAAATAAATGTGATGACGAAGAAAATAGACAAGTATCTAAGGAACAAGGACAGGAGTTGGCAGCAAGGTTGAACATTCCATTTTTAGAAGCCAGCGCCAAGAGTAACGAGAATGTGGATCCAATTTTTTACGAATTGGCAGGTATTATTCAAGAAAAACACGTCAACACAGAGAGCGCACAAGGTTCTTCTGCTAGCGGTGTCGATGTTTCTCAAGGAAACAACGCCTTTAAGTCTAATTGCTGCTAGACAACATAGGAAAGAGATTATGGCTGAATTCCACCCCTTCATTTATTTCAATTTCGAATACAGGCTTCTAATCGGCTACAGTTCCCGCACCCTTTGTAATAGTGTTATAAATCCTTCTTTCTACGATGGTATAATACTATTGACATGTTTATTATGATGTATTTAGATGAGCTTGAAGTAGCACCAACTAAGAAGATCCAAGTGATGGCAAACTATGCTTGGGGGTGTGATTTCTCGCATTACTGATGTAAAGTGTAAACTATTGTCGCCCCATCTAAATCTTCTTACCGAAATAAACCCACTGGTCGTCCAAAGGCTTTTCCTCTAACTCCTCCCAGCATTTCATTTCCGCCAATTCGTTGGCCAATGTCAATTCTTCATGCGCCTGTATGATAATCTCCTCGATTAATCCACCACCAATCTTATTTTCGATGTTTTCAGTTATTTCTTCACTTTCAACCACCTTCAATCTGTTTTTGGTCATTGCTTCAACAGACTGTTTGTAAATAGAGTCCTTTGGATACCTCTTGTCTAGCGTGGTCAATGTATGCTTGTATAACGCGATTAGTGCAGGCCTTGGGTTTGGATGCTGGTAAAGTCCAGTTATACCAGTTGGGTTTCCCGAAGCAGCTTTAATCAAAACTTCTTCAGCTTGTTTTAATACTCTAGTGAATCTCATTTTGATTTTGCTATTTCTTTTCTATTTGGTTTTGGGCAAACCCTGATGCTTCGTAGTCACACCAGTAATCCTTATAATATGGTTGGTGGAAATTTTTTGAGATTTAATACCCATATTACATAATCACAATACACGTGATATATCTCTATATACATATATGTGCTATAGGTATATGGTCAATTCAATAGGTGTTCAACGAGTTGAGCTTATTCCTCTTACATGATAATCTGTCACGATCGATAGTTCAAACTATTTAATCTAAGCTAAGGAATGACAAGACTTTAGGGTCAATTGATTTGTACTTCGGATTGGTTGAAGCGTACACGAACAACTAGAAGCCACCCATGTCTCCACCACCCATATCACCACCCATATCACCACCGCCATAATCGCCATTCATATCACTCATTTGACCGTTCTGAAAACCGTCCTCGTAAGCATTCATATCCGAATGGTTGTCCATCATGTCTCCTAGAAGCATGCCTCCGAGTAGACCACCACCAAGGCCCATACCCATGCCTCCTAAACCACCCATTCTACCACCACCCATCCTGCCCATGCCACCCATGCCACTTCCCATGCCACCCATACCACTTCCCATGCCACCCATGCCACCCATGCCGCCCATGCCACTCATACCACCCATACCCATGCCACCGGGAGCAGGCTGTTGCATATAAGGCTGCTGAGCGTACTGAGGCCCGTACATTTGAGGTGCAGGCTGGGGCGGATAGTGCTGGGCTGGCGGTTGCGAGGGATACGCCTGTGGGCCTGGCCCATATCGGTTTCCTTGTCTGTGTGAAGATACACTTGGGCTTTGACTCTGCTGTGGCCTTACTGATGAAGGCCTGGAATCCAGAGGAGTGTATGGAGGTGGAGACGCATCGTCAGTCGCCTGTTTGCTATCAAACTTAGTACCTTCCGGAGGCTCCCATTGAGATTTCTTTGTACTCAAGTTCACATAAAACCAGGTTTGATATTTCTCATCGAATTTTGCCAACCATCCATCTGGAACGATAGGCTTATTTTTGGGGTCTTGTTGAGCCATATTGATGTATTGAAAACGATGTCTGTTTCAGTGAATAAGCCTATCTAGATTTAAATACTCCCATGCGAAAGGAGCTGGAGTGATTGAGCCGCACCGGGTTCACAACCTATTTTTCATGCAGTTTCATCGCCCACGTCACGGCATAACTCTAACAACTTTCACTCGACAACTTCACTATATAAAATCATCATCAAGTTCTGGGAATATGCCATCAATAATGACATCGAATATTCTCAAGACAAGACTTTTATTGATGAAATCATTTTGAAGCATTCCGAAAATTTTAGAATGGGCGAATGTAGTGCTCGCTAAGCCGAATAGCCTGGAGCAAGTCTCAGTCATGTAAACGTCTAGTAGGACTCTAGCTTCTTGCCTAGTCGAGGACTTTTGATAAGAGGACCTCACTTCGGGTGAAGCCAAGAGTTTACCGTTCGGGAAAACCGTATTTTTGAGCATGATCAATAGGTCCAAGATGTTCTCTTCTGTTCTCAAATACGAATCCACAATTTCATAAGCCTTCTTTTCTAAAGTATTTCCGAAAATTTGCTGCAATATAACTAAAAGGGCTCTGCCTCTTAGCCACCCCTGTGTAGAGTTAAGCCGAAAAACAGAAATCAAAAGGTCGCACAAGGGTTTAACGAAAACTGTCTTTTCCCTTCCCGCAAGAGCCTCTGCTTCATCAAATTGTGTCAATTCATTCTGCATATCCTTCAACCGCTCAATCATCGCAGCGTCCGAAACGACGGTAGATCGATTGTAAAGATTTTGTCCCCACTTTCCGGTTAGTCCATTGTATAGCTTATTGGCGACTACCTCGACACTGGTCCTGGGCTTTCTTATGTTTGTGTTGAAGTTATCGTCAAACCCCTGATTTTTTTTCAGATTCAAATTCTCAGATGACAAAAATGACCTGAAAGCTCGGCTAGAACACACTCGAGGCAATTGAATGAGCTCTTGCAAATAATTTTCAAGAGCTGATTTACGTTGCTCTGCAATTTGTTTACGCTGAAACTTCAAAACCAGCACAGCTCTTTTAGGAAATTGGATATTACCTACTTCAGGGTACTTGGATTTCAAATATTCGTTAAGTTTGTAAAACTGACTAAACCTTCTGGCCACTATCCAACCAGCCGTTACTGTATCAGGTTCATCGCTGGTGAATTTTTGTACTTCAACAATGTAAAGTATGAAATCTTTACCTTTCTCATTTCCACCCACATATGACTGGATACGCACACGAGACTTTCCATACAAACTATTGTCGTTCTCTTGAACGATGAATTGCTGCTTTTGCAACTCTTTAGCAATGATTTCTTTATCTAAGCTCGCTTTGGACCTTCTCAAAATTTTCAATTCTGCCAAATTATTTGTGAGCTCTGCTTTCTTAAATAGTGGTTTCAAGATCATTTGTTGCTCAGATAGCTTATCGATTTCAGCAGTTAATTTATCGACTTCTTCTTCAAGCCGCAAATTGCCTGGTGCAGCTAATAATAATTGCAGATCAGAGTGGGAGGACCCATGAAATCCCAACGACGTCACTTGTGAATCGATCGCGAGGTCGATTGATTCATCATCAGATTCGAACTCGCTATCATCGTCATCAAAAAGCTTGCAATACTTGCTGTTGGTCGAGCCTGAAAAAAGCCCGTCGGCAGACGTATCATGTGGTGTACCGAATAAATTTTCCTTCAAATCAACAGTCGTACTTTCCTTTGTCAATTCATCTGATGAGCTAGAAAAAGACGGAGGCATGCTGAATTCTTTTAACGGTTTTTGTGATTCATTAGTGGCGTTCGAATTATTCATGATCTCAGTAAATGCATCTTCAACAGCTCTTATCACCACAGGGCTAACATGATCTGAAGAGAAGCTATCTGCTTCAGTCGAAGTCGACTCTGACGGACCGCACTTGCTAAACTTTGACTTTGTATTCGAGATTGGATTGTTTGGAAGCAAAGCAAAAGCGTCTCCTTTCGTTAGCCTAGAAAATGATTCAGTTTTGGTGAACGCATGAAAATCCTTCTCATCCAACTCTTTATAAACTTTGCTTTGTAATTTGAATAAAGATAATCTCGATTTTCGATAGAGCTCTGTATTAAGCGAGAAATCTTTATTGTTTATGTATTCTTCCACAGTCTCGACTATCCCTTTATCAATTTTTAAGATTTCGTTAGTGAAAAAGCTCTGATAAATCTTTCTGACATCTTCCAAATCAGAAAATTCTACCGAAAAAAGTAGCGGATCTTCGCTTCCTTCTTCGAAAGCTACGTCCTCAAGCGGCGCCTTGATGCTCTCTATTGCTAGCCATAGTTGAAGCAATGTTGACCTGCCTCTAAAATTAACGAATTCGGCAAAAAAAGGGAAAGCTATATTGTTATTCAAAACGTTGGTCAATGCTAGGTTTTCAACGTCGTTTTGACAACACCCCCCTGTTTTCTTTATAGCTCTCAACTCGAGTATTCGCTCGTTAATTTTGGTGTTAAGAGTAGTGAGATTATGTAACAAAAGTGTTTTATCTTTAGAATCTTCGAACTTCCCTACGTGGGTCGCATGGAAAGTTGTAAAACTTTCCAATTGCTTTAGTTCGTGATCATTGTTAATGCGTGAAATATTGCTTGAAGCTTGTTGGAACACTTGGGTGCTCATATTCATGTTGATGGCAGAATTTTGAATATCAACCTTATAATTTTTAAAAAAACTAGAAGTATTACTGATTGACATATCCTTCAATGAAGTTTTATAATTGAGCAGTTTTGTATGTTGTTCCAAGGCAGCACGTAATTGCTTTACCTGTTCTCGATGCTTTAAATTGTCCCCAACGAGTTTCACTATCATGAGATTGTAGAAATCACTGTCACCTAGCACTTTAAGTAGGTTTGTCAAGATTGTGCAAGCTAGTATTTCCCTTACCAAGGATAAACTCAACCCGTTTCCAGCTTCATTTGGTGACAACAAGTGGGGAAGTATTGCACCGATTTTCTTGCTTAAATACTTTTTTTCATTAGATTCGCTATCATTCATTGATATTGTTACACCTGGATGAAGCTTTCCCTTGTCAAATTGGCGAACGATTTCAATATTGTACTCTATAGATCCTTGCACTTTAGAGTGAACATCTTTAGACTTAACCATCTGCTCAGCACGTACAAATTGACTGAAATGCTCATTGATAATTGGTATTAGACCTGTAGCCACAACTTTGGCATAATCTATTCGAGCCAATCGTTCAATCATAGTCTTTAGAACATATTTCAATTCTAGGCGAATAGTATCTTGGAACAAAACGCTATTGGAAATCTGGTGAAACCAGCTGTCTATAAATTCTTTGATAACTAATGTGATAAGATCTTCAAGAGTCTCCGATATTAAAAAGGATTCTTTCACAATCGCGTTGTCCGTTCTTGAGCCCTTCAAATGTTCTTCGATATTGCTTTCCCATTCTTTATTTTTGATAAAATCAAAAACCTTGAGCCGGTTTCCATGCTTCCTAACAGGCCTATGCCATTTGGAAAACACTATGATATACCCGCCAGCGGCTATACATACGAAAAAGCCAACAGAAAACAAAACCAAATAGGTAAACGTGCCTCTTAAGACGTAGGCAGCTAGCAATACGCAAAACAGACTGCCGACTAGTTTCGAGGCTGCCATAGTTACTATCAGGTTTATGTACAGTTGCTCAACATTATCGCCTGGCATTCTTTCGCCAAAGGTAGAAAATGAAACATACTGCAAAACATCGAAATGGGACTTTTTCTAGTTCTACCGCTAAATGTGACACAAAAGCGCTATCTATTAGGTCTATCTATTATACATGATAA
This sequence comes from Debaryomyces robertsiae, assembly GCA_030566065.1. NCBI lineage: Eukaryota > Fungi > Ascomycota > Pichiomycetes > Serinales > Debaryomycetaceae > Debaryomyces > Debaryomyces robertsiae. Next base: position 410,045 of record JAJMHL010000007.1, read on the forward strand.
TGAGTATACTGTCGATACTATGAGGATCTGAGCTTCTTCCTGGAAGCACGAGAGCCCTTTTCTTCGCTGCTACGTTTTTTACTGCTAGTTTTTCCGACGCCAGACCGTATTTTTCCATTGCTCAAGCTTTTGACCGTCTTCCTGAGCTTAATTTCACTCGCATTCGCCACATCGAGTTTAGCATTAGCCTTTATTTGCTCGTTACTCTTCTTCGTATTGTTCTTCTTTCCTTTGTGGTCCTTCTCCTGCCTTTTCTCTGCCTTCTGATCTGCATCCTTTTTGCGCTTTTTTTCTTCTTCTTTATCTTTGAGCTTCTTTCCCTTCTCGTTAGTCTTGTCCTTCTTAATCTTCTTCTCCTTCATCTTCTTCTCCTTCACCTTCTCCTTCTTCTCCTTCTTCTCCTTCTTTTCTTTCCTCTCCTTCTTTTCTTTCTTTTCTTTCCTGATCAGTTTGAACTTCACATCCTTCGGGCCTGTAAGGCCCTGAATAGTTTTTTGAGCTGCTTTGAGTATCTTTTCTGGGTCATTGTCAGCACTTTTTGCATGCGCATGCTCCGTCTTCCCAACAGTCCCTGCCAAACCTTGTCCCCTAACAAACATCTTATACAAAGGAGAAACGGCCTTTCTAACATCCCTTGCAGTATTGTCCTTATTTTGTGCAAAGCTGACATCTCCAGCAAACCCATTTGTCACCTCCAAATTTTTCAACTGGCCATCGAAAAGCGTTTCCCACCATGCTACCGCATCGTTACTATTATGTCCCAATCCTTTCGTGTCCTTTTTATGATCCACAAGAATAGGTTTTTTCAATCCACCGTTCTTCAAAGCCTCCCCTTCTTTCCATCCGTACGACTGTAGGTAGACCTTTGCATCCATGATACTTTTACCTGAACATCACTCTTTTGAACGGCTCTTGAACTTTTTTCATATCCATCTGGTTGCGCGCCCTGGCCCCCATATTCAGAATCTTCTGCACTATCTACTACTCTATCAAAGCTAAAGCTACTAATACGACTACTACTACGATATAGTATGGTTGACGAAGCCGATAGCAAAATCACAGAGTTGGAATTCCAAATTGAGTCAATGCCTTATAGCAGTGCGAGCTATGATGAATTGATTGGCAATCTTAGGCGGAAAAAACTAGAAAATATTCAAGAGATTCACAGTGCCAGACTAAAGAAGGTACGATATTTTGCGCTCACCGCTAAGGAGATTGGAGAATGGTTCGAAGACCTTCAAAATGTAAGCGATGAACTGAAACGGATACCGCTCATTTTGGAATTCTACGATTTGATTGTGTCGGAATATCCATCGGTCGTTTTTTGGCAGCGATATGTTGAGTTTGTACTAGACAACTACGAGAAAGACCACGGGCTAGTTGATGAAATTTCTGTAAAAACTATACTCAAGAGGGCATTAAATGATACTGTTCATGATTACAAGAATAGCGCCAAGATATGGGATTTAGTATTGTCTTTTTTTGATGAAGTCTTTAATCGTTCTGGGGACGACGACGACTTCGATACGTTGCTCAAACTACACTTAAAACGAATAAGCTTTCCCCATGAATCTTTGGACGATTCGTTTGCCCAGCTTTCAGGGTTCATTTCAAAGCATGATTCTGAGAATTACGAACAGCACATGGTACCAGCTAGCAAACTATTTTCAAGGACTACCAAGACAAAGAGGTATTACGAGCCATACGAAATAGAACTCGCAAGACATTCGGACCTCAAAACGTGGATCAGTTATATTGAACTGGTGAGCAAGTATTCCGATGGAGATCTTACGAAAGTTTCCACTCTATTCTATCGCTCGTTAGTTGCAAATGCTGAGGCGGAAATGAATGGTCCTACTTTAATACCCCTATGGCTAGCATATATATATTCATTGTACCACGAACCTCATGAAGTAAAGCAGGAAGTCCTTGAGCCCATATTGCTCAAATTTGTTAGGAGCTATCCTGCGTCTGCAACTAGCTATGCTGAATATGTTCGAAACTGTCTGCTATTTAAAAACGGACTCGCTTCTTTTTGGAAAATCAAGCAAAGAATAGTCGCTCTTGATTTGGCGCATTCTAATAGCTACGACGAATGGAAGGTTTTGGCATTGGCTATTTTGTCTTTTGAATTTTCTCTTGTTAACAGTGGTGAAAATATTGATCTCGTGTCCGATCTCTATACTGATATAGCCGCATTTACTGATATTGCATTGAACAACAATAATGACGTATTCCATTCAGTTGAAAAGATGGCAGTATCAGTATATGAAATGCTTGATGACGAGGAGCAGGCGCGTTTATTGATAAGCAAGTTATTGGCCGTTTTCGGTGATCAATGTGAAATATGGCTTTTTGCTTGCGAATACGAAAGACGACGAAAGTCTGGGTACAAAGTAATTTCCAAACTTTTCGAGGCGGCAGCGAAGCAGTGTCCTAATATGGATTGGCCTGAACGAATACTTCAAGAATGGCTAAGTTTTGAGCTCGTCCAAGGAAACATAGACACATATGAGAAAGCGCTTGTTAGGGTCGATAAGATAATCAGAAGATTGAGCTTAAAACGTTTGAAAGTTCAAAATTATATGGAAAGTGACGAGGATGCTACGCTTAAAAGGATGCGCCAGGATGAAGATGATCAAGATATCTTAGGCACGCGGAAAAAGGCTAAATCTACTATCACGCAAGTACGAAATAGAGAGGAATTATCGATCAAAGTATGTAATTTGCCTCAAAATATAACGGAGGAAAAGCTTTCGAATTTTTTTGCGGACTGCGGTAACCCTAAAGAAATCAAGCTATTCCAAGAAGACGCTAAAGCACCTGGAGCGATAGTCGAATGGAGCGAACTTAGAGAAGTATTTGCTGCTTTGACAAAGCATCTTAAAGTGATTGACGGTTGTCAAATAGAAGTTGTGAGAATGTTGGAAAATACTCTCTGGGTGTGCAATTTTCCTCCTAGCACTAATCATGATGAACTAAAATCGTTATTCGAGGAGCTGGGAAAGGTCGTGAGCATTCGTTTCCCTTCGCTCAAATTGAACAAAAGCCGTCGTTTTTGCTATGTTGAATTCGCAGAGCGAGCCGCTGCTGAAGAAGCGATACTGAGGAATAGAGGCAAGGAGCTTCAAGACAAATTATCCGGCCAGAAATTCTCGCTTGTTATAGAAATTTCCAGACCAGAATCTAAACATCCTCGCTCGGATGATCAGCCACAGGAAAGAGAGATCTATATCCAAAATTTAAATTTCAAAACGGTAAGTGCAACCACGCTTGAAGAAGTCTTCAAAGAATTTGGCACAATTGAAAGTATCAAGGTTCCGTTGAACGACAAAATGAGGAGGCAGGGTAACTCTAATAATGGATACGCATTCATCGTGTATAAATCGGAAGTGGCTGCTAAAAATGCATTACAGTTGAATGAAACGAACCTAGAGGATAGAAAAATCAAAGTATCGCGTTCATTAGGAAAAACTAAAAGGCCGGGTCCCGCTCCATTGTCGCCTGATCAATTCGAAGAATTGCACACACTTAGTATCTTCAACATCGACACTGTAAATCAACAGCAGCTTCAAGCATTTCTTATTAGTAAATTTGGTAACGTACGCAAGGTTGAGATTTACCCAGATATCGAGGCTGCTTTGGCTGAATTTGACAGACCATCGGATGCAGGTAAAGCGTCCATGCTCCTCAATTCCGAAACTTTTGAAAACAGAATTCTTCAAGTGGGCCTGAAAAATGATTTTCTCAAAAAACTACACAGTGGGCAGATACCCATCAAAAAGCTGAAATTAATGGTGCCACCCAATTTACAACGCAAGACAAATAGGAAATGAATAGATTTACAGAAGTGAATAGAAACTTAGTAAAATGAAAAAATCGTCTTGAACTGACTCACGTAGAAATATTTGGGTTGTACACTACACTTATTTGATGGTGAACTTTTTTCAGAATTCCACAGACCTCCATGAAGATTTATTCAAAGGTCTTCACCAAACATGAGTGCAACTATTAAGTTAGAAAACACTGCGCGTAGAGATGCTTTGATTGACATAGAAAAGAAGTATCAAAAAATTTGGGCCGAAGACAAGATTTTCGAAGTTGATGCCCCAACTATCGATGAAGAGCCTACTATTGAAGATGCTGAGGAATTACGAAAAAAGTATCCAAAGTACTTTGCCACTATGGCGTACCCTTATATGAATGGTGTTTTGCATGCCGGTCATAGTTTCACGTTATCAAAAGTGGAATTTTCCACCGGTTTCGAGAGAATGAATGGTAAAAGAGCGTTGTTCCCGTTAGGGTTTCACTGTACTGGTATGCCAATCAAGGCTTCGGCGGACAAAATCAAGAGAGAAATTGAGGAGTTTGGCGAAGATTTTTCGGGAGCGCCTCTGGATGATACTGAGGACGACCCCGAAGTGAAGCAAACCAAAAGAGAGGACGTTACCAAGTTCACTGCAAAAAAATCTAAGGCTGCAGCTAAACAGGGAAGAGGTAAGTTTCAGTTCGAAATTATGTTACAATTAGGAATTTCAAAAGAGGAGGTCGCAAAATTTGCTGATCCAGATCACTGGCTCAAGTTCTTCCCTCATTTAGTTGAAAGGGACGTTACTGCTTTCGGTGGTAGAGTGGACTGGAGACGTTCTTTCGTCACGACAGATGCTAATCCATACTATGACGCATTTGTCAGATGGCAGATGAACAGGTTGAGAGACTGCGGTAAGATTAAATTTGGTGAGAGATATACTATCTATTCCGAGAAGGATGGCCAAGCCTGTTTAGATCACGATAGGCAATCCGGCGAAGGTGTTAACCCTCAGGAGTATACCGCTATCAAGATAGAAGTTACCGAGTTTGCTCCAGAAGCTCAAAAAACTTTGAAAGAAAATAAATTCGATACCGAAGGAAAAATGGTCTATTTAGTGGCAGCCACATTAAGGCCGGAAACTATGTATGGCCAAACTTGTTGTTTCGTATCTCCAAAGATTGAGTATGGTATCTTCGATGCCGGCGACAATAACTATTACATTTGTACTGAACGTGCTTTCAAGAATATGTCGTACCAAAAATTGACTCCCAAGAGAGGCGATTATAAACCTTCCGTGAGAGTTAGCGGACAAGCGTTGATTGGTTCTAAGATCCATGCCCCCTTAGCAGTTCACAAGGAATTACGTGTTTTGCCAATGGAAACCGTTTTAGAAGCTAAAGGTACTGGTGTAGTTACGTGCGTTCCATCCGATTCCCCAGATGACTACATAACGACTAAAGATTTAAGTAATAAACCTGAATATTACAAAATCGAGAAGGAATGGGTTATCACTGACATTGTTCCAGTGATCAAGACCCAAAAGTACGGTGATAAATGTGCAGAGTTTTTGGTGAAAGAGTTAAAAATTCAGTCGCCAAAAGATACTGTTCAATTGGCCCAAGCTAAAGAGGCGGCATACAAAGAGGGCTTTTATAACGGTACGATGATTATCGGTAAGTACAAGGGTGAAAAGGTTGAGGATGCAAAGGCGAAGGTAAAGGAAGACTTGATCGCTTCAAATGATGCCTTCGTGTATGATGAACCTGAAGGTCTTGTCATATCCAGATCTGGGGATGTGTGTATCGTTTCTTTGGAGGACCAATGGTATATTGATTATGGTGAGGATACATGGAAAGCTCAAGCTTTGGATTGCTTGGAGCACATGCAAACTTTTACTAAAGAAACCAGGCACGGCTTCGAGGGTGTCTTGGACTGGTTGAAGAATTGGGCAGTAACAAGAAATTTCGGTTTAGGTACCAGATTACCATGGGACCAAAAATATTTGGTTGAATCTTTATCTGATTCTACTATATATATGGCCTACTATACGATTGCTCGTTTCTTGCATTCTGACTATTACGGTGCGAAGCCTGGTAAATTCGATATTAGCCCTGAATTGATGACTGATGAAGTATTTGACTATATATTTAGTCGTCGTGAAAATATTTCCACTTCAATTCCAATTAAGCAATTAAAAGAAATGAGAAGGGAATTCGAGTACTTTTATCCTTTGGATGTTAGAATTTCTGGTAAGGACTTGATCCCTAATCATTTGACTTTCTTCATATACACTCACGTCGCATTATTCCCTAGACGTTTGTGGCCTAAAGGGGTAAGAAGTAACGGACACTTGATGTTGAATAATGCTAAAATGTCGAAATCAACCGGTAACTTTATGACCTTAGAACAGATCGTTGAAAAATACGGTGCGGACGCATCACGTATTGCATTAGCAGATGCTGGTGATACCGTTGAGGATGCCAATTTCGATGAAGCTAACGCCAATGCTGCTATCTTACGTTTGACAACTTTGAAAGAATGGTGTGAAGAGATTGCAAAGACTAAAGACTCGTTGAGGACTGGCCCAACTGACTCATTCTTCGACATTGCTTTCGAAAACGAAATGAATGAGTTGATAGGTAAAACTCACGATCAGTATGAGATCACCAATTTCAAAGCTGGTTTGAAATATGGATTGTTTGACTTCCAAACTGCAAGAGACTACTATAGAGATTCGGTTGCTTCGAACATAGGCATGCACAAGGACTTAGTTCTCACGTATATTGAGACCCAGGCGTTATTGTTGGCGCCAATTGCCCCACATTTCAGTGAATATATCTACCGCGAGGTTTTGGGTAAGGATGGATCCGTTCAAACAGCTGCTTTCCCAAAGCCTTCCAAGCCTGTTTCTAAGTCTACTTCCGACGCCTTAGAGTATGTTAGAGACTTGTCCAGATCGATTCGTGAGGCTGAAGGTAATGTTTTAAAGAAAAAGAAGGGTAAGCCCTCGGAAATTGACCCCTCTAAGCCTTCGAGATTAACAGTGTTTGTTTCGAAGTCCTTCCCTGAATGGCAGGACAACTATATCGAAATCGTCCGTGAGTTATTTGCGAACCACTCTTTGGACGATAACAAGGCCATTAGAGAGAAGGTCGGCAAAGATATGAAGCGTGCTATGCCTTTCATTTCCATGTTGAAGCAGAGATTGGCCTCGGAGGATCCTCAAACGGTATTCAATAGAAAGTTGACGTTCTCCGAGATTGATGTCGTAAAGTCTGTCTTGCCAAATATTCAGAAGGCTCCTATTTCCGTCAATGTCCAAGAAGTCGAGGTCATCGCCTTTGACTACGGCTCTAAAAAGGGAACCAACGTGTTGACTGGTGAAGAAACAGAAATTTCAATCACAGGAAAAATTGTCGACAGCGCCGTTCCTGGTGAACCGGGTATTTTGATCAACAACCTCTCTTAGTGGCTTGTTGTGTCTACTTTACCTCCGGTCCATTAGCTTAGCGAATTCGCTATGTTGCTTACTTTTTGAGGTCCTGGCCCCCTTTTTTCCATAGGACTTCTATAATTTGGCTACTTATCTATTAATTACTTATTACTCTCTAAATAGATACATCTATATCTATATATCTCCTTATTCATCTGCTAGGTCAACTGGTATGTTCCGTAGGAAGAATGGAAGAATGAATCACAAAACTTATTGTGTTTTTTTTTTTTCATAAACTGGTCCTGTATAAAATAATTCATAAGAACGCCAGGAGCTTAGCGTTGTATTATGTATATACGGTAAATAACAGCCTAAAGAAAAATCATCAAAGGGCTGAAGAAGAAGAGGCCTGCCTATATTTGACTTTGGTAAGAATCCTGTCTTAGTCGGTAGCAAACGCGGTTGGATTAGTGGTGTATATCGGTATTTTTATCAAAATAAATATACCCACACCGTAACGATAAAGAGGAGGATAGATTGGACCACAAAACATAGATAGCCGGCTTAAACTCGTTCAAGGTGGAAAAACAAGCAGATACTATGACTAGTAATCAGCCACCTTTATTTCCACTCAAACAAGTGGTGGCCAACTACGACTGTAAAATGGTGAACCCTAATGGGAAGTTGTCGGATGTGTGGTTGGACAGAGAGTATGAGAGGCTTTCGATAATATCGGACCTGCTGGGGCGGGAGAGTCGAAAAAGAATAAGGACGATGGAGGAGCGAGGCGCCGAAGAGGATGTTTACGACCGCGACAGCACTGAGTCTTGCGACGAAATGATCATTTCTGACAACGATTGTAACAGCCAAATATCGGGCCAAAGTGCCATGATGTCGGGCTTGTCGTCGTTTCGAGAAAATGGGTTGGTGCATCCCCCCAAGAGGCGCTTGACTAGTGTGCTTTCTCCCACCACTACAGTGACTCCAACGATGGCTGACCCTAAGGGCAATGAGTCCTCATCTCAAGCGTCGCACCCAATTCATGAGCACACGGTGGCCCACCCGCGTACACCTACGGTGATCAATTCTCCTACTAACACTCCGATTTCGGACGTGGAAGAACAGTCGCAGCAATTACCTTTGCCTTCTCCAAGCGCTTCCCCTGTACAGACTACGGCGGACAAAGTTACTAGTTTTGACCCAATAGAGCATCAGTTGTCCACTCTTCCTACCACACAATCTGAATTGGTGGATTTGATATCAAACTTAGCAGGGTATTTGAATGAAAGGAATCAGAGCCATCTTATTTTTAAATTAATGCAAAACGTGAACCGTTCGTCTCTAAGTTCCTTCAGCAGTATGATTATGAGCAGCTTGAGGCGAGACTTAATAAGCAATCTTCCCCTTGAAATAACATACAACATATTGTCGTATCTAGACTATAAGACATTATGCTCGATTGCTTGTGTTTGCTCAAGCTGGTATAGAATTACGAATAATGCCGGACTTTGGACTCAGTTGCTCAAAAAGGATAGGCTTATTGCTAATGATGACGCAATAAGAGAGGAGATTTCTAATCCCCTGCAGTTGTTGTCAGAATGGTCGCTTAAGCCTAGTAATGATGAGGCAACGGTCATTCAAACGTTATACAAGAAAAGATGTACAATATTGAACAGGTGGATGGACCCAAAATACGAACCTAAAAGGATCAGTGTTCCAGGTCATGGTAGCAATGTCGTTACTTGTTTACAGCACGATGATGCAAAAATAATCACTGGAGTTGACGTAAAGCTGATTAATATCTATAGTACTAAAACAGGAGAGCTAATGAAAGTCTTGAAAGGTCACGAAGGAGGAGTTTGGGCATTAAAGTACACAGGCAATACTTTAGTGAGTGGCTCAACAGATAGAAGTGTAAGAGTCTGGAATATAAGAACTGGTCAATGCACTCATGTTTTTAGGGGACATACTTCAACTGTGCGTTGCCTAGATATTTTGCATCCAGTGAAAATAGGAACGAATGATAATGGAGAAGACATCATATTCCCAGAAGTTCCCTTATTGGTTACAGGTTCTAGAGACCATAACTTGCATGTTTGGAAGTTACCTTTGACTAATGAAGAGCCGGAAGACGTTGATTTCAAACAACAAACTTACGACAGTAACGAATCAGAAAACCCATATTTGATTGCCGTCCTATTGGGACATACTCAGTCTGTGAGGTCCGTTTCCGGATATGGAAACATTATTGTGTCAGGCTCGTATGACACTACGGTGAGAGTATGGGACCTTCTCGATAATGCTTCTTGTAAGCATGTGCTCACGGGTCATTGTGACAGAATATATTCAACAGCGTTGAATTTTGAAAAGAAGAGATGCTACTCAGGGTCGATGGACTCATCTATAAATGTTTGGGATATAGAAGAGGGTAAGTTATTGCATACCTTAGAGGGACACAGCTCGTTAGTAGGGCTTTTAGAGTTGTCAGATGAATTTTTGGTTTCAGCGGCGGCTGACTCAACTTTAAGAGTATGGAACCCCGATTCTGGAGACAACGTCACTAAGTTGGAAGGCCATAATGGCGCCATCACTTGCTTTCAGCATGATTGCCTTAGAGTAGTAAGTGGTAGTGAGAAAATGCTTAAGTTATGGGACATCAAAACTGGCAAATTTGTCAGAGATTTGCTTCCGGATATTACGGGAGGAATTTGGCAACTCCGTTTCGATTTCAATAGGTGCGTTGCTGCAGTTCAAAGAAGTAAGAACGACACGGAGGAAACCTTCATTGAAATTTTAGATTTTAGTACACCACCGCTGGAAAAGTCAACACTGTGTGTTGATACTCAAAGGGGCGATAAATAATTGCAAATATCGAAGTAATATTTAACGAATCATTGGTTATATGACATTTGAAAAGTAGCTTATGTAGGTATATCTTTATTGAAAGCTTGATCCTGCGAATTGTGGTGGTTTCGAATTCCTTGAATTTTGAGTGATATATACTTTGTGTTGTCGCAAAGCTATTTGGGAATATCATTTGATAAGTACAACTTCCTTAGTTTGCTAAATCTATCCAAACCATCATCAATATCAAAACTTGCTTTCCGTTTTGGTGGGGCCGATAGTATATCATTGACGTTGAACTCTGAATTTGCGATAAATTCTCCGACACTGTTTATGTGACCAGAAGTTGTTATAACCATATCAACGAAATAGTCATAGAATGAAGTCTTTTCATCAACTTTTTTCACGTTACAGCACCAAGGCTTGTGTTCCTCAGATAGGTCGACCTTTGCAGCTTCAAAATCATCGTAGTCAATTGCATATGGCCCCGAGTTACTATATAAAGTATCATTAGGCACCAAGGAAGTCATTGTAGCAGGATATTTACAAGGTGTCAATACCTTAGAACTTGATAGATTCATTCCGGTATCCGCTATAGCGGCAGCATCATTCCTATCTACCGGGTTGTGATTCGCCGAATTTAAAAAGACTCTTCTGTTACATTTGGTACAAATCAAAAGTAAGACTATTTGATTTGAGAAAGACTGTACATTCAAAGTCCAGCCTAGAATAGCAATTTTATAGACCCATAGGGGAATTTGTTGCAAGATAGTGCCATATTTCTCTCTATCGTTCTTGTAAAATCTGCCTAATAGCCACTTGTTAGATGTATCAGCAAATTGTGCAAGCTTAATGTCCTGATCTCTCGTTAGTGTCGACTCCTTAAGGCCCTCACTATGATTATGCAATGCCGATATATTATCAGTTAAATTTTTTAAATTTAGCAAGTATTCATTAATTAGTAATTCGTTCGTGCTTTTTATATATGGCCTGAGGTAGTATAATCCTTCTAGTGGAGTTTCAAAGTTGACCCAAGGGCAACTGGAATCGTGGCCATCCTTTTTAACCTGTTGGCAATACTGTCCAGCTATGGAAATGTTAAGTTCACGATAGTCGTCAAAGTCAAAATCGAAAGGTACAAATGCTGTCTGAGAACTTATATCATTAAACCTGAGAATTAGCTCTTGATTGCAGGATGTACATAGGAGGTGGTTTCTAGTGCTCTTATTCATCGAAACTGAAGTACATTCCCATCCATTTCTAGCGCACAACAACTCGCTCAACTCTGAATCGGCGCTATTAAAAGGTAGGTTCCAATTCAATACAGTGAATGTGGCCAATCTTTTGAGCAAATTTTTTCGACTGTAAGGGTCGAACATCTGTGCCTTTACAGTAACATGCAGAGGGAAAGTGCGATTCCCGTTTTTCATCTTATGATACAAGTAATGGTTCTTAGATTTTATACTTCTAAAATACTGAATATCTGGGTGGTTTATGTACTTCACGGAAGGATTTTCCTTCACATCAGTGTAATTTTCGTGGGCAGGAGACAGTAGTAGATCAAGACAATCCTTAAGCACTTTCGGCGTACCAGCGGTCTCTTCCATTACCATTTCTTGAAGGAGAATATTCTATTAGTCTTGACCTAACCGCTCTATTCAAGTATGTATACGATAATTCACGTGATAACCAACATATCATCAATAGCAGCCACTAATTGCAAAAACCTTGACAGAACATCTTCTCTCGGCGAAAGAACCGGTGGCACATTAGTACTAGATTGTTCTCAATCATCAACGCGGAGACTTCCAAGCCTCTGCTATCTTTTACTTGAAGAGCATTTGCAGCCTAAGGTCTCATAAATCATTTCGTCCGTGTAGACAATTAGTTTACGAGATCACAGCAACAGAGTCTTCTCAGCGGGTATTCTGAATACACTTGGTTGCATTCAAAATATTGCATCAAAGAAAGTTGTAGCATCACGCTTACGGATATAAGTCATATGCGTATTTCCATTTGCTTGGTATAGTGCAATACATGATCCTAGAAAACGGGACGACCACTTTGGGCATCGCGGGGCTGATAAAAAATGACAAGATTCAACTCGAAATAGTAAGGGCTTATAAGGGATGACAAGAAATGATGAATACGAGAGAATTGGTTCAACTTGGTTTTTAGGCCAAGTAATCGGATTCGCTCTCGTGGAAGTCGCGAGAACTCTTATGCTGCTATAAATGAAGAAACTATCCTCCCAGATTAAGAGATTAACCATTTGGTTTTAGGCCCAATATGAGTCACCTCAAAAGTATGGTATAATATGCCGACTTTCAGCATGGAACCATAAGCATGGAACTGTAAGTAGTATTGACACTTAAAACATTCTGCATCTATTATCGTCTATAAGCGCCCCAAGCACTCAATATTGCCCACTCAGAAAGGAGAATTTAAACAAACGAGTTAAGCAAAGAGATCGTGGCATAATAGCTTTCCTCTTTGCCTTCCATTTGTCAACCCTCCTACCTTCGTGGTCCTATCTCCCTCTGGCCCAGCCGCTGGGAACGATATACATGTCACGTGATGCAATATGGCTCTTGGAGTGTTGAAAAATTATGCCCTAGTTATATACCTTCGTATGATATGAACTAGTAGGATTAAACGACAATATAAAGGACAAGATGGCTCAAAAACCGATGCTTGAAGAAGTGTCTGAGGACGAGATTGATAATATGGACATGGATATCGCACAGTTCGATCCATCGCTTAAAACACCGATCGCACCATTACCACAAGGCCCTCAAATAACCAGGTCGCAGGACCAGGAACCACCTTTGTTTCCCAACTTTCCACCACCCAAGCAAGAGCAGACGCTGAAATACAAAGATGTGGTAGATCCTAACAAGTTTACGGCTGAGGAGAGGTCACAATTGAAGAAATTTCAAATCATTTATCCTTGTTATTTCGATAAAAATCGTTCACATAAAGAAGGAAGGCGAGTTTCGGAGTCCAGAGCGGTGGAAAACCCGTTGGCGAAAACCATATCGGATGCTTGTCGCCATTATAACATGCCAGTTTTATTGGAGTTGGACAAGAGTCACCCACAGGATTTTGGAAATCCTGGGAGAGTGAGGGTTTTAATCAAAGACAACACCAAGGGAGGGGAGTTGAGCGACAGCAGATTTAAAAGTAAACGGGAAATATTGAACACCATTGCTGACTACCTTAAAACCCACCCAACTACATTTAGAAGCATCGGGCCTGAGAGTGGCATTCCTTTGCCTCAGGACTATGAATCGGGCTTTGAGCCACATAAAGTTCCTAAAGTCAAAGGCTTCAAAATGAATACAATTGTCCCCGTGCATTCTAATTTGACTATCAAACACCCAATGACTAAGAGCATATACGATCCAGAACCCGAACAGCCACAAGTTAAGGCTCCCGCAGCTCAAAAGCAGCCTAAAAAAAAGGTAATGAAAATCAGAGGATAGTTGCATAGATCAGCCTTATAGTGTCATTGTTATACTTATATAGCTTGAAAATATTATATTACCTCAGAATTACAAAACTTTCACTAATCACTAGTTGGTTTATACTGCTTCCGATATTCTTCGATAGAACTTAATTCTTCAGAAGAAATCTTTTCCTTCAAATGGTTGATTATGTCGGACAACGAAACAATCGAAATAACAGGAATGTTGTAAGTCTTCAGAACCGATTGGGTTGCAGACATCACAGAGTTAGCGGTAGTTTCTTGTCTGTCTAAGGCGATAATACATCCAACCACTTCTCCCTTCTCCTCTTTGATAATAGAGAATGCTTCGTTGATTGCAGTGCCCGCAGTCATAACGTCATCTATAATCAAAACTTTCTTACCCTCTAGCTGACATCCGACAATCGATCCACCCTCTCCGTGATCCTTCTTCTCCTTTCTGTTGAAAGAATACCCTACTTTTGAGTAATTTTCGGGATCCAACTCGGCTAACTTGGCAACCGTAATCGCAGTTAAAGGAATTCCCTTGTAAGCTGGTCCGAAGAGAGTATCAAACTTCAACCCAGACCTAATGATGGCATGAGCGTACGACGTTGCCAATGCCGAAAGCAATTTTCCGGTATTGAAGAACCCCAAGTTGAAAAAATATGGGGACTGGCGTCCTGACTTTAAAGTAAAGCTGCCAAACTTCAACGCTTCGGATTCTAAAGCAAGATCTAAAAATTCAGCCTGGTAACTTTCCATTGTACAAAATCACTAATTCACTATATGTCTTAGGCTATTCTACAAGAACTCTCTTCCCTCTTCAAAAAGCTTCAAAAGTCTTGCACGTCTGCCACTAATCGAAGAGAGAAGAAAGAAAAGGAAAGAAGAAAAATCCGAAATATCTTGTACGTTTAAAATTGAGCGATATCTAATCCTTCGATGAAATTTTTCAAGCCGCACATCGCATACCATCTTGGATGATTAGATTGTAGCTCTTATTGTAAAGCTAGTGATATTTCTCTAATATAGGTGCAGTCAAACAACATTGATGACTGGTATTTGTCTGTACCGGTATTATGACTTTGAGAAATGAAAGGGAAGCTATACTCGAGTCGATTGAAGATGAGTATAGACACGATCTCTCTCTTCACCTATACTCTACATTCTTATATCATCAGATCAATCCACTTTTCCCGAGGCGGAACTGGTCAAGTTGGCCATTACCATTAAACGAAGTTCCTGATCCTCGGTCAGATAAAATGTTCGTGGACAGCTACATTCAAGAGACCCAGTACCAGGATTTTGAAAAAACTGAGGAGAGCGGATCGGATGGTATCGAAGCTGGCGTTGTCGCGGACTCAAATATGCCCAGCACAAGTGGCTCTGAAGCTGAATCAGATACAGAGAGTGAATCTGAAGCAAGTCGAGAAACTCTGCTGGGCGATTCACGAGCGAATCGTTACATGAGAATACGATCGGTTGCGACCAAGGAAACATTGTCGAATAGTAAAGTGGACCTCATAATAGAATTACGAGCATTATTAGAGAAAAAGATCCATGAGAAGTTAAAGAACCCGAGTCATTTGGGAGTGGGCATGTCTGCGGATACTTCGTCTCCTTTGATGCAAAAAATATGTGAAAAAATGGCCAATAAGGTCGACAGCGTTGTTAACTGCATGATAAAGTCTCAAAATCAAGCCAATGTTAAGATGACATCAAACCGTCCCTATCCTCGGCTAAGCAATTGGCAGGATGTTTTGCTAGCAGGCGTTGATGCAGAAGAATCAAAGGGAAAAATCATAGATCCAGAGAATTACCTCAAGCTTTACAGAAATTGCGAAAAGCTCTTTGTCAATGCGGAATACCCTTACCAATACGAAGATGAAAGCGACGAGGAAAGTGAAGAATCAGATGAAAACGAAGATCAAAATGGTATAGAAGTAGAAAATGCTCATACTGGGACCATTGCTTCACGCGACCCAAGAAGTGAGGGCTCTATATTTTCATTCATTGATTACCTCTCATATATAGAAAAGTTGAATTCTGGTCTTATAAACTATAATAATTTCAAAGAAAGGGTGCTCAGTAATAGAAGACAAGAGAGGAAAATGAAAAATTTGAAGAGAGCGCTATTCATGGGGAAATTGAAACTTCAAGACAAATATGCTGATCTTTCGTGGGCAGAGACGAACAAAAGACAAAACAACAAGGATGCTAGACTCAAGAAAAAGTTCAGAATCCAAAATAACGACAAGCAGGCTCAACGAAAAGATGCATTACTTCATGGAGGTGTAAGCTTAAGAAGAGAAGACTTCAGTGTAAACATATAAATATTAAATTACTTTATATACATAGGCAATCCTTTTTGATTAATTATTAAATATCTAATTATTCCGTTGTGAGAATCATCAAGGCAAAAACAAAACCTAAGACAAAGGTCTTCTCATATTTCGTAACTTCATTTTTTTTTCTCAAAAGTACTAGTGATCTCAGTGTTGAAAATGACGTCCCAAAATCTACTAGTTACACCAAAACCCATCTCATAGTTTTTGTAATGATGCTCCAAATGATAGGTCTTTATGTCTTGTAAGAATTTTGGCAAGTTGGTATGATGCAAAACATAATGAGTAACATCATACATGATGTACCCCAAAGTACCACCGGCAAAGCCCGAGCAAGCCATGTAAAATGGAAAAATGTTGAATATTAGCTTGTAGAAAGGATATGCCAAGAAAATAAACAAAGTAGGAGGCAAAACCAATCTATACCTATCCATTGGTAGATAATGATGAACTCCGTGTAAGGTGAAATGCAATGTAAGAAATACTGGATGGTCAGGTAAGTAGGCGTCTAAGTGGAATAAAAATCTGTGTAAGCAGTATTCGACCAAAGTCCAAACAAACAACCCCAAAACCCAAAAACTCAAAGCAATAATCTTGCTCTGGTTAACAAATCCAACATAAAAAATGAAAAAATTTGGTGGAATCCAAATTAGCGGTACGACCCACCATGGGGTTAAAGAAAGGGGCTCCAAAAAATTTCCAAATAGTTGAGCCGACCCTTTCCCGTAGTGCCTGGGCCTGTGAACCTGATCGAGATAAAATTCCTTACTAAAATTCCCGAAAAGGACCTGTGGTATTAATGGCTCGTTCAAGTTCAAGAATTTGTGTTTTTTCACGTCTCGCTCAAAATCGGTTTGAATGGATAACTTCTCAAGGGCGGGCAATTTATCGTGAAACTCGGATAGATCTTCATCTCCTCCAGAAGTTAACTTGACCTCTACGGGCGTGTTATTTTTATTATTCAATAGCTCGTTTTCTTCTTCCTCTGTGGCAAGATATCCCACCAACATCTCGTCGTCTAGCATTTCATAAGCACTTTCAGAATGCTCGTGAGACATTAAACCGGCCATGATCTCCGTGACATCTTTCCCAGCATATGGAAGGATTATGTGTCCACCACCTGGATGGTGGTCGAGAAATTCCGTGACATTATAGACTTTTCTTTGATACAAAGTAACCCAGCAGTCGCCTTGGTTATCATGGCTGGATACCTCGGTCTTCGATATTAATGGCAAACTCTTAGTCATTTTTGGCGTAGCGAAACTTTCTATCGATTATGGTTTCTTTCCTAAGTGTAACAGTTTTTTAAGGTTTTCAAGCCAGGCGGTTCAAATACCTTCTTCGTGGCGTGATTTATTTACAAAACAGATAAGACAATTAAAAATTTCGGTAAAAAAAAATTGCTGGTGTACCGATGTGCATTTTTTTATTATATAGGGGCTTTTGTATGTAGAAGTGATGAATAATAAAATCGAGGCTGCTATGCTTCAATTTTGGTGGAAGATATGTTGTTGACGTCAGCCATATCTAAATCTATGCTAATTCCTTCAGAAAGAAGCTTATCAGTTGTTTGCTCTAACCCATCCTCTTCATCAAATTGATCATCGGAAGCAGGACCTTGTTCGTTTGAAAAATCAGCTATTTCGGAAGAATTCTCCGTACTGTTCAATTGCTGCTCTAGATGCAAAGTATGGTCAACCAAATTAAGGTAAGCGTACATGAAATTTGATAGGAGGACTTGTTCTCGTAAGGATCTTTTGGGGTTGGCTAATTTGAGGTGCGATAAACGATAAATGGCTCTTTCCACATGCACAGGGAATCTGTAGTCCAACATAACCAACGTAGATTGAGAAGGGGGGGGCAAAGGAAAGCCGAACGCTGAATCAGTGAATTCTATCGGTTGGTTAGCCTTTGAGGTTCGCTTTATAGATTTTTTCAACTTTTCTTGGACATCTTGAGTTGTCACCAAGGTATCTTTGTCCTCGGGTTCTTCAGCAGGAACCGACTGGGGTCCTTTCCTATCAACATCTACAACGTCATCATCTCTTACTGTTCCAGAGCCGGAAACTTCTTTGTTTCTTCTGTCAATTTTACGGTTGGCCTTGTCTTTTCTACCTAACTTGTTTCGCGCTTTTGACTTGGACGCCTTCTCGGTGTCCTTTATCTTCTGAAGGTTATTACTATCTGGCTGTAACTCATTACCCGAACCAAAAGGATGATTTGTTGTGTTCCCCAATACTTCCTCTTTTTCCTTATAAATTTTGTCACTCACATCTTTCTCGCCCTTCGTAATACGAGACAGCTCATCGGTAATAATCGCCTGCTCGACCTGTTCATTGCTATCTTTTCTATCACCCACCGAAGGTAAGGAACTTGACGATGCTGACCTTAGAGCCATGATGTTTTCTTTTTCTCTTTCCTTTTCCTTATCATGTCTATTTTTATTTCTTTTCTTGAATATTCCATGCTTCATCTTACCATTGAGACTTTTCTTGCTTTCGGAATCGGACTCATAGTCTACGGTTACACCTGAGTCTTGAGGTAAATGCTTGGATTCGGTATTTTTGAGCTGGGATACAGCCATCGATGAAGATGAATTGGATCTTTTCTTTTTGAACAATTTTGTAATCATGTTTTCCTTACCTACTGATCCTATCGACTTTTGGTCTTGCCCTTTCATATCCTCTCGCTCAACTACACGATGCTCGTCTTTCTTTGCTTGATTGGTCGACAAGTCAGGGTTTGAAAAGGATCTAACAGGTGTTCTATTCGTAGACTCAGGGAGCGTTGGCAATTTGGTTGTATCGACAGATGAAAGACTCGAAGACCTTTCCTTGAGCCAAGGCCACGATTTCTTCTTTTTTAGAACTTTCTTCGAACTTACCGAATCTGAAGTTGACGACCTTGCAGAATTAGTCGGCATCAAATTAATTGATTTTTTATTTGACAAATCCTCTTTTTCGCCATTACCAGAATGCTGTTCTTGTATGTTCAAGCTTGCATGCTCTGTATCTTTCGAAGCTCTAGAATCGAACAGTTCTATCGGATGTGTATCAATGTTTCTGGTGATATCATCCTCTTTTTCCTTCTCGTCTAAATGGGTTGGCAGATCTTTCAGTTTGCCAAATGTACCACCAGTATGCAACGCCTGATTCGTGATATGATAGGATGACTGACTAAAAGGCGCAACTAACGAACCTTTCTCATTTTCCAAACCCAAGCTGAAATCCTTCGTTCCGGGTTCTTGTTCACGACTAAGTTCAGCTAGTACGTCTTTTTCGATTCCTAAACTATCTTCATAGCTTATATTTTGATACGAAGCATCAAAACTGAAATCTGAATCGTTCGTATCACTCTCGGCTGTTTCCACATCAGAGTTGGCAGGTGAGTTGATGGGGACCGGAGAATCCATTTTCGTCAAACTTTCCTTAAAATCATTAATTTCAGTTCTTAAAAGATCAAGATTTTGATTCAAGTGCTTAGATGCATCATATTTATGCTGCGCAGTGTCTTCATTCGATACCCTAATATTGGGCACTAATTGCTCTACCTGAATTCTATTCGTTTGCGCTTTAGCCAATTGACCGTCATGTCGACTTTGAGGGTGATAATCAACAGTATGAAAATTTCCTTTTTGCGGTAAATAATCAGTGGCACCCGGTCTTTGGCTGTAAGAACGGTGATGGTGCCTTCCATGAGAACCTCGGTTTTGGGTATTCATAGGTGCAGGTACGCCTCCATGCTTGGGTAATGCGTTTGGTGGGTATGCTTGACTAGAAGGAGCGTGACGTGAAACTGTTTTGCCCATCTCTACCAGATAAGCAGAATGGCCTACCTTTCCTCCAGATGAAGATCTTGAAGTAGACCGCGGATGAGCTGACTGCTTGGGTAAAGTATGCGTTTCTGCGTGAGTTTTTATGTGCGAGATGCGCTTTGCTGTTACGCTGTGTTGGCTATACTTATGAGTATTGAACTGCTGTTCGATTGGAGAATTCGAAGATGCAGTTGTCGGATAAGGGGAATTAAATGACAGTTGACTAGAAGTATCCAAATTTGGATTTCTGTAGCTAAACAATAATTGTGAATCTCTAGCATTGCGATGCTTATGCTTTTGTTTGGGATACAGCGGTTTTCCGGCTGCGTGAAGTGTTTGAGGAACAGGCGGTGAAGCTGTTAAAGAGTTCAAGGAGCTTCTCAATTCCGCTAGTTTGCCTGCTTTATTGCTTTGTAAATTTGACCCCGGTGCAATAGGCGCGTTCGGAAGTCCAGTTGGCTTTCTGTAATCTAATCTTCTACTTCTCTTCAAGGGAAAATCTCTCGCGTTGTACTGTGAGTGGTAAATTTGATGGTTCGTCCTCGAAGGCATTTGATTCGAATAAAGATTATTATATTCATGCGGCGGTTTATTGGCACTCTTACGCGAAGTTGGGGATTCTGGATCCACGAATGTCTTGTTTCTGGATGAGTCTGCCTCACTTTTCGGAGTTGTATTATTGGGAGAAGTATGCGGGGGCGAAGTTAGTTCATCGAATGCTTGTTTTTCAACATCCGTATACCCCAAAGATGAAGTTGATAACGTCCTAGCTATAGTAACGGCATCACTTGAATCCATGCCGGCTAATCTTGACAAATTCTCCAACTCGTAGCTTAGATCACGAATGGACGGATTGCTAAGTCTATTCTCTTGACATGGTTTTTCGAGATTCTCTCTATCCCCTCTTTCTTCATTTGTTTCGGATATTTCTGATTCTGATGTTGATGGTTCTTGGTTGTCATTACGGCCAAATGACGATGATAACGACGAGCGTCTTGACAATGAGTTTTGCCTACTCAGTTTTCTATCCATAATCTCATCCACCGCTACTCTTACGTGTATTTTGAACTGCTCAGGATCCACTTCCGGATGCAAATTTGCCGGAACCCATAAAAGAGAATCTGCGTCCAAAGGCAATTCTGCTTCTGTCTCGTTAGAAGCGCACTCTTTTTCTGCGTCCCTGCTGGATCCCTTCAAGGAAGATTCACGAGAAAGTGTGCGGCGGGATTTCAACGATGATTGACGTGACAAGGATGGACTTCTTCTAGAAGGAGGTGATCTTGATGGACTGCGTGCCCCGTTGTTTTCATTCTGCTGCTGATACTGGTACTGATACTGGTACTCCATGTCTTCCATGGGCAAATCAGGATCATACGTCATCATATTCCCAATCGATAGCCGCTTTAATGCGGCCACCATCTTCTTCTCCTGCTCTATGTCCTTAGCCGCCGACTGATAGCTGCTTTTCTGGTCTATTCTATCCTCCAAAGACATATTTTGATTTTTTTGGAATCAACGGGTACTTCTGTGTTTTCTCTTCGGGACTAAAAATGCATCAAACTCAATAGTCGATTATTTCTATATGTATCAATGTGTATCCGCTTCTTGCTTATTCCTTTAAGTGTTTCTCTTCTTATTCTTATCCAGATCAATTCAGGATGTCAGGATTTTGTTTTTTTTTTTTGACTCTTAAACTGTTAAGAGTATAGAATTTTAGGCTGAAAGTTGAAATATATGTAATGAATGTTATCCTTCTTGAAACCGCCTCTCAAATACCAAATAAAGATGCTCCGAATATGCTCCGTACTATGAAAAACAAAATAATACCGCTAGTATTTCAGTCTCCCATAAGGTATTTTGACTGGTGATCTACACGTTAAATAAAAGTGACACAAAACCCGTTTTTTTTGTCTCTGGTGCCTCCGTGATTGAGTCGTATATTATGCCTATCGGCTAGAGGAAGCTCAAAAATCCATAGATGCCTAATAAAAGAAGGAAATAGTACGTATATCGGTAAGACTGGGGCCCCTCTACCGCTAACTTTGGGAAGCCAATCAAATTGCACATCGCGTGGACTACTGTTGGACACCAAAGATTGTGGTCGGACTGCAAAAAGAGATAGTCAGAGAGGATCCCGAAAACAGTAGTATAAAACGTCTGAAAACACACTGTGAGAGCCACCGTGTAGGGATCGATATTTCGGTTGTAATAAAGGTCATAGGCATGATGGATATGGGCCACCCCAAAGAAGACCGGCGTGAGAAGGACTTTGTTGGCCTGCAGCAAATGCACTGGCTGTAAAATGGTGAGTAGAATTGATCTGTAGATCAATTCTTCGGTGATTGGGGCAAAGACGTGGTCCCTAAAGCCCCAAATCAGAAAGAATGCATCAGAGAAGTCGGCTCTCATGGCGGACATGCTGAATTGGACTTCCCAGACATAGTTGAAAATCGGGCCAACGTAAAGTATGGAGATAAGAAGGGCGCATCGGAAAATATTACCCATGTCTGTTTCCGCACTTTCTGTGCCAGTGAAACCCGGAAAAAGCCCAAGAGCGCGTGCTATAGAAGCAAAGCTTGGGTATGCCTGCAAATAGTTTAGTATTAGGGGTATCACCGCAGTTGTTCCAATGCATAAGGTGGTAATTCGGAAGATGCGATGCCGAATCACGTCCCGATCGTCTCTAGATTTACCTTTGATCGTGTCTGGTACCCACAAATGAATGGCTCCCACATATGAGAATGCTACAATGGTACATAAACACAAAGCATGAATACCTGTGTACATCCTGGAGTCCAGCTGAGGAATAAATGGAGGCCTGGTTGACGAAGAAAAATGTGAAACTACGTCTGTTGTCTATATACAGGAATGTTAAAACTTTACACCAATATTAGTAGTCGCTTTATGTCTGACTCATAAAAGCTGCTGGTTGTACATATAGGGCCTCCTCTGGATCTGGTGATTGTTATGACTTATGAATTTGACTGAAAAATTTGGTACTAACATCAGGAAGTTGTTACAATACAGTATGGGCTTGCGTTATATATCGAGCAGATCTAATGTCTGTATAGCGACAACCAGATGTTTATCTACCTCGAAGGTTCTTTGCAGAGGACAGAATTTGACAGAGAAGATAGTTCAGAAGTACGCAGTTGGATTGGGGAAAGATAAAAAAGTTTTCAGTGGAGACTATGTGACCATCAAGCCAGCACATTGCATGTCCCATGATAACTCGTGGCCTGTGGCCACGAAGTTCATGGGTTTGGGGGCCACGAAAGTGCATGATCGCAAGCAAATTGTGTGCACGTTGGATCATGATGTGCAAAATAAAACAGAAAAGAATTTGGAGAAGTATGCCAATATCGAGCGGTTTGCCAAGGAGCAAGGTATAGATTTTTATCCAGCAGGAAGAGGGATTGGACATCAGATCATGATCGAAGAGGGCTATGCATTACCATTGAATTTGACTGTGGCCTCAGACTCGCATTCAAATACCTACGGTGGTATTGGGTCCTTGGGTACGCCTATTGTTAGAACTGATGCCGCCTCTATTTGGGCAACGGGGCAAACCTGGTGGCAGATTCCACCTGTTGCTAAGGTCGAGTTGGTTGGTGAGTTACGCAAGGGCGTGACCGGGAAGGATGTAATAGTAGCGTTGTGTGGTGCATTCAACAATGACGAGGTGTTGAACCACGCTATTGAATTCACTGGTGATGGCCTCAAAAGCTTATCAGTAGATTACAGATTAACCATTGCCAACATGACTACTGAGTGGGGTGCATTATCAGGGTTGTTTCCCGTTGATGACACCTTGATTGCATTTTACAACTCGAGAATCAAGAGATTGCCTCAACCGCACCCAAGAGTCAACGAACAGACCGTGCAAAACTTAGTGAACAACAAGATTTCTTCAGATGGCGATGCTGTATACGCAAAACATTTGGTAATTGATTTAAGTTCATTGACCCCCTATATCTCAGGGCCAAACTCGGTTAAAGTATCGACTTCTTTACATGACTTGTCGAAACAAAACATAAAGATAGATAAGGCTTACTTGGTTTCGTGTACAAACTCAAGATTAAGTGATATTAAGGCTGCTGCAGATGTCATCAGAGGTCACAAAGTGGCAGATGGCGTCGAGTTCTATGTCGCTGCTGCTTCTTCCAATGTTCAGGAGGATGCCGAAGCAAATGGCACCTGGCAAGATATCATCAATGCGGGCGCTAAACCATTACCAGCTGGTTGTGGGCCTTGTATTGGGTTGGGTACCGGTCTCTTGAAAGACGGAGAGGTAGGCATCTCCGCTACTAACCGCAATTTCAAGGGTAGAATGGGTTCGAGAGATGCTTTGGCGTATCTTGCGTCGCCAGAAGTTGTTGCTGCTTCTGCAGTCTTGGGTAAGATTGGTGGTCCAGAAGAGTTACAAGGCCATGCCGTTACAGATAACTCCAAGATTGCAAAGTCCTTGACTATTCCCGAAAGCACCACTACAGCAACTGCAGGAGGTGGCGGTGCCGTAGAAGTGCTTGAGGGCTTTCCTCAGTCTATCGAGGGTGAATTAATCTTATGTGATGCAGACAATATTAACACCGACGGAATCTATCCCGGAAAATATACCTATCAGGACGATATTCCTCGGTCCAAAATGGCTGAGGTTTGCATGGAAAACTACGATTCCGAATTTCACAGCAAAACTAAGCCAAGCGACATTATCATATCCGGATATAATTTCGGTACTGGCTCGTCGAGAGAACAGGCGGCCACAGCCATCCTCGCTAGAGGCATGCGCATGGTTGTCGCGGGCTCGTTTGGAAATATTTTTTCCAGAAATTCCATCAATAACGCGTTGTTAACGTTGGAGATACCTGCATTGATTAACAAATTACGCGAAAAATACGCTGGGGCCAATGAATTGACCATCAGAACCGGATGGTTCTTGAAGTGGGATGTTACAACCGCCCTGGTATCTGTCACCGACTCCGAAGGCAATGTTGTGTTATCGCAAAAAGTCGGGGAGCTAGGTACAAACTTACAGGATATTATAGTCAAGGGCGGCCTAGAAGGCTGGGTCAAGGCTCAATTGAACCAGTAATTTGTATTTTTATAGCCTCCAATATGTATAATTTATCCGCGCCCGTTGCCAACGTTTTTATCACTCGCTTATCCAGACAGAAGAGAAAACTTTGTATACAGAATTCATGCGCCACAAGGAGTTAAATGCGGACCCAGACTTTCTCGTAATTTTCTCGGAACTTCGAATCGAATTCGCACCTGCCGGTGCATGCTCTGCCACTTAAGGTTTTCTTAAAGCCTAATATGGACAGAATGCCTGTTCACTTCCCACCCTACGGTTGACCTCTCGACTAGCACTGATAATAAATATATTAACTCTATGTATCGGATAAACTTTCGTACATCTCCGATATATACTTGCTCTAAATAAGGTTTGCGGTGCCTGCTTTTCCTCAATCGTGGATAGCGTAGCGGCACCTGCGGTGGACGCAGTCTACCGCAGAGGCCTTAGCGTATAGACATGGCCTCTCCCCCCACCGCCCTGCGGTGCTTTCTAATTTATATTGTTGTAAATCTTGTGTTTGAAAGACGTATATATGATCTGGTAGCTGAACGCAACCTTGTCGGAAATTTCCCCCACATCTTCCGTGAGATTCAAAATTAGCACAACCATGTTAATTATGTAGTAAATAAACGTATCAAGCATCAAGTAGAGTTTGTCCACGACGCTATCGGCAGCGGCAATCACTCTAGAAGTAATTGATGGCGATTGTTGTACTGACATAGTCTCTTATACTTTACAAGATGATATTACCTCTGCGTCCATGTATACCCGCAACTCTAATACGGTCGATCCAGCTCAATTTATAATCCCGATCGTAAACAAAGCTGGCAAACTCTAAATGATGTCTCAAGTTTGGTGCCAAATGTTTCACTATTTATATTTTTATATTTTGTCTCATGTTGCAAAATTGATGACATTATGTTACAGGAAGCTCCTAACCCACTTTGTAACCCTTTAAAAAAATACGGTGCGACTTTTGCTACTCCAGGTCCGACCAAAAAGGATGACGCAGTTCTAGACTCCCCTCCTGCAAACGAACCATTTGCAGGATTGCTGTTATTATTTGGTAATGAAAGCCTTTTAAAGTTAAGCGGCAGCGGAGTTAAATTGTAGAACTGCTACTACTGATCAGTTATTTCTATTGCATTGAAAATATACTCTATTCAGTGATGTCATGCGCGGGAAGCTCTGCGGATTTTGTTCTGTCGGCTATAATAGAATTGAAACATCAGAGATCAACGGAGTTAAAAGTTAGAATATAGTTTGATTTCATTTCGCTGTAGTAAGTGTTCCAGTCAGAGTTATTGGCGTTGTTGATGAGGAGACACGAGTTGGTGGCCTTGGAAAGTTTGATGACCGACTTTAGCGCCTCCTCGAAATCCTCGGACTCCTGCGTAGAGGCTTTGGATTTGAGTTTCTTGCCGAGATTGTGCTTGAGGCCGTCGATGAGAGCGGGGAGCACCTGATTATGGAGCACGAACGTGAAATCTTTGTTTATCAAGTTAATAAGGTTGATGGAAGACAAAATAACAATGTCGGTCTCGTTGTCTATGAGACCCTTGTTTATGATATTGAGACCAATTTCGTGGAGATTGATAGCGTGTCCCTTGATGAGAGCGTCGTCGGACAAAATCACGGTGTAGAGGAACTCATAGCTGAGCTTACGTATTTCTAAGCCTTCATCAATCACGTATTTGTAGGGGCCCATTGGGATGACCTTCTTGAACTGGTCATTGGCCAGGAGCTCGCGGTAGATCAAGGGCAAGATTGTGGAAGCCAAGTTAGGTAAGATGAGACCCTGTTTGTTGTGGAGTCCAGTAAGGATGGTTGCGATTAATGCTTGCTTGACTTCGATATTCAGAAGTCTCATGAACCGCAAACTTTTAAGGAGGAGATTTAGCAACAATTGGCTATTATCGTTTAACTTGTAAATTAATTGTTTCAAAATCACAATAATAGTGTATATCGCTGATTCTTTGTTTGTTGATTCGATGCCTTCTATAATCCTACCGGCATACTGACTGTCTAAGAGACAAATTCTTGCCAACACGTCCCCAGAGAGTCTGAGCTCCGACGTATTGCTAATTTGATCCCCATCATATCGGCTGATAACCTGCCATATTTTTTGCCAGATGTCCAGTAATGCGGAGTTGCTAATCTTGTCGTTCTTCAAAAATTGTTTGAGCGAAATTAGGTTAAGATCTCTTTCATTTTCGCTGCTATCGTAATTGCTCAATAGCAAAGGAAGATTCCCGTGTAAATCCTTCGAAATAATCAAACCAATGGACCTCGATGATGCTAACCGTATGGACTCTTCATCATTCTCAAGTAATTTCAAAAAACTGCTGAGATTGATCAACTTGAGGTCCCGCTCCGATCCAATATTTCCTAAAAATTGAATATCAAAGAGCAATTTTTCGGTGGGAATATCAACATCATTGCTGATGTAGTCGTTCAACTCAATTTCAGTCTCATTGATTTGGTCTTCCAACGTGTTCTCTAGAGCAATGATAGACAAGGTTTTAGCACTGATAAACAATTTCAAATTTAAATTACTAAGGAATAATTGGCTCAACTCCGTGCTCGATGATTTACGTGATAATTGTCTGATCAAGAATTCAAAACTGCTTATATCGAAGTCATCGACGTCTGTAAGCTTCACATTAATTATATTCTTGACCAAATCTTCGAAAAACTTGTTGCTGACTTGACAGTTTGGAATAACTTTCCCGATGATATTGAATAATAAGTACAATTGGCTGTAGTCATGAGTATTTTCACTAAAGCCGACTAAAATTGATAGAATTTTATTGACCTTACCAGGTTCCAAATTATCAATATGATGAATATCAGTGATCACGTCCAACAATTCCAAAGAGATATAATAGAGAGAGTCGTCCGTAGATGAGATAAATGAAATCAACTTATCTATCAAAAAGTTGATGAAATCACTTTCCTTGAGAAATCTCCAAAAGTTTTTGCATTCCTTATTGAATATATGTTTTAAATTTTCGATTGTTGCTTTAACAGTAACCTCGTAACTCAAGCTTTCTTTGAAAATCTCGATTGCTTTATTAAAGTTTTCTTCGCTGACTTTGATGTTAATACATAATCCAGACAATGCAACAATAGACTTTTGTCTCAATTCGCTCGAGAATTGCTTGTTGTGACAAATTTTAATGATAGAATTAAATAAACTGTTGATATTATAGTCGTATACCTTCATGTTTTCTGTTTTAAAGAAGCTTTTAAAGATAATTATCGCGATATTCAAGCTTTCCATTATGACATTGTGATAGGAAGCCTTATTGTCAATGGATACCGAGAGATCATTTAATATGTATTTGACGAATGTTTCATCAACGTAAGCCAACTTATTGTTGAGGAAGATGGTTTTGTACAAACGTAAGTACTCCATATTACCACTGGTGTCCAAATTTAAATCCTTGATCACGATGAATATCTTATTTAAAAAGTCTGTAGACAAGTCCCGGTTTGCAACAATGAGACTTTCAATCAATTTAAAGAAAATTGGGAACCTGCTCACGTTTTTGGCCACAAGTAAATTGGTAAATATTTTATTTTCGACGACAGGCGAAGCTTTTGCAAATAAATCATGAATTGACTCAACACCAATGTTCGCCAGGTTATCGAAGCCATCTTCGTTTACGTTGCTTGCATAGACAAATTTCTCTTGGATCAGTGCAGTATTGTTAATAATAGATATTAATGTCCTGATACTAGAATTTGAGACTACTTCGTTTCTGTCACTCATCGCATCTGCAATAAAAGGAAACAAGTCTTTATATAGAAGTGGCAAAACGGATGAATATCTATTTGTTAAAGATTTAGCAATTACTGCTGACTTATCCCTAACCTTCCATGAACAGTCATTTTCATAATCATCGTTATTGTTAATATCGTCCTCGTCGTCGGAAAACTCGATTTCGGATTCATCATCCAACTCGATGTCATCGTCATCTCTGCTATCGAAATTGAGCGGATCATAGCCAATGAAAGTCTGAACAAACCTTATTGTTTCAGCTAAATGAGGCTCAAACAACTTGAAATCTAGGGAATTGATTAGCTCATTTATTGTATTCAAAGCATCTTCTCTAGTAACATTCTCTTGGACCATCAAGTCATAATCATAGTCTTCGACATCTAGTTCAGAAGCAGCTTCCTCGACATTCATAAAGTTTGCCGCTATAGAAAAGATATGACCGATGGAGCCAGAATCCAATATCGAGTCATCGTGACCCCCCCAATGTTTAGTGGAACTCAACAAAACTGAAAACAAGCTCAACCTTAAACTGATCGAGTGTGAAGTGGCAGGGATGGAATCATATTTCTCGGTTATCTTGTAGACTATATCATTTAAAAGCGGACTCGATCCCTCAGAGTTGCCGAGGTTATGCAACAATAAATCAAATGCAATGATAGAGCGTTTTCCAATGATATTCTCTTCGTCAAAAGCAATTTTAATCGTTGTGATGAGCAAATTTCTAATTTCGTCTTGTTCCAAGATGAACCCCAAATTTTTAACTAAATCAATCAAAAGTTCTATCAGGTCGATTGTAATACTATTATTCATCAATTTTGGAATGAATGAATCCATTATGCTCCTTGAAAGACGCTTCGAAAACTTAAAGTTTGAGCTGAAAATAGACCTCAAAGTCATATTTGGAATTGAAGTTGTAATCTTCTTGTAATCCTTATTATGCCCTTCGTTTTCTTTCAATATTTCATCGTATAATTGGTTCAAAACTTTCAATATGCTCTCTGGTGAAATATACTTGATGATAGGCGCAAATGATTTTACAGCTTGACTTTGAACATTAGAATTGTGATCATTTAGTAATCTGAATAAAATAGGTATGAAGCTTTCTACACCTTTGCTGGACGCCGTCGCTGATGGTTCAGATAAGTATTTTTTCAAATCCTCTAACGCCATAAATCTCAAATCTGGATCTACATCAAGTGCTTTATCCTTCAACGAGTTGAAATTGATCTCCGACATCTTTGGTCTTTTAATCGAGTCTTAAACCTATGGAACGAGAGTTATTCTACAAATCCCGGCAGCGCATAATTTGGCCACTTATATTTTACGCACTGATTCAAGCACACTACACACAGCACGAATGCACTGTTTAAATCTATATCATTAAAATCGTACTTATAAAGCACTTATATGCTATTGAACTCTGTATGCAAATCTAATCATGAATTTACCCTTTCAAAACGTTCTTCTTCGATTTTTTTCCCACTCCAAGTAGTTCCCCTTTCTTTACTTCTTTTACTTCTTTTCCTTCTTTTCCTTCTTTTCTTTCTTCTCCTTCTTTTCTTTCTTCTCCGTCTTTTCCTTCTTCACCATCTTTTGTTCCTTTTCTTTTTTGTCTTTCTTCACCTTTCTATCCTTGTTCTTCTTGTCTTCTTTCCTCTCCTTTTTATCATTATTCTTTCTGTCCGCCTTCTTCTCCAATTCACTAATCTGCTTCTTCAGTCTTTCATCAGGTAGATCTTCGTTTGCCTCCTTTGAAGCCTGAGCTTGCTCCTTTTTTGAATCGATATATGCAATGTTCTCATCGGATATTTTTTCTTCCTCATCCGATAATGAGGCCTTAACAGTTTTGTGACTCCCATCGGCAGTAACACGTATTGGATCTCCTGCTTTCAACTGCTCTGCTTTGTTTTCTTCCACAGAAGTAAAATGCAGCTGGCTATTCGCCAAACCTCCAACTTCAACTTCTTCGATCATGAGATTCCTGTTATGATTGGGGGAAGCGGATTCTTCTAAAAGCAGTGATTCTACCTCGTCTGCATGAGTTGGCCCTGTAGAAGATTTATCTCCGCCTAATTTAATATCATCGCTAGAGATGTCAATACCTTTCAATGGGACCTCTTCGTCGTGGAGTATCCTGAGAAGTATACCGCACCTCTTAGCGAAATCGTAATCTGGAGCTTCACCTTCTCCCGAATCCGAGGCTTGTTTTCTCTTCACATTCAGCTTATCAGTATCATCTGATCCACCTTCAGGCTTCTCATGATTAGAGTTTTCGCTTTTTCCTTCAAGCTGCTCCTGTATCTCTTTCTCAATCTTGGCTTCGGCTTCCGCAGCAGCAGTATTCCATTGTTTGACGATCCCGGTCAAGTCTTCTATCACTCTACTTCGCGATCCGCCTTGTAGCCCTTCAATATACGCTTGTAATGCACTTTCATACTCCTTGGGTATATGTCTAAGATTCTTCAAGATCCAATTCTGTTTCTGTTTGCTGAACTTCCAGTTTGCTTTGTCGCTCTCATACTGACGTAAGTAGACGAATTGGTCCCTCTCTGGTGGAGGACCTCTCTCTGCCTTTGGAACTTTAACACGTTTCGGTGGTTTCTTGTTGTCTGCATCAGTTTGTTCGGTCTTTCGCTTCTGCTTATTGATTCTTTTAACTTCTCTATTGGTCAATTTGGCACCTTCTATATGTGTCGTGGTTGCCAACGGATCCTCCGACTGCTCCTCCTTAAGCTTAAGCCCTATCTTCTTCCATGCTGGAATTACTTGACTCATTTTGGCTGGTTTGAAGGCAGTTCGATGTCAGCCAGATTGCCCTAGATTGAGATGAAAAAAAAAAAATATTTGGGAGTCATCGCCATACGCAGAGCGAAAATTTTCGAAAAGTTTATGAACTTCACTTCTTATACAGAAGGACATGCATAGCGCTATATAGATGTGTATGAAAATATATGATCATTGACGTCGAGCAATATGTTTTTTAACTTAAAACCCTATGCTGATGTGAAAGTCTTTTTTTTGAAGACTTTTGACCCAATTAATCTGAAATACATGATTTGATTGATCGAAATACATCTAGCTATATTGAAAAATACATGGTTTGAGTCCGTCATGAGCAAAAATACTTATGATGGATATAGAGATTGTATACATTTGACCGTTGACTTAGTCTGTAAGAGAAAAAGCGATCAACTTCTTGTATCCGTCTATGGCCTTGAGTAGATCAGAGTTTTCAACATACTCATGGTCACCGTGAGCAACATGGATACTTCCAGGGCCATAAAGATACCTCTTTTTCAACTTAAATGGTACGTTAGGAATATCGGTGGAATATGCCAACATAACAGATTCAAAGCCTGGAACATCGTAGTCCAAGTATTGAGGCTCTACTTGAAGGTAATTAAGGGTGCTAAGATGCTCAACATTATCGGTAATCTCCCGCACCATCCTATCGACCAGGGCCAAGTCATTTGCCACACGAATTGCTATAGATGCGAAAGCCTTCGCAGGAAGAACGTTGGCAGCTACGCCGGCGTCTATGCGACCAACATTTATAGTTGAAGGTCCCAAGATATCGGATTTCGGAAGTTCCAATTTGAGTAAATCTGACAACACGGGCACGAGAATCTCGCTGGCGGACAATCCTAACTCGGGGTAGCCACTATGAGAAGCTTTACCTTCGACATTGATGTCAATGAGGTACATACCTTTATGCCCCCGACCTAGTTTCAAATCTGTGGGCTCGCCGAAAATACCATTTTCCCACGAGGCATTTAAATTGCCGACAGATTTCATGCCTATACCATCGACTTCTTCCCCCACCACAAACAATAAGGATGCATCACCTTCTTTCACTTCACCTGCCTCCACAAGTGCCAAGAAAGACAAAACTTGAGTAGCCACGGAACCTTTAGCGTCACAAGCACCCCTTCCATATATCCTGCTTCCCTCTACGTGATAAGGAAGAAAGGGAGGCACGGTGTCGATGTGCGATGTTACCACGGTCTTCGTATCCCTTGTGTTGCCAAGGTAAGAATAGACGTTGTAGCGGTCGTCAGCCACTTTCTGTAATTCAACAGTCAATCCAGCATTCTCTAAATAGCTTTGTAAGAACTGGGCAACTTCCAATTCATTCCCAGAAACCGATGGTATCTTCGTTAAAGACTTGTGGAGGGATAACAAGGAGAAATTTCCAACCTTGTAATCCTCGAGCTTATCAAGGACTTTAGTTCCGACGTCAAAAAATGCTTGATTTGCGTCCAAGCTGAATACCAACAGACACCGGACTAATATAAGTGCAACCAAACTAACACAGTTTATCTTCATGGCCGTTTCTAGTCTTAGAACGAGATTAATTCAGTTTTAAGCTTTGGTCAAATAAAGGAACATTTGACTCGGGGAAAGCCGTTCCCTCTATTACCGAGCACTACAAAGCAAAGCTTCAACTATACAGATTTATTTGCATTAGATTATATTAGCATACTATTTATCAGAGTCTTGGACTTCGTCGCCTTTGGTTTGTTCGAGCTTGTTTGTTTTCGTCTCAAGCTGTTTTTTCTGTCCTGAGAGCCATTTTTCAAACTTACTGCTCAATTCCTCTGCAATATCGCTGGCTGTGGCATCTTTGTCCTCAGATTTTTCCATTCTTTGGTGCACATTTTTTACATAGTCATGAGTCTTATCAAGGTACTCGTCAACTTTTGGGTTCTCTCCATTGGGGTTTAATGCTTTCTTGATTGCATCCATAAACGTTTGTTGCTCCTGTTCCAGGGGTGCTTCCGGATTGGTGGCCAGCCCACCACTAATTTGTGGCTTTTTATTGTCCTGTTCGTCTGACGTCGACATATTCTTGTACCTATACGAAGAAAGTATTATATTATTTATTAAACGGTAGCAAATATCCAGTCGCCAAAATCATATGCCGCAAATATCCGACAGCGCTGTACCTATATATATACCGACCCAATTTCGTGAGCTACAAGCTGATAGTAAGTCTCTACTTAAGCTACTTCAAGAGGTGTCTTTGCTCTCAAACTTTCCTAATTGATCCTTCTTTTCGAATTTACCTTCGAACTTGCCCAATTCCCCTCTGTTCAGCGATTCAAACTTACCCTCAAATTTTCCTAAGTCGCCTTTTTGAGATTCAAACTTGCCGGGTCCTTCACCTTCAAATTTGCCAGGCCCCTTACCTTCAAATTTGCCAGGCCCCTTACCTTCAAACTTGCCAAGCTTGCTCTCATCTTGGCCTTCGAACTTACCTCTTGCTTTATCATCATCTTCGAATTTTCCCAATGATCCACTTTCGGGATCACCTTCTGCGACACTTTTCTGTGAGTCTACGGTATCGAACTGGGCATCTTTGGTGATCTTTCCCAATTCACCCAATTCACTTTTATTAGCTTCCGGCTGTTGATCGCTCATTTAGAAAGTTGGCTTCTCTCTCAGTATGGTGATTCCCGACACTTGACTAGGATATACTTAAAAAGTAGCATGATGATCATCATCGCAAGAGGAATTTTGTGTCACGTGTCGAAGCAAGTATGGATTAGGGTACTTAATGCCTATGTCCTTGATAGTGAAGCTGAACTGAAGATTCAATTGGAAGTATTCCAGTGTTTTAGTATGAACAAACTTTCCAATTCTTTAAGATCATTCTCCAATGTAACGCACAAGACGATCCCGAAGTTATTCGTGGTTGACTGGGACGAAACTATTACTAACGAAGACACAATCCGACTAGTAGCTCAAGCAGCGTATTCGGCCAAGCCGGACTTTGAGCCTGCTTTCGACCACTTCACATCGGTGTATGTCGATGCCTTCAATAAGTACAATACTGAGTTTGCTCGTGAATGGGGCGAGAGAGACTCAGTTGAGAAAGAAATCAAGTTTCAAACCGGCTTGCACAAGGTGGAGATGAGCTCCATAAACGAAATAAGGAAGATGCGGTTGTTTGAAGGAGTGCCAGAGGGGCACTTCCGAACACAAGCACAAAAAGTGACGGTAAGGCCAAATTTTTTCGACTTTTTGACGGAATGCAGCAACCGCAATATTCCTGTTATTATATTGAGTGTGAATTGGACCAAACTAATTATTGAGACGGTACTCGATTCATTTGGATTCAAACAGGGGGAGAATCTCCAAATTTTGGTGAATGAGTTAGAGTTTAGAAATGGAGTGGCCACCGGTAACTTTAACGACAAAATTTCGATAAGAACAGGGCTAGACAAATTGCACATCGTGGATGGGTTAGTCAAGCGATATGGGAAAACGTGCTATATAGGAGATAGCTCTACCGACTTGCTCTCATTAATCGACAGCGATATAGGGATAGCGATGGAGGGAAGCAATGTTCTCAACTCATTGAAGCGATTAAATGTCCCCATTAAGAACATAGCTGAAGCGGAGGACCTCACGAAAGAAAAAATTTACGTTGGAAACTGGTCACAAATTACAGGCCTCTTAAGAAAATGACTATGACGAGTGAACTCTCTACTACGAACCCCTTATGTATAGTATATTTGTTCCTATAATACAATTTTTTTTAATCTTGTGTGGTTGATAATCATCTTTACAATAGTATATATGTCCCGAATATTGTAGTTTTGAAAATTTTAGGAAACAGAATGGTCTGTCACAACAATGCAAATTATTTACCCCAGTTATTGACCGGAGACGCATACGCCGTCGATCCATGCATAGGTAGGTATTGACCATAGGCAAAGCCTGGTGGGGGAGGACCAAATGGTGGGGCTGGATTAATGCTGGGCGCCTGGCTGTGATATTGTGTACCGTTTCCAACCACTTGCGCTTGGCTTGAAGGCGACCCCTGCATATGCTGGCTTGCCACCAACGGAACACCAGGTACGGCGTTTGCAGGAACTTGTTGATAGAAATACCGTGGTGGCTGGTTTGGCGGTTGACTTCCGAAAGCTGATAAAGGTGGTGGGGGTTGTATTGGAGTCCGTTGACCTTGAAATTGATGATTGGGCGACCATTGTCCCGAGGGTAATCTTTGTCCCGGCGATTCGTGGGGCAAGGACTTATGAGGATGCTGTAATTGATAGTGAACCTGTTGAGTTGACTGCAGAGATGGAAGGTGAGGCGCATTCAGAGGAGCAGCCATGTTGTTTGGTCTATCAATTGGACTACTTTGACCCCGCTGAATGACGGGGGAGTCTGAAGGTCGAGCCACTGGGGGCGACTCATGTTGTCCTTGAGCAGGTAACAGTTGTGGATATGCATAATTAGGGTAGTCGTCTTGCATGAGGGCAATCCTTTCTGAAGGTAATAAAGAAACAAGGTCCCTTATCAAATAGTTGGGCACATCTGGAGCCTCTCTTAATGGGGGAACAGGAGACTCATTTTTATATGCTGACTGTAACTGAGTGGCTCTGTTTTCAAAGAACGTGGCTCTGGAAACATCTCCAGCTAGCTTGAAGGATGCGGCAGCTCGGATACAGGCATCCGCTGCATCCATTAGCTGGTCGCCAGATCTTTCGTAGACACAATTAAGGCCATCCCAAGCAGTGGCAGTGCCAGGAGACTTTTCGTCCGTTTGTAACCTCAAAGCTTGAGAATATGCTGCCAATGCATCCGTCAACTGATTCAAGGTCAAATACAACTTCCCAACCGCAAGCCAGGCAATGGGAGAGTTTGCCGCTCTCCTGAGCGCCACCTGATAAGCATCGTAGGCCAAGCGAGGCGAATATAAGATGGAGTATGCCTTGCCTAAGAAATACCAGGGCAAAAAGTCGCCGTCACTGATTTTTTCTGGTGGGCCCAGCTCGTCACTCACCACTTTTTGTAATATGCGAATGGCGGTCTCAGCTTTGTAACCGGCTTCCGGAGTATGGTTGCTGCTGTCGCCAAGTAATAGCAAATACGCATGGGTAATCAAAATTCTTGGAGAGAACCCCACGATAGACTCCGACCCTTCGCATGCCTGTATCGCGCCCGCAATGTCGTTGGCCCTCTCTTTGGCGGTAGCCAAGGCACACCACAAGGTAACGTGCTCCTCTATACGGGCTAGCGGCGGAGGTGGAAGCGACAAGGTGGCCACCAACTCGGCAATTGAAAGCTCAATGTTGCCCTCAGTGGTCGCGATCGCAGCGAGCTCCGCATGCGCTGTTCGGGCAATCTCAATGTGCTCGTCGGTGAACTGGCTGAGCGACTCGGGCAACAACGTCAAGCAATACGTCAATGATTTTGTGGCGTCCTTAGTCTTTCTTGCCCGGATCATCACCTGCCCGTTGAATAACCACAACCCGGCGTCGGTGCTGTTTATTTGAATGCTAGCCTCGATGGCCCCATGCGCCTCCTCTATGTATCCCAACGCCAAGTAGCATTCGGCTACCTCTCGCAATACCTCGCTGTTGTTCCCCAACGATGGACATCTCTCCACCGCAACTTTCAAATTCTCGAGCGCCTGCTGGCTCCCGCTCGTGTGGTTGATCTGCCCGTCACCCAACCTCAATGCACGCGCCCATCCCACGAGCGCCTTGGCGCTCGTGGGTTCGTGGCTGATCGCAAACTCAAACGACTTTACCGCCGCCCCTGCCATGCCTATCGTCATTGAACACTCGCCTAGCGCAATCCATGTTTGTAAAGCGCTTTCATCAAATCCGCCCATTTTCTGCCGCTTCGGCAGCAATGACGTTACTGATCTTCTCTTCATTCTACTTCTGTCTATTCCTAGACCCACTTCCAATGTATAATAATTATAGGAACAAAAACGGATGGAAAAAAATTCACTGATAGAACTAACCTTGTAACAGGGCAACCAAATACTACCTTTAACGAGTGATTATTTAGGCCGTCCTTATATACAGTTGCTATCGAAATGCAAACCTACAGCTGGGATACATAATACTCGCAGACACTGCATGGATGTGCATCTTTGTTGTTATTGTGCTGTCAATACACAGTGGTGGAAAGACGGTGGGGCACCGCTAATGACTAAAATTTTTTTTCGGTAGCTTGGCCCTAGAAATTGGCGACCTGATGGAGCTTTCGGAACACGAATGGTCCGGTGTAGGTACAACAGCATGCCGCATGTACGGCAGGATGCATGTGGTGGTTTACAACAGCAACATTCCCCAGGGCGCTGTAGCGGCGCAAAATATATGCGAGATCCTGCATAGCAACTGTACATAGCGCTCTACCGCAGGAATGGATAGATTGTTCCCTACTTGTGCAGTGGATGTGATTGTTGAGGCCACAGGCTGGTGGGAATGATGCAAGTGATTGACTACCAGAAATAACAGGATGAAATGCGAGTTTGGTCACAAAAGCTTCGGAATAATAGGAGGCGAGCGACTATCAGCGACGCTTAGCGACGACTTAACAACGCTCAAAAGCGCTTAAGACGTTTTGAGGAGAAGGCAGGGCACTAAGCAGCAACCGTAAGGCTGAAAGAGCGTTCTGGGTTTTCGTGCGTTTTTTTTTTGGCCACCGCGAGCGCTCGGCAAATAAGCGAGACACACCATGTATTATAATAACCCTAGTGAGAGAAATTGTTGCCACCTCATGTTGAATTATGTGGGAGAGTTGATAAATGGGGTGTGTCAAAACGACCGATGATACGTATTCCATCTGAGACACCAAAAGTGGGTAGAGACCCCCATATCGCAGCGGGAGCCAAACAAAGAAAATAAAGCTGGAACTCAAGCAGCCAAAACGTCATAGTGTTTCAAGGTGGTTGCATTTAGGGTTCTAACGTTGTATTCGTAGTCGTAGTCATAACGTCATAACGACGAAAATCAATACGCTATACACGCGAGTGGCCGCTTCCAACAGGTGAGGTGGAATTGCAACCGAGAATAACATACGCAGCGGCTATTCTGCGGTGTCTACATATGGGAGTTTATGTGCTCAGGGAAGTAGCTTCCTTTTGAGGCATGCGCGCCATGTGCATGGAGAACTAATGTTAGTATGAACTCATCTACGGCACTCCCTCGGCTAGCACAGGGTTTATGATCCGAAGAGATTGAGCCAGTAGGAGGCCGCCGATTTCCTGCATGCGAACAAAAATAGAACATCATGCGGTGAAAAAGGCCACCAAATTTCATTCTGAAATTGTATACGAGAAGCAACCAATCTGGGCGCGCCCCTGCTGTAAACATACGGCGGAAAAAAATAGGTTGGGTCTAGAAAACGAACCCATCAAAATTTAACAGGAGTCGGCTATCGGCGTATACACTATGCATATTCAAGGCCCGAGAGATAAGATGTCATTAGATTTGCACCACCAATGGTAGAACCGGTAGAACCGTAGTGTCCATGGTTTGTAAACTAAAGTAAGAATAAGAGTGTAAAACTAATGTAAAGATAGTGGAATGAAGGTAAAACGATGACGAAACGATGGTGAAATAATAATCGGACGATACTATAGTAGAAAAATTCAACAAGGTAGGAAGTTCATGTGATAACGGCGTTTCACAGGGACGTTTAAAAAAAGACGTTTCACAGACGGGTACTGAAAATGAAACAATGCTGGCGGTGGAGCAACTAAATCATGCACCGTACTCCGTAGAGAAATTCGGCGTCAGGAGTAACTAGTCTTCTCAGCCCTGGAGGGCACTTACGTCACCCAATGAAACCGACGCAAGAAAGCGACAACAGTACAAAAATAACCTGCTGCGCGATGAAGAAACATCATGCATGTGTGTATGTGTGTGCATGCTTGTGCATAATTTACCTAAACTTTATTACTGGAACCGACCGGTTGATGAATACTACCTCTGGCACTTCCAGGTGAATTTAGGCTGACTTTGCAATACTAATCAAGGAACACTCTAGATAAGGGGGTCATCGATAGAACACTATCGTCATTACGGGACGTCGGCCGGTCGTCTCGCACCCGCCTCCGAGCCGCAGTGGCGCCAGTACCCTCACGATACCCTGTGGATATCTGGCAACTCTAGCAGTCTGTGTGTTGCTGCCTCCAGCAAGATCCGCGTAGGGGAAGATGATTCGGGATGCGACCGGCCCCGCTGCCGGCGCCGTTGGAGCGCATCACGCGCGAATTTTGTGTCATGTGATTTTTGTGATTTTGGCGATGAGCTCGCGATGGGCTCGCGATGGGTACTAAATACCCTCTGCGTTGGCGACAGACCTAAGCGAAACCTGTAATTATGACTTTACTTCGATCTAGCTATGCAACCCTACTCGGGCAAGTCAGGAATGTGTTGAGGCCGAGGACATTACCTCGTCTATACTTTCAAAATACCGTCCGGGTACCGTTTGGGCGCCCTCTTTCATTGATTCACAATCTATTTCCAACGTGCGCATCTTGTGGAATCAAACTTCAAGACAACAATCCAAATATTCCAGGGTTCTTCGCCGCACCATCAGCGAGAGCGAAGCCGGTGAAATATGAAGACGAAGTTTTTAAGCGCCACGCGAGCCGATTGTCGCTAGAAGACCAGCAACTCTTGTTGAACTCGGTCGATAACCAGGTGTCACGCAGCATCAGGGCTAGTTCAGTAAAGACTCGGAAAGACGACGAAAGTATTCAATGTGTTCGTTGCAGAAACGCTATGTACAGGTCAAACTTCGACTGGAACGAACTACCGACTGAATCCTTAGAAACCGTGATGTCAAGGATACCGCCAAACGGTAATCTAGTGTACATTGTCAATGCGGTAGACTTCCCACTTTCTATTGACCGTCATATATTCAAATACCGACCTGCTGCGGAGATCACTTTTTTGGTGACAAAATGTGACTTGATGTTCCCAACCCCCCAGTTGAGCGCCAAGTATGGGTCCACTTTTTTCAAAGATTATCTCTTTAGGGTACACGGTGCCGATCCCGCCAAAGTTTTCGTAACAAGCGGTGTCAACGACTGGAATACGAAAGAAATCATAAAGAGCTTGCAAGAGAATAGTTACGTGGTGGGGCAGGTCAATAGTGGTAAGTCAACTATCTTAAAGTCTATGTTGTACGTAAATGAAAATTCAAGGCCTAATTATTCCAACTCCAAGCAGCAGAAGCTTCTACAAAAACTGCAGGACAGGTTGATCAATTCCAATGCTTTGGGCGTGAATCGGATTTCTAAGTCACAGAAGAAGCTTCAACAAGCATTTAAAATGGCGAATGGCCCCGGCACGTCGTACATGCCAGGATTTACAAGGGGACATATTCTCTACGACATAAATGGTAAGACGATCATCGACGTTCCCGGCTTCACTGCAAATGAAACGGATCACGGCGTCTATAGACATTTGGACCCTTCAACAATAAAAAATCTTACAAAAGGTGTCAAGCTACACAAACGAGGTACTTACGACGCCCATTACGAGACGATAAAGAGCCACCAGGTCTTGACTGTTGGGGGCCTCTTCTATCTCGAGACTCCGAAGGATACAATGTACCAAGTTAAAAACTGTATCAACCATAAACTTCATGTTTTCAGCAGTATGGAAAAGGCCGTTTCTGTGCTTCAACATATTGAGGCTTACGATTCGTTACAAAGTGTTTTTCTTGTAAACAAACTGTCGTTAGATCTGTTACAAAGACTCATAATACCCCCTTTTTATGGCTCGATTGATTTGGTCATCAAGAACTTGGGCCACATTACCATAACTCCTACTGGTAAAAAGTCAAATAACGATCCTTTCGTTGTCTATTTGCCGAAGGGTGTGGAAGCCGTTATCAGACAGCCTTTGACATGGTATATCACGAGAACACTTTCAGGCAGAGACAAAAATGGGAACCCCTTGCGCAAAGAGCATTGGAATGCAAGAAGCGTAACGCACCTACAGAGGTATACTGGAAGAACTCCATTCGCGAGTGCACTTATCCCCTCCACTAATTCCAACGATTACAAAGATATCTCTGGTTTCTTGTCCAAATTGAAAAGTTCTCGGGTATCTTATGACCAACTGACAATTTTAGACGAATCGAACAAATATGACTATTGGGTTAATATATGAGTGTATGATCTTGTTATTGAACAAAGCGCGCAGCGCGGTCTTGTAGGAGTTATTTTGATTTTGCCAAAAGCGCGACTATAAACAAAAAACCTTCTCATACATGAACTGGACTTAAACATTAGTTCTTCCCATTATTCTTCTCTTTCTTAGTGTTGAAGGGATTAATAGACCAAATGCTAAGAAGTCAAAGTATATCTAACTTGAATGAGCAGAGAAAATCCAAGACGGGCTTTTTGAGTTCCTTGAGATCAAGAAAATCGTCATCGAATGATCTTCATTCAAAGCTCATCTCTGAGCCAACAAATTTACATAAAAGCAAGCCAAGACCACTCTCCCTGTCAGTTTCCTCTATAAATTTAAACCAGAAGTTTAAAGGAACCACTGATAATACATATAAATCAAGTGTAACCAAACAACGACAGGGGAATGTGGAAGATAAGGAAAACATACATGCGGGACCCAAATACCTAGGTAGTCGTAATATCTCGGTGCCAGAGAAAACGTTGAGGACGAGGTCAAGTGCTCCAAATTTGAATAAAAGCAAACGAAATTCCATGTTTCCTGTGACTATTTCGGAAAATAGTCCAATCATACCGATATTGCCCGATTCC
This sequence comes from Debaryomyces robertsiae, assembly GCA_030566065.1. Classification (NCBI taxonomy): domain Eukaryota; kingdom Fungi; phylum Ascomycota; class Pichiomycetes; order Serinales; family Debaryomycetaceae; genus Debaryomyces; species Debaryomyces robertsiae. Next base: position 452,168 of record JAJMHL010000007.1, read on the forward strand.
AAAAGTAACCGCATCGAGGAGACCTCAACAAAGTCGACTCTGTCGGCCTCACCAGCAACAGTATCGGATACCAGTGATTCGATCTATGCGTCGCCCATACACCTTGAGTTGATCGACGACGAACTCAATGACGATGATTTGAAATCGAGGAAATTGCACAGGACCACTAATTTGACCAACATCAGCGAATTCATAAAGTTGATCGACGACGCCGATAAGTATCAGCCGGCGAACTATTTGCCGATGAATAACCGCAAGTCGTTGGAACTAGAAGGACTTGAAAGAAAGAAAATAAGAAAGTCTCTTCAAGACAGCTTGGCTAAAGAGTCGTCTACAGATTTCACATCGAATTTAAAACTTGTCGAGAACGCTATTTTCTTGAGCATTGAAGAGTGTTTTTCTTCACAGGACGATTCTATCAAGCCCTTGGACGACATTGATTACATGAACTCTATAAAAAATGAACCTTACGACAACGAATCAGATGAATATTACTTAAACATTTAGATATGGACTTAATGCAGGTATTATATACGAATTGCTACATTTAGTTGCGTAGTTCAATATCTAGAACGCCATGCCCAGACAAAAAGTAGTATTGTTACGAATCTTTGTAGTACTTACTCTAAGTAAAGGAAAAAAAATGCGAATTCTGTGGATCGAACACAGGACCTTCAGATTAACTGGACCAAAGTTGACTTCAGTCTGACGCTCTCCCAACTGAGCTAAATCCGCAAATAAATAGAAGAACCCACGGCGGGAGTCGAACCCGCAATCTTTTGATTAGAAGTCAAACGCGTTAACCATTACGCTACGCAGGCGATCTGTTGATAACAAATGTTCGCATTTTTATAAGTCCTATATATAACTAATCGGCTGCAAATCTGCCTCGAATCGAAATACCATCGGCCAAGCATGTGTAGTACCTTTAATTGTAATATAGAAGCTAGAATGAATTATGGAGAAAGTTCTAAAAATTTCAAAATTGGTGATTTATTTTCGTTTCCGACAGAAGTTGCAGAAATTGTTGAGTAGTACGAATTCGCTTGGAATAGACTTCTATTTTATTACGAGAGTAGCGATGTTTTGAAAGACTACAAATTTCATTCGTTTACTGCTTCGAGTTTGGGCCCTTGCTTTAACCGAAAAACCTTTGTCTAGCTCTCAAGGAAGTGGTTTATACTCGAGTTATTTCAATTCTTATCTATGCCGCCGTTTCACGTGATATTGAGATATAGCTTTGATTATACTGGTGAATTTTTCAACATAGATTGCTCATATTGACCTTAAGCTGAACGCCATGTTTTCGAGATGTATTACAGCAGCGCGACTGGCTTCATCTAAAAAAGCTTCCAGTCAATTAATGGCTCGAAACTTTAGCAATGGAAGGACGTACCAAAGTACCAAAATTTTTGGAGGACTTGCATGCATTTCAGTCCTAGCTGCAACTGCTGCCGTAGCTTATAAGCAAGGAAAAAACTCTGTGAAGCACGCCTTACAATCGGATGTCTTCCCACTAGAATCCACAACGAAGCTCGAGGATATCAGACTGCCGGTATATTGTACTGATACAGAATTGAACCAGGCAGTAGATGAATTGAAAAGCCTTTTAGGTGAAGAGAATGTGCTCAATACGGCCGTTGAACTCGAACACCACACAAAGAATGAATTCACACCTCATTTGCCTCGAGAGGATGAAAAGCCAAAGTTCGTGATCTACCCGAGGTCAACAGAAGAAGTATCGGCCTCGATGAAAATTATCTTTAAGTATAATGTTCCAGTGGTTCCTTTCAGCGCAGGTACCTCACTCGAAGGTCATTTTTTCTCTACTCGTCCAGGAATAGTTATGGATACATCCCTAATGAATCGGATTCTCGAAATACACCATGACGACTTGGATGCAGTAGTACAAGCAGGCGTGAACTGGCAGTATTTGAACGAGGTGCTCGAACCGGACAATTTGATGTTGGGAGCTGACTGTGGGCCCAACGGGCTTATCTCAGGGATGATTAACACCAATGCGTCAGGAATTAATGCGTCGCGATACGGAGCCATGATCAACAATGTCATATCGGTGACTGCGGTTTTGGCAGACGGTACCATCATCAAAACGAAGCAAAGGCCACGGAAATCCAGTGCGGGGTACAATTTGACAGGTCTTTTTATTGGGAGTGAGGGAACCTTGGGAATTATCACGGAAGCTACAGTCAAGCTTCATGTCAAACCGAAATTTGAGACCGTGGTGGTAGGCCAGTTCCCAAGTATCGTCGATTCCACCAATACAGTGGCCCAGCTCTATCGAGCCGGTCTTCAGCCAAATGCGATCGAGTTGCTAGATAAAGATATGATGAGATGTATCAACTACAGTGGCTACTTCACGCGGCCGTGGCTCGAATGCCCGACCCTCTTTTTCAAGATCGGTGGTATCAGTCCGACCGTAATCGAGGAAAACATCGCCCAATTGAAGCAAATCTCCATCGACAACAACTGTCAGGATTTTATCTTCGCCGAGAATAAAGCCGAACAGGAAGAGCTCTTTTCGGCCCGCAAAAACGCTTTTTACGCCATTTTGAATTACGGAAGAAACGAAATTCACGAAGACGTTCGTCTTTGGGTTACCGACATAGCAGTGCCTCTTTCCAAGCTTTCACCTGTGCTCACCCAGGTCCACGATCTTATTAAAACCTCGGGTCTCCAGAGCATAATTTTGGGCCATGTCGGCGACGCCAACTTTCATGCCGATGTTTTCTACAAGCCCGACGAGAAACATAAATGCGAAGCCATCATCAACCAAATGATGCTCCTTGGACTACAAAACGAAGGCACCTCCAGCGGTGAGCATGGGATCGGCAACGGCAAAAGAAAGTATCTTGAGCTCGAATTGGGCCCCGACACTGTAGCTCTCATGAGAAGACTAAAATTTTCTTTGGACCCAAAACGTCTTTTAAATCCTGATAAGATTTTCAAAATAGATCCCGATGATGATGGTGAATACTAGTCTTAGTCTACTTACCTACTAATCTACTAACCTACCAGCCTATTAACCCATCAACCTATGAACTACTAACCTACTAGCCCGCTAATCTATTTAATCTCAAACTATTAACCCGCAACGCCAATCCACTAACCCACTAATCTAATCCACCTCAACCCTCTTTAGACCTATAGACTGCTTCATAGACTGCTTTAATAGACGGTTCCATAGACTTATGACCCTTATCTATAGATTATATAATGTTTAGGCCCTCTGATGACTAAGACTACGTTATCGGTTAATCGTACAAAAAAGATCCAAAAATCAGCCCGAATGAAAAAAAATTCAACGATTCGCAAGATAAAGCATAAAGAGCCTTTTTCTGTACTTAATACATCTAATCAGAAGTGAAGCAAGTAATAACATATACTTGAATACATGGAGGTTATTGAGGAATTAAATTGGAAAAAAAAAAAAACTTGAGAATGTCATATAATACCAATCAACTAGACTCCAAATTTAATAGTTTATCGCTTGGAGAACAAACAGGACATGGGGTGGAGATGGGGTATACACTAAAAAGTAGCGAACGCAACTCAGGCAGGAAAGAGGCCAAATGTGGGAATGTGATGACGGCGGAGCCGAAGTATGGTCAAATTCCCAAGCAATCGTTGCTCTCAACTTCGCTTGCAGGCGAAAGAAAGGGCGGGCCCAAAGAGGACGAGCAAGCGATCGCGGGAACCAGTAGCCATACCAGAAATGCATTTTTCACGATAGATGAGGGCATTGATTTCGCGGCCACCGTGACAGATGAGCATCCAGAACCGATTTTGTTGGCGAGCTCTGTGGGTAAAGAGATGGAGGGTAGGATTGTGCCCTCGTCGTCGGCCATTTCTCTTTTATCGTTGAACAGTCAGAATAACAGCAATAGCCATAACAATAACAATAATAGTAACAATCATGTTTACAACGGCAACAGTAACACCATCGAGCAATACGAGCTCAGCCCTTGCATGAACAATCAGGGATTTGTGATTTCTCAAAAACCCAACACTAATAGCACGTTTCAAAATTACTCGCAAGTATCTTCTAACATGAGTCCCCAGGTGGCATTTATGGATAGGAAGAGCTCTCATAATAATTTGGCAAGCAGAAACTCTCGGACACATTTGAACCAAATGCGGCTACAACCATATCAAAGGTATGCGTCGTCTCCACCACAACAGGAGTTTGTTTATACGGCGAGTCACACCATTCCCATAGAATCAAAGCCGCCAATGATTGTCCCTGACTCGCCGAACCTCGATCCTACGTCGCTCGGAGGGTCGCCGTCGCGGTTTTGGCTTTCAAACCAAACGCCCCCCAGGTCTTCTCACTCAACCAACAGGAATTCTCGTACCCAGCTCTTTCATATGCTGGCACACCAATCTCATACCCCACAAAGTCAGGTATCATATTCTACAAATCAATTAGCACACAATTCTGGCGGCTCTAACCATTATACCACTACATCTACCATCAACTATTTAAAAATAGATGGAAGCTCTTCACCGATATTACACCCAGTGCAAACTCCATCCGAGGACCCTCCCATGACTCCTTTATATTTAAACTCAAACTCGGTAAGCCAGAGTGATGTAGGTTACTTTGGGAACGTGAAACAGTAACAGTAAACGAGTCGATCTTGTATAGTGGAGGTCATTTTTAGCAGTTTGTGGCTACATCAGTATTTATATATTTATAGTCAATACCCAATACCATGATTTTAATGATTATCTGGAGCTTCATCAAATTAGTCCATATCGCAAAGGCTAACTTCGAATTCTTATTTTTTTCTTCATTGACTAAATGTTAAATTATGTCTACTTATGAAGGTAAGTAAAGGTATAAATCATGAAACATTAGCATCATCATATTAACCTTGGTGATAGATGATCATAATATACGCCCTCCTTCCTCAAACGACGATCATAGACATGGGGCGAGACAGCATCAAACACTTTCAAGCATAATCGATTCGTTTTTAACTCAAGACACTCATAATTCTTCACAAAGTACTCGAGAAACATTCACCAATGCATTGAGGGTTTTGAATAATGAAGAGGGATCTTCGTTAGCTTTAGAGTTAATAAACACATTGGACGACTCTGGATTCGATATGAACGACGGACAAGCAAAGGGGGTTTCGCAGGAATTTCTAGACTCATTAGAAAGAGTGCCAATCGATAGCTTAAGCAACAAAGAATCGGCAGATTGTCCTATCTGTACTAATAAGTTTATTGACGATGAATATCCATTGGTGGTTAAATTGCCATGCAGCGCTCAATTGGTCAATGGAAAAAAGTCCAAAGGCCATATATTTGATTTGGAATGTATCGCTCCCTGGTTGAAAGTGAATACAACGTGTCCTTTGTGCCGATTTGACGTTTTGGAAGTTAACAAAAAGCGTAAGGAAAAGTTGGAAGAAGAGTTGAAAAAGGCCAGAGAAGACGACGACGAGGACGAAGAAGAGGACTGGGATGTGTATGGTTGAAATAGCTTACTGAAACATAAAACTTCATTATTTAATGATTTATATACAGATAATAATTTAAGGACTTAGTTACTCTTGTCTGGGGAATTGGTGTTTGGGGTTTCGCCATCAAGATATTTTTTGAAGGTATCAGAGTGTAGCAATTCTTCAACCTTGTTGGCGATAGGGTCATTGATGCCGGCATAAGCCTCAGGCATGTGTAACTCTTCCGAGGTTAAAGCTCCTAACTTCTCACTAAAGTCTAGAGATTCCATGGTGTGAATGGATGCGTTGTATTTCACCCCTTCGACCGCGTGCTTATTGACAAATGAGAGCCATAAATCAACCACTTCGGGCGTAGCATCGAAAGCTTGAATTTTGCGGCCGTATGTGGTTCTTTTAAAATTCTCTTTTGACTTTGCTTGCGCAAAGGGCGACTTGATCACAGTGTATAACCTTTTCTCAGTCTTAAGTGACTGGACTTTTGAGCAGGGAATTCCCAAGTAAAATGCAGCCCTAGCAGCAAACTCTGCTGCACGGACCAAATCTTCCTTATTATAACCTTTGAGTTCGACATCAGCAACTTTGTGTCCATGCGTCTGTGGAAGCCTAACTGGCTTGTACCTCAAAAGTTCCACGTTCAAAGGCACAGGCCTCTTGGAAATGGGATCCACCTCATTCTCTGACAAATACTTGGGCTTGTATTTGAATTCTTGGTCTAACAAGTTTTGTTTGTATGCCTGTTCTTCTATTTCCTCGATTTTTTTATGAGATCCAAGCTCATCTGGTGATAAATATTTCTTCCCCGAACTACCCCCAGCACTATAATTACGTGCTCCAATGACGGGAAATGCATAAACTGACCGGCTTCCTACACCAAAGACACGACTCAACATGTTACTTCTCGAAAATCTTTATCTTTTAGCCTTTTTCACTTAATTAGTACCCTTTTTCACCGGATTGACTGGACGAACTGTTGATAATTTTTTGCACGACCAAATTTTTTTCACCCATATACCGGATAGAGTACAACAGATTATAATCCTAGAGAGGTATTATTGGAGCGAAGATGGGTAAGTCAAGCAAGGACAAGAGAGACATATACTACCGAAGGGCTAAGGAAGAAGGATGGAGAGCAAGGTCAGCGTTCAAGCTTCTTCAGTTGAATGAACAATTCCAGTTATTCGATGGGGTGAAGAGGGTGGTTGATTTATGTGCTGCACCAGGATCATGGTCGCAGGTGCTCTCGAGGGAGTTATTCACAAAACAGAAGCAGGAGGACGCCAAGATAGTGTCGGTAGACTTGCAGCCTATGACACCGATTGAAGGGGTTACTACCTTGCAGGCCGACATCACGCACCCAAAAACGCTTCAGAAGATCCTCGAGATTTTTGGAGGGGAGCCGGCGGACTTTGTTTGCAGCGATGGGGCGCCAGACGTTACAGGCTTGCATGATTTGGATGAATACGTCCAGGCCCAGCTAATTCTTTCGGCGTTGCAGTTGACCACATGTATTTTGAAGCCAGGTGGTTCGTTTGTTGCGAAAATTTTCAGAGGAAGAGATATCGATTTGCTCTACAGCCAGTTGAGCTATTTGTTCGAGAAAGTCATATGTGCAAAACCTCGCTCTTCCAGAGGTACTTCTTTGGAGGCGTTTATCGTATGTTTGGGATATAGACCAAGGAAAGGCTGGAACCCATCTCTAGAAATGGAGAAGTCAACGGAGGAGTTTTTTGAAGGAGCAGATATTGGCAAAAGTGGCAACTTAGAGTATTTGGACTTCCCTGAAAATGAAGAGAGGATGATTGCTAAGTTTGTAGCGTGTGGTGACTTGAACGACGTTGACTCAGACGCAACATATAGGCTAGATTCTAATTACGAAGAGGTTGCACTTGATCCTGTCCAAATGCCTACGGCTCCTCCTTATAAAAAAGCTTTAGAAATGAAACGAAGGGGTGACCTAGTAAGGAGGTGATTCGCTTATCATTATCTGATGTACAGTAGACTCTTTTTCAAATAACATTTTATACGTTCATATGTATTAATGCTATTAATAGTATTATAAGGAACAATAAAACGAGAGGAAGTTAGCCATGGTTATGCAATTCTAGTCAGTTTTCACTGGTTTCTTCGCCTTTAACTAATGCATCAGGTCTTAAAGTAGGGAACAATAACACTTCTCTGATGGTGTTTGAGTTTGTCAAAAACATTGCCAATCTGTCAATACCACAACCCCAACCAGCAGTCGGAGGTAAACCGTATTCTAAAGCATTACAGAAAGTTTCATCAACCATTTGCGCTTCATCATCACCTTGAGCTTTTTGTCTAGCTTGTTCTTCGAACCTTTGTCTTTGATCAAATGGATCATTCAATTCGGTATATGCATTACATATTTCCTTAGTAGCAACAAAGACTTCGAATCTTTCACAAAGACCAGGATCGTTTCTATCCTTCTTGGCCAATGGAGACATCATTTGAGGGTGGCCAAAGATAAAAGTAGGGTTGATAGATGCATCTTCTAACTCACCCACTAACTTGTCCAACATCCTAGCATTTGTCAATGGAGGTGGACAGTCCAATTTATGGTCAATTAAAATTTGCCTCAAGAACCTACCTGTTTCCTCAGTGTGCAACTGCTCACCAGGAGGGAATTTGACGTTGTAGACTTTTTCTAACTCCTTGATCATATTGATTCTCTTCCATGGTCTAGCAAAATCTAAAGTTAATTCTTTACCCTCTGGACCGTCTGGCTGGTACTTAATTTTGTAACCGCCGGTAATTTCTTTAACCATTTCGGAGAACAACAATTCAGTCATATCCATCAAATCATAGACATCAGCGTAAGCTTGATAGAATTCGCAAGTGGTGAATTCTGGGTTGTGGGTCATATCAATACCTTCATTTCTGAATTGGCGACCAATCTCGTAAACTCTGTCCATACCACCAACAACTAATTCTTTCAAAAACAATTCAGGAGCAATTCTCATATACATATCCATATTCAAGTCATTGTGATGGGTAATGAATGGCTTGGCTGTAGCACCACCGGCGATGACATTCATCATAGGCGTCTCTACTTCGGTGAAGTCTCTTGTGTCGAAAAACTTACGGAGGTAAGAGATGATCTTAGATCTGACCTTGAAACGATCCCTGGTTGACTCGTTCATGATCAAATCCAAATAACGTTTTCTGTATCTAGCTTCTTGATCCTTGAAACCGTAATGCTCAGTTGGTAACATGTGCAAACATGGTGTCAATAATTGAACAGAAGTAGCGAATACGGACACTTCACCTTCACCACCTTTAGCAGGGTTGGTCCTACCTGGATAACCGGTAACACCAATGATGTCACCTCTTCTCAAGTACTCGTGGCTTTTTTCGTACTCCTCGGGACTAGCTGCATCTTGAGCTTGCGCCATGATTTGAACTTGCACACCGTCACCCTTCAAGCTGTAAAACTTCAACTTGGATCCGGATTCTCTCTTGTTCATTATTCTACCGGTAACCTTAACTTCGACGTTCTTCAAAGATTCACCCTTCTTCAAATCCTTGTACTTTTCTGCGAACTCTGGCAATGGGATAGAGACGTAGAACTTGTGAGGGTAAGGATTGAACGCCTTCCCGTCAGCGATGTTGGCTTGTCTCAACTCGTTGATTTGACGGGACCTGATCTCGAAATACTGGTTTGGGTTCAAGTTGGCCAACTCATCGCTTGCCTTGGAGACCTTTGGAGCAGATGCGGCCGCTTTAGCGGCTTTCTCCGCCTTCTTGGCCTCGTTGGCTCTCTGCTTTTGTCTCTTCTTCAACTCGGTTTTTGAGACCTGTTCACCGGTAACATCATCCAAATAAGTTTTTTGCAACTGCTCAGCAACTTCCTCAGACATTTTGTACTCTATTATATCTTCTACGAACTCTCAGGTCTATTGCACAACTGGCTTACACTAGTTAGAGTCGTCGGCGCCTTTCTTCAGTATGGAAAAAAAAATTTTGAGTCATTGATATATTACATAATATATCTCTTTATATTACACAATCATTTTTTACTCGTTCATCATTGAAAAAATTGCAGAAATCAGGTTGGAACTTAATTACGGGAGCTAACGTTGATTTTAAGTGAAAATGGCTACTAAACAAGGGTATGTAAGGGCCAGAACATGGACAGAAATATCTGGGACTATTGAATTTGTTGAAAGTACTAACATTGTGAAGAAAGACATACCAAGCACCAACAGCAACCAGTATTGACGTCGAGTCGAGTGTGGTATTGTCATTGATCAGACACACATCGGAGAACTATCCTTCATTGTACTCAGGAGCTTTGCTTGGGTTCGAGGGAGATGATGGCTCGGTAGACATCACTCACGCGTACCCATACCCATATCCAGATCAATACGAGGGAGGGTCGTTGCGTTCCAGAAGTGGCGCTAAGTACCAGCAAGACGTGTTGGAGGCATTGAAAAAATTGGGTTACGGGATTGGATTTCAGGGATGGTTCCAATCGACAGTCTCTGGAAACTTTGTTACAACGCAGTTGGTCGATACTTTGGTCCAGCAACAGTTGTCCAACAAGAATTCGTTCATTTTAATTCATAACATGGCATCCATTGGTAAGGAACTAGACTTGAAGGCGATAAGGTTGTCTGAGAGCTTCATCAGAACATATTTGGACGGCAAATGGAAGTCGAAGGATTTGGAAAACCATAAGTTATCATTTTTGAATATCTTCGACGAAATTCCGCTTAATATCAAAAACCAGAGGTTAGTGGACTTATTTTTGGCCTCATCGGGGAGTGAATCCAAGTCTGAAAGCGAGTTTGAAATTTTAAACTTGTCAACGAATCAAAACGTTACGGCCCAATTGTTGGAATCTTTGTACGGACAAGTCGACTCTTACAACTATGACCAAACAAATTACAACTACTACCAGAGGCAACATCAGAAAGAGCAAAGTAAAATAACTCAATGGAAACAACAAAGAAAGTTGGAGAATTTGGAAAGAGGTAAGAACGGCGAAAAAGAATTGGATACAAACGAATGGCAATCTTTATTTAAATTGCCCACCGAGCCTTCTAGGTATAACAACATGTTGCACTCTCACTCCATAGACGTATTGGCCGATGACATCTTAAAAAAATGTGATGAAGAATTAACCAAGAGTTTTGCAATCGAGAGGAAATTGACAATTGACAATTGAATTCTATACTTTACGGCACAAGTTTTCTTCTGAGTTTTTTTAGCATTCTCTTCTTATCATACATTGCTATCTATAGTTACATTTTCTTGAATTTAGACATTAATATACTGAAAAGACCTGAACGACCTCTAAAACCATGGTGCATCACGTGCCGGTTCGACAATTGAATATACCCTATCAGAGCCATAAACTTACTCATCTATCAGGCGTTATTCGGTGAACATATCATTTTGACGAGATAGATGACTGTGAACTGAAGCTATAGCAAGAAAAATGGCCAAACCAAAAGTAAGTCAAAGATCAAGCGTTTCTATGGCAAAACAATAATGTGTCTATTACTAACAATTTCAGTACATTCTACTCGTAAGGCATGGGGAGTCCCAGGGAAATTGCGACAAGTCCATTAACCGACATACCCCTAACCATACTATTGCCCTCACGGAGGAGGGTCACCAGCAAGCGCGGTTAGCAGGATTAGTGTTGAAAGAGTTTCTACAACAAGAATGCTTGGACGCCACTACTGATGGCAAGAGGAATCCCAGATCGATTCTTTTCTACACATCGCCGTACGTGAGAGCAAGGCAAACATGCAATAGCATAATAGAAGGGATCAAAGATGTTCCGAAAGTTACATACAAGAAAAACGAGGAGCCAAGAATGAGAGAACAGGACTTTGGAAATTTTCAGAGCACGCCAGAAGAGATGGAGAGGATATGGGAGGAAAGAGCACACTACGGTCATTTTTTTTATAGGATACCCCATGGCGAGAGTGCTGCTGATGTATATGACCGGGTGTCGAGCTTTAACGAATCACTTTTCCGCCAGTTCCAGCAAGATAATTTCCCCAATATCTTGATATTGGTGACCCACGGGATCTGGGCTCGCGTGTTTTTGATGAAGTGGTTCCGATGGAGCTACGAGGAGTTCGAGGCACTCCGCAACATCCCCCACTGTCAATATTTGATCATGAAGCAGAGCAGCGACTCTAAAAAGTTCTTGCTCAAGACTCCGTTGAAGACGTGGGACGATATCCCTGACGACGATATCGACGAGGAAGAGGTCAAAAAGGAGTTTCGCGGTGAAGTGTGCTTCAATTCGAAAAACAAACTTGCGAACCCCGGCGACCTTGATATCACTAGCATCATAAGGGCTCAACGCGACGCAATAAAATCGTCCAGATCGAAAGAGAGGCACATCCAAGAGGCATTCAAAAAGGCCATGGGCAAGGATAGGACTCAAAATGATGGCAATTCTCCTCCTCGCAACTGGATTTCGAAATTCAAACTCGATGATCAGAGCGTCGTTAACAGTGCAGAGGACCTAAATGCAACAAACTAAATACCAATACTTATAACGGATATGTAACATATACAATTATATAACTATAAACTATATACCATAGCACTACATACTATATATATAACTATCTACTATGTTGGCGATATTGCCTTAATTTCCATACTAACGGTTATGTGCGCGTTGACCGTCCGGGTTCACGATTTAACACCTCGGAACAAGGTCGTCCTTAATCAGGTTATGTCGCTAATGATTCTCCCTATATAAAGCTAGCGAAATTGCTACGAGGGCTTTTTTTATCATTAAAACAAATTGATATAAAATCAATACTTGAACAGTAGCTATAAACAAGAAATACAAACGTAAAAATGTCTCGTCAATTCTTCGTTGGAGGTAACTTCAAAATGAACGGTAGCAAAGAAGAGGTGACCAAGATAGTGGACAACTTGAATAATGCTCAATTGCCACAAGACGTGGAGGTTGTGATTGCACCACCAACGCCATACATCGAATTGGCAGTAAAGCAGAACAAGCACAAGTGTATTGAAGTTTCTGCGCAAAACTGTTTCGACAAGGCCTCCGGGGCCTACACTGGTGAAATCTCACCAGACCAAATCAAGGATTTGGGTGCAACATGGACATTAACCGGCCACTCGGAAAGAAGAACAATTCTTAAGGAGTCCGACGATTTCATTGCTGGTAAGACCAAGTTTGCTTTGGAAAAGGGTTTGTCGGTGATTTTGTGTATTGGTGAAACTTTGGACGAGCGTAAGGCCAATGTTACTTTGGATGTGTGTGCCAGACAATTGGACGCCGTTGCTAAGGTTGTTTCCGACTGGTCCCACATTGTTGTGGCCTACGAGCCTGTGTGGGCTATTGGTACTGGTTTGGCTGCTACTCCAGACGATGCTCAAGAAACCCACAAGGCCATCAGAGCTCATTTGAGCAAGGTCATTGGCGAAGAGGCTGCTCAAAAATTGAGAATCTTGTACGGTGGTTCCGTCAATGGTAAGAACGCTGCGGATTTCAAGGACAAGCCTGATGTCGATGGTTTCTTGGTCGGTGGTGCTTCTTTGAAACCAGAATTCGTCGACATCATCAAGTCCAGATTGTAATTATTTGGCCCCTAGGATATTTCGACTCAGTTAAATAAAATATATATCTATTTCCATGCTATACAATTGTATATCTCTAGCATTAAGTTGCTTTCCCGTCTACGACATCAATTGCCTGGCTTCTGGTAATAATCCCCGGATTTTCGGCTGTCGGTCTAATGGAACATTGATTTGTATGTTGCGAACAATACTTTCTCCATAAAAAGCTATGATATCAAAATGCATCCCAATGTCAGGAATCAAGTTGTTTCACTTGGCGGTGGCAGTATATGAATTTTTGAAAATAATGTCCTTCCCCAGGCTAGTATGCCACCTCTTGATAGCACAGATTTTGTTGAAAATATCCTGCAACTGACTGTAGTATTCATTGCTCTTCTGGGTATCTAGAAGATACTCATCCACACTGACATCCGTCTCAATCAAGATCTGATTGTCACCTAGCTGGCTAACGAGTTTGGTAAGGGCCTCCCGCTTATCGTCTGTCCCATTAATCCAATTGGAAAGTGAAAAATACAAGTTTTGCTTTGATTTTCTGTAGTGACGAACCCATAATTGAGCCTGTTCTATAGAGCCCGAAAACGAGTGTAGGATGAGTGAGGGGACATCTTGTGTCTGTTCATCGCCAGTAACCTTGTCGAAAAGAACACCGTGGGCCTTCACGCAATGGATAGACACTTGTTTTTTCAATCTGTTTGCTAACTTTAACTGCTTTGTGAACACCATTACTTGGTGGTCCATGTTGACTCTACATGGCGATAGTTTATCCGCAGTGTCCTCGAGCGGGATTTCCTGGTTACCGTAGTATCCATTTGCTGGAATTCGGAAAAGCTTATCTAGGCCTATTTCGCCGACTCCAACGTGAAAACCGTCTGATTCGTGCTTGGAAATGAGTTTTTCAAGTTCCGTCAAGTGATTGTCTATATTAATAGGCGTGGGAAGGTTTTGGAGAAGTTCAGCTGGCGGAACGGGCTTAAGTACCGTTTTGTAATGGTGCTGCTTTAATTCATGCTCATCTTTAAATTTGTCGACCTCGAGGTCTGTGAATAAATGACTGTACCACGGATGGACTCCAAAATACGGGGCAATGATCTTATTATCAAGTTTGCCGAGTATTGCATTCAAAAAACCTGCGTCAATGTGGTTCGAGGACATTATATGGAGAAGGTCTCTGCCATCGTTGGCTCGTTTACTGTGATTTATAAGGGTGGAAAATTCTTCCGCTGTTTTGGCTGTGCACTTTACACTTATATGGCAATGGCTGTCTGTTAATGGCGGTGGGTTTTCGTGCATTTTGACCTATCTTTCAGGTTAAGATGCTTGCAAGTTTGCAATCTGATGGTAAGTTGATATCTAGAGAAGCAAACGAGAATCACGTGACACACGATCCAATACATAGCAACGTTCCAGAATTCTAAGCTACTAAGGTCGATACTATAAAATAAGGCAACCACACTGTTCGTTCCAAGAAGTTCATTAAGTTAGCAATCAATGACCGTTATTATAGGCTGTCTGTATGTATGGAAGATTTGATTAAAGCGAAAGACCATACTAACAATTTAGACTATTACCTTACACTGTGAAATTCGAAGTGGGGACTAATGTCGATGTGAATGTTGATATCACACAGAAGGAAGCGACAGCTTCAAGCATTCAACATTTGGCGAAAGTTAGGAAAAGCAGTACTGTACCAGGTGCCAAGCATGAAGGAAGGACGCCGAGCTCGATCTTGCCTACTTTGGGCAGCGCTAATCGGGATACTTCAGGGTCGGTATCTCCAGCGGCGGGCAAGGTGAATGATCCAAAATCGGGCGTTGAATCTGATCAGGCCCATTCGGCAGAAGAATTCTTTTACCGCAGCAAGCCAAGGGGTGGTAACGAGAGTCACCGTTCGCAATTAGCTGATAATTTGAATGACAAATTAGGCCCTCAATACATTCAGCCGCGTTCAAGATACGATAATGTCTCATTTCAAAGCCTGGTAACTGATCCCAAGAAAGAAAGCGAGGATATAGGCCTTTCCGCTTTGAAGGTAAACAGGTCGTCTAATAATCTTAGTGCGTTGAGTAATTCTTCATTTGGTTCTTACAACAATATGTTGGGGTTGAACCCATCGCAAAATGCTTCTTCATCCTCAGTGCCAATAAAGACTAAGGCAAGAGCACCAGTCAACTCTTCCGCATTGACTACGAAAAGCAGCAGTCCAATATCTGCCCATCGCGTAATAAGTGAAGAGCCTGAAGATAAAAACATCGATGACGACGAAAATGATATATCCGAGAGTTTCGATGGTATGCTACACGGCAGGACAGAAAACAAACTTGCGCCATTCGGTGGGTTTTCTAAGCCGGACTTAGAAGATGGCATTTGGAATCAGGATAACATCTTCGAAAATGCGCCATGGAAAGTGGTATTCGCAGGCAAAGGTAATGTTTCATTGACGAAAGCGGTAAAAATTGCCGCTGATGCCGGAGCTATAAAAAAACGTAAATGGGTCGGGACTATAGCTATGCCTAGCGATGCGGTGCCAAATTCGGTGATCCAGAAAATCTCGCAGACTTTGAGTAAAGACTATAACAGCGAAGCTGTGTTCCCAAATGACATTACATTCCAGGGTCATTATAAATCTTTTTGTAAACAAATTTTGTGGCCAACTTTACATTACCAAATTCCGGATGACCCTAAATCGAAGGCATTTGAAGACCATTCTTGGGGTCATTACAAATTGTTGAATCAGTTAGTGGCAGACAAGCTTGTCGAAGTTTACAAGAGAGAGAACGCAGGTGCTGATCCCAATGATCCTGAAAATATGATTTGGGTTCATGATTATCACTTACTACTAGTTCCCAGAATGATTAGAGAAAAATTGCCAAATGCTAAGATCGGTTTCTTTTTGCACGTTTCTTTTCCCTCCTCTGAAGTGTTCCGTTGTTTTGCTCAAAGAAAGGCGTTATTAAGAGGAATGTTGGGAGCTAACTGCATCACGTTTCAGACCGACGAATACGTTCGCCACTTTTGGCAAACGTGTAATAGGTTATTATTAGCCGATGCAAATGAATTCGGTATAACATATGAAGGTGAGTTTACCATGATCAATACGATACCAGTGGGTATCGATGCTAAATCTTTGCAAAAACTGCTCAAAGATCCTGGTGTTGACAGTTGGAGACAACTAATTAGAGAGAGATGGGCAGACCAAAAATTGATCGTAAGTAGAGATCACCTTGATAAGTTGCGTGGTATAAAGCAAAAGCTTTTAGCTTACGAAAAGTTTTTGATCAGCAATCCAGAATATATTGATACAACTGTTCTCATCCAAATATGTCCTGGACCTTCCCAAGACCCTAGCTATGAAAGCGAAGTCATGTCAATTGTGGGAAGAATCAATTCTTTAACAAGCGATATTGCCTTCTCTCAACCTGTTGTATTATTGCAGCAGGATATAGCATTTGACCAGTATTTGGCCTTGCAGAGTGAAGCAGAGGTATTTGTCGTGTCATCTATGAGGGAAGGATTGAACTTGACTTGTCATGAGTATGTCATCGCTACCTCTGAGAAAAAATCGCCTTTATTGTTGTCAGAATTTACAGGCTCTTCGCCGTTATTAGACTGCAATGGAGAAGGGGCCATATTGATTAACCCCTGGGATCTCAGGAGATTTAGCGAATTGTTTAAGAGAGTGTTGACGATGAATCAAGATGAAAAGGTAAGGCGTTGGAAAAATTGCTATGACATAGTCTACAAGCATGATTCTAGGCATTGGGTTTCTGCATGTTTGAGCTGTGTCAATGAAGCTTGGCGCCACGACCAAGGTAGAAGTTTTGCCAACTTAATTCCATTCACGAAAGAAGTGTTCGATCAATTTTACACCAACAACAATGGAGGCATGAGGGTTTTCTTTTTGAACTTGGAAACTCCTTCTGCTATTTCGACAAATAATGATCCAAACTCGGTGTTGGCCAAAATTTCTTCTACCTCGGCGACTGACTCAGTTGGCAAGACCGCTAACTTTTCGGAACCATCAAGATTCGTTTCCTTATTAAATAACTTATTATCAGATCCGCTAAACAAAGTTTACTTGACAAGCTACTTAAAAAGAGCAGATTTGGATACATTGTACAGAAGAAGTCCTAATTTGGGTCTTATAGCAGAAAACGGTGGGTACATTAAGTTAGCAGGATCAAATGAGTGGATTTCTATTGTAGACGAAGGGGAAACGAAGGCCTGGATGCCACAGGTTTCGCAGCTCATCGAATCTAAAGTTGAGAGGTTACCAGGATCTTTCATTGAAATTGAAGATTGCACCATCAGGTTTCATCCGGGAAAATCCTTTGATGATGATTTCGAAAGGAGCTTGGATATCATGGGTGATAGCATACAACATATTAATGACGTATTTCAAGAGCAAGATGGCGTGCATGCTACTTTAATAGGAAATGTTATCGTTGTTCAACAAAATCAATTATTCTCCAAAGCATTAAATTTCATCATTTCCTACTATAATCATAATGAACAAGGTATAAGACCAGAATCCTTGATTGAGAAATTCCAAGTCAAGCAAGTCCCAGCTTCGAGATACTCGGTTGCTGAAGGGTCAGCGCCTAGAACATCAGTTGCACAAGATATAGATTTACCACCAATCACAAGCCCCACGTCAGAAATGAAAAAGAGGGTTGATTCTGTGTTATTGAGTGGTGGCAACACTCCTATTGATGAGCCCAGTTTTGAGTATGCCAATCATTTGAAAGAGTCAGGAGAAATTCCGGAAGTTCTTACTGTGGCTGCAGTCGGCGCCAATACTCGTACGTCGGCAACCTACTGCGTTTTAGGTAAGAACGAGTTATTGGGTATTTTATCTGATCCAGCTGGCGACAAGCCGTTCAATAGCCATACCACATGATCAGCTAGTTGTAAATACAGAAGTCAAGATCTTTTTATTTAAAGTATATATAGTATAATATAATTTCATACTTATCAAAATTGTTTGTCTTTGTAGCTCTCTGCCACCAAACTATTCAATTCATCGAGACTGTCCATGAATGCACTTTCTTCTTCTTCTGCCATGATACCGTATTTATTCCAGTAGTGAACTAGGAACTCGTCTTCAGTCAAAATGCCAGGATCTTTCGGCCTGTCAATTACCCAGAGATTCTCCTTCGATCTTTTATGAGTTTCACGGTCGTCTTCCATCCTTATCAATATTTGCTTTTTGGACAAGAGTTCACAGACATTACTAGTTTCCGGTTCTTTCAGTGACTTACTATCTTTATATAGAAACATATCTTCTTCCCCCACTGGCTCCTGGATGGTCTTTTGGTGCTTCAAGAGCCGTAATCTCTCATATTGGCTCTGTTTCTTCTTTTTTATCAAGAGATCCCACGTCGTAATCAACGGATCCGATGCCTCGATTTCGTCCTCAACCTTGATATCCGGGAACGGTAAGTTGGCTTCGACATTTTCAAGGTCGTTGGGTGTGAACAACGTCGCAACGCTGTTGTATTTGGCTTCATATTCGTCATAACTGGCCTTGCAGGTCTTGGATATATTAATCAAACTAGTGTACGCATTATGCAAACTGGAGTTATTCGACCCTGGCAAAACTTTTAGCAATATCTTTGGAAGAGCATTCTTCAAACTGTGCACGTAAGGATACGTGTAGTTTGACTTAGGCTGCTGTGATATGAAAAACGATTCATGCATTAGCACTTCTATGAACTGGAAGATGGTGGATTTCGTATTGAGCTCTATCGATGGGTCGTCCAAAGTATCTATGATGGCTTGGAATAAATAGTCTTCACTTTCATAATTCTTCAATGCAAAATGAGCGGCTCTCGTCAAATTTTGAACAGAAGGATTCAACGTCCTGAGAATCTGCGAGAACTGAGTACTAGCTTCAAATGAGTCCATCTGTCAGTGCTCTCCTCTTAATGTCATGGGTTAGCTATTGCAATAGTGATACTTCAAATATATTAAGTACTCTGATAATGTAATCGCTGACATAAGTTTTTTTTTGGTGGCCATTAAAATTTTCAACTTCAACAGATAAACGGTTTTTTCTTTCTTTCTCTATAGTAAACCTTTAGATTGTCAAAATGGGAAAAACAGGTAAGGGAAAAGGAGGAAAGAACAGAAGAAGAGGGAAGAATGTCAGTGGTGGACAAAAGAGAGAATTGGTCTATAAAGAGGAAGGACAAGAATACGCACAAATCACAAAGATGCTTGGTAACGGTAGAATTGAGGTGAGTTGCTTCGACGGTATCAAGAGAATGGGACACATCAGAGGTAAATTGAGAAAGAAGGTTTGGATGGGACAAGGTGATATCATTTTGGTATCCTTGAGGGATTTCCAAGACGATCAATGTGATGTTATCCACAAGTACAACTCCGATGAAGCAAGAACGTTAAAGAACGTAGGCGAATTACCGGAAAACGCTAAAATCAATGAAACTGATACATTTGGTGCTGATGAGGATGAAGAAGTCAATTTCGAGTTCGGCGCTGACGATGATGAGGACGAGGAGGAAGAAGGTGAAGAATTGGATATCGATGATATCTAAGGTGTGCATTCATGTTCTTATACACTGTAATTTATAGTTGAAAGTTTAGCTTTTATTCGCCAATAATAGGAATCGATATTTATTTCAATATGTATTTTGTTCTGATTTGTCTACGGATACCCTGCTTCGGTGAATTTACATTTATTCGGCTTGTAAATATTTAATCGTCCTCTAAGTCCTTTGGTGATACTCCTGAGTCTCGTCATCACTCCCTAACTCAAAACTGTCGAACCTTCTCAAGCCGACGGTTTCTTCTTCGTTGTACTCTTGCCTATTTACTTGCAATGATCTTCTCATGGACGAGAATCCTCCAACGCCGTTGTCTAGCGGGGCCATATCTTTGCCATTATGAACTCCGAAAATTTCTCTATCCCTTCCTTCGGTGTCCTTCCTCGAAATATTCAACAAAAAAACGCCGCTGAAAATGATCAAAAATCCAATCAATAATGAAATGACGTTAACTGCAGACGCAGTATTGAATCCCCTGAATAAAATGAACGACGCTATTAATGTGAAGGTGGTGAAAGTTACGTAATATAATGGGTTGACAATTGATGTGTCAAATTGGTCTAGTGCTTTATTGAAGTAATTCATTTGAGTCAAAATGCACAACACAACAATTGCAACAAACAAATACGTGGAAACATGAGTAAACTGATTATTGCCGCCTAATGTCAACTTGAGGGCAATACCGAAAGCCTTTATAGACATAACTGAGATTGATCCCACCGACGAACAAATAGAAATATAGATCATGGGGTTCGAATGTCCGTACTGAGGAACAATTTTGTAAATCATAAATAATGAGTATAATGCCACTAGCAAGCAGTAAAATAAAAACCCGGGGCGAGTAGCATAACCCAAAATTTCGTCAACAGTTTGAATATCTTTGTCTGGCGGAGCATGAAGCACTATAATGACTGATCCCATCAAACAAATAGCACACCCCATTTTTCCCAAAGTGCCGAGCTCTTCCTTTAAAAATACAGCAGCCAACACTGCTCCGATGATAACAGACAATGCCCCCAATGGCGTAACTAGAATGGCAGGTGCAAAAGTGTATGCAGCAAAGTTAGCTATTTCTCCAATAGCCATAGTTATCATACCTGCCCACCAAATGGGGTTTTGCAAATACTCATGACCCTGTACTTGTGTGCTGCCATTTCTCGAAGAAGCATCCATCAACCCCTTCTTTGTTATAATGAACGACGTTCCGATAGCCAAAGAGGACGACATGGCTAGTGCCAATCCAATATACTTGTCATCAACCATATTCCGATATTCAATTTATTTGACGCTTTAAGGCTCCTATTTCCTACTTAAATTCTCCTAAATCCAGCAGCTTATATTTTTTTTATATTCTAGCTTCGCTCCCACTGCCTTGTCACCGAATTGATCACTCTGAGAACGCCAATCAAGTAAAGAAGTACTCCTTTTGGCGCGTTGATATATACAGAATTTGATGATTTGTTCGATTATCAACAAAATTTTCGTGTGCGGCGGTGTTCCAAATAAAAGTCTTTGTACACGGTAGTGCCTACATTGTAAGATATCATATTGAAAAAAGAAACTGGTTCAAGTATGTACGCCGAAGCCTAGTTGTTTAATAACTCGTTTTTTATATCCTGAAGTCTGGTCCAACCTTCTGAGTCTTCCCACATAGCTTTTCCCTTAGACATCAAGGATCTAACTGTAGACTTACTCTTGTATTTCCAGTCTTTGCATACGACGTCTTCGGCATTGTGCTTACCGGGAAGTTCTCCTAGGGACTCGTAGGCGGCAACCAAATCAGAGCAGGCATCGACAGCGTCGTTCCAGGCGGACTCGTCGGTATCTAAATCAGATCGTTGGGCCAACGCTCTGTAAGCCTTCTCGTGACATTCGAGAGCAGTCCACGGTCTTTTTCTCCATAATTCGACTCTAGAAACAATTCTCCAGCATCTAGCAGACCTGGTGATGACAGTCGGCAAGACGTTACAAGTGAGATCAATGCACGAGGATTGGTAGTAGGTCAACCTGGCATCCGGTCCGGACGGATATTCAGTGGACACTAATATTTCCACCAACTGCTCTATTACAGGTACATCGATAGCTCCTTCGCCCTCCGATTTACTTTTAATTTCTATCAACTCCCGTTCGGCGATCAAGACGTCATTCCATTCGTGCAATTTGGCAGCTACGGTTAAGTAGTTTTCGTAGATTCGCCATGACTTATTAGATTCACCTGCGCATCTTATAGCCTTCTTTAATGCATTGAATGCGGGTCTTGTCTTCTCTAGTCTAAGGAGGGAAGTTGCCAAGTTCGACCACGCATAGGAGTTCGACTCATCTAGGGCCACGCATCTAGTGAATGCTTCTGATGCCAAATCATATTGCTGAGATTCTAAACCACAACATCCATAAAAAAACCAATGTTCGTAATTTATTGGATTAACTTTCAAAGCATCATTCATATGTTGAATAGCCAATTCAATGTTTTTTGTGAGACCAGATCCTTGTGGTGGGTTGTAAAAAAACTTAGATAATGAAGCCTTAGCCTTAGCATACTTTCCGATCTCCCAAGCTCTCAACCACAAATTAGGGTCCTGCTTAATATCTCCCAAAATTGAAATAGCTCTTGCATCATTAGGATGAGACTTGATTCTTTCCACCAAAATTCGTTCAGCTTCCTTTTCATCGTCAACAGCGGCATAACATAAAGCTGTTTCACAGGCCATTTGTAACCTTTCATAGATTTCCACAGCAGATCTGAGAACACCGAGAGACATGTACTTTTCTGCCAATTTTACGTCCATAGACCACTGAGGCATCAATGGCAATTGGTGAATAAATCTCAACCTCGAAGATGCTGGAGAAAATCCACCGTGGGTATCCTGTATTTCGACCTGAGGCATCACCTTAGTTTTAACTTTTATGCCAATTTCCTCCACTAAAGACGTCATTTGTAATATACCTCTTTCCACTGTTCTAGCTTTGGTCGTCTCCAAAACAGATCTCTCCCACAAAGCTCTCGAAAAAACCGCCCAATTAACTTTTTTTTCAGATGTGTATAAAACTCGACCAACTAGGGACAAGAGTTCTTCATCAACCAAAGGATTATTTGATGGTGAAGTTTGCCTCACTGCAGTGAGCCTTAATAACAATTGGATATTATCTAAATCATTGAGAGGAGGTTGATCGTTAGGATCTAAAGATTTGAGCTCTTGAGGAATATCCTCATGCTTGACAGCTACGGGAAGTAACTTTTCTTCGTCATTACTCTCTTCTTCCACTTTCAAATCAATGAACTTGGTTCTTTTTGAGCTAGGTTCGTCTGGTATTTCAAGGTCATCCAAAGATTCATATTGTGGCCTTTCAAGTAGCAAATCTGAATTGAGGTCGAATGTTTCTGGGTTTTCATTCACATTATCAAACAATGTGGATTGCTTGCTCTTCGCTAGGACTATCAAAGCTGAAGTATAAAAATTTTGGAACTTAGTTCTTTTAGCCTTGGCACCAGATAGTACGAAATTAAATTCGGAAAGCTTCCGAGCTTTACCTAGTAAAGGTATCGAGAGATGCTCGGTTTGACCTTGAATTCCATTTCTTGCACATTCCAAGTAGAAAACTAACTGTACGTGCTTTTGCAACTCAGGATTGTTATCAACAGCGGGTGCCAAGGCATTTACCACCATGGGGTTGAGAAGTAAAGACGACACCGTAGACAATAAGCTCGAAGGCTCGGAAAGTATAGAAAGGTGCACTTGCATAGCTCTAGATCGCCACCATTGAAAAGAAGCATTTATGGGATCTTTTGAAGATGCTTCGACAAGTTTAGCAGTAACTTCCGCAACCTCTTCAAGCAGGGTAGATAATTTGCTTCCAACAAAAGAATATTTGGGGTCCACTTGCATCAATTTTTCAAAAATCATACACGCTATAATGAAAATCACTGGTTCCGAGATGAGATCATACGCCAGCTGACCATCGATACTAAGAAGTTCGACTGCCTCTAACTGTAAGAGATTTTCGTCGATGCCTGGGAAGAATATCAGCTTGTAATCCATTTCTGTATTTGGACCGGTAAAATTCATTTGAATAAATGTCTGTAATAATGCAATGGCCACAAATTGTAAATGGAGCGAGCCTGTGGTAGCATCTCCGAATCCACTCTGGAAATTCTTGATAAGTTCGTCAGTAAAACCATCGATAACACTACACAAATCCGAGCTCGGAAAGTTTTGTAGCACCGCCCTTGAACTTTCGGTGAAAATGAGGTCTGAATAGACTGGTTGGGTGATGAGCGTTGCTGAATTGCCTCTGAGTATATGCTTCACTGGGTCGGTGAATTTTGATTTTGATGAAAACAGTGGCTCCTGAAACAGTGCCTCTGATAAAGATATCACTAGTTGTGATAAGAGTAGTCTTATTGACTTCTCTTCCGACATCTTGCCCGTGACTGATGAAGAGGGTCTATTCTATAATACTTTACTATACAACTACAATTTTTTTTCATGTCGCGATGCGATTATTATAATTCAAGATCGGATGCAAAGCCGTGCACTCTGTATATTTACACCATATAGAAGGTTACTTCATGTCTTTATTGTTTACATTACCGAATAAAGAAAGCCGCTTTCTGCCCTCACTATTCGAACTATCAGATCGTTTGTACTCTCCTGATCTTCTATGTTCGCTAGATTTTCTCGATTTGGGTTTCTTCGATAAGGAGTTTCTAATAGAAAGTCGATTCATTTCAGAACTATTCTCTGGGTTTTCGTCATCGGAAGCAAAGTCTATTACCTCTTCTTGAAAGCTAAAATTTGAAGGATTTTGCATGTTGGAGATCTTCTTTTTGAACTGTGGTTTAGAGTCGTCGGACTTTTTGTCGTCGGATTTCTTATCCTCGTCTAGATCTAAGTCCAACAAAGAAGCTTCTGGGTACTTTCGATGCAAATCTTTGGTCTTGGGCTTTAAAACGGGCGTACTTATAGATGAGCTAGAGGAGTTGAGACCAACTTCCAAGTCAATTAAATTTGAATCAGCAGGACGCTCGCTGAGTTTTTGCGGGTGGTGAAGATTGGCCGTCTGCTTCTCAGATAATGCAAGACTTGCCAATTGTTCATGCACAGGTAATCTCGAAGGCTCCTTTTTAGGTTGTGCAGAAGGAACAGTAGCGATTACTGGGTGAGACGATGATCGTCTCACTTGCATTGCACTGCCTGTCTTTGTGAAGTCCCCCCAAGGGTTTGCATTTTTGTTCCCTTCGCCAGTTGCAGAGTGGCCCAAATCTTGCTTAAAGTTACCATCCATGTGGTGATGATTGTCGTAAGGGAAGGGATTGTTAACCCCAGCATGAGTGGCTAGAGTAGGGACATTAGGTTGACTGGTTAACTTTGCTTGATGTTGTAATTTCTGGTGTTGTGTGTGATCCTCTTGTGTACCTTGGTGCATCACAATGTCATTAGGACTATTTTCATGGAATCTATGAAGATCGTTCATGTTTACTTCGTTTCCTTGTATGCCTATATCTTGTCGTTCTAGGGAATTCCTGTCATTAATATGGGCTTCTTCGCTTGCATCGTTGTCTATACTTGGGTAATTATCGTTTTGACTTTCTTTATCAGAGTATAAGTCACGATCAGTGTATTTAGCAGACAGGTATTCCATTGACTTGCTTTTCGCCAAAGCATGAGAGAGCTCTTCTTCTGATTGCGCACTTTGGTTGCTCTTTTGTGACTGGATAGGTTCAGGGGCTGGCGACTTTGAACGTTTCGCAAATATATCGTCAGCTAGCTTTTCGGCATCCTTTTCGATTTGAGAATATTGCGTTTCCCAAGCCTCTTTCTTTTCGAGCTCAGGTCCGAAATGTTTCCCCGAAGCCTGGTTCTGATTTGCAGAGACATTATTAGCACCCAATGGTTGCTGATTTTGCTGTTGTTGCTGCTTGTAAAACTCATTTTGATATTCATTTTGTTGATACTGGTATGCTTGGTGTTGATATTGATACTGCTGAAGTTGCTCAGCGGTTAACTTCTGTGATTCCGAGCTTGGTAATATATTTGGTTGGCCAGGAACCTGAGGATTTTGCTTATTACCTTGTTGTAACCCAGCGACATTATTTTGAGCAATTGGAGACGTTTCACTGCATTTTTTGGCGATTCTGCTTGAATCGGTTGCTTTGATTTGCGAAGACGAACTCTCCACGAAGTTATCGAGTGAGGGATACCTCTCCTCTACATCATCTAAGTTTTCCAACTCTAAGTCAGTAAGGCTGTCATTGTCGCTGTTATTGTTGACCTCGTACCCATGGTCTGCTAAGGCTTCTTGCTCGTTTTGCTGTGGCTCTAGATTATGGGTCGAAGTTGCCACCAGTTGTGATGCAACTGCTGGATCTTGAGGTTGGTTATACTGTTGTGGTTGAGGTTGATTATACTGCTGTGCTTGTGGTTGATTGTAGTGTTTGGCCTGTGATTGACCGTATGGCTGGGCTTGCGACTGTACGTATTGCTGCGCTTGGTGCTGAACTGGTACTGCAACTGGTGATGAGTTATAAGGGGACAGGGTTTGCAGCTTTACTTGAGCATCATATTTTGGCACGGCCAGACTGGCTAGATTAATCTCAGAGGACGTTCTTGACGCCGCCGATAAAGCTTGCTGCTGATAGTATAGTTGCTGCTGCTTGACTAATTCATTTTGTTTTTGGCGTTGATACTCATGAAGAGATTGGAAATTGTATGGCCCCACCTTGTAAATATCATCGATGTGAATGCTCTTGAAGTCTATGTTCATTATCTTGCAAATGAGCACCAACACCTGAACAATATTTGGCCTCATTAAAGGGTTTTCTTGAAGCATGATTATTATCAAATTTTTCAAATCTCCTGAGTAAATTGGTTGTGGCAAAAATTGGAACGACGCATGCAAAATGGCTATATCTCCATTGGCTTCGAAAGGCGTAGTATAGTAGCACAATTTGTATAGAAAGCAACCCAATGCCCAGATGTCTGCCTTTTCATCTATAGGAAATCCTCTATATAAATCTATCATTTCGGGAGCTCTATATTGGGGAGTGGTTTGGTACATGATGTCGTGGCTAAGGAGCTGAAACTCGTGTTGATCTCTAGGAGGCATAATAGGGGGTGACGTAGAGCCGAAATCACAGAGCTTGAAATCATGTTTTGCGTCAATTAGCACATTTTCAATTTTGATGTCCCTGTGTATCATTTTCAACTTATGCATCTCATAGATTCCGATGGAGATATCCATCATGATTTTCAAAATCTCTACTTCTGATAACTTGGTTTTGATCTTGGCATTCATGAAGTCCAATAAGGATTTGTTGGGACACAACTCCATAAGCACAAATACCTGATACGTTCCATCTTTGACTCTTTCTGCATGAGAGTCGTAGTACCTCACTATATTTCTCCCGTGGCGCAATTTCTTCATGGCGTCTACTTCCTTTCTCAATTGATCCAATCCGTTCTTGTCCGGCACCAATACCCTTTTTAGACATGCTATCTCGCTGTCCTCTTCCTTCGGATCTACGGTGACTTCATAAATATGGGCGAAGCCCCCTTCCGAAAGGTATCTGACAATTGTAACCTTATGCGTGCCAACTTGAAGCTCGGTCCCCTCTGGAAGTTTCGGTAAATTTCCCATGCTTTATCTATAATTTGGTGTAATTGACGTATATCGAGTGGCCTTCCTCCCGTTAGCTTAGCCTGGATAAGGCCCTTGACGATTACACCGAAATCTTGATCACGTGTGGGATCAACCCTATACACAAAGCTACTTACAAGTTATGGGCTATAAATTCTTCAGCTAGAATCTTTTGGACTTCATCATAATTGAAGGGGACGTATACCATCTCAATACCAGCTTCATCCCTGGTGCAATTACACATTTTATGCTCGATAAATTCGGTGAGCATGGTTCGAAAACTTATTTCGTTGGAAGTGACGAACTCCTCCACACAGGTGTTGTAGAGTTCTTTGAACTCGACTGCAAGCTTGAGAGATCCCTTCAAAGAACTACGGCCGCTCTTTGTCACAGCAGCCTTGTTCATTATATCAAGCTGTTTTGTGAGCAAAATTTTATACAAACTTCTCGCATTGGCTGTAAGCGACGTCAAAACGTATTTTGCACCCTTATTGCTTATGAGTTTTTTGGATCTTCCCATGCTCAATACATCCCTAAAAGACAATTCGACCGTGTAGGGATCGTAGGTGGTCAAATCATGCCATAAGAAATTAAAATTTTTCAATTTGAACAGGTCCCAGAGCAACGAAACATTTATATTATCAGTAGAAGACACAAGCCATATTTCAGGAATAGAACACAATTGCGAAAGCAAGCTTTGCGTCCTTTCACTACGAAATGCTTGACCATCTATATTGTGTATTACTAATATGAGCTTGGGAAGGTGTTTTGGATTCAGAGACGACCTACGGTCCTCGATGTACTTCATAAGGAATGGTACGGTCTCTGAAATATGCTTGGGGAACTTGACATTGTCTTGTTTCTTCCTTTCTTGAGTGATAAACACTGACATAATATCATGAACAACTTTTTTAAACTTCACAGATGGATTATATCCATTTACAACTAGTATGTCGGGGAATTCGTCGTCTTGCTGCATCTTTTTCTCGTACCAGTCAACCAAAAAATCTTGTACGAAATCCCCTACGAGTTTTATCTTTGAACCGATCCCATAAAAGTTCAAGCTGTATCCACATGTTAGTTCAAAACACCACTGGTGATATAACGACCTATGCAAGTGATTTAGCTTCGATTTCGCTTCGAAATCGATCAACTCGGCCATTTCACTGTAGGGCACAAATTCCTCATACTCTAATGGGGGTGCTAGTTGAGATAGTGGGTTAGCACTAGCTTTGGGCCTTCCCATATGTTGCTCGAAATACCCTTCCGTTCCGTCTAGAAAGAAGGCTCTTTCATCGATTAGTCTTCCCGAGTAACTCTTTTCGATGTTGACGTTGGGCAAATACCTCTTCATATACTCATCGTCATCAATATCGCCCTCCTCGTTCAGGTTCGGGATTGGTAAAGGAGTAAACCGATTTACATTATTGATTTTAATCTTCTCTTCGTGTTCCTTTTTTGTGCTCGGGATACCAGTTACGATTGGTACTGACAATACAGTACTTTCAGTGACATTATTGAAATTCATGAAGAATGAATCAGAGTTATTAGTTACCTCGTCGCTTTGATCCTTTGGCGCCTGGTTCTTTGTCTGCTTATTCTCCTTGAAAAAGGTTTCATCATCCATATGAAAAATACTCTTTATTTTCCCAATAACTTTATCAGCTTTACTTGGTCTGCCAACTTTTCTTCTTCCAAGAGATGCGATGTCGTCTTCTAACTCTGAGTCTTTCGCGTGTATACGCAGTTTCTTCCTCCTTGGAGATATCTCGATCTGATCGTCTTCAGAAAGTTCAAAACTTTCTTTTACCTCTTTTGATTGTTCAGATCCTCTGGTATTTTTTTCTCTTCTCTTTCGTTTTGGAGGTCTGTAGTCATCTTCATCGTCTTCTTGTGCAGCCGCGTCTTGAAAATGATCGCTCTCGTCGGTATCGTCACTTTCCTGCCTCTCATCAAACTTTTTTCTTCTGACATTCCTTCTTGATTTGTAATTTCTCGTTGGTGCTAAAGTTAAATCTTCCTCAAGTTCAACATCACTCCCATATGCTCTAAAGTAGCCCTCCTCGTTTATGCTATCATCTTTCTCGCCTAATCGCGATTGCTTGATGATGTTCTCTGCTAAAGAAGCCTCTTGTCGATCGAGAATATCCTCATCACTGTTGTCGTCGAAGTCATCGTGCATTAGTTTGGCGTATTTACCGCTGTTCATGGCTCTTTTCCTCGCTGATTTATCGATTTCTTTCGGTGTTCTCTTTTTCGGCGACGGCAATCCCGCCCTTCCACTGGGCGTTTTGACAGGCGAACTCAATAGAGTTGTGTTCACATTTTGTTCTAGCTTTATGATCCCTCTCTTTCCAGGCGATTTGGACAACCCCTCAGACGTGAATAAGTTCTGTCGTCTCGATGGGGTTCCATAAAAGCTAGAATCCTTCTTAGAAGGTGTGAAAAAAATGCTAGAATCACTATACACCTCCTCTTCTGCAGATTCTCTATTCTTAGTAGTCATATGATAATATCCATCAAACAAAATTGAGCTTGCGTTAGCTTAGGAACCAGTTTTGACAACATAAACTATCATGATATGAATACGAAGATTGAAGGTATATGTGAGTCCTGCATACACGACGAGCATCTCTTCGCTAACTATCGAACCAAAACCAGGTAAAGAAGAGAAAAGTAACAACAACTGTGGGTCCGATATCTCAAGAGTGTACGTAGAAATGTTGTCATTCTGCCCCTATTGTGCTAATATGCTCTTGATGTCTCAAAAAGATGACGGTTGTAATCGGTTTTACTGTCTGACCTGTCCTTACGAGTTCAAGATTGATGGGTTCCAAATGTTCGATCGGAAAGAATTATCAAGAAAGGAGGTAGATGACGTGCTCGGAGGCGAAGGAGCGTGGGATAATGTAGACCAGACATTTGCCCAATGTCCAGTTGATGAGTGTGGGGGAGATAAGGCATACTTTTTCCAATTGCAGATCAGATCTGCGGATGAGCCAATGACTACCTTTTATAAGTGTGTTAAATGCTCGCACCAGTGGAGAGAGAACTGAGGATGGATGGGCCAAATTATGGAGCATACAGCAATCATTGGAGAATTGTGGTTTGTGCGAGCCGGGTTTTTTTAGCCATTGCAAGCAGAACCACTTGCATTTGTAATACTTGTAAAATAGCTAACTTAATAAAATTTTATTACTGTGTTTAGATCATACGTAGCTTATTTACACGAGGTACTACTGACCATTAGTTGCATGCAGAATTAATCCTCCATGGGCATATTTACAGATTTCAAATCCATTCGGAACCAATCAGACGGACGCTCGCCCAATTGTCTAGATACACTGTGAATAATTGAAGAGTTGGGAGCAGTAGCTGATTTGAAGAGGATAGCGTCAGCCCCGCTAACAATATTGACAAGTGACGTCAGCTGAGCTTTAGTTGATCGCTCGCTCTCTAAAGGGTTTGCCCACAGGTGCCCGAAAGACACCTCAAAAGAGCTAAAGGAAGACTCAATAAAAGACCTATGACAGCTTCGTTCTTTGTTCTGAGCTGTCTTGCATATTCTATTCAAACGCGGCCTACTACTCTTGAACTTTGACTGCTTAGAGCCAAGATGTAGCTTTGTTTCAGAAATAACAACGGAATCTGCGCTACCATTGGTGGGTAAGGTACCGTTATTTATATCTGGGTGTGCTAAGCCTGAAGGGCCCTTCTCTTTTACCTGTTCCTCTTGTCTAGGTTGCAGCTGGAAAACTTTCTCTGAGTCTCTTTCGTCAGTATGTAGCGTGCTGCTGCTCAATTGTTCCAGCCAACTATCGGAATCACAGTTATAGTCGTTCATACCTCCAAGCTTCATACCATCTTGAAATATTTTTCCACTACGTTCGTCATTCATATACTGTCTACCTTCATCGTGCTGAGCGAACTTATGGAATTTGCGATAGAGGTCCTGCTGCTTTTTCAAAACTTTACCGAAAACCTCGTCAGATCTTTCAGTAATCGCTCTTCGGAGTTGGAAACCTTTTCCGACTCCGACTTCAAATGGGTTATTATTTGCACTGCTATCGTGCATTGTGAATCTTGATAGAAATTTTTGGGCCTCAATATCAACTCTTTTCCCCGTATTAGACATATTGATAGCTAGCGCACCCCTCAGGCCGAGCCCACTTCTTTCCAAAAATTCGTTGACTAATCCTAATTCTTTATTGCAATGTTCAATGTTCCATCTATTTACACAGCTGACCGGTCTACTCAATCGTGTTTTGGGAGGACCATACCTTTGCGTATTGGCCCTATCGTATGCAGAGCTTCTCGGTTCTGTTTTTAACGGCTGGTAGAACAAATCACCGAAAAGCCTCGACATGGCAAAGCCATTTTGCCAGGCCCCTATCGAATCTGTACAAGGAGCAACATCTCTAAATTTAAATATTGACAAGAAATTCTTGGTTTCAGAATAAGACGAATGCCTGGAAAATACAAGTTTTACTTCAGAAGAGAGTAACTCATTGCTACCTTTTGGAAGGATCCATTTCCTATATTGATATTCGTAAATCTTATTCCCCTTTTTGGTCTCCCCTAAAAGTTTTAATCCGTTTACCTTTTCGTTTTCAGGTATGTCATGTAACAGAATTGGACAAAATACACACGTAAAGTCAAAGATATTAAAATCTATGCAGTGTTTTATCCTCACCGGGAATTTTGAAAGCTTCAAAGAACAAGTTTCTATCTTTCTACCACACACATGTAAGTTTATGCCATTCATACTGAGGTTAAATTTATCAATTGCGCTATTTAATGGTATTAAGAATTCGGAGTGTGGTTTACCATTATCAAAGCTTTTTATTCTCCGAGAAATTCCTTCACCTGTATGAAGTTTGCCATTAGTGCAGTGAGCTATCTTCGCCCAACTTTCTTCAAACCCTGAAGTATCGTCCACGAAATAAAATTGTATATCGTCGTCATCTTTCGGATATAAGTTTATGAGCAGGACAGCTATATCAATACCTTCATTATTCGAAAGCATTTCAATGTATGGCTCGCCTCTGTAACAAAAAGTTGTATCCAAATATATGGTGTCTAAAATCTTCTGCCCATTTGTATAAGGAAAAAGGTATGGATTTTGGGGGAGCGACTTGAGCCACCAAGATTCAGCCCTTATGTCGCCAGTGTAAAGCACACTCTTTCCCTCACCCTCTATCAAAAACATTGACGCTCCAGGACAGTGGTAAGCAGGTATCATTGTCACGACCACGTTATCTTCATCTAAAGTTAATGAAAAGGGACAACCGAACTCAATTTGCTTGACAAAAGGTAAAACTTCATTAAACGAGGCATCCAAGGAAAGTAACTTCTTGGTTGTTTCCGAGCAATAAACGGGACTATTGAACGACTTGTTAGCCAAACCACATAAATGATCAGAATGACAATGAGAAAGCAAGAAAACTGTTGCAGACGTGTTGAACTTATCTATACCAAGACCGGGAAATTCTTTCACTAATCCTTTGAAGTTGTTGTCTGTAGCATTGTCTTGCCTCAACCCCATCGGGTTTCACGCCTTATTTATTTGTCGGAGCCGATGAAAGAAAGACTCGAATTTGCAAATAATAGTTATTCTTTTATAAACTACCATCGCGATGGATTCTTTATGTGAAAGAAAAATCATCCTCTATAAATACTACTTACAGTTCGGGGAGATGGCTAAACCAAAATACCGTAGTATTCCGCACGCTTGTACTTCCAGTACAACTGCTCCCATTGAACGATAAATCTGTCAGCGATTGGTAGTATAAATAGGCCACTAAGACTTAATTGTTTAACCCTTGCAAGACTCTCGATATATATTATCCTTGTTCTACAGATCCCAAAGAACTTCATGGCAAAAACTACGTATGCCAATGGAACAGCAGTACCTGGTCCGTTAAGCAAAAGAACAGACGGAAACTGGGACAAGCTAAAGATACTTTTAACTGTCGAAACAAATGATCGTATTGTGCTCACAAACGACAGAAGCAAGGGTTCTCCTACGCTCCTTGCCCTATGTATCACGAGGTACTCCAGATTGTAATCACTGTCAGCGAGCTTCTCTTCAAATTCTTTGCACATTAAACTTGACGTAGTGTCCCCAGATGAAATGGCCCATGTTCTGCTGAACTCAGATAAGTTGACATTAGCTAAAATCCGCATAAGCTCACCAGTGTGCCCGCCAGACCCCAAAAGGATCATCACATTGGACCCTCGAGTGCTCAACGATGTACTTTTCAAACCATCCTGTTTCTTTATCTCAGGTGTATTAACAGCAGGTAAAATTATAAGGAGACGTGTGGCGAAGACTAGTATGGGAATTAAGATAGCGGCCACGTTGAGACATAGCAGGACTTCTTGATTCATAGGTGCTAAAGAATACAATTGTTCCTCCAGAAGTCAGGATGGAATATAAAAGCTGAATACTGAATAGTTGAAAACTCGCTCGTTCTTTGTGCGCCTTAAGCGGAGCTATTCCTTAGATGCAAATTGTGGGATTAGTATAAACTATACAGCTAGAGAATAGAACTATAATTCGTAATTGGCACTCGAAGCCTTGTATGTCGATTTTTGCTGCTTTATGGCTAATCGAGATTCTTTTTCTTGTGAAGCCTTGTTCTGTGATGAATCCTTTCCATGTTCTCCTAATTCAAATTTGCGATCTTTCTCAGCCAATTGTCTCATTACCTTTGTTATCACTAGACTCAACTTTTTATGCTCATCATTGGTGGTGCCTAACGATTTTGGTTTGCCCCAACTTACTCTAAGGGGAAATTTATTGTCTAGAATAAGTAGACCAGGAGTAGCGTTATTTGCATTGAGCCCATTTTCGAGGATAGCAGAAGCAAACTCTTCTGCGGCCTTTCTTGTCGTGAAGCACACGTAGCCACACTTGGCCCGATGTATGACGGTTAAAATCTTAAGTTTCCCAAATCTTTTGCAGAAATCTGAAATCATATACTGGGGCATGTCTTCGCTGAAACCGAAAACTAGGAAAGATGCAAGGGTTGGGTCTGACTCTGGAGCAACGATCAGACCTGCAAGTGGTAGCCTGGCCAATATCTTAGATACGTCTGTATTTTTTACATTCACTATTTCGTCGCCTTTTTTTGATTTGTTCGTTTTGGAACTTTTATTCAACAAATCACCGTCGTCGCCATTTAGCTTTTCGGCAAGCTTAGTTAGTATATCGTGTGCTGCCTCGCGGGACTGTTTAGACCCGCTTTCGTCTTCGTCTTCGAACTTAAACTTTGCCTCTTGCTTGTCTGCCATGATTGCTTTGACTTCGCGGTTTTTGGTACCTGCGGATCCATTGCTAGTTACTGCATTTTGAAGGCCTGCCATTTTCAATGCTGCGTCCCGTATCTCCAACGGTATACCATAAGCGATATCCAACATGCATGCCTGGCAACAGTTCCTTGCCCTAGCACATGTCATACATATTATAGTCTTCTTAGTTTTGTTAGAACTGTTCTTGAGGTTCCATCGGAACACAGTGAACGGCCTTGTACAAATTTTACATTCTTCTCCATTCTCCTGTCTCATCATCTTTAAATGCAAGTCATTACCACAACATCTGCCACAAATAGCAGGAAACTCTTGGCTTGCGGTCTCCTGTGACATGTCGTGCAAGTATACTTGGTGCCGTGTATTTTGCTATCCTGTAGCATAGTTCAATATGGTTATTAAAAAGCCATTTGTAGACTTTATGATAATGTCGATGCTGTCACGTGTACTCATCTCGAGATATCTTGCCCTACTCTTAGGCTGAAGAAAACGACCGAGCTACTTACAACGACAGCCAAGAGGCGTCCACATAGTGGCATTGATTCTCTACTATGTGCCTTACCTAATGCTTTGAAAGGTCTACGAATGATAAGATTAGTTTGAAAAGCATATATTACGTGTACACCGAACTAGATAAGTTATAGCTGTTTCGTCTGTTAGTTTGAAAGTCCTTGATGAAAAAAAGCTATGTCAAAATACATTAATAGGTTCAATTATCAGTGTTAAAAAGCTCTGATATTTTTTTGATCCACATAGTATTTCAGGTGAAGAAATTCATTGTAGTTGTATAATAATTCATCAGCAAATTGAACCTAAAAGTTTTGACATATTATGATCGTCTCAACGTACCTTAACATAATATATACCCACTAGTTTCAGTAGTATCGATACTGAATATGTTTAGAATGATATTTAGAAAGAGTGTTGATAAATTTATACTTCATTTTTTTTTCTCTTACGGAGTATTCGAGCATTTTACAGTTACCCGACCATCGCTGTCTTAAGCCTAATGTTTAGGGTTGGAAATGGTGAGGTCTCTATCTATCATCCTATTTACACGAAAAAAATTCGATTTCCTCCCATACCATGTTGTTGAGATTGTAGTTCTCGCAAAGCTCTAGTAGTTTTGTCAATTTGCTTGCAATTTCCGGCCTTGGTTTGAGAGAAAGACATGTTCTTGCATTCATTATGCATTCGGCAACAGACGTGAAGATAAACTCGTCTTTCGCCCACCCAATAAAGCCATCATGGCCTCTGTTTGTAACCAATTCGGTAACGGACCGTAAATCTTGTAAAGTCTTTTCTTGAATTTGCGAATGGTGTTCTTTTTGTAATGTTTCGAGTTCGTTGCACTCCAAAACCATTCTGTTAATCTCCTCTCGCTTCTCGAGATCATTTTTGTACATATTTGAACTTTCGATATCAAAACAAGAATCCTCTGTCTGGCCTTCTATATCCAGTAGTCTTTGAGAAATCAGCGGTTCCAAGTTGATATAGTGGTTTATAAGTATGGGCTCTGCAACAGCAGGTGAAAATGCGGATAGATAATGCCTATGCATTTCACTGGACAACAGAATGGGCACTTTGTTATAGGTTAGGCCATAAAACAGAGACAAGCATTCAGATGCTCTGGTTCTAATAATGTCTTCTTCATCACCCAAAAAGGTATAAAGTACGAAAACAGCAATGGCGAGGTGGGAAGAGTGTTTATCTTTTTTCGAGACTGTCACGAAGGAGTTTAACGCTTCAAGTGAGCGCTGTCTCACTGCGGCAGGCTTCGATTCACTGGCTAATATCTTCGCCAAATGTACGAACTTACCAACAAGAGCAACATGCTCATCTTTTTCTTTGAATTTAGCGAGCCCAATCAATGGCCCCAAAGCCACCAATGCTTTTGACCTGGTATCCTCATTGTAATCTGATTTAGTGAAGGAAAATAAAACACTGACTTTAGTACATATATCAGCAAATTTCAGATCATGATCCTCACAAGAGACTGTTCGCAATAATTCCAAAGCGCTCGATTTCACGAAGCTCCAACAATTACTATCGCCAATCAAATCCCAAACGCTATGAGCAATATCTACCCTTTGAATTGCGCTTAAGAGTGGAATAATCTCGAAAGCCTTTGAATCAAAGAAGTTAATGGCTGTTAGTTGAACTTCATACACCTCGTCGCTAGCTAAGCAAAGTCTTGTCAAATCAACTATGTCGCCCATGCTCCCCAGTTTCAAATACTGGCTAAGCAATATTTTCAAAGCTTTAGATAGAAGTAGCTGCCTTGCTCCGTTTAATGTAAAATCAACTTTGTTTGTACATAAATTCAGCACAACAAAGTTACCAATTACATTCAATATAGAAGTTGGTATTACAGTTGCGTCATCACTTGCGATATGATCAATTATATCAAGGAAGGTTTTACCTGTTGCCCACGAAAACATTTCAGTTTTTGAAAGGAAGGCGGTAGTATTGCTACAGATTGTTTCAACATCACTTCTTGACAACTTACTACCGGCCGGTTGGGTGTTCACTCTGCGAATGATTTCGAGAACTACCATCAAGTTGCCATGTATCAAATTGAAATTGTAAGGAAATTTGTAGCATTCACTGAGCAACAACTGAATTGTAGGGATTGCATTATCTAATAGCAAGATAGAAGCGAAAGCCCTCGCAGAGAGTTCACGTATTTTCCAGTAACTATGATGCAGGCAAACCAAAAGCAACTTTGCGAATTTAGGTAGCCTTGGATCAACTGAAGAAGTACTTTCTAAACGGGAGAGAATTGTCAATACTGGAAAAATAGCATCGAACTCTCTACTTTTTTTGTCAGCTGAAGATGAACAACATAAAGTTTTAAATAAAACATTGTCAATTCCATCATACTTTGCAAAAAACAGCCGTGATGACACACTAGGCGACGATTCGTCTAACTTTGGGCTGACGAACAACCTATTTTGTAGCGCAGTGAACAACATCATTGCGCAATTTCTGAGTGCCCAAGTTTCATTAGAAAAGTTTGATATGGACAAGGATAGCACCTCGTTAACGTAAGGCATACACTCAGACGCTAATTGAGAGTCAACAAACATGTGTCTGATACAATTGAACGCATGTACTTGAGGAATATCCATCTTTTCGTCTGCATTTGGTTTGTATTCTGTCCTAGCTATTTTCAACAATTCTCTGAAAGCAATATCAACTGTAACATTTCTTTCTTTAGGGCTCTTGAGACTTTTATAAGCCGTTAACACACCAGTAATTAGATAAGGAAGTCCCCCTGATCTTCTGCTAATATATTGCGATTTGGTCGTGATTAGTTGAATGTTTTGCAATAGCCAGAAACTGGGCTTGCATGCAAGCTCACTATCATCACATTTAAGACATAACTCGCAAACTGTGACAAAGGAAGGATAAATTGATGCGAAAGCCCCACGATGCTTTACTGTGGCTAACTGTTCCATTATAAGATCTGCACTGGCATTGAAATTTTCTGTACTTACCATCGTTGCTTTAGACAGGTGGCTCAAGGTCAATACTGTGCCAAGTAAAGAAGTCGCTTCTTTGACAAGGCGCCAAGAGTATCTTAAAAACAGCTTACTTTCGAATTCGCTATCTTCATTGCCCTCCGTAATGTTCGATAACAAAGGCCGAACTTGATTCCAGGCGATGGCAACTCGATCGCACATGTGGGAGAATAGCTTCTGCCAATAAAAATGATCATCCTGAAAGTTATTTTTATCAATATCACGAAAAATCATATTCAAGGCCGTAAATACTCCGTGAACTCTCTGAAAAGTTGCTGAGTTGTCATTCTTTAATTCCGTAGAGAGTCCGTAATCCAAACGTCCGACTAACATGTCAATCAACCCAATCAATTTGGCAGGCTTATCTATTTGATCATACAATTGGCCAAGAAATAACAAGACCATTGCACCTGATTCACTCCTTTTACCTCTTAGCTCCGTGAGTGAGCTTATAGCCTTTTCAATAATTTCTTGTTCTCTATTCATAATTGTATTCTCGAGTATTTCAGAAGGACAGCTTAATAGTAGCTGCACGCAAGCGTGCCGGATATCTTCGTAGTTGTTGGTGATATTGTCCACTAGGAGTCGCACGAAGGAAAGATCAAATATTTCAATAGCGAAAGGGAACACCCTTTGATTGTTATTCATCTTCGTTTTGGATTTGTTAGATATTTTTTTTTGGATGTAAGTTTTAGTTACCTTACTGAGATCTAAATCAACCAATGTCTGAAACAGTTTTAAGGTCAATGATATTTGACCATATGTAGAACCCGGAATGAAGTTTCTTTTCAAAAATGCAATAAACCACTTTAAGAATTTATATCCATCTGCTATTGACCGTTCTAACTCTTGTTGCTTTTGTGCGTTGTGATTTTTCCGTTGCAACTTGATCAAGTCCCTAGACGAGGCATAAGTGGAATCTCTGATGCGTATTAAGAATTGCCTGAGTAACGTGCTGAAGTCACCTCTTAATTCAACATTTTCGCAGTCTATGAAAAGGCTTTGCAAAATAGTTTTTTTCATCAATGTATCATATGTAAACCGCAGAATTGGACGAGACCCTTTGACTGACCCAACCAATAAGGCAAATGAATTGATGCGGAACTTCAGTATACTATTATCTAGGAGGCCGGTTAAAAACTCTACCGAGACAAACGGATTCGATTTGTCAAAATCATCCAGTATCAACGCTAAGTCTTGTCCTACTTTCAATAACCCCAATAGAATACTGATCTCAGAGCTTGTCAATTTATCTAAGTGAGATGTTAAGTTACGGTTGACGAAAAGATAATAGGATTGAGGCGTTATGCTGAATAGTAAGGGTAGCAAGTACAATATAATATTGTCGCGAAGCTCAGCCTTATGGAGGCCTCGAAGAACTACATGCTGCCACGTCTGCAACCACTCTTCATCTTTCCCTGCCGAATATAATTTTTGGTATATTGCAAAAAAGGCTTTACTTGCCGAATTTGCTACTGTGTTGGAACGCATTGTAGTCAAACACCTTTCTGGAAACTCTGGGTAAGACCTCAAAACAAATTTACTGTCGATGTCCTTAGATAACAATTCTACCAAAAAGTAGAGATTTTTTGACGTGGTTGGTAATTTCATGATCTGACTCAACCACAGATGCAAAATCTTCTCGTGCAAAGGCTCTAGTTCTCTGACAAACATCGCTAGCCTACGCAACAATGTAGTCAACGAGTTGAAAAGCACATTATTGCCACTTTCCAAAAAGTCCACCACAAAGCAGAATATCTCGTCAATAGTCTTCTCATCTATAATTTCCCGATAACCCTCTATATGCTGCCCTTTAGTTGACTTGACCACACGAAGGAACCAGATGCTTAGAGTATCACTGCTCAATATTTGGTGATCACCTACTGTATGCTCATTAAGTAAACTGGAATATATCGCTGTAAACATCTGTTTGAGCACGTCCGAGTCAATTTCTTTATTTCCAATGAGATATTGTTGATATTCCTTCATCTTGTACCATTCCAAAGCCTTCCCTGCACCCCTCACAGTTGTCTCCTCTGATCCCGCCATGTCTTCGTATGCAGCTCTCCCTTTGAACGCGTTGGCCGTATATTTACCCTTGTAATCTCTTCTTCACAGCCCGATATGAAAAATTATTGTCGCGCCTACACAGGAATTGCTTCAGTCGGAGGAATACTTATCATCAACTCAAGCAAGACAGATTTGGATGGTAACTCTGCATCAAGTCTTGAAATAAGCTCATAGCATCATATAACAGTCACAGGAGTATTGAATAACTATCTTGAAAATGACATTGTCGATCCAAAATGTGTATCAGAAATACTACCATTCGTTCCCTCACGTAATGTTGACGACGACGGAAAGCATTTTTTTACGTATGTATACAAGAATAGATAATAATGACTTCTAAAAGTACTAACGGCTTCAGATATTTTGCTTGTTTCATTCACCGTGTTTGTGGGCTATGGAGTAGTTACTTACTTTCCTACAAACATAATGTTCCTTTTATCTAGAGGGTACTATTATTTGTTTGGCAGCGACGAGGCCCCTATTGGATTTTCAAGCCACAACTAAGAGCATCTGGTTCAATTTTAAACTTTTTCGTCCATCCTACTCCATTTTGGTCCCCATTCCATAAATAATATTGTGTGATATACACAATAAGCTGGATGGATTCCAGGAATAGCTCAAAATTTGGGAAAAAAAAGTGGAATAAGGATACTGATTTTCTAATGAAGAATAGGGCCTAACTGCCAAGGGCTTTTCACCGTACGTTGTACACTACGTGGGACAATAAATTGTGCACACTTAAGATATATTGATTTTAAATAGTAATGTTGATCGCATCGCGTAAAAGTCCAATGTAAACAAATACGGCCTGGTCAGATTCGAACGGTTTTTGTCAAAACATAGTCTGAAAATTGCCCAATACTTATCGGCATGCACAGAATAGGTCCTCAAGCCCCATTCAAACCCCCTAGGCGAGTTACCGACTCGCAATGTACGGTAAGCGAGAGGTCGAGCTCACCTGTTTCGAGTCAGCCAAATAGCCGCTTGGAAATGGAGCCACTA
Source organism: Debaryomyces robertsiae (assembly GCA_030566065.1). Taxonomy (NCBI): domain Eukaryota; kingdom Fungi; phylum Ascomycota; class Pichiomycetes; order Serinales; family Debaryomycetaceae; genus Debaryomyces; species Debaryomyces robertsiae. The sequence continues at coordinate 493,364 of JAJMHL010000007.1, forward strand.
GAGCAAGTCAAAACTGGTGCCAATCGACCCATTTATAGGAGGACAACCGGACTGGGTGTTAAAAGGACCAAGTTAGATACTGGTTCAGACGGTGCAGTGGAGGCGACATCAACTTCCAAGGATGCCTTGCATACAGAAAAGGAATACGTGGTACAATGGAGAAAGCGTACGACCAAGAAGAATAAAACCTGGGATGGAGATGGAATAGTAATCGTCAGGGAGTCGGAATGTGTTCTTAAGATTGACGCTAAGGGCGATGGCAATTACAAGCAAGTTGGTAAGACATCTAAGGGCAAAATGGAGGGAATATTTGCAATTGGATCTTTTGAGTTAGAAATAGACTATGAACTCACGCAAGAACTTTCAACGGATACCGAACCGAAAAAGGACCAGGAAAATAAGTACAATACAGCTTCCACATTACCTACTAGTCAATTTAAACGAGTGATACCGTTAGGTATTTCGAACGCTCAAACGAAGACGCCCATGAGCACTTTCAAGAGACAACCGCTTCATGATCCAAATGCTATGAATTCCCTTGTAATGAAAAGACCGCCAGGACGACAGTCAGACAATGTCATTGACGTTGTGGTCGACCCTGTGCTATCCAGGGCTCTACGCCCACATCAAAGGGAAGGTGTCAGCTTTTTGTATGAATGCGTAATGGGATATAAGAACTTCAAAGGCTACGGGGCATTGCTAGCAGATGAAATGGGTCTTGGAAAGACGCTCACTACGATTTCGGTCATCTGGACTTTGCTAAAACAGACTCCTTACCCTGAAGATAAAAGCTCAATTTGCAAAAAAGTATTGATCACTTGTCCAGTGACATTGATCGCTAACTGGAAGAAGGAATTCAAAAAGTGGTTAGATATGAACCGGATTGGCGTCCTTGCAATCAACAATAAACAGAATGCTGCTACAGATAAACAGGATATCAAAAGTTTTGGTAAAACAAGAGTTTATCAGGTGCTTATAATGAGCTATGAGAAGGTGTTGACTTGTCTGGACGAATTGTCAACAATAGATTTTGATATGCTCGTGTGTGACGAAGGACACAGATTGAAAAACAGCTCTAACAAGGTTTTGAAAATATTGACAGACTTGAACATTGTCAGAAAGGTTTTACTCACAGGTACACCCATTCAGAACGATTTGGTAGAGTTTTATAACATCATAAATTTCGTTAATTGCGGAGTTTTAAAATCATTTCAATCGTTTCATAGGGAATTCATTAAACCAATTCTAAGATCAAGGGAAGTTAATTGTATCAATAAAGATACGATAAGGCGAGGCGAACTCAAGTCTGAAGAATTGATAGAAATAACAAAAGAATTCATTTTAAGACGTAACTGTGATATTTTATCAAAGTATTTGACAAAGAGAACTGATATCATTTTGTTTTGTCCTCCCACAAATTTACAACTATCGTTGTTTGAATATATATTATATTCTCCTAAATTCAAAACTCTTTTGAACAGTGAAAGTTACAACAATTCTTTAGCCTTGATAACTTTGTTTAAAAAAGTCTGTAACTCCCCAAGTTTGCTATCTCAAGACAAGTTTTTCAGGTCCTTACAAAATGGGTCGAAACCACCTTTCGACTCGAGCACGCTCTCCAAAACGACATCAAGTAGCAAGATTAATATGATAATTCCTTTGCTTATAGAAATCAATAGTGCTGGTGAAAAAACGGTACTCATTTCAAATTATACACAGAGTTTGGATCTACTTGAAGATGTTTTAAGTAAATTAAACATATCATTTCTGAGACTTGACGGTTCTACCCCGAATAAGATAAGGGACAGTTTGGTTAGCGATTTCAATAACCTGACGGTCAAGAAAACCTCGGTGTTTCTCTTATCTGCTAAATCTGGTGGTGTAGGATTGAACTTGATCGGAGCTTCGAGGTTAATTCTTTTTGACAATGATTGGAACCCATCTATAGACTTGCAAGCTATGGCACGAATCCATAGAGATGGCCAAAAGAGGCCTGTTTATATTTACAGAATTATTACAACTGGTTGTATTGATGAGAAGATATTTCAACGACAACTTATGAAAAACAATTTGAGTGACAAGTTTTTGGACGACAAGCAGGGCTCTAAGCAGGACTTATTTGAAATTGAGGATTTAAAGGATTTGTTCACGGTCAACAGGAATACGTTAAGCAATACCCATGATCTATTGCAATGTGACTGCAAGGGCTTGGGAGAAGAAATCGACACTAAAGAATTTGAAGACGAAAGGGACGAAGAGATGCCAGTAGGCTGGATCACCGCTTTAGATTACAAGCAAGAAGATTTACGACCAAAAAAGCAGACTTCTACTATGAGGAATGCATTGCTTGATTACAAGCACTTCAACCCTGTTACTTTACCTCAACATTTTGATTGCGGCGACGAGATTGTAAACCGCATTATTGAAACTACCAAAAACAATTCGGCTTCGCTCCCAATCACTTATTTATTGACCAAAAGCACAAACGGCACAGGGTTATGATATTTCAGTCTATATATATGATTTACCTAAGTATGTTGCGCCTTCTTCATTCTCGCTTCTGCAGCTCTCGCTCGTTGTTCCCTCATTATTCTCATTTTCTGTTGTTCTGACAAGCCATTCGTCTCTGATATGCTGCTGACTTTAGCTCCACCTAGTGTGCCGCCAGAAGAATACGTTGGTTTCTTCGTTTCCATTTCAGTTCGCTTTGCAAGAGCTTCTTCGATTGACTTTTTATTTTCGGCATTAAATTTTGCCTCTTCCTCGTCTTGCTCTTTGGCAACTTCTTCCTTTGACTTGGGGTTGCCCACTTTGGCCAAAGTCCAATTGCAATAGTCTTCGCCTAGCGAATGTCTTGCGATTTGGAAAGCTCTCCTGGTGCTCGTATTCGCGGCCAATTCGACGGGCGTCTTACCAAATTGGTTATTTATGGTGGGATTAGCTTTCAAATTAATCAACAATACTTGTGCCATATGGGACAACCCATTGGCAGATGCAAAATGTAATAATGTAGGGTTATGCGCAAAATGTTCCCTCGGAGAGAGTTCAAAATCTGGCGATAAACTATGTTTCCGAAGATAGTTAATCAACATCGGTGCTTTCGATTTCTTGAGGAAATTAATCAAGTCAGCGGACTGCTGATCACTTTCATTCATCGTGATCTCTTTCTGTCTCTTCTGCTGCTGTTGTGAATTTTTGAGATTATCCTTTTGCTTTTGCAACTTTTTCTTCAATTTCTCATTAGACTGAGGCATATCTTCAATGCTTAAATATGATAATCGGGACCACGCTTTTTTGAGTTCGGAAGTTGTAGCTCTTTTAGTAGTGAATGGAAAGCTTCTTATTCTAGTATCGTCATTTTGTAGGACACATCCGTCATACCCAATAAGAACTTTCCTATTGGTGGCCCCGTTTGCTCTGATATAAATAGAAGTGCATTCGGCTAGATGGTCTCTCCACGAGAATAATAATTCCCTAACTTCTTTTATGAGTGCCTGTTCGTTGTACCTACGAATACTCGAACCAGCGGAGTTTGCTTTACCTCTCGCATTGTCACTCGCACTTTGAGAACCACCTTGCTTTTTCCTGGTGGTATACCTATGGAATGTTTTAGATTCCAAAATATCAGTTGCTTGCTCTTGTAATGAAATTTTTTGATTCATAGCATTTCCCTTAGTATTTTTAGGAACATGAGAAATTATGGCACCTGCAAAATGGCCACCTCCGATCATTAATAATGCAGACTTATTTTCTTTTATTGGTGGTCTTGACATTGCATCAAGCGTCTCCATTGGAGTAGCCAATATTTGCTTCTCAGTAAAAATCGACTTGTACACCCCAAACACCTTGTCCTGCGGAAGGAGAGATGATTTAAAGTAAATGAAAGGTGACTTTGTATTCAAGTAGCTGACTGTGGATTCCTCTTCCTTGTCATGTTCTTTGTTCACGCCGAGTTGGTCAAATCTTTCTAGAATGGTATCCAACTTATTGGATGTCCCTTCGTCATCCGATTCATCTTCTTCGCTATCTTCTGATCCTGAAATACTTTCGATGCTTTGTTCCTCGACAACTTTGTCGAATTCGATTTCAGTAAGTGGTGGCAAGCCGCTCACCGATCTCTTCAAATTAAATCTATGAAAATCAGACTTGTAATGATCCTTCTTCTCAGCTAGATCTGCAGTATCGCCAAATTCGTATTTACAAACTAGACAATCCTTGCTTTTACCAACCTTTTTATCAGTCAAATCCTCTTTGTAGTCCTTTACTGAAGATTCTTGACTTTCTACCGGAGGTTGCGCTTGGGCTTCGGTTGTAGCAGAGTCGAAATAAATTAACTCTAGGGTCTTTCTCAAATTGGTGGATAAGTTGAACAAGTACGTATCTTCGAAATTGAATGCAGCAGACCTCTCCATTGTGTAAATATCTGAAAAGTAGTAGTCTTGTCTGTAACTAAAATTATTTGATCTTTTTCAGACCTCGAAAATTATAAAGCTAGCGCTGAATGAAACTTACACCTAAATTTTGGTGGCAAGTAGTTAACTTACGTTGATCACGTAGATTACGTTGTTTACATAGTTAACATGAAAATATAACTGGTTTTTCTAAATACTTCAAAATTAAAAAGGTCCTTTATTACTATTGCAGACCAAATCTATGGCACTCTTTCAAGAAATGATCGACTTTTTCAGGTTTCATAAATGGATGGGTACCATGGCCAAAATTAATAATGTAATTCTGCTTACCTCCCCCAAATCCTTTGATCATCTGTTCAACTTTCTGTGTAATCACTTCATCCGAACCGTACATGATACCAGGATCCAAATTTCCCTGCAATGTAATTCTTCTATTGTTGACTACCTTGACGGCATCCTCTGGTTTATATAACCAGTCTAGAGATATTGTGTCATACCCAGAGCCACAAAGAGCATCCAATGCATACCACGCACCTTTTGCAAACACAGTAAGGGGAATTTTCTCTGAGATACCGAGTTCTTTTAATCTTTTTGGGAGTTTTTCGCTGATTTGACGCAAATACGGTAAACAGAACTCATCGAATTCGTGAGGCCCAAGTTCACCAGCCCATGATTCAAATACTTGCAACATTTGAGCACCAGCAACGACCTGCTGGGCCAAAAATTCAATACAGGTATCGGTAGTGGCCTGTAACAACTGGTGAGATTCCCTGGTATGTTGGTATATCCATTCCTTGGCAAATCTGAACATCTTGGATCCCTGTCCTTCAGTCATGTAAACCAACAAAGTCCAGGGGGCTCCACAAAATCCCAATAACGGCACGCGACCGTTTAACTTGGTCCTCGTAAGCGTGATGGCTTTGAAAGCCCAGTCCAAACCAGCTAAAACGTCCGGTTTGAAGTTGACGCGGGATAAATCCTTAGGCGAACGCAATGGGTCCACGAATACTGGCCCCTTTCCCTCTACCATCTCAATCTCGAATCCCATCACCTGAGGAATAACGAGAATATCGCTAAAAATGATTGCTGCATCGATTAAACCATTGAAGTGCTCGATGGGCTGGATCGTAATCTCAGACGCCACCTCTGCATCTCTACATGTCTCAAAGAAGTCCCTTTTTCCCTTAGCTTCGTGGTATTCCGGCAAGTAACGCCCTGCTTGTCTCTGTCGATAAGTTAGTTTCTCGCATTGCTCTGATTTCGATCTTGTCTTGACGTACCATAATCCAGATAGGAGGTCTCTCTACCCTTTCTCCTTTAGCGGCTCTGAGAATCAAGTCATTCTTCAATGGTGCAAATTCTGGCATTTCAATATCTCCCTTAGTGCCACTTTTGTATATATGGGTTGTCTATGCTGTTCACCAGAATATATTATCGAGAACTATTGAGGAAAGTGCGCAAGCTCAATCTCATCCCACAACATATCTTTTAATTGTAATAGTAATAATAATAATAATAATATCAGAAGTATTAATAACTGATCTTAGAGATATCAATGGCTGGTAGTGAAGCAGAAGGACCCAGTGGTCAATCGCAGACTATTGGAGGTCAGTCGACAGTTTCAAGCCCAAGAATTCACCAAAAGAGCGGGCATGCGGCGGCACCACCCCAAGGGCCGAACATGTTTATGAAACTTATTAGAGAGGTCTTCGGGTATCGAAAGACATCACTTACATTGCTTGTGTTTTTTACTATTATTGCTACTTTGTGCTTCTCGGCATTGGACGTCAGTCTTGATTATGGAGTCCCCCTTCCTTTGGATAACGTGGAGAAAGCAGTATTGGAGGAGTCTTGGTTAGATTTGCAAAAGATAGGCCGGTATCAGCACCCATACAACTCCAAAGGCAACGACTATGTCCATGACTACCTAGAGGCTAGAATTGAGAAGTTGGTGAGCAAGAAGAGCGAATTCGTAGAATACGACAATGATATGAACTACACCAATAACATACTTTTCAACACTAAGAGAGAAGATGGCAGCAGCTATGTGACATATTATGAAAGCAACAATTTGCTCGTAAGAATCAACGGAACTGACCAGGAATTGCCTGCTTTGCTTCTCAGCGCTCATTTCGACTCGGTACCTTCCAGTTTCGGCGTCACCGATGACGGTATGGGTATTGCCTCGTTGTTGGGTATTTTGAACTACTACACAACTAGCAATGCGGAGCGGCCAGCTCGGACCATTGTCTTGAATTTCAATAATAATGAAGAATTCGGCTTGTTAGGAGCAACTGCGTTCTTGTCACACCCATGGTATGAGCTGGTAAAGTACTTTTTAAACTTAGAAGGAACAGGAGCTGGAGGTAAAGTGGCGTTATTTAGAGGTACTGATTATGGAATTGTCAAATACTTCAGTAACGTTAGGTACCCGTTCGGAACATCTTTGTTTCAGGAAGGCTTCAATAACCATTTGATTCATAGTGAAACTGATTATCATATTTATAAAGAAGGTGGATTAAGAGGCATTGATTTGGCTTTTTATAAACCTAGGGACATTTATCATACTGCAGGCGACAACATCAAAAATATTCATATCAAGTCCTTGTGGCACATGCTTTCCAATTCGCTAGATTTCGTAGAAGCTGTTTCGTCTCGAAAAATCGATTTAGACGATGAAGACAGAAATTCGAATGCTATCAGTCCTAGCTTTGAATTTCCTATTTTTGCAACCTTTTTTAATCGGTTCTTTGTCGCGGCTGCTTCGCAACTAGTTGTTATCAATGCTGTTTCTTTAGCAGTGGCTCCCTTGGTAAGCTTGCCATTTCTATTCATTATCTTTTATTATAAGAAAAACTGGCATGTTGGTTTCATCAATTTCATTAAGTTCCCAGCGTCTTTGATTTTCTCTATAATGATACTACACATTGCAACAGAAAGGTTTTTTATTGCAACAAATAGATTTTTGCCGAACTCATCTTATGGCACAATTCTAGCAACGTTATTTGCTTTGTTCTCGTTGTCCAACTATTTGATCTTGAATGCCTTCAACTTTTTGTTTAGCAAGTACAAAGGCTTGCACCACGACGAAAAGCTAATCTTGACAATCCAGATTGGTTTCATTTATTGGCTTATTTTGATCTTTTCGACTTATAAGCTCGCACATAACAAAATCGGTGACGACCATACAGGAGAGTTTGCATTGGTGATATTGTTCTTATTGCAGTCGGTCGGGGCGTTACTTGGCTTGGTCGGTTGGTCATTCAAAACCTCAAAGAATAATCTCTACCTGAAGAAGACAGACGAGGCCAGAGAGCCCTTACTTTCTGGTGAAAGTAGCAATCGTTATGGTACTGATGAGAATTTGAGTAGCGATGGACATGAAGAATACAGGGACGACAGCTCCTCTTCGTCGTTTGTATCAACAACTTCTCTCTCAAATCAGAAAAAAAATATTTCAGACAAGCTTCTCAAATCCCTTAGCTATGACTGGTGGATACAATATTTGATCGTTGTCCCACTATCATCTTTTGTTATCTATAACTCGGGCTCTTTGATCTTGAGTGGATTAAATAAGTCAATTCAAGAGTCGCTTCATTCAGAAAGAGTCATTTTTGGGCTATTACAGGCTTTCGCCGTTGCCTTGGCTTTGCCTGTATTACCTTTCGCTTTCAAGTTCAATAGATTCGTGGTTTTAGTCTTATTTTTGGTCATAATTCAAGGATTTGTGTACAATTTTTCCGGTGAGGCTTTTGATCAGTTGAACCCGTTGAAATTGAGATTCTTACAACTGATTGACTTGAATACCTCTGAAAACATCGATGTAGTCAATGTGTTCGGGAGAGAACTGTCACCGATGAAAGCAGTGTTGAATGATTTACCTTCCTTGAAAGAATCTGATGACTCCCTCGAATGCAACGCATTACCTGACGGAATGCAAGTTTGTTCTTACAGAACAAAATTATCACCATTATTAGCTTCTAATGTGACGAATGTGGACGAATATGTACGCATCCAGGTCTTGAAGAACTCGTCCTCGAACCCCGACTATCCATTCGGCTTACTATCGGGCGAGATAAAGATCAATACGCCTAATAATAGGTTCTGCAATTTGAAATTCGCTGGCGCTGATTCTGAATTGCATTCAACTACTTCAAAAGAGAGCCCCTTGAAGACAATCATAATCTACTCGGACAAAAACGATACCAGTTCCCATACTCAGCCGCTTTTAGGTTACAAGAGTGTTGACCTGGCCAGTATTCCCGAAGGCTACTCGAAAGATAAAAAAGGAAACCACATATTTAAAGAATTGGATGGTATTGACCTGTTGCTGTTGAGTAAATTGTCCTGGGATAAGCCCTATCATATCGGGTTCCAGTGGACGCCTAAATTCGTTGATTTGGGTGAGAATGAGCAAGGTACAAATATGAATAAGTTAGAGGTTAGTATTGAATGTTTGTGGGGTGACGTGAGTGAGGATAAAAGTCAAACAATACCAGCATATAAAGAGCTTCTACACTATTCCCCTAACTACGTCAGCTGGGCAAATAGACAAAGCGGGCTAGTCTCCATCACGAAGAACGTATACATCTAGCTGACTGTGTTATTATTATTGTGTATTTTATTTTGACTTAATACGTTATTACAAAAAAACCTTAGTGTAAGTCTAACAAGCATGTATAAATGTACGAAACGCTTCTCTGTCAGATGAATAAAGGATTGAAAATCTAAAAAAAAAATAGAAAACCCACGGCGGGAGTCGAACCCGCAATCTTTTGATTAGAAGTCAAACGCGTTAACCATTACGCTACGCAGGCAAGTTGTTGTAGCATCCGTTGTGTCTATGTTATATTAGGTAATTATACTACTTCTTGATCTTCCAGGAGGATAGCCGATTAAAGCTTTACTTTGATTGTGTTGTGTTTGCATTACATGAAGAGGCTTATCATCTTTTAAGGACTGTAAACTTATTTGAAATTTGAAGTATTTGACTTTGTGTACTTCTTTTTGCAGTAATTCAAGATACACTAAAGGGCGAGCAGGCAAACATATTAACGAGCCTTATCATTTTAGAACGTATAGGCAATTCCAAATGTACACATTGAGGTTATTGGTTGTATTCACGATCATGGGGGCGATAGAAGGTTTCGTTCATCCAATTTCTATAAAAAATAAACAGTTTATTGATAGCATCACAGACCGACCAGTAAGTGAGCTACCAGGCTATTTTGTCCACGCTGCGACTAACCAATACTAGTTCTATATCAAAGGTGTCGACTATCAGCCAGGAGGGGCAGCAGGAGTCACATCCTTGGAAGATCCCCTATCGGACCCCAGTTCCTGCGCGAGGGACATTATCTTGTTTCAAGATTTAGGAATCAACGTACGTTAAAATATATGCTAGCGAAAAGGCTCTATCTAACGACACTTTAGACTATTCGAGTTTACTCGGTAAACGCAGACCTTGATCACGACAAGTGTATGTCTATGCTAGCAACCGCTGGTATTTATGTAGTTCTAGATGTCAATTCGCCATTAGCGGGTCATCACTTGAATCGATACAAACCTTGGACTTCTTACAATACCGAGTATTTCGAAAACATATTTCAAGTTGTCGAACAATTTTCACATTATAATAATACACTTGGATTTTTCGCAGGGAACGAGGTTATCAATGACAAAGTCTCGGCTAAGGTACGTACGATCCCACTTCAGACCAACGAATTACTCAATTCTTGCTAACTCGCCGGTTGAGTACTCGCCGATCTACATTAAGGCAACAGTCAGGGACCTCAAAAGATATATCAAAGGCCATGCGCCTAGGTTTATTCCAGTTGGTTACTCTGCCGCTGATCATTTGGACTATAGGACCTCATTATCGGGGTACCTCGAATGTTCAGACAAAGACTCCTTTGAGTCAGTAGATTTCTATGGGGTTAACTCATATCAATGGTGTGGCGAACAAACATTTTATACCAGCGGATACAACATTCTTGTTGATGACTTCAACTCCTTTACAAAACCGTTATTCTTTTCAGAGTATGTATAACTATACTTGCTTCGCAATCTTGTACTAACAAAATAGATATGGCTGCAACGCAATAAGTCCTCGAAATTTTGATGAAGTCCTGATTTTATACTCCCCAGATATGACACACATCTTTAGTGGTGGATTGGTTTATGAGTACTCTCAGGAACCAAACAAATATGGTTTAGTAGAAATACAAAACAACGGAGACATCAAGATCTTACCGGATTATATTGCCCTAAAATCTCAGCTTGAGACAATTTCTGCTAATCAGTTACAACGCCCAACTTCAGGGCTTAACGCTATTGACAAAGATGAGCCTCAGAAAGTTTCAGAAAACCACATGATGAGATCGCCGAAATGCAAAAAGTCTTACGGAAAGCTAAATGTTTCGAAAAGCCTTCCTCTAACCGTAGCCGAACAATTGATAAGAAACGGAGTCGATGCTCAACAAGGAAATTTTGTGGAACTCTCTGATGACGACTTGAGACCTCCGAGCAAATTTTTCAATTCAAAGGGAGAGCTTTACGTAACTGAGAAATCAATAATACGAGCAGTCAAACATATGTCAAACTTTCCTTCACAAGTAAAAAACTCTCAACCGAACAACTGTAAGTATACGTGCTTTCAACCAGACTGATTAATATAACGTTCGATTTCATCTGGCTTCTGGCTTCGGTTATTCTGACCTACCGGTCCATTAATGTCAAACCCCGTCATTCGGGACAATGAAATGCATACCGATCTTCAAACCAAGTGATATTGGAATACTAACAATTCAGCAGCGATTGCCTTGTCTAGCAAGATACGTGAAAATTTTCAAAAACTCGCCGTAATACTTATTTTAGTTGCGTGTGTTCATTTATAGTTTAGCATGACTCATTCAGAAACTCTAGCGAACACCTTATGACCCTTATGGCCAAGAATTCTAACGTTGCAATTTTCGTTAGAAGCGAGAAGGGGATGTAACAATATACTCCACTCTTTAATATCCAAAGCGAGAACCTTTTTTTCAGGTTGTTCATTTTCTGTAAATCCACATTTGACACACGTACGTATTCTTTTGGGCTTCTGCTTTAAGACTATCGTGAGATTATCAATGGCTGAAAGATAAGTCAAAAAAGTTTCAAACGTATCCGTCGAAGGCAGTATCCACTCGTCCATTTGTTCTTCTTCATCCTTAGCACTATGTTTATGTGATGAGCTATCAAACAAATCGAAATTTATTAATTCTATCTCTTTTATGTTGGCATAAGATCCTTGACCAGAGCAAAGCAATCTGAAAAAAAGATTATACTTGGCAAAATTGAAAGCTCTTTCACCGTTTACGGCCATAGTATTCTGATAGAATATTTGAGAATCAAGATCCAAAGTTATCTTCCTTAATCTATCATTCAACTTGATCAAATCAATGACTGATAAATCACTGCCAGAAAGTATATTAAGCAATCTTAGCTCTGAAACATCCATAAATAAATCAGAACACTTTCTCTTGTGGGCTGACCCCATCTGATGCAAGGAGTCTGAATAAATACAAGAATTCAAAGTTAGTTTTTTTATACTGATCCTTTTGGATGAAGCAGTCAATTTCAAACTGTCAAAAATAAAATTGTTTAATACCAATTCATCTAGGGCGTCGTAAGTAGTGAATATAGCACTGATATGACTAATCCTGAATGGTATGGACCACCCACTTTGAGCTTTGAGTATTAGCAGCTCCAACTTTCTAGAACTCTTTGTTGACCTAAAATTTGGGAAAAGACTGCTTATATCCGACAACATATCGGCAGGAAACCCAAATTGGGGAGAGATTTCACTAATGCTGACGGTTTTCAACCCATATGACTCTTTTAACAAGCTTACTAGCAAATCAACGTAGTCTTCATGTTTGATTCTGTTGCTCGTATTTTGTATACTCCCGACATCATACGTCCCTGCTATTCTTGTTTTTTGGTTGGACAGTCCCTTCGTCGGAGGGTTGATGAAATGGACGGACTTTACCAAATTTATGTTGTTGCTTGGTTCATTGCGTACAAATTTCTTGGTGAGCGAATTTGAGGTTGGCAAATGGCTCTGTCCAAACTTATAGAGAGTTCTGGCTGACGGTATGACAATTTCTCTGTATAAATAGTTTTTGTTTATGATTAAGTGGAACTTGCAATTCACTAAAGACAAGTTAAGTAGTGTTTTCAAGTCTCCTTCAACGTTATTAAAAATCTCGAGCAATATTTCATACGGCAAAGAATTTATATGAGCCGTCGGGTACTTTGTAGCAGATTTAGTCACAAGAACCTTCTTCCGCCCTATTAATTGATACTTTTTCATCCTCTACCTTATCCCTCGGTGTCGCTCATATACGCCAGTCTAGGCTACAGAATGCTGTCTCAAACTAATTTACAAATTAAGAAAATGTCTTCTTTTGGTTATCATTTATCTTTTCAGATACGTGCGAACTCTTCGCTTAACGGAAATAATCATGATGCAGTGGTCCTAAGCTCAAAAAGCTATACTAATAAGCTGTAGTTGTTGTAGTGATTCAGAGGATGAATGACTAAGTACCTTCTTTCAAACACTAACAAAGCCTGGTTCGGGAGCTCGAGTATCAATCAACTGAGTTGAGACTCAGACGATGAACTATAGGATTGAATCCATAACTTGAAAACCGCTTAAAGACAGTATCCAAGAGCTCTTTACCACACCTCCCGGGTATGAGCGAGGAGACTATACTACTGAAGTGGAGGTACCATTAATGAAGCTCTGTTATTATAAATATTGTAGAACACACGCTATCCAGAAAGAGAGTGAATATGAAAATTGTATTTAATACCAGGAAAAAGACTAACTTTTTGATATTGGGGAATAATAAATGGCAGAAGATCAAAGGAAGCTCGTGGAGCAGTTGATGGGTAAAGATGCGTTGATATCTCCAGTCGTGAGGAGGGCAGATCCCGAAATGACAAGTCATCGAGTGTGTAAGAGCTTCTTGGTAGGAGTATGCCCTCATGATGTATTTGTAGGAACCAAACAGGATTTGGGAAAATGCCCTCAATTGCACTTGGAAAAGCACAAACTAGAGTACGAATACAGGACAAAAAGAAAGGGAGAGAGATTTCCAGAATTCGAATACGAATATTACACACATCTCAAAAAATACATTGATGCCATCGATAGAACCATAGAAATAGCGTTAAAACGTTTGGAGCACACACCTGAGGAAAAGGCAAAGATCGCCAGTGTCACGAAAGAGCTTGATAGTTTGGACACCAAAATCGGGTTGATGACACAAGAAATCGAATGTCTCATCAAGGAAAATGAAACATTGAAATCTTTATTTGAGAGTGTGAAGTTGAATGATTTATGTAAGGAAAGAGAAGAGCTAGCCGAATCCGCTAGAAATATAGCTGAAAATGTTGGACAGTCGTCGCAGCAAAAGTTGCAGGTCTGCGAAGAATGTGGAGCCTATTTATCAAGGTTGGATAGTGATAGAAGACTTGCCGATCATTTAATTGGTAAGATTCATTTGGGTTACGTTCAAATGAGAGCTGCCTACAACGAGCTACACGAAAAATATAAAAGAGCAACTCTTTAACAGTTTAGCATTTAAAAAAAAGGATATAAATTTTAGTTTATACGTGTATAATAGACAAATAAGTAGCTAAACTTGAAATGCTTTTTTTAATCCTTTTTACCGACTTTTTCCTTGGATACGTAACCAATAGCACGCAATCTTTCAGAAAGAATTGGATGAGAATGGTGATACGATGAGTATAACCAGTCAGCGTCCATAGTAGATAAGTTTTCGCTTAAGAGCTTGATTAAAGACTTCGATAAATCGTCTGAATAACCGCATCTCTTTGCATATGCATCGGCTTCGTATTCGTTCTTTCTTGATAATAAATTCATACCAAATTGAGCAACACATTCAACAGGTTGGAAAATGTCGTTGAATAACATGAACCCAATCATGATTGGTTGAGTCGAGTGGAAGCCAAACGAGCTATATAATGACTTGTTATTGATGAAAGCTGAGAACATCGAAAAACACAAGAACAAATGAGCCTGAGAAAAGATCAACATTTGAGGCAAGTGAGATAACTTCCAGTGACCAATTTCATGAGCTAAAACTGCAACAGTTTCTGGAACGGTCGAGTGCTTAATTAAAGTATCATACAAAACGATTTGCTTGCTCCATGGTAAACCAGTAAAGTATGCATTTGAGTGAGAAGATCTCTTCGAGCCATCAATAACGTACAATTTCGTTAATGGGAATTGTTGTTCAGAAGCTAAACCTTCAATTGCAGTCTTCAATTCACCTTCTTCTAAAGCTGTAAACTTGTTAAACAAGGGCTGGATTAACGTAGGAAATATAGTCATACCAACCAATTGAACAAAGAGAAGGAATCCACAAGTATATAAAATGAATGAATCGCCATAATAATCAATAATCTTCAAGAATGCAGCGACGACAGGAGAACCGAGTGCGACGCCTAAAGCAAAACCTTTCACCATATCAGTGAGCCACAACTTAATGGTCAATTTATTGAAACCATATTTTTCTTCCAAAACAAAATTCGAGTAGTACGACAATGGTAACGAAATCAATGTGCTGACTATTTGAGTAGAAAACAAAAAGAACAATGATTGAGTTATAGTTCCGCCCATAAACTTAGGTAAAATGAATGCGCTCTTTTTCATGAGGCACCCAGCAATATTCCAGAACTTTGGCAACAAATCATACTTCACAATGGCCAAATTCTGCAATAAGTTGAAGGAGTCTGAAAAAAATCCAAACTTAGCTTTAGCACGAGAGTATTCCTGAGATTTATCAAATGTTTCCTGTGAGATCTCGGCTTTCAAAGTATCAGGAGGTGTTGTCTTCTTCAATACTTGGTACTGACGGTAATCCAAGTAATTTTCAAATAAGAATTGGCCGACTGTAAAGCCAACAATAATTGACTTCCAGTCCAAACTAGGATTGTCAAGGAAAGAGAACGTCTTGTCGTTTTAGTACTCGATTCTTCGATTTGTTAAACACCTTAGGATACATACATTTGCTAATGAAAACATGTTGGTGTATAACATTTAATAAACCGAGTATCAACTTTTGCCGCTTTATAGCTAAACGCGACGTGTTTTTTCCAAAAAAAAACGGCTGAATCCTTTGACTATACCAACTCTACGAAGATTAAAGAAATTTTTGCATTTACAATTCTAAAAACGTAAGATTTTTATCAAAACTAAACTGAATAATATGTCAAAATAAATTAAACTTCGAGTCATAGATATCATTTTCTTTCATGAGAACAGTTAAACTTATTTAGATTCGGAAGCTAATTTTTCGGCCTTGGCAACGACATCTTCGATACCACCAACCATATAGAAAGCGTTTTCTGGCAAGTGATCGTATTTACCGTCCAAAACTTCCTTGAAGGATCTAACAGTTTCTTGCAATCTAACCAATTTACCAGCAATACCGGTGAAAACTTCAGCAACTGCGAATGGTTGGGATAAGAATCTTTGAAGTTTACGGGCTCTTTCAACGGTCAACTTATCAGCTTCGGACAATTCATCCATACCCAAAATAGCAATGATATCTTGTAAAGACTTGTAAGCTTGCAAGGTTTGTTGGACACCAGTAGCGACATCGTAATGTTCCTTACCGACAACGGAAGCATCCAACAATCTCGACTTGGAATCCAATGGATCGACAGCTGGGTAGATACCCAATTCGGAAATACCTCTGGACAAGACAGTAGTAGCATCCAAGTGAGCGAAGGTAGTGGCTGGAGCAGGATCAGTCAAATCATCGGCTGGGACATAGACGGCTTGGACAGAAGTAACGGAACCCTTTTTGGTGGTGGTGATACGTTCTTGCAACAAACCCATATCAGTGGCTAAGGTTGGTTGATAACCGACGGCAGAAGGAATACGACCTAACAAGGCAGACACTTCGGAACCAGCTTGAGTGAATCTGAAAATGTTGTCAACGAACAACAACACATCTTGACCTTCTTCATCTCTGAAGTATTCGGCAATAGTCAAACCAGTCAAGGCAACTCTAGCTCTAGCTCCTGGTGGTTCGTTCATTTGACCGAAGACCAAGGCCACCTTGGAGTCACCTTCAAGATTGATGACACCAGTTTCTTTCATTTCACGATACAAATCGTTACCTTCTCTGGTACGTTCACCGACACCAGTGAAAACAGAAAAACCACCATGGGCCTTAGCGATGTTGTTAATCAATTCTTGGATAAACACAGTTTTACCGACACCGGCACCACCGAATAAACCAATCTTACCACCTCTAGCGTATGGCGCCAACAAATCGACGACCTTAATACCAGTTTCTAAAACTTCCGCAGTGGTGGATTGTTCGATGAAAGATGGTGGTTCAGTGTGAATTGGGTTCTTTTGCTTGGTCTTGATTGGCCCTTGTTCATCAATTGGTTCACCAACAACGTTGATGATACGACCTAAAGTTTCACGACCAACTGGGACAGAAATTGGAGCACCAGTATCGTTGACTGGAGCGCCTCTGACTAAACCGTCAGTACCATCCATAGCAATAGCTCTGACAGTGTTTTCTCCCAAATGTTGAGAAACTTCCAAAACCAAGTTGTTATCCCCGTTCTTAAGGGTCAAGGCATTGAAAATGGCAGGTAAGTTACCTTCCTCGAATTGGACGTCAACAACGGCACCAATAACGGCTCTATATTGGAATCAGTTAGTATACGTGCTTCTTATATTTGGTGCTACCTCCAACCAGACCCTTGCGACGGTAAAAAATGCTATTGGCCCAAGTCGCGAAAAGTGAAAAATTTCATTGGACGGAAAACTTTAGGGGCCCTCCATGAACCACCGACGCTTCCACACACCAGTTTCCTGGTTTCCAGTAGGCCTGTGACCGAATTGGCCTTGGTATAGGCTTAGAAACGAATGGCGGCCCCAGAGACCGCTTGCGGTCCTCTGGATCTGCTTACCGCCCTCTGATCCGCATGAGCAACCCTACTTGCCCTTCCGACTCCAATTCATCCTCCTATACTCTCACTCCAATCCAGAAAGTATCAATTGCACCATAGGCCCCTAATAGCCTCTTACCGCCCGATTGATTGGCCCCAATACTCTTATTCACATTCATACATACCTAACCTTACCGGCAACTGGAGCAGCTGAAGCTAAACCTCTGTTGAAAACAAAGTTACGCTTAGCGGCAGTGAAAGCATTGCGTGAAGCTGTGTTAAACAATCTTGGAAAAACCATCGTTATTAACTTTGGTATTTTAAAGACTAATCCTTACAAGAATTCTTCAGTAAGAAACAAATATCCGCCGGATTGAAAACGATTTAATATGGTGGTTCTGGCGGTTAGCACACATTTTGTCTCGACGAGGGTTTCAGCCAATCAAATACCTTCGTTGCCAGAGATTCGCACTCCGGCACCAATCCAAAATTTCATTGGGCGGGTCCTGGATTACCCGGTTTCGTTGCTTTATTATATGCAGGGAGCAGCACATTCAGATCTTTCGAGCTTTTATTACTGCAAAATATACTATATCGTACACTATAGACTAAAGAAAATTGTTCACTCTCAAAGAGCAGCAATACTTGTAACTTTTTGTAATTCAGCTAGTTTAGCTTTTGCTTTGGATATGAACAGTAGCATGTAGGAAGGAGACTGCTCGTATACAAGTACAGAACCAGGAGGCACTGGGTACTTGTTAGTGGTGATGGAATGGTTAAGACAAGGCAAGCACAAGCGAATGTGGCTGTTTTGATTGAGGTGGTTAAAGCGAGAGTGGTTTTGGACCGCGGACATCTTGCTGGCTTTCGGGGTGGGGGAAACCAGTGTAGATACGGGTGGTTTTTTGGCAAGAGACTGTAGTCTGGAGGACTTGCGGCGCTTGGTTTGAGTCTCGGGGTCAACGGAATCTGGTTTGCGCTTGGCGTCGCGAATGAGCGACTGAAATTGTTCCTCTTCGCTCGGTTTAAAGTCGGTCCTAAGGGACGAAAGCCTGCGGGAGGATTGGGAATCGGCAATATGCGACAGAGCCTTGCCATCGGACAGCTTGACATGCTCGTAGGGCGACGACTCGGGGGTCAAGAGCTGATGAATCGAGATCTTTTTAAAATTATCATGCGGTTCTTCTTTTATATCGGTATGCAGTGGTGGGTGCGAGACGTCGGAAAAGAAAGCGTGCGATTCGTTATTTATAACACCGTATTGAAACGAAAGATGCGTCCTACAAAGGTCGCACAAATCTTCCTCCTCCTCGCCGTCAGAATGGTTATCAAAAGTGCCGTTTTGTTCATCCTCGAAAATCCGTTTTCGGAAGACCTTTGGTTCATGCTTGACGGTGAAGTTATCAAAGTTTATCATTGCTAGAATCTCCGCTTGGGCTCTCATGAATTTAGTCAAACACTGCAAGCTTTCTTCTATCAACTTTTGAGTACCAAAATTTAGTTTAGTCATCGCATGAACGTCTTTCAAAATGTTTTCTACCAATTGGTAATGATTAAAAACGTTTTCTTTTTTGATCAACTTGTAATCATGAATTGATTTTTCACCAAAAGGTAGCCACAAGTTCATTGTAAAATTAACGGCTTCGTTGAAATTGAAGCCACAATTGAAGCCTGCATGATACACTCTTGGATAGGTGATGACAAACTCGTTAGGATTTTGATCCGCATAGGAGCATTTTATTCCATTTTTCACCAATGTCATTGGCGACAACAATGTTACCAACTGATGCAATAAATCCGGCTGTTTTTTGAACAAATCAGGAGCTGAATTCTTCATCAAATGCTCAAACTTATCGGCATCAGATGATGGGATGCCGTACCATTTCTTTGTTGCGCCGAAATGACAGTAGTTCGCTGACAACGTGTAATGATCCTCTACATGCCAGCAAAATGTAGAAAGTAGAGACCCGATGTAGATCCAAGGTACTGTCATTCCGGAAATAGATGTATTTATGTAGTTCAACAACGAGCCCTTGGCAAATGGTAGTTTTGTCAAGTTCCATGGATGGTTGATGTAATATTGCGAGTTCAAATCCTCTTTAGAAATTCCCGGAGAGTTTGCCATAGGGAATCCACTAATCTGACCCGGCTTCAAATTATGAATATCGGCTCCGTATCTTACTTCTAGATCCGACTTCTCCACGTCAACAAATTCCCAAAACTTCTTCTCTATTAAATCTACCGTCAATGGTTGGTCATTATTATAATCATGCTTAAACTTTGCTTCAAAATCCTTGCAAAGTTCATAAAACTGTGGTATCGAGTATTTCAAATCTACTTCCTCTTCAAACCCATACTCCCCAGTGCCAATGAGACACTTATCGCAGTACCAAGTTCCAACGGGTACAGATTCCAACGGAGGTTCAAGACAAGTAATGTGGTACGGGTTGTCACAGTTGTCACACAACAAAGTTTGAGATGGCTTATCGTGCTTGCCACAAATTAAACAATTGTCAAAATCATCCTCCAGATCACTTTCCGGGAAGTCATTGCTTTTGTTTTGCGATAGGAAAGCCGCGTATGACCTAATGTTGGTCGCGTACTCTTCTTTAACACATTCAGAGCTGCCTTTGAGGCCAAAGTGGTCATTAACTTGAGCCCATTTATCTGCATCCATTTGGGAGAATCCTCCCAACTTTTCTACCATCACATGAAGATCGTAATAATATATTTTCAAGCGTTGAGAGCTGAGCTTCTTTATATCATTGTATCCGACTCTGAAGTATAGCTTAAGCCGGCGCCTACCACGCATTTTCAAAAACCGATTGAGATTATCGGTAAAAAACCTCCTACTTCTTGTTGTAAGACCCAAGTCACTCAACTTCTGTATTCTAGTGTGAAATTTAAATTCCGGAGATATCGAAAAGGACGGTTTCCAACCTCTTGGTGGAACCACCTTGATTATCCCATACTCAGACCCCAAACGGGCCACTTTCTCACTGGACAAATAAGCAATCGGATCCGAAAACTCCTCCATTGTCGGATTGACCACCGGACATGGTTCAAGCAAATTTTTATCGAATGACATATTCACTCACTTCCGCTGTTTCACCTAGCTTCAATGTGTTCTATACAAATGTGTTACGCACCTCTCTCAGTGGCATATAGCAAGCACCCGCTTTCACGTCGCAACAGATCCCAAACTACCTTATTCACAATATCAAATTACCACCTCTGAACCGGTCCAACTCTTAACAGGTTCCGGTAATCGCACTTGTTCTGATACAGCAACCACAAATATTCCTTTTATCAGGTTTCTTGTGCTTAGAAACTACCGTCTTGTATCAGCTATTCCGCCTAGCAAAATCGTATATCACCTCTTTAATAAGTGTATGAAGTCAATTTTTCATATATACTACTATAGACCACCCTTCGCTGATTCTCATTCTTTTTGCCTATCATGTGGATTACGTGCCCTGGTTATGAATATATGGAACCTTACAAACCTAACTTGATGTAGTCTACTGGTGTTGAATTTGAACCTTGAGGAAAGTGATGCTCTGGTGCTCGTTCGATTAGCCGACAAGGAGCCTGGAGTTTCTAAAGAAGTTGTAAACTGGCAAAAAAATTTCATATATCGCAACTGGTATTCGAAAGCGACCACTTTTTACGAGACTGAAAAATTCGATATCAATCCCTAATAAAGCTGAAATCAAGGTTCTTTTTGGACGAAAACGATAAAATTAAACACCAAAATGAAAGACTACACAATTACCGTATTAGGATGCGGTGTCATGGGCACAGCAGTCGTTTCCGCTATTCTCAATAGTGAATTTGAACCATTTCCTTCGAAAATAATTTGTTGCACCAACTCAGAGCACCTGGCTAAAGCATTGACATCAAAACTTACCAGTGACATTGTAGAAACATCATTTGGAGTTGAGTCAAACAACAAAGCTGTGTCGCAGGCACAGATAGTGATTTTGGGTTTCAAACCATACATGCTCAAGGACGTTTATGAACAAGTAAAAGGGTCTTTGACTGGACAGCAATTGGTCATATCGTTATTAGCTGGTACTACCGTTGAGGAATTGAGCATTATGTCCAAGTACGTTTCCAAGGTCATGACAAACACACCCGCGCAATTCGGGTGTGGTATGGCTGCAGTAGCGTTTTCGCCCGAAGCAGAACGGGAATACTCCGACTTGGTGATGAAGTTGGTCGGGCCAGTGGGAAAAGCAGTCAAATTACCCGAAAAAAACATGGATGCTGCTACCTCTTTAATTGGTTCGGGTCCCGCGTTTTGTTTAATGGTCATGGAAGCGTTGATAGACGGTGGTGTGAGAATGGGACTTCCATTTGCCGTGGCCAAAGAATCGGCTGCAAAGGTGATGGAGGGCACAGCCAAAATGGTGTTGGAAACAGGCGACCATCCTGCCGCTTTGAAGAGCAAAATATGCACCCCGGGCGGCACTACTATTGGTGGATTATTGAAAATGGAAGATGCTGGTGTTAGAAGTGGTATTGCGAGAGGCGTGGAGGAAGCAGCAAATATTTCAGCATCTTTTGCCAAGAAGAAATAAGCCCTGTTTCTTTCAATCAGTAGCCTGCCTCGGTTTCATATATACAGTTTATATAGACCTTATATAGGTGCTTGGTTATTTTTTCAATCCATAAAGATTCATAAAAGCATTAAGATCCTCCGGCGTAAGCTGCACATTAGCGTTATCCAAAGCTCCCTTTAGTTTTTTCAATGAGTCCCTGATATCCCCGTCGGCCAAGATTTTCATCATTTGCATCATGCTGGGTTGTTGTCCGTCCGGCTGTAATCCTTTCTCTGCAAGTAGTTTTTGAAAATCATCCAATAAAGTCCGAATTTCCGGGTTTTGCCTAAACATCTGTATTATCTTTGCAACCCTCTCTTGCTCTTCAACACCTTCGTCTGGTTTGGAGGACGACGCATACGCCCTTAAGGGCGCCACTGTCTTTGGACTAGCAATACCTAATTTGATCGATCTATGTCTAATGCTAGGTACGCCATTTCTGGACACATTGAGCAAGCCAGCTAAAGTAATTCTCAACATGTTCTCTCGTCACAAGCTTCTCTCTTTGAAACACTTACAATGTCTACCTTTCGTACATTCGTCTACATAGTGCTATTCGAGTCCCCATATAGTGATAGTGTGAACATTTTTGTTCGTGCCAAGCTCAAAATAGTTTTGTGTTTAGCACGACTTGAATTGCCAGCGAAAACATCAACTCAACGAGTAGTGAATTCATATCAACCCAACGAGTTGTTGTTGAATATATCATATATCTAATACAATATGTCAAACGAAGGTCAAGAAGAGTTATTAGACTACTCTGATTCTGAAGAAATTGCCGTCCCAACCACTTCTGCGCCAACCGGGGCAGGGGATGGTGAAGGCGCCAACAACAAAGAAGCTGATAAAAAAGGTTCTTATGTTGGTATTCATGCTACTGGTTTCAGAGATTTCTTGTTGAAGCCAGAATTATTGAGAGCCATTGGAGACTGTGGTTTTGAGCATCCTTCAGAAGGTTCGTAGTTGTTTTGTACAAGAAGGAGATGAGACGGCAGGATGACGATGCGGTCTTTAGGCATACTCCTTTATCGGGCGCACTGCAGCTATTCCCAACCGATCGAATTGAAATTGACTGTTTTCTGTGCACTTGGGTCCAGAAACCTTTGATACTGCCACTATCGGATTTAAGAAAATCAAAAATCATAAAGTCGGACTACAAATTACTTTCAGACAAGGAGATTGTCAGGAAGAATATCATTTTGCAGGAAATTCTTCGTTTTTCATCGCGTGGAGATGATGCAGCAGTGCCGTCGAATATCCACCAGTATCATTCCTCCTTACAAGTGAACATTAAACTAACAAATTTTTATTATAGTCCAACAAGTTTGTATTCCGCAATCTATTTTGGGTACCGATGTCTTGTGTCAGGCTAAGTCAGGTTTGGGTAAGACTGCGGTTTTCGTTTTGTCTACTTTGCAACAATTAGACCCTGTCCCAGGTGAAATTTCGACTTTGGTCATCTGTCACACAAGAGAATTGGCTTACCAAATTCGTAATGAGTACTCGCGTTTTTCAAAGTATATGCCAGATGTCAAGACTGAAGTCTTCTACGGAGGCACCCCAATCGCCAGGGACTTGGAGAAGTTGAAGAATAAGGATACGTGTCCTCACATTGTTGTTGCTACCCCAGGTAGATTACATGCTCTAGTCACCGAAAAGTCCATCCGTTTGAATAATATCAAGTCATTTGTTATCGATGAGTGTGACAAGGTTTTGGAAGCCATTGACATGAGAAGAGACGTGCAAGACATTTTCCGTAATACTCCTCATCAAAAGCAGGTTATGATGTTTTCTGCGACTTTGTCGCAAGAGATTCGTCCAGTCTGTAAGAAGTTCATGCAAAACCCATTAGAGATCTATGTTGATGACGAAGCCAAATTGACTTTACACGGATTGCAACAGTACTATATCAAGTTAGATGAGAAGGAAAAGAATAGAAAGTTATCCGACTTATTGGATTCCTTAGAATTCAATCAAGTTATCATCTTTGTTAAGTCTACTCAAAGAGCAAATGAATTAAACAAGTTATTGACCTCTTGTAATTTCCCATCGATTGCAGTCCATTCTGGTTTGCCACAGGAAGAAAGAATCGAAAGATACAGATCTTTCAAAGAATTTAACAAGCGTATTTGTGTTTCCACTGATGTATTTGGTAGAGGTATTGATATTGAAAGAATTAACTTGGCTATCAACTACGATTTACCAAATGAAGCTGACCAGTACTTACATAGAGTGGGTAGAGCTGGTAGATTCGGTACTAAGGGCTTAGCCATCTCTTTGGTGTCTACCAAAGAAGATGAAGAGGTTTTAGAAAAAATTCAATCGAGGTTTGATGTCAAGATCACCGATTTCCCAGAGGAAGGTGTCGATCCATCGACCTACATGAACACCTAGGTCAAAGGAACAGCTAAGTAGTGACTTTTTTTTATGTTGACTTATTGGTAGTGTTCTAAAAAAATGTATTTGTTTGTGTATTATGTTACAGTAGAAAATATAAGTGTTTCCTATTTCAATTAATAAACCTTGCGCATACAGAATCGATGATTCGATACACAGACTGAAGATCTGCTTTGGGTATCAAGAACCACTCCACATGAATATTGAACCCACCATTAAATGGTTGTTTGCGATGAAACGGTGCCTTGAAACCATTCAGCGTTTCTTGACGATCTTCTTGAGCCTTTGCCTCGGAACAGCCAGTACAATAAACATCACCATTCCCGTATTTATCATGTAATATTCTATGGATTTCAGCCTCTGCGGCAGGTAGGTGGTGTAAGCAACGAAAACCTAGGGCTCGTTCACTATATGTTCTAAAAGCAGTTTGGTTATCCAAATTCATCAATTTGAACTTTTGAACCAACCGAGTCAATCCTGAGTGTGTCTGTCCACCCATTTCTTGGGGATGCAAGCAGGTCAAATCATGGTGGCACTTTTCCTGCCACTGCTTTAACCTTTTTTGAACCGTCTGAGTGGTCATGCCAACCTTGATTAGCATGTAGCCTGATTTGTCAGGCCTGAATGGTACCCATTTGTTTTTGTTTCGGCTTGAAGTGTCTGGAAGGTTTCTGACCTTAAAACTTCTCTCTTTATTCTTCCCTGTCAATAGCTTCGTCAACGTATAAACGTAAATATATCCTACTTTTTGGGTCAGTGTGGCATCAGCGATCGCAGTGGACCTTTTAATAACGGGTGCTTTCTGACCTTTTGTCTGCACTTTTTTCGAAAATAGATCTCCTTTACTTATCTTTTGAGTTTTGTAAGCTTGATTTTCGTGATAATGGCAGTATCCATTCTTCGAACTGAGTTTGCATCGTACCCCTTTAGTGGTAATACCTCTGCATTGTTGAACTTCTAGGGCCATGAAATTTTACTTTCCAAACAGTTTATATCTTCTTTGCCATAACGTAAAATTAAAAATCTTTTCGAACTTACCCTGGTTCAGTTAGTTCACGCCTTTCAGTCGAAAATACTCTTCTTGTCTATAATGTCCCAATGAAGTATACTGCAACAAATGGTCTAACGTTGTTGAATTCGGGCTGTATGAGATCATGTGCAAATCACCAATATTGCAAATTCTCTTAGTAAATTATATAATTCGACTATCCTATGGTGTGTGGAGTATCAGAATGGACAAGTGAGTATAAATAGGGCAGTATAAATAGGGCCCCGAAAACATTCGAGTTACTATTTGGAAACCCTTTCACAACGATTTTGGTCAATAATTGATATACAAGCATGCCATCGCACTTTGACACTCTTCAATTGCATGCTGGTCAGCCAGTTGAGGCGCCACACAAGCCAAGAGCACCACCTATCTATGCTTCTACATCTTATGTATTCGATGATTCGAAGCATGGAGCTCAATTATTTGGGTTGGAGAAACCTGGATATATATATTCACGTATTATGAACCCCACTAACGACGTTTTCGAGCAAAGGATGGCAGCTTTGGAGCACGGAGTTGGAGCTGTGGCTACTGCTTCCGGCCAGTCAGCACAGCTTTTGGCCATTGCAGGACTTGCTCACAGCGGGGACAATTTCATCTCCTCGTCATTTTTGTACGGGGGCACCTACAATCAGTTTAAGGTTGCTTTCAAGCGGTTCGGGATTGAAGCAAGATTCGTAGATGGGGACAAACCAGAAGATTTTGCCAAACTCATCGACGATAAAACAAAGGCGATCTACCTTGAGTCTATCGGGAATCCAGGGTACAGGGTACCTGATTTCGAGAAGATCACCAAGCTAGCCCACGATCATGGCATCCCAGTAGTCGTTGATAACACTTTCGGGGCTGGTGGCTATTTGATTACCCCAATCGACCACGGGGCAGATATTGTTGTTCATTCCGCTACCAAGTGGATTGGTGGACACGGTACAACCATAGCCGGTGTTATAGTTGATTCCGGCAAATTTCCATGGACCAAATTCCCAGAAAAGTTTCCTCAATTCTCGAAACCGTCAGAAGGGTACCATGGTCTAGTCTTGAACGACGCCCTCGAAAAGGCTGCTTTCATAGGCCACGTTAGGATTGAATTGTTGAGAGATTTGGGCCCTTCTTTGAACCCATTCGGCTCTTTCTTGTTGTTACAAGGTTTGGAGACATTATCTTTACGTATTGAAAGACAATCGTACAATGCTTTGCAATTGGCTAAGTTCCTTGAAAAGTCTCCACACGTTAGCTGGGTATCTTACTTGGGCTTGGCGTCACATGAAGACCACGAGAGAAGTAAAAAATATTTGAACCATAAAGAACACTTCGGTGGTGTTTTCTCTTTTGGTGTCAAGGACTTGAAAGAGAAAAGCGATGATCCATTCCATGGAGCTAGCGCAAAATTTGTGGATAATTTGAAGATTGTTTCCAACTTGGCTAACGTTGGTGATTCCAAATCATTAATTATTGCTCCATACTACACCACTCATCAACAATTAAGTGATAAGGAGAAGGCTGCTGCCGGTGTTTCTAGAGATTTAATCAGAGTGTCGGTCGGAACGGAATTTATTGACGATATCATTGAAGATTTCAAGCAATCTTTCAAAGTTACCTACGGATCTGAATAATTAGACGTTATATACTGATAGTCGTACATGCCTTTTATTGTATATATCATTAGTGAGTTTTGAAGCACAATATCCTAACGCGTCGCAGCTTGCCGCACCATAAAGACCCGATTGCAACTGATGTGAAAAGGACGAGCAAACTTTGGAATTTTTGTCAAGTGCATGTAAATACGAACGTCTACCAAGTTTAGTTCAAAAGTATAGTCCAGCGCAATTGCGACTTACAAAAGGCTGAAAAAAAAAAAAAGTTGCAAGTTGCCTTTTTCATGAGTAGTCCCTCCATTGAAGCAAAGAAGTAAAACAAATGCTCTAATCAACAAAAGCAACCGTAATTATTCATCATTTACTTCTACGTTCATTCAAGGTTTTGAAAAGGAGGTAAATTGCCAAAAAATATACTAACAAGCAAAATGTTAGTCTTAGTATACCGAAGCTCAAGTGAAATTGAGCTGCATTCATTTTCACTAATAATCGATTAAATGAATACCAGTACCACATATCTCCAAGCAAATTAAACAAGACAATTGAGAAACCAAGAATGAATACAAAGGATATAGCAATAACCATTTTAACTAAATGCTTTTCATGGAGCTTAGAGAAACCTTTATTAGTGGAGCCCAATAGGCACAAAATCAAAATTATCATCCATGCTAGGGGATGCGAGAAGCTGACGACATGCGTCAAGAAAGAAATCGATTTCCCGTAGTTCTCTGAAGATTTGAGTTTGTGTGCTACCTTCACAGCACTAGAATCAACGCTTTGCATCTCATAGGGAACATTTTTTCCATCGAGATATAAGTAGTTAAGTTCCGAAATAATGTTTGAATATGTAGTCACTAGGGAGCTTGCCAATTCGTTAGGATCTGCAACTTTTGAAACAGTGCCCAACTGCAAGCTAATATCTGTTAAAATGTTCGAGAAGATATCTAATCCGTAGGTACTAACACATTTAGTGCTTTCATCGTTTGTGTTATGGCGACAGTATTGAAATGTATCAAACATGTATATGTAGTTTTCCGAAAATGTGTCAATCGTATCCAAATAGTCAATTTCGCTCAAGAGGCTACCTCTATTGTTCAATGTGACACTCAAATCTTTAGCAAGATATGAGATCATCTTCAACCCTTCAGAGACGCTTGATAGTATATTTCTAGCTTCTGCGGTATCATTCTTAAAATGAAGAGTAAATTGAGGCATTAGAACGAAGTAAGGGCAAACCAATAGTACTTGCAAAAGTATTACCACGAAAAGCAATATCCAGATCATCCTCACTAATCTCGTAGAGACATTCCGCTTTGCCAACTGAGAGATAGACAATGCTTGATGAGTATCCAGTACCCTACCATACTCGTCTATTAAAGGTCTGGTGAAACTTTCGTCGTAGTTCGGCAAAGGCGAGCTTTTATTAGATGTATTGTTGGCTTCTTCACAAAAGCCGAGAACTGGAGATGAATATTTCCTATCATGCCTAGTGCTCACCAGGGTACCACCGGCGAATATTTCGCGTAAACAGGTCAATAAGCTCTTCTCGATATGCATACTGACTCTCTGAACTTAGAGAAAATGGCCGTCTTTCAGTGGTGGATGAGATAAAATTACAAAAGAGAGTAAATGATTGCAAAATTCATGAGTCGCACAATTTTTTGCAGAAAATTATGCTTGAAGCAAGCAGCTGTCTTTTTTGGGGAATAATAAGTATGGCAAACGAAAGAACAGTTGGACAAAGAGGAAACCTCGTTTTCAACTTTTTAGTAAGGCTTGATGTATTTCTTAAAATGAGATTATCTAAATCCTGTTTATATAATTATTATTATCTAATATTTCCATCTCGTCATAGTTTAAAAACGATTCACCGCCTGAATCCCTTTTCCTTTCCAAGGCGTCGAGCGCTTCAGTATCGAGGAATGGATTGTTCCTTGTATTGTGCTGAAAATGCCTTTCCTGTAAACTGCTAGCTCTGAAATTCGCATCATGTTGACCTCTATCTTCTATATTTACACAGTCAGACGTACTTGCCCTAACATGGTGCTCTGTAATGTTTTTATCTTGCCACCTGTTTTTTGTAGAATTCGTTAAGTTCTTTGATGGTCCCAATGAAACCGAGGTCGCAACAGGATTATTTTCCGCATAACCATTATAGGTCTGCTCTCTGTAATGGTGAGCCAAGGCATCTGTGACAGGATATTGTGTATTGCTTATGTCCATATCATGATACAACAAGTTTCTTGTTTCTTGATCATCGGCTGCCGAGTACCTTTCATTTAGAGGATGAGATTTTCGAGAAATCGGTTTCTTCGTAAGCTTTTGATGCATACGGCGGACTGATACTTTCCTGGATAAGGTTTCACCTAATCTCCTCAATTCTTCCTCATCCTTGCTGACAAATTTATCAAATGTGTTAGTATGAGCTCCATAGACGTGGAAATCATCATCATCATCCGAAATTTCTCTTTCTTGCGTTGCAACATCATTATCTCCCTCATCATAAACAGTATTAGCATAAGTCTTGTACTGTGCACCATTTGAGCGATAACGGCGCATAAATCCAGCAGGATCCACTTGCTTAGAACTTTCATTGACTCTTGTTGGATTCAAGTCTTCATCCATGGGATTGAGAGAACTTTCAGAACGGTATCCGGTAACATCATACCCTTCTTCTTCGTCGTCATAATCTTCTGGCGGGTTTGCACACCACAAGGGGAAGGTCCACGATAGCATTGAAACAAGCGCAAAAACAAAAGATAACCAAACAAGCAGAAACCAGATACCTCCAAATTTGAGGGAAATTCCAAAGTTTCCTAAGTTATGCTTTATCTCGTTCCTTATTTGAATCATAATATTGACAACAATTCCACAAGCAACACAGATACTTAGAAAAGACGCAACAGAAACCAATGCAATGACGTTTAACAAAATGGTAGGAATTTTGGTCAAGTCCTTTTCTGGTCCTCTATTGCTGTATAAGATATAACCAAATATCAATACCGCTAGTTGCGAACAGCCAGAAAATATTATTCCAGGAGTGACTAATTTATACCTTGAGTGCCTTTTAGAAAGAGCTGCAGAATAAGTCTTGTCATTATAGTGTGTCGTTTGATACGCATACGCCAAAATGCTGTCTAAACCGACCGCCTCTAGTTCATATCTATAATCGAAAATGTACCCGTTATCAGAGTGTGAGCAGGTAATAACGTCATTATGTACCTCCGTATGTTGATTGCCGTGTTTGTCTGTGTACAGCGTAATATTGTAGTTGCCATAGCACCAGCTCCATAAGGTAGTTATTATATACTGCGGAGCATCAGCAACTTGTGATTCTGCATACTCTGTTAAAATAGATATCTCGGAATTCGTGAGTGACGAGTCCACAGGAAGCACTGAGTCTGAGTTGTCTACGATCGAAGAAGATAACCCAACGGAGCTCCTTAATGTCTGATATAATCCTTGAGAAACGTCCAAATGTGCACAATTGATCCTAGCGATGTAAATTTTCTTGGAAAAAAGCGATCCCACTGACGAAGCGATGATAAAAGCCAAAGTAGCACAACAGGCAATCAATCTAAGTATCTGCAATATTCGTGCTTGTATAGTCAAATTTCTAAACGGTAGGAAGATGTGATATTTAAGGTTTTTGATGAACATGACTGCTTACAGGCCAAAAATTCTAACGCCTCAAACCTCAGCATATAGCAAATACTTATTTACCAACCGCTTCTAATAAACCGTCTACCAAGCCTCTACTAAAAAAATTGATGCACAAGGATTCTTTATTAATACTTGAGATTTGTAGTTGGGATCATTTCAATGAACAGTCCTGCATATAAAACAAGTGCCATCACCTTCACCAGTCAAACATAAGCTAGTTATGGTCATTATGTCGAGAAATAGGGGCATATATACTATTAGAGCTGCCAAAGATGAGCACGGGTTAAAGATAGTCACTTTGAGCAAAGCGGCAACGCTAGCAAAGCGGTAACGCTAGCAAACGGCAGACAAAACAAGAAATATGATAAAGCTATGCTACAATGCCGAGGTGGATCTAAGACATCACCAAATTGGTGAAGGAACGAAGTGAATAATGAGCAGATCGATAGGTAAATAGTCATTGAACCAGTCTGCGACTTAGAAATCCTCGTCAAACTTCAACTCGCCATACTTTGACTGGAAATACTCCACACCTTTTTCCTGAGCGGATGAAGCGAGTCCAGCGCCAAATCCAGTATCATAGCGTGTAAAACTTGACTCTTCAGTAACCTCGTCCACATCGTCGAATTTTCTCTTAGCGTTTCCTTGATCCATGCTTCCAATAGTGGTGATTTGCGGTCCGCGAACATAATTGCCCTCCCAATCCGATAAGTTCGAGCTCGTACCAATAGTTGACCCGCCATTTGTCAAGGCCGGTGGCTGCCCTATATGTGATGGAAGTGGGACCCGTCTCGCGGCCCCAGACAAAGGCCCATGCCCATGTCCATGCTCAGTTTGTCCCCCACCAAAAACTCCGCCACTTTTCCGTTCTGTCAACCCTGTGCCATAACTATGGCTACTGTGTGCGGCACTAAACCCATTATAGCTATTACTTGGTATCTTGTAACCGTCTGCTACATTTTTCCTGATTCTTATCCCAATGGTAGCTAAAGAAGCAATATCCTCATTTGAATGCTGGGGTTGTATAGCATGGCTTGCTAGTCTCTTGTACAGCTCGTTATCCATGATTAGTCACGCTTGTAAGTTTTCTCAGACCCGTTTTTACCTCTTTGATGGGCCATTAAAGTCTTTAGATCGATTATTCTGATTGCCAAACAATTGGTCAATACACGACAAATTTGGTCAGTTGCTAATTTTCCCTATTTAGGAAGTACCCCCGATAGTTGTGGTAAAAGTATTCTTCCGCGGTGAAATGCTGTTTGCGGTTTACTGACCGGACCGTATCATGACCGTTTTGTGAGATATTAACCCCGGTTATCGTATCCATGCCCTGAACAGAAGGGAAGTCCGACCCATGAATGACAAGTCCGATTTGGCAACAGACACCGACAAGGTGGAAAGTATATAAATCATGGCATACACCCCCAGAAAGCAGAAAGAGACGGCCGGTATCAGGGTAGCATTGGTATAGAATACAGCAATGAGCTCAGTTAACTTTGAAGTATCGTCTGAAGTGGCCAAAAAATATGAAAGCGAATATTCGGCACACAATTACCATCCATTACCGGTGGTCTTTGCAAAGGCCAAGGGTGCCCATGTATGGGACCCAGAGGGAAAAGAATATCTAGATTTTTTGTCGGCGTATTCAGCAGTGAACCAGGGACACTGCCATCCTAAGATTGTGGAAGCGTTAGTTGAGCAGGCGTCCAAGTTGACGTTGTGTTCTCGGGCATTTTCATCCGATGTGTTCGGAGTGTTTGCTAAATATATCACAGAGTACTTCAACTACGAGATGGTGTTGCCCATGAATACGGGGTCAGAGGCGGTTGAAACAGGTTTGAAGTTGGCAAGGAGGTGGGGCTATGAGAAAAAAGGGATCCCGGAAGACCAGGCCATCGTGTTGTCTGCTGTGAACAACTTCCACGGCAGAACTTTGGGGGTCATTTCTATGTCGACCGATCCTGATGCTACGACCAAGTTTGGCCCATATTTGAACGGAGTGGGGCCCCAAATTCCAGACGAACCAAAAGGTGTTTTGTTAAGGTATGGTGTTATAGAAGACGTGGAAAAGGCATTCAACAACGCAGGCGATAAGATTGCCGCCCTTTTGTTGGAGCCAATTCAAGGTGAAGCTGGTATAGTGGTTCCCCCAGAAGACTATTTAACAAAGGTACAGAAGTTGTGCAAGAAGCACAATGTTTTATTAATATGCGATGAGATTCAGACTGGAGTGGCTAGAACTGGCAAAATGTTGTGCTACGAACACTCTGCCAATGTTAAACCAGATGTTGTTTTATTGGGCAAAGCTATCTCCGGCGGTGTCATGCCAGTATCTGCGGTTTTATCGTCTAAGGAGATTATGTTGTGCTTAGAACCAGGTTCGCACGGCTCTACGTATGGTGGTAATCCTTTGGCATGTAGAGTGGCTACTGCTGCATTGCAGGTCGTCAAAGATGAAAATTTGGTTGAAAGATCACAAAAGTTGGGTGAATTATTAATGCGTAAATTGAACGAATTGAAAGATAAGTCTAACGGTGTGATTTCAGAAGTAAGAGGGAAAGGTCTTTTGTGTGCTATTGTAATTGATGATTCTAAAACTAACGGGAGAACCGCATGGGATATCTGTTTATTGATGAAAGACCATGGTGTATTGGCCAAGCCGACTCATAGCACAATCATCAGATTAGCGCCACCATTGATTATTTCAGAGGAGGATATACAGAAAGGTGTCGACGCCATTGAAAAATCTTTAGGTAAACTAAGTTCCACAATCTGACCTTCAACTTTAAAAATTATCGCCTGGGGTATATCGAAGGAAATAAAATGATATTGTAAAGTATACAAAACTGCGAAATTCTAAACTTCGCTAATGAATAAAATGTTACTAGGTAAAAATCATTGCATATTTGGCAAACTCGCTCAAATCAGTTGCGTTGAAATAGTTACATCATTATAATATACAGCCAAAACTTAAATTAGGGCAGAGATTTGCTAAAATAAATATCAATATGTTTGAGAAAAGTTAATCCTCTTCGTCCTCTTCACGTCTATCGGTACGCATATGGCCCAATGCTGCCAACCGCCTTCTTTTTTCAATTTCGGTTTCTCGTAAAAATCCATCTTCGTCTTCATTCTCGTCCTCATCCTCATCCTCATCCTCATCATCATCCTCATCTTCGTCTTCATCGTCTTCATCGTCTTCATCGTCTTCATCTTCATCTTCATCTTCATGCATGTCGTTAGCTCCGTCTCGACCTCCACCTCGCCCATAACCATTCTCGCCTCTTCTAACAGCCTTCGAGTAGTGCCCACCAATTACATCAGTATCCGCGACCCCTATTGCATCTTTCTCTCTGGCCGACTTGTCCAGATCCTTCGTACGTTTATCCAATAATATATTTGTCAATTTACTTTCCATAGCAGCTTCGAACTTAGCGTCTTTCAATGGGTGATTTGGATTTTTCTCATCATCATGTTCTGGGATCAAAACGTTTTCCGATTCATTTTTCTCAACATCATCGACATTAATAGCCGGTATATTTGAGATAACTTTATTTGCGGAACGATTTTTGAGCCCAACGTATGAGAGCACTTTTCCAACAACGGAAGGTGATCTTTTTCTGCTCGCTGCATGACGGTTAACTCTATATCTTCTAATTATATCTCCATCCGCATTTTCGATGAGAATAAAGTTATCGATTTGGTGAGCATAAACTTTGCGATGACTAGGATCATCTTTTTTGTAAAACACTTTCTTGTTTCTACCTTCTCCATTCGTCGAGGCACTAGCGGCTTTCCTAGATGGTTTCAGGATATCACTAGAGGTACTCGAAGGTTTCTCTTCCGAAGCTTCTGAGTACTCGGTCATGTGCCGACGTAATGAATCCATGGAATGTATGCTCATATTTTCGTTATTACCAAGTTCATTAGTTGTATTTTTGATTGGCAAAGTTCTCATAACTTCCCCAGATTGATCTTCAATAATGATTTGATCACCTTCCTGGTAAGCAGTAGTAGGGACACTCTCTTCAGGCCCAGCGTCTTCGGCTTTCTGTTTTGCTTTCGCCTTTTCTTCAGATGACGCATAGTCAGGCTTGCTAGCTTTATCGTCAGCAGTCGTTTGAAATGAGCGGGTAGAAGAGTCAGAACTGTCTTTGTTATAATCGCCGGCGACCGGCGGAGATTCAGAACCTTCTTCGGCCGAAGGCACAGCTAAAGAGGGTGATCTACCTAGCTGCAAGAATTCCGCCTGGGGCCTTTGTCTCTCAGTTACCTGACTCCTGCCTCCTTCACTTTCATGAGTAGCCACTTTAGATAATGTCTTCCTTAATCGTGACCTTGTATCCTTCTTCTTTTTCAAGTTTTTTCTTCGTTTAGCTCCTCCTGCTGGCCTAACTTTAACCCCGCTTGTTTCTATAGTGTTATTCTGCGATAACTTGTTTGCTTCCTCTTTGCTAACAGGCGCTTGAGTATCAATTCTATGCAAAGAAAATGAAGTGGAAGCTTTGTCAAGTTTCTGCAAACGTGACATCCACGATGACCCTTGTTCTTGGGTATTAGTCGTCGTAAATGACATGGTTATTGCCATCCTGTTAAGGCGTTTACCTAAAGTCAAAACTGCAACTGACGATCCATGTACTATAATGGACACGACGACAATAAATGACACCATAGGCCAGATAGCTTCAAGTAATTGAAAGTGAGGGAAGTCATGATTGGGTATTTCTGCCAACGGAGTTTCTTCCTTAGTGAAATGTTGCTCGAGATCTTTACGAGCTAAAATTGAAGCGAAAATAGCACCAACACCTATAGGACCAAAATGACCACAAAATAATGCTTCTCTCCAAGTTTTCACGTCCGGCGTGAAAGGTTTAAGCGCAACCACAGCAGGCACTCGCCTCAAAAAGATGATAACAAAGGCTAAAATGATCAATCTCCAACAATTTAACCCAATTTTAGCGTTGTTGAATTCAGGCCAAGGTACAATTGCACCGAAATACACGAAGAACGCCAAATTGATAATCAAGTCAATAACAGTGGAGACATGTGATTCTTCAGTCTTCTTGGCGAAGTTACCATTCCATCCAAATGCTGTGCCTGCGGCAAATGACACCAATAAATCATCTACCCCCAACATCGAGCCAATACCGGCCGAGTTGAATGCTATAAAGACAAATATGGCTAAAAATGACTCTCTATCAATTAAATTCTTTCTTTCGGCAAATGCCACCATGTATCTTAAGCCGAGTCCGATCGTAGCACCCAAAATACACCCAAACACACATTCCCACAAAATGGTTACCAAAATCCAGTCCTTTACAATCTCTCCTCCATTACCCTTATGAAGAATAAGATTCAAAGACAAGTAAATAAACGGAAAAGCCATTCCGTCATTACAACCTGATTCTGCTGACAAGATATTTCTTAAATGCCCGGGCACCCTTTCGGCAAACTTGCCCTTACCCACCACCGCAGCAGCCAAAACTGGGTCGGTGGCCGTGACACAAGCACTCACTAAAAGCGCTGAAGAGAAATTGAAGTGTGGAATCAAAGCCCAGATGAACAACCCCACCACAAGCCAGCCACACGTCATGACGGGCAAAAGAAAGATTGCAACCGATAGCCAATGCTTCTTCATGTATTTTCGCGGTAACTCCACTGCTACCGCCACAATTTGGATACACAAGACTATCCTCGAGAGCTCAAGCGTCAAGTAGTCAACGTTGCCCCATGAGATGGGGTTAAACCACCCAAGACAGTGGGGTCCCAATATCAATCCGGCAACAGTAGCAACAGTCGCTTCCCCTATGTATAGTCTTTCCTTGACGAATAAAGACACAAGTGAAAATATGGTACTGAAAATGCCAATACAAGCATACGCAATATGCGATTTCTCTAACTACAAATCGTTAGTATCAGAAGTACTTTGAACCATCGCATCACCTCAGTTTCGCAATTTCTGAACCCCATTCTAGCCTTCTTTCACGAAAAACGGCTCCACATACCTCTAACTGAGACCACACCATTTTCCTATGCCTTGTCTCTATTATTCCTCAAATGCGCTAGTAAGCCTTTAACGGTCTTAGTGTCTGTTTTTTTAACGTAGAAGATTAAGCATAAGATAGCTATATAAATTTACACAAAACCATATTTCGATTTTGCCAAGAGTGATTATGAATTCAACTATTGATGATTATTTAGCCAATCAATATACAGCGACACGCTAGTAGTGCGGATAATTAACTGAACAAGATTCTAACAAAGAGTTAGGTTCGAGATCGGAGTCCTGGGGAATCAGACAAATTGAGAGAGCGCTCAGGATACAAGAGACGATTTAGGGAGATCGGGGTGCAAAAGAGGAAGCACAAACGTGAAAGTGACAGTTAAGAATGACGCAAAATCAGAACGGGACAGCTGCAAAAGAAGGCATGTGGGTCATAGGATATGGGTCGATTATCTTTAAGCCATTGCCATACTATATGTTCAAGGTGAATGGATATTTAAAGGGATATGTTCGGAGATTTTGGCAGAGCTCGTCGGACCACCGTGGGACGGAGGAGTCGCCCGGAAGAGTGGTGACGTTAATTCCGTTGGAGGACTTGAAAACGAACCCGCGGTTTCACAACGATTTGCACATGTACGAGCTCGACGACCATCACAAGGAGTCAGAGCTTGCGTCGACGTCGAGAGACAGTTTGGTGGACAGCCCGGATAAGATACAAGATGTTGCTCATAAGGTAAACCAACTCAAGGAAGACGACTTGAAGGTGTGGGGGTGTGCATACTATGTAGCCCCAGAAGATGTAGAGCGGATGAAGGATTATCTAGACGTGCGGGAAAAGAACGGATACACAACGCATCGAGTGCCGTTCCAAGTATTGGATGTAATAGATCCCACCCCCGAGTCGAGCGAGGTGTTGTCCAAGGTGCCCAAGAACGAGGACGGTACCGCATTGATCGAGTCTCTCGTATACATAGGTACGATCGACAACGAATCCTTTATTGGCCCGGAGGATATACAAAAGAC
Source organism: Debaryomyces robertsiae (assembly GCA_030566065.1). Lineage (NCBI taxonomy): Eukaryota > Fungi > Ascomycota > Pichiomycetes > Serinales > Debaryomycetaceae > Debaryomyces > Debaryomyces robertsiae. The sequence goes on from JAJMHL010000007.1 coordinate 531,100, forward strand.
TGCTGACAAAATCAAAGTTAGCAGTGGACGAAGTGGTAAGAATACGGAATATTTATTTGAATTATGTGAAGCTGTAAGGCATTTAGACAAGCATGGAAGATCAAGAGACTATTATTTAGAAGATCTCGTTAGACTCGTGCAATCGTAGCACGGCCCTTTAATAGAAACAATATAAGCAAGCTTTATAGACAGGTTTGTACAATTGAGAATACTCATTGGCTCCAGAAGCATATCTTATATTAGTCCAAATCAAATAGTAGCAAAAAAAAATCTCTCGGGGGTGAGTCGAACACCCGATCTCAAGATTACTCTGAGTAACTCATTACAGTCTCGCGCCTTAGCCAGCTTGGCCACCGAGAGAATTTGTTGTAAAGTCGTGCAAGACGATCATACATATCAAAGAAAGTATGCCCTTTACGCCTATACCCTCCCCATTCCGTCAAAATTTTAGTCTTATATTAACCCTTGTATTACGTATACCGCATCTCAAAACTAAATAAACATATACAATCCCGCTTGCTATGCGCCAAATGTGATATCACACTTCACATTAAAAGAAATTGCTCAGCTGCATAACTGATCAAAGTTGCCAACTGATCAATTTCATTCTGAGCTCTACTAAAATCATTTGCGTCAAGAGAATCTCGAACACTGGGAAAGGTATTCCATTCGTAAGTTTCATCCATATTGTCTGGTGCCAGGTATGGTACTCCAAATAGCAAATTAACATAACCAGGGCGTTTTTGCTTCATATGTTTAACAATGAACCTTTCATTGAACTTGATCATATTGTCATTCCATTTCCACCTACTCATCGCCAATAAAGACGGCTCACCCTCTCCTGAGTCTTTTACATATTGCTTCCAAGTATCACACCATTGTGCAAATCTATCAGATGTGCGCTTCAAGTAATCAATGGATTTGCCTAGTGCACCGAACTGCAACGCCGGTCTATTAGATGGCGCATACGCATTGATGATGTCATTACTGTATCTTTCTAGATCCTCCTTGTATGTGAATAATTTCATGGATAGTTCATTGAAATTGTAAGGGATTATGGGGGCTTCGGCAAGATTTAAGGCAATTATTGTTAATAATTCGACTAATTGCGAATGCTTAGACATGGATGAGTCAAGATTTGATAACTCAAAATTCTCAAAATTATCATAGCAGGAATTCTCAGGAAACTTGCTCCCTGTGAATTTAATCTCCAAAGACGGAATGTTAGCCAAATTAACAAATGGAATATAATTTTTTTGCTGGATCAAATTGTTAGAAATGTCATCCTTATTTCCATTTTGTTGTTTGAAGAGGTCATATAGGCTCATTTTATCATTATTTTGTTTACTGGAAGACCGTGAACCTTTTCCTTCATCAGATTCGGGTACGCTCTGTTCGCTTTTTACCTTTTTCAATGCATCCTTGATAATAGTATGTAAGAAAGGGTGTGACTTGATCAGTAAATTGTCTCCAGTGACAGCATCGCTCAAATCTATGTATGCATAACCCTCCTTTTTTAATCTTTCTTTTCGATTTTCGATCCACTCTGCCAGGCCAGCCAAGTTATATTGGGAGGCATCAAACGAAACAAAATAAAGCGACCTTGTTGGAGACCACTTATATTTTCTTTGCAAGGCAGTAAATATTTTTATTATTTCAAGCAATACAGCTGTACCTGTATTCGTGGACAATGTACCAAAACAAGTCGAATCTCTGCTGGCACCTATAATAACGCCCTTCTCAGCCTGTTCTCTACCGGCAATTGATCCAACTACATTCCAAATTTGATTCGTCTGCCTTTGCTCGTGAGAAACCTTCATTTTAATCTGCTGCTTAGGGTCTTGAGATTTGATCCCCGAATAAAATTCATCAAATTTAACACCCTTGTTGCCCAATTGTGCAATAAATTTCATACCATCTTTCCATGAAATCGGAATAGTGGGAACTTTAGGAGTACTTTCGGACTTAAACCAAGGTAGTCTCGTCACGTATCCATCTTCAGAAGACCAACCGGGAGTTAGAACATCACCCGGGCTGAACCGGGTGACACCCACATTTTCATTCTGAATCACATCCTCATGGGTCACATAACTATCTCCAGAACCAATATCGAAACGGGGGGTGATGAATACTACTGCTTTGGCGCCATGCTGTTGTGCTATTTGAACCTTATTCGCTTCAGGGAGGTTTCCGCCATACTTGATCAACATAATTGCTCCAGACAATGAAACTTTATGCTCCTCCAACTTTTTGAAGTCCTCCAGCGAGCCATAGTTTGCATAAATGTAAAAGCTTTCAACTTCGTCAATCGTATTCAAAGAATTAGGATTATAGGCCAAGTACTCCATATCTTTATTGTGAAGTTCAAATAGCGTTGCTTCGTGAGAGTTATCGGATAACTTGACATAAGTCTCTTTTTCATTATAAGCCGGATAGTTGGTGAATGTCTGAAGTTCATCAAAATCTATTATGTTGATTCCATTACCCTTCATGTAACTAAGAATGTATTTGCTCAAAACAAGATCACCTTTAGAGCCAGCTATATGGGGCATTGAAGACAAGTACTCTAAGTTCTCCTTCATGACCTTTCCGTCCACGTAGCCAGCCACAGAACCGCTCAAAACGTCGATATCGTAAAACTTACCCGAAGAAAATGCGCCGCCACTGGCTCCATTCACGCCATCGCTGATGTTGTACTTCGTAATGAGAAATATAACGATCATTATGAAAAACACATAGAGTAATCTTTTCACCACTAGAGGGTTCCCTAGCTTCAATATCGATTTCTCATACTGTAGATTAAAATGCTTATAGCCCTCATATATGGGATCAATGATCCTTGTTACGGGATGTATAACTCTTGTGCTGAAATTGTTGGCAAATTTCTTGGTCATAAAAGAAGCTCGCCCAAGTAGCCCATCCCTCTCTAAGGGCTCCTCGGTCTCTTCGTCCTCTACTTCAAATTGTTCAATTCCTTGGTCGGTATTGTCGGTTGCATTCGCCTCTAAGTCATTATAATTGGGCGGTTGGCTCGGCCAGTCCGATCCACCTGAACTGATCTGCTGATAAAGATGCTCATCTCTCGTCATGTTCAGTTTCTAGTGGGCCTATAATCACTCCACTACTAACCAACCGTAAGTACCTATTCCTAATGGCTATGGGACAACACGCCATGTAACATGTAAAAGTCTTTGAAATCATAAATTACAGGTTATATATTACACGTGCAACATTGACCACATACCGTTAAAGCACTTTTAACGATTAACCATACTCTCTCCTTCTTGTGGATAAGAGATCTAGGTTTAGAGTTTTGAGGCTTCAAGGAAGGAGTTGGACCTCTTTAACTAATAAGCAACATCTTTTCTTTCGTCAATCTTAGTAAGCACGGCGGCTGGTATCTGAACATGGAGACTCAGCTCACGAGCAATGGGTACTAATAGCAAAAAAACATCGACAGCAGCGCCTACAGTGCATAATAATGAGGGGACAGCCAGCCAAAATAGTTCTTACGGCAGCGTTAATGGACGCAATACATCACACCAAAAGACAAATGGCAACACGAAACCAAAAGCAAAGCATAAAATGAAGCAAAATAAAAACTATTATAACGCTAATGATGACTTCTCCCAAAGGGTTGAAACGCAGATTAAGCAAAATAAAAAACTCAATGGAAGCAGTCGCAAAAACCAGATATCGATTAATCACTTATTGGATTTCCAGTCATATAGAGATCTGGAGGAATATCAAAGTCGCCACTCAAAACCGAGACGAAAATATAGCAACGGTACTTCGAGAGGTAGTGGTAAGTCGAGAGACTACTATTATTCAAAGGTACATTTGAAAGGAATGTCATTCATAAATGTGAATTACAAGTTTGTAGTGGACCATAGAAACGACTATAGGATTCAACAACTCGACCCTAACGTACCGGTTGATTTGAAAGACATTTTGAGGATCGTTGTTCCTAAAGGTAACTCTTGCCCCATATGTTTGGCTGATGAGCCAGTAGCTCCGAGAATGATAACATCCTGTGGACACATTTTGTGTTTGAGTTGCCTCTTATCGCTTTTAGAGAGCGAAATACCCCAATTCAAGAAGAGAGAAACCCTGGCTATTGTTGAAAAGTATCGCGATTGCCCCCTTTGTTTCTCCGTCATTCGCAGCCATGAAATTAAACCTGTCTTAGTGAATAACATCGATGAACGATTCGAAGTTCCCAAAGTGAATGATGAAGTGGTTTTGACGCTCATGTCTCGGCCTCACGATAAACCACTATCTTTACCGAGTTATTTGAATGAATATCTCAATCTAATAGACAATTTTCCATGGGTGAATCAGGTCAATCCTGATTTTTCGCAGTATCTGAGAATTTATAAAGGTGACCTAAAGTATTTGCTTGACATGTATGAATCTGAAAAAAAAAGCATTTTGGAAACTTACGAAGAAGAAAAGGCCTTATATAATGACGATGGCAAGTTCGCAATGATGGCCATAGACAATATTAATAAGGACATTGAAAAATGGAAGTCTTACTACGAGCTTGACACAGAAAGCCCGATAAATCGCACAGAGGGCCGTTCACATGAAGCATTGAACTCATCTAACTGTTACTTCTACTATCAGACGGGGTTCAACGCTTCATGTGTGTATGTTCTATCTCCTTTGGACGCGAAAATTTTGAAAACAGCTTATGGTGGCTATACGAATTTGCCGTCTACTGTATTAGCAAAAATTGAAAATGTGCGGTACGAAGAATTAACCCCCGAGACATCCATTACGAAATATAAATATCTATCGCACTTGCCTTTGGGTACCCCTATAGGGTTTTTGGAGTGCAATTGGCACCGTAATGAATTCATAGATTCGGAGACATGGGAGAGCTACAAAAATGACTTGAACAAAAGATCAAAAACGTCAGCGAGAAAGTTCCGTAGAGAAGAGAAGGACAAGTTGCGGGCAATGAACGAAGAGGAGATTCGAACGAGAAGTTTTTATGAGAGGGAAAATAGTGGTCTTGGTGATACATATGATCCTTTTCATAATCAGCCCGAGTACGCCGGTTTTGGAAGCTTGAGTATAATTGACCACCGCGACTTGCCACCACTTTCTTCGGAGAACGCATTAGCACTGCATAGCGATAATTCAAGTGATTCTACTGCTGGTGATTATCAAACAACCATTTGGGGAACGAAAATCCCTAAAGGTGAACCTGTTTACGATGAGTCTGATGATGACTGGGATACCGAACAAATGATTAGAAGAGCAAAAGAAGAAATGAGCAGACAAGAGCAAAACAATAGTAAAGACAAGGGTAAAAAGAAAAAAAAGAAGCTTGTACTTCTCTCATCGAATTCTTCTTGGCACGCTTAGTCTTGAAATGCTTTCATAATGCTTAAATCACGAACGTATATCTTTATAGACTATCACTGTTGCCGTCAAAAGTATCAATAAATGTCGCGCGTATGTCAATAAATGTCGCGCTTTAGTAGACACGTAAGGCTACGTAGTATAAAGTGGTAAAGTGTTCTTCGATAGTATCTAGATATCAAATGTCGGCTCTTAAGAAAACAAACTTGAAGTGAGTATTTTCAGAAAATCGTTAAAACAATTAGTGCGTGGCCATACTAACGTTGCAGTTCGGTTGTACAGCTTCGTACTACTTGCGATGATAATTTGTATGCGTCGCTATCAGAGTTAGGCTACACGCAATCTTTCGGTCTTATAGATACGAAATTGGCATTAGGATATCTGACGGCAGTAATTGCAGGATTATTGTACATCGTTGACAAGAAGTACGGTTTCGAGAAAACTTACAATGTGACGGTTATTTCTGTTATTCTTTACTTCATCATTAGTGGAGTCCTATTCTACTTGTCTACAAACAAGAAATATAAGGATGTGAAATATGTCGGATATGACGAATGTGACCAAAAAATACTGGTCGCCACCTGGACTACGAAATTTGACCCCATATACCATATGACGATAAGATTTAACGACCAAGAAAGTTCAGCTATAACTACTGAATTGGAATTCATGAAATTATTCGATTCTTTTGGTTACTATAGGCGGGATGAGTTGACAAAGTTTCTCAAGAAGGAGTTGGAAAAGATACATAAGAAACAAGAATGAATGTTGTGTATACCATTAATAAATATTTTGTCCTCGACAATTGTCTTGTTTCGTGTCTTTGATTTGCTGATCTACGCCAGAAAACCACCGACAAAAGTCTTGTACAGAAACTGGCAAGCACTTGACTATGGGTAAGAAATTTGCGTAGAGAGGTTCACATAAAACGCCTTTTTCTCCCGTCTGTATTTTCTTTACTATGTTTTTTGCTAGCTTGCAGTGGTCTACCACGGGCGCAAGAAATTGTTTTGGAGGAATCACATCATGGAACATCATTGTAGTTAATTGGCCTGTAGCCACTAAAAGTAGCCTTATCGAAGGCAAGTGCGATACTTCTTGACTCAAAGCTTCATGTAATTGGATGATGGCTGCCTTCGATGCGGAATAGACAGAAAGATTTCTAGGTGCTAGAGTCCCCAATATAGATGATACTGTCACGATAAAGAGCTTTTCGTTTTTATGCTTTGGTAGTACTTTAGTGATATGATTCGTTAGGAGAGCTTTCAAGATCCAAATATGTGACATCGTGTTGACATCGAATATATCACGTATGCTGTCATGGCTCAAATGTAATAGTGATTCGCTATGCCTTATTCCGGCATTATTAATGCATATGCTTATATGTTGTCCACGAAGGTTCAAATCTTCAATTACCTTTTTTATCTGTCCTAGAAGAGCCTTTTCGTCGCCAACATCGCAACAATGATACTCGACTTTGGAAGAGTACATGCTGTTAGGTAAAAACTTAGGTGCTATTATGTCGAGCACTATGACTTTACCAACGCCTTTATTCACTAGTTCTTTAACAATTTCAAATCCTAAACCTCTGGAGCCGCCTGTAATAAATGCGACATCATTCTTTTCAATGGAAGTCCAAGAATTAGCTTTTGGGAGCTTGTACTGCTCACTGAGATCTATTAAGTAGGAAAGAGCTCCCAAAATAATTGTACAAATGGTGTACTTCCATTTGAATCCACTATTAAGGCTATTTTTTCAGATTAGTACTGATCTAAGATTATGGCATTACTGAGAACTTACGCTATGAAAAAAGCGGCAGGGCATACGAATCTTTTCAAGCATATATATACCGAGCAGACTAGCGAATCAAGATTCAAGCCATGCACCATGCTATAGCTCTCTTGTAGAACGCTTATAATTATCGAAAGCTAAAGTTATTATCGAATATTTAACGGTCGCGAAGACTCGGCTAAAGTGTATTAAATATTAAACTATGTACTCAATGACTCAAGTTTATCAGCGACTTTGTTTCCATGTCGAAGCCATAACCTCTCGCTATACCAGACGTTCCCTCTTCTACAACAGCACCATCTTCGCTTACTTCGTTCTCGTCGTCATCATGGTGAAAATCACTGCCGAGACCCGTCCAGTGTCGAGTTTGCAAATGTATCGCAGAAGTTGAAACTGTATTTTTGATAGCCACAGCACTGGAAAACTTTTTGACTAAGCTGGTGTCGCCGTTCAGTTCTCCGTTTGTGTGTGTATCTTGAGCAGAAATTTGTAGATGCTGCAACCTTCTCAAAGGTTTTGAATTACTAACGTACCTACCAGTGACGGGATCAAAATCTGGCGGCAGGTCCTCGTATTCGCCGTCAGAGGTATTATTGGGGCCGTCGCTGTTATTATCTTTGTTTTCGAAATCAATACTCTTCAATACTTTATTAAAATCGGTTATCCAATGGCCAGTCCATCTAGGCTCTTCGCTCAAAGCCAACAATAACTCATACGGAGTTACGATTGGCTTGAAATATTCGTTGTTTTCGTCTATAACAATTCCTTGGTGGTCACATCCTAAAATACACCATATATCAACATTTTCAAAGTTGGCTAACTTGGCCACATTGGGCTTACCAACCACGAAAATGTAATGCTTTTTACCAGAATCCTTTACCTTCTTCCCTAGCTTATTTATCAATAACTTGGTGTTTGCCAAAGACAAAGTATTCACTAATAGCCCTACAGTTCCTGCAGAGCGTGCCATGTGCATGAAACGGTAACGACGGTTCAAAGTTGGGAAAGGCCCTTGCGTTGTGGTCTCCGTTTCCAAGTTGTATAGAGTCACTGACCGAAATGTAGTTACAAGCTGTAGTAATCGTGGAGTTTCAGGTACAGATATATGGAACAAATCATACTCTTTCATTACATCGCCGATATCATCATCAACTGAATCCTTTCCGAGACCAATGAATGTTCTATTGAGAGCGTTCAGATTCGAACTCTCGGAAGAAATAGGCTTGTAACCAATTATTGTCGAATTTGAGGTTGGATCTAAATATACATCAGCAAAAGCTAAATTAGAGTATTCGAGCCTAAGCGTTGTGTACATTTCATGCAAGTACTGAGAGCAAGGAGCATCAGCCATAAGTAGTATTTTCAGTTCTTTGCTAGCATCAGAGTATCTTTCCCTAAACTGAGATAATATTTTCTCCATATTCATTTGCGGTCTTCCGAAAACGTAAGCAGCAGGGAGAGCTTTGACAATATTAAGACATGCATCACCGAAGTGAACTACAAGATCACTTTGAACATGTTCTGCAGCAACTTCGTCAATGCAACATGAGGAGTAAGATGTGTCTGCTAGGACCCAAAGTTTCTGTGACTTTGACTCGAATAATTCCTTTTTACGGCAAGTGTCTGAGCCGCATTTCGCTTGGGTGGCTTCCTTCTCTGCTGGGTAAGAGGCCAATCCCAACTCATTTTGAAGTTCATGTACAATAGTTGCAGAATCACATATCAAAGAATCGGGAAACTGAAGAGTTATGTGCCTATACCTTGGATGAGGCATGTCCACTGAATCCCCCGTACTTTGTTTTAGATAGTTAGCTAGTTCTTTCAAATTGTAGTATTCTCTGACTCTTTGTATTATCTGCTCATCTGAAGCATGTTTAGGCAATCCAAGATGGGTTCTCGAATTTTTATCAAGCTGAGCCTTCTCAAACTCAAACGTGGAGGTATCCTGGTAGGTTGACAAAGCAGGCGCTGCTGCTTCTATATCAGTCATTCTCTCTTCTTTTGAGTATAGCCAGTAACTTACTAATGAACTAATGAAAAATAGCTAAAATTTTATGTCGCAGCTAAATGAGATCGACTAAAAATGAATTACTACAAAAAAAGTTCACTATATAAATAAAATTTCGATAGCACTATTATAGTTTACCAGCCCATTCGGCGGACATTGGCCTGTACCCCACAACAATACCTTGAATTAAATCATTCAAACAAAGTTCATTTTTCTTGACAATTTTCACGTTATTTATGTTTTGTTCAGCTATGACTAGCTTCTCGTTCAGATTGTCGAGCACTACTGAAGTATGATCTGGAGCCCCCACGTAACTGGTAGTTCCGGTAATTTTATTTTTGAATATGCAAGACTTATATTGTAGGATGTCGCCTCGCCGCAATTGGTCTAGCGGCTGCTTATCATCAACAGACGATGGGCCACTGTGGGAGCCTTGAAGTTGAATTATAGGATACCCATGGTGATAATATTCCGATACGAACGCATGCTTGCCGCAGCCCTTTAATAAAGCATCATGGGCAAGATCCCAACATTCGCCAGAACCTACCCTTTGACCCATTTTGTGTTCACACCATGACGCCACATAGTTCCCGAAATTTTGACTGGAAGATAATAATTCGCTAGAGGTGGGGGTTTTCGAGGTTATAGGCGACGGGGTGAACCTAGAAATTTTCACTTTAGCATTCTGTATATCGCTATTGGACCAAGATATTGAATATGTGATAATACCCAAATCTTGAAGTCTCAAACTAAGATCTCTCGTGTAGGAGGTCACAGAACCGTGAGAACTGTATTGATAGGACGTGGTGTAGTTAAGTCCCGTTAAAGATTCAGGGAGTTTCATAGTGCCAGAAGTGTCCGCAAACCACCCGGTGGACAATTCAAGGTCCAAGTGAGGAGGTCCTTGTTCTTGAGGAGGTACCGGCATTTTACTTCTTTTATAATTTCTAGAAGGCGGCGGTGGAGGAGGACCACTTCTCGACGAGTCCGATCTACTTGATGGAGGGGACGGAGCCTCTGGAGTGGCGCTATTTCTTGTAGGGGGCTCAATGTTTGGTTTGGGCGACAATAGTGGTTTATTATTAATCGTCTGATTTCGAGGCATCTCCAAACGTGGCTTTGGCCCAATTTCTGGTTTTTTCACCAGCTTAGTTTTAGGTTTTGGAGGTGGCTCCTTCCCAACTTTTTTTACGCCGTCGGTGTTCAAATTCTTTAACCCATTATTTAATTCTGGTATAGTTTGGTCCGGTGATTTGCCTTCGTCATTTCTTTGTTCAGGGACATGCCCACTTGAAAGATTTTTTTTGAGTGCAATCTCTTGAGCAAAGTTTGGAAAGTCCTTTTTGGGCTGGTCAATCGCAGAGGTTAGATTTGAAGATTTTGCTTCAATCTCTTGGCTAACAAATTGCTTCCTTTTTGCTGGTTTTGGAGGTGGGGTCTTTTTGGCAGCTAAAGTTGAAGTCGACAGCGCTCCGGAATCGGTGCCCCTTCTCGCCGGATAAGAAGGCGTAGGACCTTGGTTATCTGTGTCCATATTCGTACTAGAAGTAGTACTAACCGAGGGACGAGTCGGTAATGGAGGAGTATGCGAGGAGTTAGTTCCTCGATCATTAGAAACAGACGGCATAGAGGGAGGGGCCTCTGTAGAAGTATTTTGGCGTGAGCAGTCCAAGACCTCATGACTTGAATTTATTGTGGACGAAGACCTTTTTTCTTCGAGGCCCTCGGATTCAGACTTACCTCTGTTTTTATGAATGGGTGGTGGAGCAAATGTGCTGGGGTCCCTAATGGGTTTCCTGGGCTTTTCTGCTTCCTCTACTACAGTATTTGAGCCTGGAGTATAAGGCTTGTTGACTTGAATGTTGGAAGGAGGCTGTTGAACACCCTGTGGTGGCTGAGGTTGGGGAGGAAGCGCTGTAGTCTCTGAATATGCTGGTGGAGGCTGTGGCGTGTAAGACGTTGGTTGGGACGTCTCTGAATATGTAGGAACTTGTTGGCTTACCTGCGAATTCAGGTGTGGTGTTCGAGAAGGTGGGGGTGGAACAGGCCTCCCACCTGCAGCGGCAGCCATCGGCTGCTGTGGCTGTCCTTCTGACTGTCCCTGTGTAGCCGTGTACTGAACATTCGAATACGCCGACCTTTCACCGTATTTCGGAACCTCAAACGCTCCGACATTTCTTTTTGGTGGGGCTGGGTATTTTTTCAAATCTTCCTCATTTATTGGGCGGCTAGGTGTAGGTGAACTTGTAGATTGTACACTAGGACTTCCCCTTGAATTCCAGGTCGAGCTACTTGTGCTCCAATTGCTATGACTCGCATCTGAATTATTGGCAGAACGTTGTTGTTCAATCGGAACGCCTTTTCTTCTTGCCTCGCTATTCTTATATGTTTGCACTCCAGCTTTTCCAAGCGCTTTTGTACCTGACCCAATCCCTTTGACCGTGGCAATACCTGCTGACTTGAACGTATCTTTGTTATTATCCCAAAAGGATGACATTGTGAGTTTCTATTACCAAAAGACAAGTTTCTTAAAAAAGTGAATTTCGAATAGTCTACAAAACGATAAGCGCGATACAAATGATGAGGCTTTTCATATTGGCATTACTAACATGCAATACAACCAAAAGTCTAGGGATCTATATTGGTACTAGCTGATGGCTAAGACTAATAAGTAACTTAGTAAGCTCCCGAAGGCTAAACCTACTGACAAAAATACCGTAGTGAAACCCCCTGCAGCCTCTTTTTCTTCGTCAGTATCACAATGATTCCCAACTATCATAAAGCAAGAAGTACATAACTGTCCATTAGAAAGGCCGAAAAGAAGTTGAAGCAAAAAATACCAAAGGTCAGAATTAATTGTAGCATTGGATTCATCGGAGCCCAGATTCACATGAACGTTGCAGGTCAAGAATAACGGCACAAATACCAATCTGCAAAATGAATAAATGAGTAGCTTTTTAGGTGCTTTGATAAAGATTGGCGATTTAGACACACCGCAAAAAACTCGCCCGAGCAAATCCCCTAAGTTCCATATCAAAAATGCAAATGGGCTGAAGATCAGCTTTTGAAAGAAAATATGGTTCGATTGGGTGTTGGTGGATTCAACGCTTGAAGCGAACACGGGAAAGACTAGGGTTACTGCAAAGGTCAAGAAGATGGCCAGAACAATATGGCTTAATTTTGACCATAAAACGTGGAATGGAACATATGCTTTTTGCGTCAATTCTGGCTCGGAATCGTTTTCCTGAAAGGCTGCTAAAGGTTGTTCCTCGATAGCTTGAGATAAAGCTCTGAAGGAATTCCCCACCTTATGATGATTTATGAGGTACAAGAGAAGCATGGAAGTCCCTGATATCAAGCTGGCGGTGATATAATAAATGAAGACGCCGAAGTTTCCTTCGCTTTCCCGTGAAGTGGACTTTTTCTCCCCCACTACCAAGACTGAGATTATAAGTGCAATTGATGGTAGGACGCCAGCAATGGCCTGACCTACCATTACACCATTGGCATACACTTCACCCATAACATTAACAATAGCCATAGTGCCATTTTGGGCCAAACATGTAGCCATAGCAGCCAAAAACACCATCACCATTAGCCCAATAAAGAGTACGTCGTCTTTCATCGTCGTGAATACACGTAAAATACAAGAAAATGCCATTATAACAAAAACTCCTATCGTCAAAGCAAGCCCCATGTTGACCCTGTACGTATAGCTAGCTCCACTTTGTTTTTGGGCCAAATAGTAGTTATAAAGAGTCGACGTGACGGTTGACACAGTCATAATCGTGGGCGAATATAGCTTAACTAGAGACAGCGAGTCTGAAAACCTCTCCGAATAAAATGCAGATGCAGACAAGAAACAATTCCATGGCCATAAAAGCGATATTCCTATTAAAGTGAATGTCACGTATTTCAATTGGGATAATTTTATGTATATTGTTTGGTTAATCCTGAACACAGTCGGATCTGATACGACAAATCGCTCGTGTTGTGTGATTTCTATGGAGCCAGACCCATGAGCAACCATATTGTTTAACTCTATTGAATCAGTGTTATCCAAAATGGCAAGCTATTCCCCAATGGACTACAGTAGTATGTAGCGAAGTCTTTAGTTGAACACATAATTGCGCGTTAAGCTCTTATCACAGCGATCATGCATATAGATAAAGTAGCATTATTCTTTTAAAGTACAAATAGTATAAACAATCTATATTACAAGCTAGATGATGGCTCAGATGCATCTTTGCTTCTCGCTTTGGAACTTATAGTGTCGTCATCAAGTAGTTCGCTAAGTCTGCTTTCAATGCGAAAAAATAGCTTCACTATCAAGTAATTGGATTCTTTCAAGGGAAATCTGAGAGGCGAGTTATCGCTTAACCAAAAATCAGAGGCATTGTGAGGGGGGTTTTGCTTAGCTCTAGAGCCAAGGACTAGGGTATTTTCATTATTTTCATTATTTTCATTATCTTCCATATTTTTATGAAACTTGTCCAATAATTCTGACCATTCTTCGAGATCATAAGTTTTGCCAGGGCTTTCAACAGAATCTGAAATTAGAGCTTTCAACCGGGTCAAATCTTCTTTCATGTCAGCGAGGACATTACGGTGGTTCACCACTCGATGAGAAAGCTCTTGGCAACGACATTTTAGGTCGCGAGGTGAAACTGACTGCGAGTCTTTCTGAGCAAGACCATGTCCATCACCATCCGTACTTGATTGGTAGTCAAATATGTTGGTTGAAGAGGATGAGAGTTCGTTGTTAACAGGATGTCCTATTGAATCTTCCTCCTCTTCTAACTCACGGTCTTCAGATGCTTCCTCGGTGATATCATGGTGCCTCAGTTCGTCTAAGCGCTTTTTCCGATTTCTAAGAAAGGCATAATAGTCAGAATCAAACCACTTCGAGATAAAGAAGCTGAAATGGTCGGCGAGGTCATATAGTTTGTCCCCAACGTTCGAAATCAATATGGTCATTAGCGGAATAGCCCCAATGCCCCACGAAACAAAAAATACTCTTCCTAGGGCTGACTTCGGAGCATAATCACCATATCCAATTGTGATCAAACAAAGGAAGCAAAAATAAAAGGAATCGAAATAACTCCAACCCTCGCAAAAAAAGAAAACCGTTGCCCCACCGAACCAGAACACGAAATATGTGAGAATAGTCAAAAAAAGGGACGTGTTGACCTGTCGTAATTTGGCATTTTTTCTGATTACCCGCATCTCATGAAAGGTACCGTTTGCACCATTACTCATATCCGACTTGTTCATCTGATTGTACTTTATTACTCGGTTCCTTTCAATTAAATGCCAAAAAACAGTTGGCCCAACAGAAGACAAGACCACTTCTCTTATCATGGTAATAATCAATCCCATAATGAGTACACCGATGAAAGAGAACACCAAAACAAAAACCTTTGCACCGGCTGTCTTTGGTAATATGTCACCTAGGCCAACCGTTAATATAGATACAGTACAGTAGTACAATGCAGAACCATAATTCAAGTGGGAAATCAAGTTACTGGTCACTAGTGCACCAATGACGAGCCAAATAGCGAAACATATCGTGTATATCATCAAAGTCCTCTGCTTGTAGTCTAGATTGAATGTGGGAGGGTACTTACGCAACTTGTAGCCTAGCAAGTTGATCAACAATATTAATGCGCAACAGAAGTAAAAGAAGGTTGTAAACACTCCAAACCAAAATCCCTCCGATCTGCTATAATGAGGATCCTTGCCTATGAAATCTTTATTTGTTTGAATCACAGTTATCAACAATAGAACAGAGGCAACGACCCAGCAAAAAATGGATACATTTTGCGTTATCAAATATTTGACTGTTTTTGAAAAATTCATCAAGAGCGATATATTACCAACGATTCCTAGCACAAGACTTAGTACGTTGAGGCCAAACAAGTACGGCTCGTCAGGAACTAGTTCATTGGTCCCTTTATCAACTCTCCAGTGCACTATGAGTGCTATTATGGAGATCAGATTGGCTAGTGGCCCCAAGCATGCGCATATTATGGGGAAGTAAGAAGAAATGAAAAACCATAGTAAAAATGTCAGTTCCCCAGGAATGACACTCAAATTGGAAATATTTTCGATCGGAACAGTAAGCGAATGTTTCACATACTGCGGTATTTTCAGACAGGAGTGAGGATTCAGGTCTTTTGTGGTGTAGTCTTGGAAAATCAATGGCAATAGCTCCTCTTCGTATTTACCAATAAACGGGCTTCTGTTTACAGTCGTTTCGTTATTGAAGCTAAAAATCCTTTTCCCCTTCTTTAACCGGGACCGGACAGCATTTCGTCCCATTCTTTGCACTATTATTGCTCTCTCTATCTCGTTGATTGTGGTCTCTTGACTGCTAATAATTGCTCGATGTACATGAAAGTTGAGGCCCAGATACATGGAGTTAGACGTTTTACAGTTTAGTAAATTGCATTGTCGCTTCATCGTCACAAGCTTATACTACTAGCTCTTGTATGTGCTGTGTACTAGTAGGGACTCTCGCTTCGCCCTACAGAATTATTTGAATTTACATCTACAGGCTACTATTGTTGACAGTGTTTGACATCTTTGAGTGTTGCCTTGCTAAATTAGATGGTAGCACTGCGGCCAGGTTTCGCAGCAATTTCTTTCTATTTGGCCTATTCATGAAAGTTACAAAACGAACCTCATGCAGTCTATATACATATGTCACAGCAGGAAAACCACCGTGCCATTAAAACAGCACCAGTTTTACTATAATGTAACTGGGCACTCGTTTTGGGGATTCAAGATAAACTTTCTCAATAAGTTCTTCTGTGTGTAAGGTTTGAGATTCTCGATGGGAGTTTTCGACATAGTCTCTAAAATTTTTAGGCGTTCGGCACTGTATTCGTTACTCAAGAGCTTATCCAATATGACTTTTATGTTATCAACTCTATTTTGAAGTTTAGTGAAGTCTTTTGCGGCTTCGTTGATCTCGAGTTTCAACACCGGCTCCGCGGAAGGCCAAGATTTGATGTTATATTTTTCTTTAATGGTGTTGATTTCTTGCAAGAGTGCTTCTCTATCGGCTGTAGGGTCGCTGCGGAAAGTGTTCGATAATTTATCCAAAATTTTCAAGTCCTCAATCTGAGTGATTGTGTTCTCGTATTCTTTCCTCCTGTTCAAAAATTGCTCTATTTTATCGTTCTCTTCCTTTAAAACCTTTTCCCTGGCTAATGATTCATATAATGCAAATTGTTGACCTTTATTAACCTTCATCTCTGCTATAGCAAAATACTTTCTGGCAGATATCTTAGGAATAGCCTCAATTCTAACAATATCGCCTTCTTTGCATAGGTTGCCTTCGTCATGGACTAAATAATCCTTTCTTCTAATCACTTCTTTGTGAACTTTGCTGTCATATGCCTTTGTTTGGACTCTAACCTTCACGGTTTTAAGCATTTTACCTTGTGATACTACAAGGCCGACAAAGTTTTGCTTAGCCATCTTCAGATTCACTCTACTTTTAAACACCTCCTAGACGAATTACTACTCGATAGAATTATCAATCTTGCCGATGAAAAAATTGAAATTCTCATAGTGAGAAAAAAAAAAGTTACCCGGTTAAACCCGGCTTCCGTATAACTATTCTCATTACGGGCACTGCTTTGTGCTTATATTCTAGCTCTATATAGTACTAAAAGTGATTATGCTCTATGAATCTCTTGTAAGCAGTTACCTATTTTCTCAACCAAAATATCATTTTCTTTTTGGGTCCCTACCGAAATTCTCAAGCAGCCTGTACAGTTCAACTCTTTTCCTCTGTATCTCACAACAATCTGGTTCGAAACTGCTAGTTTATTATACAATTCCAATGCAACCTCATTAGAGGGGCTGCCATTTTTGGCTAAAAATTCAACAAGTAGGAAGTTTGCATCAAGGCCTCCAACACTTCTTCCTACCCCCTTGATTTTCTGCAAACGTTGTAAAAGTCTGTCTCGCTCCTTTGTCATGGTAGAAACGTAATCGAACATTGTTTTCAAGCCAGAATCATGGCCAGTGGCTCTCAACGCAACATCTGAAGTCAAAGAGGAGATGTTGTAGGGATACTTCATGGCATTTAAGTAGCGAGATATGTCAGTACTGCTGTAGGTGATGCCCAACCGTATCCCTGCTAAGCCAAACGATTTCGATAACGTTTGCAAGACAACTAAGTTCGAATATTGGTTCACCAAGGTGGACACTGATTCGCTGGTGTCCGAGGACGTAGCTTTGGTAAAATCGATGTAAGCTTCGTCGACCACAATTAAGCCATTCCATACGGTTGCGGCCGCCTCAACTAAGCGAATTATCTCAGCCACGTTCAAAAGCTGGCCAGTAGGGTTTCCAGGAGAGGTCAAGTACACTAACTTGATGGTGCGGTCAGCGCTAACCTTGTCGAGTATACCATCAACATCAGCTTGGAAGCTGGGAAATTTCAACGGAACTTCAGTCAAGCCCACATCGTTTATAGTCGCACAAATGGAGTACATACCATACGTGGGAGGACACACCAACATCTTGTCTTTTCCTGGGGCACAAACACACCTCAATAGGAGATCAATACTCTCGTCTGAGCCCACTCCTAGACACAAGTTTCCGGGTACCAACTTATCGTCGTCAAGGTTTTTTAACCACCCGCTTGGCTTACTGTTGCGAAAATCAGCAATCTGCTGCTTTAATTGGACTTGGTGAGGGTCAGGATAACGATTCAATTCCAATGCCTCTTCCTCAGTGGTGATTTTACTCAAAGCTGGGCCGTGGGTATTTTCGTTGGCATCAAGTAATATGCCCGTTTTAAAATCATCTCTGGCACATCTGTACGGTTCTAGCGTCAAAATATTTGGTCTAATCAACTTTTTCAAATCAAACATGCTATTTACTTTGGCTTAACTACTCTGTCTTTAGCGATTGAAGCATCGACTTCTTTTTGGATTGGTACTTAATATGACTCTTATAATAAGCAGTGCTTCAAACCATCAATATAGATTAGATAAGTTCTCATAGACATATATATGCTGAGAGTATATTACTCTTAATAGTACTTGTACTATTGATATTACGATGAAGAAGTTGTAATTTGGGTAGGAAAAAGTACGAGCCATAGCGAAAGTTGCTTAAAAGGCCTTACTTAGTTGCAAACTGTAATGGGTGGTTCAGGAGGCTTTAGTTTAGAGTTATTTTTTGTCACGATAATCGTTGTCCTTTCCGGTATCGCTCTTGCCCAGATCACGGTCGAGCTCGCACTGCACAATGTTGACCTGCCAGTATTCTTGTTTGGCGGGATGATTTGGTTCAGTTTTCCATGACGGATTGATGCCCACGTCATCGCACAGATGATCGTTATTTTGCATCTCAATCGGCGATACTTTGTCCAACTTTATGCCAGCTACAACAAGGCGCTGCTTTTCGGTACCGTCGTTATATCTTCGACTTATCGTCTTTTTAAAAGAGGCGAATTTGGTTGATAGAGTCTGTTTTAGGGACTCAGGACTCGAATATGGAATATCAGGCAGATCAGTCTGTTTTTGATTTGGGTGCCATGTTGTAGAGTCGAATTGAGCACTATGGTGGTTGTCCCTGCGAAAAAAACGTCTATGGAAAATACTTGATCGGCTTTGGCAATTCAAGTGGTGGTCAATTTCTCTGTCCAAGCATTCGTTATCACTACTTCGACATGATCGCCGATCAAGAACGCTTTCGCTACCAGAGTTTTGAGGCGGGCACAAGGTTTCCAATTTTGAATTCAGACTTTTTTGCAAATCCTCAATACTAGGTATATCCCTTAATGTGGGTCTATGCGTGTATGGTGAAAATAGAGCGTTTTCCAAATGGTCTATGTCAAGTCCCGGCAGAGCCAGATATTGTGCTGTCTGGATGAGGGAAGGGAGCCGAGTATCTGGATGACTGCTAGCGCTGCTGGAACCCCCAGCTTTCTGTTCTTCTTTGGAAGTTTCTGTCGGCGTATGACTCCTTGCATTTAGGGCTTTCTCGAGTTTGGGCATGATTCGATCGCATCCGTCAAGGGTCGTATCTGCGGGTTCAAACTCCTTCGAGCCTCTTCTATGAGACCCAAAAAGTTGAGATATTACCTGTCGCGCTCTAGAGTTGTGGACAATAAGCTCGTCCTGCTCATTACTGTATATCTCATCTCGACCTTCGAGACGACTATCTCCTTTATGTCGGAAAATTCTTGACAAAGTCTCTGAGACTGCCTCGGTACTCCACCGTTTCCTCGTGTCCCGTTCGTCCTGTGGTCCTTTCCTCAGTTCGGGCTCTGTTGCTAGTACTAGACTACCCATACGTCTTCTTTTCTGTCTTAAATGTTCGTTGACTCTCGTTTCGGAGGACCAGTGAGACTTTGATGTCTCCTTATGTGAAGGGTTGACCTTAACACTGTCGCACTCGCCGTCCAAATTTTTATCGGTTTCACTGCTTCCGTTGTCCGAACTTATAGTCCTTTCCCTTGTAATGGTGAGACTATCAAAAGGCTTAATTGAACCTGCGACCTTGTGTCTAGTATTTCCGTTACAGTACACAGAATGAGAAATGTATGAGACTTGATCAGTAAATTCCTCTGCCATAACAGTTTAGACAGTAAAAAACGAACTCTCTATCAATATATCGATACACACAGTAGGTATCTTCCAGTTCCATCAATAAACACTGGTCTCCAGTCAACTGTTGTGTTCTTTAGAGCAGGTTGCAGCCACAAATGAATGCAAAAAAACGTCGATACGGGTCGTGTTACGTAATCAGCGCTAGTACGTGGCCGAAGCGCTTATACTATACCAAGTACTGTAGTTTTAGGGTATGAGACTCAATATCGCCAGGAAATGAACGTACCGTTAGGATATGATCCCAAAACAAAGAAATTAGCCATACCAGCTGAGGCGGAAACTTTGGTGCTACCACTCAAATTGGAAGTGGACCAGCTCAACACGTTAACGGGCGAACTCATAGCAAATGGAGCCGACGTTCCAGCGCCCCCAACCCAGGAAAACTTCAACAAGGACATGCTGAAGATGATCAGAAAGCTTTATGAGGGCGGAGTTCAGGCGTTCAAACAGGGCAAATTTAACGAATCTGCAAAGCAGTTCACTATTGGCATAGACATGATTTCCAGAAGACACAAGTTTGAATCATTTCAGGGAACATTACAAGAGCTCAACTTATTCTTGATGAGCAGAGCCGATGCGTATTTGAAGACGAAAGAGTATTTGAAGGCTTACAACGACGCAGATATGTTAATAGGCATCATGATGTGTACCCCCGACAACTTTTTAAGGAGAGGCGTGGCCAACTATTTCTTGGGCAACTATGAGGCGGCCAGAGCAGACTACCAGCGAGGTTTAGCCTTTGATGAAGAAAACGAAAGACTCGAAACCGAGCTAGAGATCTGCTTAGACAAGATTCTTGAGGAAAATGGCGACTACTTATAAGCTATGATACGTGTTTCACGAAGTCTAGTTGCCGGCTTTCATATACACCTTCCTCTTCGTGTGTACAATATATCCTATATTAGTTATGTATATGGCTACTTAAGTAAACGTTAGCCCTTATAATCAACGTATGCTCTTCAAAGCAAAATTTAAAGAAATGCGACTTATCATGACACAAGATTATTATTATTGGAAGTGTCTATAGAATAAGCAGTCAGCATAGTAAAGATAATCGATATATTCTTACTAATAATGGCATCAGACATGCCTGCTCAAGATATAATCAATATTTCATCTGAAGAGGAAGACGAGACGGACGAAATCAGAACAAAAGCTGACGGACAACTACATGCTATAGCGGCTACAGATGAACATACTGCAAAGATACATCATGAGAACACTTCGCCTAGCGATAATCCACATAAGCGAAAGCGTCTCGATTCATTATATCTGAAACATGTTTCCTCGAGGCCTTCGTATGATCATACTGGGGGCTATTATTTGCAGAATCCAAGATCTCCTGTGATACCTCCAATGCTACAGTCAGAAGTAAAGGCAGGGTCAGACGAAAACCAGATAAATAGTGATGATCAGAACAGCGTGGGAGCCAAGAGCGAAGGACCCGATGGCGGAAGCGAAGTGATCATTCTCAGCAGCGATGAAGATATGGACTCGGACGAGGACATCATGATTTTGGATGCGGAGGAGGCATCTCGTACGGGCAAGTTCAAGACGACTTCGTTTGAACGAAAATTCAACACTCCTCAAGGAATTCTTCAAAACTCTCAGTTCGTTCCAATACAACAAATGCCAGGATCTTTCATACAGAGCACGAACGATGCAACGCAGTACTATAATCAGCCAGTACCGGTCCCTCAGTACACCGAAGAAGATCGCGACCAAGTCGAAAGAATTTCAATGCAGAGAAGAAAGGAAAGGCTCGACAACAACCTCAAGCTCAAGAATGAGCTACTTCACAAACATGAACAAATTACTGCTGCTTATACAGAATACCTGAAGAAGTCGAACGAGTTGCTTCAAGGGCTTACATTCTTACAAAGTGAATTACGAGCAGGTGAATCAAGGGAAGTTCGAGATGAAGCCAAAATTGTATCGCTTAGGCACCAACTTCAAACCAAAGGAGCCGACTATCACTTCGTACGAGCCAAGAAGGAAGAGCAAGCTACAGCACTAAGAGGTATTGCTAGCAGGTTAACTTTGTTGACTATCAATATCCGCGATGCCAAGTCCGTTCTCGAGAACTATGAAATTGGTAATAGCCGGTCAATAAGAGACGTCAGTGACATTCCTCAGGAAATATCCTATTCGCATAATAACTCGATTGGTTTTTCCGCTAACATATACTCAGACAATGACCAGCAACATCTTCAAAACTTGCTCAATAATATCAGACCTGACGAAGAAATTGACGAAGATGGGTTAGCGCTCACGCCACCGGAATTATCCATCACTCTATTGAAGCATCAAAGAATGGGTCTTTCATGGTTACTCAGAATGGAGGATTCCAGGTCGAGAGGTGGCATTTTGGCCGACGACATGGGCTTAGGTAAGACAGTTCAGGCTATCGCTTTAATACTTTCTCATAAGTCAACGGATAATAATTGCAAAACTACTCTAGTTATCGCTCCAGTTTCACTATTAAGGCAATGGGCTGCCGAAATACAATCTAAAGTATCACCTTCAACGAAAATAAAAATAGGCATATACCACGGATCTGAGAAAAAATGTCTTTGCTCATTCAACTTGATGAGAAAATATGATGTTATTTTAACCTCATACGGCACATTGGCTTCAGAATGGAAAAAGCATTACAGAAGACCACTAGAAGAAGCCGGAATTAGCAGAGATCAGAATGTCATTCCCGACTTGGATGCCGGAGGTACAAGCTATGTATCACCTTTCTTCGCTTCAGATTCAGTTTTTTATCGCATAATTCTTGATGAGGCCCAAAATATCAAGAATAAGAGAGCAATAGCATCTAGAGCTCTGTATTCGATAAAAGGTAGATATCGGTTTTGCTTATCTGGTACTCCTATTCAAAATAACGTGGAGGAGTTATTTCCAATATTAAGATTTTTGCGAATAAAACCCTACAACGACGAAGCCAAATTCCGTGCTGACGTCGTGTTACCCATCAAATCCAAGTCTTCGGAGTATGATGATTATGACAAAGAAAAAAGTATGCAAAAGTTAAGAGCTTTGTTAAGAGCCATTCTACTACGCCGTTCAAAAGATTCTTTGATCGACGGAAAGCCTATTTTATCGCTTCCTGAGAAGCACGTTATACAAGAAAACGTCCGTATGGAAAAGGAGGAATCCGAATATTACCGAAGCTTAGAAAGTGGTATACGGAAAAAGGCGAAAAGCTTGTTATCTAGCAATAAAATGGGTGCAACTTCGAGTATCTTGACCATGTTGCTTAGATTGAGGCAGGCTTGTTGTCATAGCTTTTTGGTTGAAATAGGTCAAATGAAAATTTCCGAAAAGGAAAACAACAACGAATTAAGGGGTAAGGATTGGAAATCAATGTATACAAATATTCTAAAGTTTGACGAAGAAACAGTTCAAAGAATCAAAAGCGAGGTACACCAAGGAAATCTTATCAAAGCTGAAGAGCATGCTGAAGGTCATGAAGACTTGTTTACCTGTCCTATTTGTTTCGATGTTTTAAGCTACGAAAGTATCGTATTATTTGCTGGTTGTGGTCATATGATATGTAATAATTGCATTGAGAACTTCTTCGAGAGGTTCGAAATAGGAGACGGATCGGAGGGCAACAGGCTTGCCTCGTGTTTTACGTGCTCGAAGTCCATCAAGGAAAGTGAACTTATTGACTATAATATGTTTCATTTAATTCATCAAGATGGATTCACCGAAGAGAAAATAGCAAAGTTATATAATACAGCACGATCCCTGAAAAAGATGTCAAATAGCCAGCGAATACATCAATTAATAACCGAAAAAAAAGGGTTTGTATCGTCCGCTAAAATGGATAAGTGCACAGAATTGATGAAGCATATCTTTGAAAAATATCCCGGGGAAAAGGTAATTGTGTTTTCTCAGTTTACTAGCTTGTTTGACTTATTCAAGTTATCATTAAATCACGAGAAAATTCCATTTTTAAGGTATGATGGGAGCATGTCTTTGGATGAAAAAAATAATGTTATCAAGCACTTCTACCAAGGAAGCACTCAGGTTTTACTATTATCCTTACGAGCTGGAAATGTTGGTTTGACATTGACTTGTGCCTCTCACGTTATCATAATGGATCCTTTCTGGAATCCTTACGTTGAAGAACAAGCAATGGATAGGGCTCATAGAATTGGCCAACAGCGGGAAGTTCACGTGTATAAAATGTTGATAGAGGGGACCGTCGAAAGTAGAATCTTAGCTTTACAAGATGAGAAGAAGGAACTAGTAAGTGGTGCACTCGATGAAAAGGGAATGAAATCTGTTAGTAAACTTGGCCGACAAGAACTAGGCTTTTTATTCGGTTTGAATGGGTTGAGGTAAGGCAATTAATATTTCAATTCTTTTGCGTGTTTTATTAAATTCATAGACAAGATATATATACAATATAATAACTATAGCAGTCGGAACTTTTTGACTTTGGCTAAATTCCTTAACCAGTCCTCTTCTGAAATGGCTGTTTTGTTACGATAACATAGTTCCCAAGTTACGTGGGTTTCAAAATCAACTTTATATTTTGCCAAGGACTGACATAAATAAATTATCTGTAAAATCAAGCCATCTTTATGCGTTTGTCTGTCAATATGATCGTCACCTTCTGATGGATCGACTATTTCAGGCAAGTACGTTTTCAACTCCTCTATCAATAAAAAAGCTAAATTTTTCACGAATTGATTTATCAAAAGGTTGTTTTCTTCTTGCTCCGTGCTTTTTTCCATTGTTGCTGAAGAATGACTGAAGATTGCATAAAATATGGATAAAGAACTGAAGATGAATTCTCGATAGACTTCAATGTATCGCTTCAAATACGTTAATTTGTTGAATTTGATTAAGGGCTTTAAGTTGGCTAACTCATTAATAATAAACTTGAACCTTGCATTAAGGTATATGATTTTTAAAAATTTGTTTTTATCTAAAAGCTTGTTGGGGGTCTTGCTTGTAGATGATGAAACAGTATTGGTATTTGTATTTGTATCGTTATACTTCAAAAGATCTAGTTTATTGAGAATCTGAAAGATTTTTAATATGTTATTTTGCTTCAAGTTTGTATTAAGCAATTTTATCAAGCCCTTAACCATGAGTTTCAATTCCTTTCCTACTTGATCATGAATATTTTGAATAATAGCTAGGTTGGGAAAACGTATGAGAAGAGTCTGTACCAAAACAGATATTTCCAAAGATTCTTGATAGTTTCCTTGCAATATACAAAGCTTGCATAAAGCCGGTAACTCCAAGAAGTCTAAAACAGATTCAATATTGGATAGTATGGAATTGTTCGTGCTAATTGAATGGTTCAATTTATCATTCATCAGTATGCGAAATCTGCTGCTATCCTCGACATCCAAATTTTTCATCACTGATTCAATCTCGCGTATGAACTCGATGTTCACGCCATGCTTAATGCTATTCAAATCCTTGCTGATATCGATTATCAAGTCTTTGTTATCGTTCGTGATCGACGCCAACTGTACCTTGATCTGTCGTTCCTGTGAGTCTAACTCGGCGATCTCCTCTATCAACGTCCCTTTCTGTCTTTTGCCATCCTCTTCCGTCGCAATATTGCTTGTGGTAGTATAAGTGTCGGTCGATAGTAACTCATTATTTACCAATAGGTCAACCAAGTATTCCTCGGATAATTGGCGTAGTTCCGGCTCCGACCTAACGCACTCCAGCAAATCTGGGGTTAACCCTTCAAGCAATGTACCTAATAACAAGCCTGACATCGTCAATGCCTCTTTTAGCGCTAACTGGTGACTGTAGCTTCATAGCTACTAATCAGCTGTACCGTAGCTTCTTGACGAAATCTGTGAACGCCAACCTGTAAACTGTCTTTTTTGCATGTTAGCTCGGTCCATGTCAAAGAAATTCAACCCTTTAACAAACAACTCTACAAAAATAGCCGCTAATAGACACAATTCAGCACTATGGAGGGGTTGTATTTCAACATTGATTTCGGATATGTCGAAGGGGTTGTGAGAGGCTACAAAAGTGGACTTTTGGGGAGCAATCAATATGTCAACTTGACTCAATGTGACAATTTGGAAGACTTGAAGTTACAATTGTCGTCCACAGATTATGGAAATTTTTTGGCATCCCACTCGGGACCCCTTTCCACATCTATAATACAAGACAATTTATCGAAAAAGTTGTATCAACAATTTCAATATCTTAGGGCCCAAGCGGCTGGTAAATTAATCAAATTTTTGGACTTTATCAGCTACGGATACATGATAGATAATGTATCGCTAATGATCACAGGCACCTTGCACGAAAGAGACAAGTCAGAAATATTGGCCAAGTGCCATCCTTTGGGCTGGTTTGACACGTTGCCCACCTTGTCGATAGCGACCGATATTGAAAGCTTGTATAATACGGTTTTGATTGACACTCCATTGGCGCCGTTTTTCAAGGACTGTGTCACTGCAGACGACTTAGACGACTTGAATATTGAGATCATTCGGAATCGGTTGTACAAAAACTATTTGGAGGCTTTTGTCGAGTTTGTCGAGAAAGAGTTCAATTCCCCAGATAAGGAAATCATGACCAATTTGTTGAGTTTCGAGGCCGATAAAAGAGTCATCAATATTTCCCTTAATTCTTTGAATAACCCTGATTTAAGCCCCGAGAACAAACTATCCTTATTTCCTGCCTATGGGAAGCTATACCCCACGTATCACAACCGCCTATCTGAAATCGAAGACGTCGAACAATTGAAATCAATCGTGGACTCTGTCGGTGAATACAAAAACTTATTTTCCGATTCTCATGACTCGAATACAGGCTCTTCGAAAAATTTGGAGGATTGGTTTTACTTGCTCGAAATGCAGTATTGTAAGAATGCCTTTACCCAGCAGTTTACCTTATCCACGATCTGGGCTTGGTTGAGGTCAAAGGAACAGGAAATTCGTAACGTTACTTGGATTGCTGAGTGTATCGCTCAGAATCAAAAAAATAGAATTGATAATTACATCTCTGTCTACTGATCATGGTTAGGCTCTTTCCTATATCATTATATAGTTCTTCAAATGTCATATCACTCCTGTTCTTATGTCAGCGACCACTTGGGCTTCCAACTATATATCTCTTGTTGTAGATGTTCAGCTTGGATTGTTATAGTTATACCGCACTATAATTTTAAATTGATATTGGTTTAAAGTTGGCTTAAGATAAGAGTTTATGTCTTCTACATCATAACTCATAAAGGCATGACAGAAGCTTCAAATAACTCACAAAATCCAGTAATAGAAGATAGTAGCTACGGGAACGAAAGATATGATGGTGGATCTTCACTAACATTTACAGCATCGACAAATCAAATATCACATCTCGCAGATGTATTATCATCCATAACATCAATAAGCTCGCAAGCACTAATGATAATTACATCCACCAGTATAACCATCTATGCAGAATACAATCACATATGCAACGTACAACTAACTATCGATCCATCTTTGTTCGGGACATATAACTTTTATATGGAAGGAGTCGCTTCGCAGGACGCTGAACAAGGTTTAAGGCTAGGCGTTGATATAAGTCTTTTGAGTGAGGCCTTCAACTCCGCATCGAGCTCTGTTGTGCAGAAGAATAAAACAAAGTCCTCGAATGGTGGTGAAGGAAGCGGTGCTGCTGATGATATAATGTGCTACCTAACTTACAATGGTGAAGGCTACCCTTTGGTGGTAGAGTTCGAAGATAGCTTAATGAGTGAAAAGATAGAGTTTTTGACATTTTATCACGATATTGAATACCCGTATGATGACTTAAACAGTACGGAGGATGAAGATGATGGCTCGTATAACCTACTAGTCAATCATAACGAAGTTCAATTCGAAATAATATTGAAAAGTGATGTATTTGCTAATTTGCTTAAGGATTTACAACAAATTAATACGGCGGAATTATTTATATATATATCGAATGAAACCAGGGCTTTAGGCTCCAGGAATCATCAAAGGGCTCCTAAGAAACAAAGAGCTGGGCCTACATTTGTGGACAACCAATTAAATTTTATTTCGAAGGGTCCACTTGGTCATCTGAAATTAATCTATCCCAACGAAAAAACTATATTGGAGAAGCTTAGTATATTTGGAAGGCGTGAAAGAGTGGGTAATGAGGCCTCAGGGATGGCTCCCATAAACGCTTCATTGATTTCTAGCTATAATTTTAATAATTTCATAAGAATCTTCAAATCAGTACGGCTATCCATTAAGTGCAAGCTAATGAAAGATTTATCTGGAACTTTGTCGATACAATTACTTTGCAAAAACCCACACTTGCCTAATTATTCGGGAACCTTGATAACATATAATATGCTAGAAGCCTCTACGCTGGTTGATAATCTCTATAATCATGCTGGTTATCTGCAGAAACAAAAATTGCATCTCAATTATCTCTTTGATGACGACTTGTACGAATACGTGAAGGATTACAACGAGAAAAGCATTCCACAACGTAACCAGGAGGCTTTGAATTTAACTGAATACGAACAACTTGAACAAGCTCCAGGGAATTTACATTATCAGTCCTCAAATGATAACCCTAGTTTAACGTTCGCAGCATTCCAACATGACATGCCAAAAAATAACACCAGAACAGTTCAAATTAATGACACGATATACGAAAATGATACTACGAATAAAGAAAGTGGCTCGAAGATAGATGACGACAAAGATAATACAGATGTGCCTGGAATAGACATACCACTATTTTTATAATACAGCAGTTATATTATACTTCATAAGTAACTGACCTTGAACGCCATTTGAAATGTTTGCTTCAACCTGTCTTTCAAATTAATGTTTTTCACTTTTATGAACTTTGAAGACACGAATAATACAAGCAATACTAGCAAAATCAAAGGAGAGTTGTCTTTAATATAGTCTTTTGACAAGGTCAAGGTATATAGTAATTTGTGCCTCAAAATTTCAATATTCATGTTCGCATTTGGCCTTGTTGGTATCTCCTCCCTTGGTGTATCAGCTGGCTGGGTGCTTTGCTTAATTTGTTTTATCGTTTTGTACGATAAGTTCTGCAGCTCTTTCACGGCTTTTTGTCTTTGCGATTCACGTTCTTGCTTCTCCTTTAATTTTTGTTTCACTTCCTCCTCTTTCTGCTCTTCCTCTAACTTCTCTTTGATCTTATTCATCCTCATTGTATCTAATTTGTCCAAAGATTCTTGTCGGCAAGCTTGGTACAATCTGTTTTCATTGAGTATCAGGCTGGCGAGATCATAGTCATCATAATCAGGCAACACCTTGTACACATACAAGTCAATGAGCTTCCTCAAATAAATATCGCCATATCTAGAATCATAATCAAACAAATAATATATCTTATCAAACCTTACTTTCAAGTAGTTTGGATCTTTGCTGATGACACTTCCGTTTATATAGTGAATCAAAAATAAATTGTACAAGATTTCAGAGGGTATAGCATTGATATCATCATCAAAAAGGTTGTATAAGTCGTCCAATAACTGATCTTCTGCTAGCCATGTTATCACCTCTAATTTTTCGTTTCTGTTCAATGTGAAATCAGCATCTTTATTATTCTTGTCGATGAAAAGCCCAATTTCAGTTAGATACAAATTAACAATCTTCACAAACAAGCTTTCTCCTATTGTATCGCTGGCGAATTGCTTGAAACTTTGTTGAAATAACTTTTTGATGATCTCGTGAGATTGGCTAAAGTCCTTGTTCATGAAAAACTTTAAAGACAATTTATAATTACTTTCAATTAGGTGCCGCGGCTGGGAAGCCGACATCGAACTACTCAAAGATGATGCTGATTGATCCATTCCTTGAATTGTCTTTCTAATTTGTAGGTCAAAGAGAACGAAATTGATGTAATCATGGGCCCTTTATTTAGCGATCAGAATTTGTGAGTATTATATTTTCATCCTCGGTACTCCACATTATGTTCAAATACTACGACAATAATTTTTATACAAAAAGACAAGCGAAGCTTGATCCCCAAGTGGTCGAGCGGTTTAAATGTTTTAGGTAGTTACAGTCTATACACTTCCCATCGCGTTTCGAACGGTATAGAAACTGAAGTCTATTTAATGGTAAAGTATCGCAGTTAAGAGGTTATCTATAAACTGTAGCAAGTCAACTTGCGTGATATTCCTCTTCGTACTTCACACACGGATCGCCAGTACCATACTTTTCGTATCTCCAATTGTTAAGCCATTTTCGGGCAAAATACCAAGCAGCACCCGATAGCAAGACGGCGGTCCCCACAAACGGGAAACACCAATAAGGGATCTTCTGATGAGCTGTAGGTGAGTCTCTTGGTGGCGGGATAAAAGGAAATATTGCTAGGAAAATGTTTGAAAGTAGAAAAATAAGTATGCAGACTACTGGAGTTCTGAAATTGGTGTGATTGAGTGGTTCGTTATTATCGATTGACAATAAGGAGTCGAACTCTGTATAAACTTCTTCCAAACTCCCTTCTTCACCAGCGCTATAAGGCTCTGACGATTCTGTTCTGCTGACCTTGTTGTACTTACCCCAGTTTTCTGCTCGACCGTTTAAATGAAGATATATGAGGCCACATGTAAGCATCAAACATATCCAGGTACTAGGATAAATGTAAAGATTAACCACAAATTCATAAATTTCAGAGGAAGGTGGGCCTATCATGATAATTACCGTGACGAACCAATGCAACAACAATGAATAGTTGATATTTTGAAAATAGTTTGAAAATGGTAGATAATTATTGCGGGCTAACTCCTGATTGACATATGCATGAGCAAATGAAACCACCATGACGTTACCTAGATTTGATAATGATATTAATAAGGGCAATATCGTGGACGTAATACTTTCTCCAAATATCTTGTTGAAAAAAATCCCCGCTACCAAAACACCACTGTCAAGTAATTCTTGCTTCGGTATTACTATTAAGTATGATATAATCACCAAAAAGTATAGCACTGTTGTGACTAAAACAGCTGAAGGAGCAGCTATAGTAAGGACATGGTAAGGATCGGCTACCTCCAGCAACACATAATTTGCGTTTTCCCAACCCTTGAAGGAGTATATGATTTCTAGAAGAGCCACTGATATTGAATAGTAATTAGTTCTTTCATCTGTGGTATTCTCGAATATAGATTCGAAATTTTTCGCTGGTTTTGGTAATTTGATAATATCTATTGCGGCCAACATTCCGATTCCAATAATAAGTACCAAGATGACAATTTTGAAAAGCCCTAAAACATTGAACAACTTAGTACCATGATTTGGGTAGTTTATATGTAGCAATGTACAAAAAGTAATGCATAGAATGCCCACCAATTTGACATCCCAGTCATTATCTTTGGTTTCATGACCGTCGATAGCAAATAAGATATATTTCCCGAAAGCAAAGGCATTACCCGAGCTAAAACCCAATAACACCATCTGGAAAGCATATGCACATCCCATCAAGCCTTTTGGTTGACGAAATACTCGTAATAAATAGTTTTTCTCTCCGCCATTGATGAACGGTAGATTCAAAGCGTACTCTAGAAAAATAATAAGCCCACTGAAGATGATGATACCGCCAATTAGCCATAGCAATAAGTACAATCCGACGTTACCTTGGCAATACTGAAATATGATCGCTGGGGTCAGGAAAATCCCTGTCCCGATCATTTTATTAACAATCAACGACATGCATGAGAAAGTACCTAGTTTCGGTCTCTTTCTAGGGCTTGAGCTTGATGTTTTCGATCGTTCCGAAGATCCCCGGGATATCGACGGGATCAATGTTGATGACATTAGTTCCCCGTATGTATATGTTGGATCTGCCGACAAAAAACATCTATAATACACCGATCAAACAATAACTCCACGCTTATCAACTTAACTATCATCATATTACACGTGATATTTGATATGAGTCAAGGCCCAGGGACGACGAACGGCTATTATACATATATTGCATCTATTACTAATTATTAATGCTATAGAAAGTCCCTCTGAATGCCCAGCATCAGGTTTTCATGACGTGCGTGAAGGAAGATAATTTGGCTGAAGGGTATCAACCCTTGGGAAGTTTATGATAATAAAGACTTTAAATCAAAAGAATTTGCACCCAAGCCGTAACCATCAGCCAAGTGGTTGACACTGACACTTATATCGCAACCCTTCAAAACATTTAACTCGTGAATGTTTCCCATGATTTCGTTGAGGTCATCGTTATCGAAATACACCTGAGGGGAGTTTTGATCGCTGTTTGCAGCAACGTCAGTGGGGCTGGATTCAGCAGTGGTTTTGTCTGCGCGAATGTAGTTCCTAATGTGGTTATAATATGCCGAGTCCTTATCAACGAACGTCTGCTCTTCTCTTTCTTCAGCCTCTTCAAAATGTGGTATAGGAGCCTCAATTTCGTAGAACCCAGAAACTGTGAGCTCATCATTCACTAGTTCGTACTTTGGCAAACAGGTAGCATTTAGGTTTGACTTTTTGGTGGAAAACGTTACCTGTTTCATGGATGGATTGATTTTGCTTTTTTTGAGCGATGTGGTGCAATGTGATGAGTCGTGGTTGATTGATGGAAAATTGATATTCAAGGAAAGATTATCTGGTAGCAACCTTCCTTTGCTGGTGGATAGCCTGTTTATCATATCAATGACCTTCTTGTTGATGAACTTAATATTTTTGGTGAAGATGTTTTTCTTTGACAACTGCTTCGACAAGACATCCTGTTGTATGTTGAAGTAGTTTTCGTCTTGAAAGTAGATGTGGTGGTTGTCGCCCGTGGAAATCCCGACAGCAGGAAGATTCTTGAGCATACAAAGCTGAAGCATGGACTCCAAGCCTGTAGAGGCGTCGTCGTGGAATAACGGATGCTCGTTTGGCACCATCGGCGTCAAGGACAACCCCTCTTCTGGCCCTAGGATCATCAAGTCAGGGTGGAAATCGGGCACGTATTCAGGCAAAATTAAGTCCAATGCGATCAACAATGTTTCCAATGGCGAGGCGTTGACATACCATACAGAATGGTCCAATGGGTCCTGTCCAAAATGTTTGTTACTGTGCTTGGGCTGCTCTCCTTCGTCCGCTTGCACGTCTTTCTTCGTTATCACGTTTTTGGCCCCCTTCGGTGCTCTATTCAATTTTTTGATGGTTCTGTAGTATGTTTGGTGGACTGGTAGCAAATGCCCAAAGTCTCCCCCATGCGCCATCGCAACCCTTGCTTCCGCTTCAGCTTCGTCTCTCTTGTGAGCACCAGTGGTCCCACTGGCTCCACTGACTCCATGGTCTTCCTTATTGCCCCTGACAACTTTGTTGTTCAATGGTGCGATCAATTTTACCGTATGGCCCTCATCTTTCAATCCTTGGTACAAATGGCGCACGTTTTTCGACACCCACGAGTCTCTCGATGACAACAAGATGTTCAAACCTAAACAGTGGCCCACAAACTGCAACGCTAGTATCAATAACGTACTTTTCAACATCTGAACTTAATGACTGTACAACAATTACAATTCGCTGACGATGATGATTAAATTTGATTTTCTTGTACCTATCTGCGCAGTATTTGGATCCGTTTTTTCCGTCTGTTTTTTTTTTTTTGGCTACCTCTGCTTCATTTATAAACTTATATATGTAAAGGTTATAATATTTCAAAAAGCCACATGGTTCGCTATGCTAAAAAAAGCCTACCGATCACCACATGCCTATTTATCGTTTATTCATATTGCGTAAACCACTTGTTTTTAAGCCCCACATGGCTTGCCATAATAAAAACCGTTTTCACTCACAACGTGGTTCCAATTTACGTCCAATTTACATTCGATTTATGTGTCATGCAAGTAAATGGCTGCAAAATCGTCCCACGTGTAGAACCGCGCAGAATACCTGTGAGCGATTGGCCAAACCCAAATACATATTTAAAAGTCGACGCAAAGTATAGGAGCGTGTGTATGCATCTATAAGCAAACTATATGCAAATTATATGCAAAGTAAACGCGCAGCTAATGCGAAGCCAATGTAATGTCAATGTAATGCCAATGTGATGCCAATATAAAGGTTCAGCAGCTCGGAAATGGGTCGAGAAGCCTCATCAGAAGGGTCTGTGGCCAGAGCTTGAGCACATAATCTGCATTACGCAACCCGCACAAAAGCGAAATCACCAAGTCGTGCCAACAAGCCCGACATTATGTTGAAGGCGATTCAAGCGTGCAGTGATTGTACATGGAGTGACACACTTCTCGAACCAAGACGGCCAATTATGAGGTAATAAGTTTGCAACCGATGCTTGGAACGAAAGGAGGAAAACCGGGACAAACAAAACTGCCTATTTTTTGAATTACATAATCTATAAGTTCCTACATCGATATCAAATATCAAGCCAAAGTGAAGTTTTGAATCATGCGACCCGCGAGTTTCCGCGCACACTGTTGGACCCGGAACATTCCCGGAACCATCACAGAAGAGCAGGGCTACTCGGCCACATCAAATATATCAGTAAACACTTTTTGGTCCGCCGGGCTCAAACGGCCAAATAAGATCGTGTACTTGGTACTATCGGTGGCATGAAGCGAGTGGCTGAAATGCTTGAAAAGATTAAACACATTAACAGTGTCCAAAGGCGTAGCTGAAAGAGTGTCCTCTACTATATCTTCTTCGTCATCATCGTCGAAAAAGCCGGCATCTTTTAACTTTTGATTTTCGTTATGTAGGAAGGACAAGTACTCTTTTGTCGGGTCATTCTGCTTGTTCTGTAAGGCAGTAGAATCTTCATGGGCTTCCACGGCGGCATCAGAGTCCGCGGTATCGGCGGTGTCGTCATCGTTTTCATAATCCCACAGGTGGTCGGGCATGACATTTGAAGACGCAAACTCTGATTCGTTGAAGTTCTTTCTCCTGAGGTCTAAATTCTCGATCGCCTTGGGCAAACGCTTCATTATCACCGCCAATTTGGGGCCCATCTGCTCTAGCATGGGTTCTCCCAAATTGTTCAAAGCATCATTATTGCTCATGAGGCTTATGAGCCCTAGAGACGAAAGCTTTAAGTCGTAAACCCGCTTTAAATTGGGAATCGAGTGGAACCATCTTGTGAAAAACGCCACCAACTCATTGCTCGCCTGTAAGCACATGAACGTGTTACTGCAGTCGTACACCATAGCGGCAATGATAACATTCTGGACGTGGCCATCAAAAGCGCGCGATCTGTTGTATTGGCTGATCTGCTTGATTTTTTGAGAGATCTTCAAAACAGAGGTGACGATGTTCACAATGTAGGGACTTGAATGGTTCTGCAATGTGAGTACGAAAGTTTGTGCCAATCGACAGGAGAATATGAAATCGTCATAGTAAAGATCCTCATCTTCAGTTTCAACTAATATTTTGAAAATGTTGTAAAAATTGTCAGTCAACTGTGATGATTTTGCGACTTCTTCTTGCCCGTATATAAGGAAGTTGTGCAAACACTGGCTGAACTCTTCTGTATACATTAAGGCAACGCCATCAATAAAAGATTCATATAAGTGTTGAAAGTTTTTCCACATAACTGGGCTGATGGATCTGGAAAGAAAAGTGGAATTCTCCATCAATTCTCCAACCTCGGTGAAGAAATCGTCAATCTTGTTCACTAAAACATACTCAATTACGGGTGAGAAAACTTCCTCTAACCTGACACATATTTCAAGAGAATTTTCGAAAGATAGTAATACTGTGATCATAGTATTCAATAACCCAACAGCAGCCATTACTTTTTCTCTTTGGTCATCATACCCACCGTCAAAATCATCGACATCAACTTTGGAAGCTTCATTGATTTCAACTGCTAACCGCATGAATTGCTCAACTAGTTTGGTGGTTAAATCCACCCCAAATGGTTGCAATTGCTCAGAGAAGTTTTCAACACATTCTTGCATGACCATCGATATCGCGTCACTATCGATCTGATTAGATAGGTCTAATAGTTTTGACATGGTAGGCAATATCGTTGTTGATAAAACGTCTTTGAATTCTGGTAAATGAATGAATGCCTGGATCACTAGGGCACATTCAAAGTCCACTGGTAAACTACTATCATTCTCCGTAGTAGAGCTGAAGTTGGTGAGTATACCTCGGAATAAAACTGTCAAGCCCCTTTTGTCTTGAAACTTTAAATCAGCAAATTTCAGGGAAGTTTCCAAGGTCCTAGCCTTCAAAAAATCAAACTTTGACCCAAGGTTTGGGAAAACTAAATTCGATAAAAACTGTTCCATTTGATTATAGTAAGGAGATTTTGGCAACACGTAATGCGATATGGCCCCCATGATCCTTAACGCGCCTTCTTTCTTCTTGGCCACTTCCAAGGTTTCTGTTTGTTGCTGCAAATCAGTTAAATGATTGTAAACAAAAGCGATGATTGGCTCCAACGTCGTCCTCTTACGTTTATCAACAAATGTCACCAATAAACCCAATGCAGCCACATCGGGGGTATCAAATTCGTCATAAATGTCGAAATTAGCATGAATATACTCATGAGGATCTGTTTCAAAAACCTCTAATGTATGATCAGAGGGACATAATAATGGGTAGATTAAATGCGATACCAAATTTTCAAAATATGGTCTTATCAATGGCCAAGTAGACTTTTGTGTGACACAATGACTCAAGAATTGTAGTAAATAGTAAATGCAAGTTGAGCCTAGCCATCGCTCATGAGCACACCACTGTTCAATGATGGCCAAGTAGTTCAGTAGTAAATGGGGTATAAATTCAGTGCTGAACATTTGATGAAACTCGACATATGAGAACTTCTTCGATAAGCTTTGAGAGGCGTATCTGGTAAAAATTCGATACATATTAGCAACAGCCCACTTATAGCACTTCGAAATTTGAAGAAATGACTTCTCCTGTTCTGTCAAGTTATTCTGAAAAACATATGCTGGTGGGGCCATATTAGTGATTGACCCATGAAAGTCGCCCCACGCAACTAAAGATTGTCTAGTTTGTAAAACAACAGGTAAATCAAAATATGTCACGAACTTATACACTTTCAATATGAGTTTTAGTATTTCCGCTGAGACCTCTGTCATATGCTCAGAATGAGCGATAATAGAATTCCCAACATTCAATAGATGCGGGAATACTTCAACAATAATGGGATCTAACTCATTAGCCCTATCCCCATTTGCAACCCACCTAAATTTTCTCGATATCTCACCAAAGCACAATAAGCCCGTGTACAATTGGGAAAAATCGTCATCACTATAAGCTTGAGCGGGTACCTGCTGTAAAAGCCCACCGGTGGTGCCCAAAAGTTCTTTCCACTTGTTTGGAAAATCATACGAAATTAACACCCTCAATACTGGAATGAGCTGCTGCTTAATACCATAGTCACTTTTGATCAAGACTGGAAGTAACCGGTCTCTAATGACTGGCTTCTCGTCTTCATCTACCTTATTTTGTCCGTTGGTGGACCAATAATTCACAATCCTGTTCTTGAAAAAAACTGCCGCTGCCTTTTTTATGGCTGAGTCAGTATCTTCAGACGAGATTATATCTAGACACCCGCCCAAGAATCCTGGCGTCACAACCATTTGCCGAAGCTTTAGCTCAGCTTGCAGTCTAGTTGACTGATCCGCTTGCAAAGTTGCAGAAAAGCATTCTAGTAACAAACTTGAATCCATAGTGATCAGCTCTCCTTGCTTAAGTAGGTGCCAGCTTTTACCCTCTTGTAAGCCAAAGTATCTAGTGTATCTTCGTTTTCCTGCTTTTCCAATTGTCTAGGTGATCGAGCCCAAAGCAGAGAAAAAAAAACTACATTACACAAAACCAAAGCAGTGAACTAAACAAAAAAATGCGCGAGCCGGGAATCGAACCCGGGGCCCAGCAATGGGAATGCTGGATTTTACCACTAAACTACTCGCGCAAGTTTTCTTACTTGGTTCTTGAAAAATGTTCATATATTGACAAATGACTTAGCAGATTTGACAGATATCTTTCAAGCGTTTTCAGAGAACTACCAACAAAAAACATGTAAAAACATGTATTCTACTACATATGATGAAAGTTCGATATTGTGATTAAAAAATTCTATATTTATGCAATGCAATACGCCGTGATCATGGCCTACCTTAATTTAGTGTACATTGGGTCAACGTTTAAATAGCCTTATCCTCCTCTTCTTCAGCCACATTGCCGTTTTCAACGTCATCAGCGTCATCTTCTAAAGCTTCAGCATCAACATCATCGTAATCGTCGCCTTCTCCGTTGGCAATAGTGATATTTTCGGACTCGTCGTTATTGGATACCACGTTAAAGTCATTGCGGTCCTCATCCTCTGAATCGATATCCAAATTGTTGAGCTTGCTTCTTATTTGAGTTTGTGACTTCAATAACTGTAATCTACCTTGTAAAGCTAATAGTCTCGGCATTAATTTCATACCCTCCTTAAGTCCAGATTGCAAATGCTTCAAGTTTTTATACTGCTCTGGTTGTTTAGCTATAAACCCACCATGGACTAGCATTAGCCATTTTAGCCAAACCGATAATGCAGGACTATTAGATGGTTGGGATGCAACCTTGTTGCTGACGATGTCGAACAACCTCGCTGCTAGTACTGAAGAATCTTCTAAGCTAGAAAAAGACTTGATAACTTCTTTTATATTATCGTCATCATTATTCGATGAGCATAAGCGAATGATGTGGTCTTTGTCTGTAGCTTGAAACGACCTTAAAAGCTTTTGCATCTCTTTGAATAACTTGTTGACATCTAAGTTATTGATTTTAGTAGTCTCAGGTGCAACAACATTGCTGGACTTCTCTTCGGTAAGAGTAGTAGCTTTTTCGATATAATCTATAGGAACAATTATTTCGCCAACAGAATCGTACTTCCAGGGTATTTTCGAGAACTTTGGCTCATTACCATTATACCATACACCAATCAAATGTTGTTCGTCAACTAAGAAAACGTCCTTGAACGTAACATTATCCAAAGAATCATGGAAATCTGTCTTTATTAAACAAACAGGCTCTTGATCTTTATGACCGGACGCAAAATCTATATTAAAGACCTGAATTCCATCGTTGGTCACTATCATCAAAGCTTCTTCGCCTTTTTCGGGGCCAGGTATCAACCGCAAACTAAATATTTCTTTGGCAGCAACCTTAAATGTGGAGTTCATATCGAAGTCCGATGTTTTATACAAACAGACTGTGTCGTCGCCCTTTCGCGACACAACAATTACTTCACTTTGAACCAGGGATTGTTCTATGAAGGAAATGGTATGTTTTTGACTGTATTCAGGGAATTTCATTAACAACGGTTTTTTGGGTTTTGAAGGGTCAACCAAATACAAATTATTCGAACCCAATAACATATGTTGGCTTTTGGAAGATCCAGTTTTATGTTTTATGGTTCTTGCGATTCTTATTTGGTCGTCTTCAACGAATGTAAAAGCTTTGACTGCTTTATTGTGAAGCAAAGGTATCTCAACAATTGAGCCGTTTGATTTTAAAACCCCCCAAACGGAATCACCATTCATTGAAGGAGTTAAGTACACAAGACTGGCGCCATATGATATTCTGTCGATTATCTCATTCTTTAATGGTGAAAATAAAAGTATATCCCCGTTGTCTAAACCTACGGCTAAGTATTTTTCATTTGAGCTTCCACTCGATTCTGACGCTGACGACTGCTTTCTTTTGCCCCTCTTTTTATTGACATCTTGGCTACTTGTGTGCCTGTTCACCCAACAACAGCATGCGATACTTTCATCTGCTTGCAACTCACTTTTGATGACTAGTGAATCAATGTTTGCAGCTTTCTCGTATGTAGGAAAGATTTGAACCTCGTTCCGGCCATTTTTCGAAATCACATTGGCGAGGTATGAACCACCATCGTCCAAGCAAGTCTTAAGACCAATCATTTCGAAATTGTTATACTCTACAAGAGGTACAGAGCATTGTCTCATCTCTGCCATAAAATTTTTTGGTGTGAAAGCATTTATCTCGTGCACGACTCACATTGCCAGTTCAATTTAAATACTATATACATGGAACAATTACCTTGACGAGTCCTGAATTTCCATCATCTGCTGCACTTGAGACTTGCATAAGTCCTTCAAGTCTTGAACATCGGCTTTTAATTCCTCAACTTGTTCAGATTTTTCACCTATTAGCTCAAGCATTGTTCGCTCTTTATCCGTTTTAATGTCAACCTCAGACTGCAAGGAACGTAAGCTATCTTTTAAGGAAATTAGCTCATCTTGTAGTTTGAAACTATTCAAAATCTCTTGCTGTGCTTGTTCCTTGTCTAGCGATAGTTGAGCATTTTCTTCCTTTAACGTGTTCAATTCTATCTCTAGTCTTCTGATATTCGAAGTCATTTTGTTGATTAGTTGAATATTGTTCCCGGCTGAAGAAATAACGCCTGAGACGCTGCCTTGACCAATATTATTAAGGAATTTCGAATCCGCCGACAAGTGGTCATTTCCGTTCTCATTGACAGCATCTCTACTTTCCATCAACGATGACAGGGAGTTGTTATGAGATGGGTTTATAAACATTGAAGTGTACTCCTTGGAAATGGCAGGAGTTCCTGAGGATTCGCCCAACCTGATTTCCTGCCACCCGAAGTTATTATATGAAATAGAATTGTCTGTGACATTAGTTGAGGAATTCGCCCTCGTATTCAATTTTGGAGGCTCGAGTCCGAGATGCATATCGCTGTCTTGAGACCTTCTCAAAGGAGTAGTTTGGCTAAGAACTTGTTGGTTGTTATTTTCCACAATTTTGGCATTCTCTAGAGCTTCGGTTAAATGCTTTATCTTGGAATTTAGGTCTTGCCTCTCGGTATTGTAAATTTTTTGAAATTTATCGAATTTGTCCTGTAATTCTTGCAAGTCTCCCTCTTTAACTTGTTTTTGAAATACTGCATCATCTTTTTCCTTCACCAAGACATTAAATTTGTCGCATAGTTGAGAATGTTCCTCTATATGTTTCTGCAAATTGGCTTGAGCTGTTTGTAGATCATTAGTGAGTTTAAGCCTGGACCTTTTCAATGCTTGATTAGAAGACGTTAGATTGTCCACTTTACTAACTAGGTTAGATTCAATTAGCTTCCAATTTTCTTGAGAGGATAAATACTGTTGCTGTAAGTTGTGGTGATTGTTGGATAGCCGGACAAATTCTTCGTAATCTATATGTTTTGAATTTCCCTCAGATGCCTTGTCAAAGAGTCCGCTCTCATATTCGTTGCTAGCACCTCCTGTAGTAGCAATGGAAGATTCGTACTCCATTCTTAGGGCTTCAACTTTATTCTCGAGACGATAAATTTCTTGCGAATTTTCCTCCTTCAAAGTCAATATGTTTCGTTTTAACTCATTTATAGTGAAATTCTTCGACTCGATTTCGAGCGTGTTTTGTCTCTTAGACATATCAAACTGAATCTGGAGGTCATTCAATTGTTTGATGGTTTGCTTTTTATCATGCAATACATGTTCATATAGTTGTTGTCGTTCCTTGTACTTACTCTCCCAATTTTGGCTTTTTTCTCTTTGAAATGCTTCTTTTGCTTG
Organism: Debaryomyces robertsiae; assembly: GCA_030566065.1. Lineage (NCBI taxonomy): Eukaryota > Fungi > Ascomycota > Pichiomycetes > Serinales > Debaryomycetaceae > Debaryomyces > Debaryomyces robertsiae. The sequence goes on from JAJMHL010000007.1 coordinate 572,450, forward strand.
TGACAACTGTGTGGTGATGTCACGATAACTATCCCTTAAGTGTTCTATCGACTTTAACTTGTGTGATTTCAAGAAGTCTTCCTGCTGGCTGAGCTTAAGTGAAATTTGATCGCTTTTCTTTGACACGTCACTCAAAGATGACTCCAAGTCATGATTGGTGGCTTTAAGCTTCTTGATAGTTTCATTCAACTTTAGCTCTTTAACCGACAACGCCTCGCCCTCCTTCATCAACTGCAGAATTGTCTCGTCTTTGACAGACAATTGTGAGGTGAGCTGAGAAATCTCTTTACTGCTGTATCCTGCCTTCGATATAGATTTGGGTTTGGCGTCCTTAGATCCTTCGGGCTCGTCTTTAGCCTTTGCTCCCTCTTCCTGCAATTTCGTCTGTAATTCTCTTATCTCCTTCAAGAGAGCTTCTTTTTCCTTTGATTTTTCTGAGTTACTGTTTATTTCATGTTTGATCAATGATTCTTCTTTCACCTCAAGAGATTCACTTTTATCTTCTCTATTTTTACTGTGACCGACGTCCTCCGGTGTCACTACGTCTTTGTCTTCTACCGGTGCTGGGGTAGTTTCCGTAACCGATGACAGAGGAGTCGGCGTAGAAGATTTTTGCTTTCTACCCTTTGCAGCTAATGCCAACCTCTCCAGGAGCGTTAATCGCTTTTTTGGTTTCGGAGAATAGGAAATGTCCGAAGTTGGTACGAGGTCTTCTTGACGCATCACCAGCGTTTCCTTCAAATTTTCCGTCAATATAGGTAAATTCGATGATTCACTGTTTTCTTTCTCGTCATTGTGATGCGTATCAGACGTCTCCTTGTCGAAATGGTCTTCGTTTTGGTCACAAGAGGTGGTATTCGCTTCCTCCGTCATGTCAACCTCATCATCTCTGGACAGTGATGGTTCAATCGTCTCTCTTGAAGCCTCTTCTTGTGCAGCATTCGAGCTTTTTTTATTATTCTTTCTGGTCATGCTGTTATCCAGGTCGACAAAGACTGCTTTTTCAAAGCGTCAAGACTGATTTAGCGATTTCTGCCGTCTCTGATCCTTGAGATAAAAAAAATTATGTGCAGTCTACTCGTTAAGGTAAATGGTAAGGCTATGATTCCGACAAAGAGTGAAAGAGGAATTACGCTTTATTTTGACAACTTTGTTGAAAGAGATAGCCGAACAATGAGTTCAGCTCCAAAGCTGTCAATATGTCAGATTGAAAATTTTTTAATCAAAACTGGTAAAATGTAGTATATTTTCTCTTCTGCTCGCAAGTAATGCAGCTTGAAGTTGGATTAAAGTTGCCAAAGCATTCCCGCCGAGGAATGAATTGTTGTCGTGTATTTATATTACTGTATGAAGAATAGTCTAAAGAGTGTTCTGAGAGTATCAAAGAGAAAATTGCAGATAGTATTATATGGGGTATTCTATAAGTTGGTTGTCCCCATTAAATAAAATTCGAAATTATGGCAAGTTTGCAAAAAGCTGCAAAAAGTCGACAAAGTCTCGTATAATAAACTTTTATTATGTTCTGAATACCATAACAAGAGCACAAACTATAAAGTGAGCTCTAAATATTGTATGCATTGAAACCAACTAATAAAACATGTTAGGAAATGGGCGAATTAGTTCCCGAGCTTTTCGAAGACAAAACCAATATAGAAGCCCACGGCTTCTTTTTCCAAACCCTCAGCACCATACTTTCCGTCAGATCTCTTCATACCCTCTATTAAATTTTTGTTCAACTTGTTGAAATACTTTGGGATTTCCTGGTTAAATATATCGACAAAATTTTTTTTATATTTTAAGACCAAGCCATTTTCTTCACAAAGACCACGAAATACTTCAAATGGCACCACATACTCAGGCACATCATCAATTGCATCCTTCAAACTGTAGTTATATCCATTACCGAAAGGCGGCCTAAATACTCCATCGCTTGGGGGATCTTTGTGAAATGTGACGGAATATAAATCATTACCAAATTTACGATTGGACTCATCAATAAACGCACGGTTTAAAATCTTGTCTTTGATGAAATCTGACGAGGGAATGGTCCCAATGAAGGTTCCGCCTGGCCTCAAAGACCTGGTAATATTCATCAATAGCTTGTGTACTTTGTCTTCAGTTTCAAAAGCATAGTGCATGGCGAATTGTAGCGACACGCAATCTACTGGGAACAAATTATTGATGATACCAGGAAAATTTGGTTCCAAGATATCGGGAATGGTACTACTGAAGCAGTCACCAGTCGCGAAACAGGCCTCGAAGTTATAGCGCCTGGTATCTTTTTCTCTTTTACTTTGAGCTGTTTGAGGAATAAAACGGGCTTTATTTCGCGAGTATCTACTGAAAGCCTCCTTAATGGACGCGTCGGAAATATCGATACCAATATACTGATCCACAGAAACAAACTCACACTTATTCAAGTCACCACCCTTTCCGCAGCATAAATCAAGTATAACGGTGGACTGGTTTCCCTCGGAATTTTTTTTCACCCAGTTGCCCAACAACATATATTTGATAGCATTGTTAAAGTTTCTGAGCTTGTAAATTGGAGATTTTGTTCTCGAGCCTTGATACTTCGATTGCTGGGTTCTCTGATTATAATGTGATCTAACGATGCTATTGATATCCTTGCCCTCTTTGTTATATATATGGCTTTGAAATGTCTGGTACATATTAGATGATGGGTTTGCTACCGAAAGATTGTTATATGGAAGCACACCTTCATCATCGGGCTCCTCATATGCTCTCTTCCTTTCAAATGCCTTTGGTGGCTCCAGTTCAGTTCTTCTTATTCTGTCACCCACATCAACAGAGCGCGCCATATATTTTGAGTAACGTTGGTCGGCATTGTTACTGTCAGCCGTCGGCCTTGGAACTGCAGTTGGCCGATGCCCGTATTTGTCGTACTTATCTGTAGATTTGCTCCTCATCCACGCCGGCAATTCCTTATTTTCGGCATTATATATCGATGATAATGCCTTGCTGCTACCAAGGTTTTCTCTTCGAGAGAAGGAATCCGATATATCTGCACTATCGTACGTTTTGGCTTTCTTAGCCGCGGGTGGATCAATTTCAGTCCTTATTTGATCATTCGATGTATTATCAGATCTTTCCGTAGCAACATCATTTTTTATGACTGGTGTATAATCAGTCTGCAGGGCATCTTCAGCCTCGTCGCTTGACATGTGTGTATGTGTGAATTCAATAAACCAAAAGAATCGAACGCAAATAAAGTAACTTTAGAAGTGTTGAATCTACTAGTGCCATCATCACGACATTTATATTATGCGACATTGAACTCGAGTCTGTCTTTATAGTTTGAAGCTACGCTTGTAAACGCTATCTACCGTACGGGCTATGAGTTCGATATACTTATTATTGGGTATGTGGTGCCCTCCATTGTGAACAATTTCCGTTACTTTATTTGGATCGAGGAACGAGGCCAAGTATCGTGATCGAATCAGTGGCACCATCATATCCTCCGATCCATGAACATTTATCAAATGAGTAAGCCGATGCCATCTGGTAAAGTACCGTTCGAAACCGTCGACTATTTTAGCCTTCTCTTGGTACTCGTGAATGTCACTAATTTGGTAGTTCATGGTTAGTAAATCGTCCGTACACGGGTCCATAGGCAGAGTAAACACGAACCCTGAAAATAACATCGCCACTCGTAAAACGGGCTGTTCAGGAAGCAAGTAGGGAATCGAGTTGGCAACTATTGCAGCCATGGCAGCACCTTGGGAAAAACCCACAACTCCATCGTAGGGCCCATTCTCTTTAATATAAGCAACCACATATTTTAAAGAGTTTTCAAAGCCTTCATAAGTCTGAGGTTTGCGAGCGTTCCACCAGCATCTATTACAGTCATGTTCTACCAAATAGTTCCATTTTGAAAGGGGAACTGCCCCAAGCAATGGCACCGGCACTTCCTTTTCGCTATTGAGCTTTAACGGTGGATCAATATAATCCAATTGATACCCATATTTTTCAGATAGAAGAGATCGGAGCTCAGAAGTCTTTTCAGAAAACTTTCGACCATTTTGCACATACCCTGGGAAACAAAGAAGGCGTTTTGTTGTCATCTCTGCTCCTTACTATTTGCCTGGTAACTAATTCGGTCCTCCCTAATAATGCTATCGTCACGTGAATATCTATAAATCTATAAGATCCACCTACATGATAAATGAATTGACACTTTGGAGGGTATTGCGGCTTGGATTGACTCTTCTAATATTCATCAATAAACTGAGGTGTTTTTTGACTAAGTTTTTATCGATCTTGCAAGAATTGCAAATCCTTGCCCAATGAACATCGTAATACCTGCAAAGCAAAACTAGTACCAACCCAACGCTGATGTCTTTTCCTGAGTCACATAAAATTAGCACCCTTCTCTTGGCTGACAATTCTGAAACCTTTAAACGAGTAAGGATTTCTGGAAATAAGTTTCTCAATTGTTTTGCCCCTTTCTTAGAGGATTCAACTTTGTATTGTAAAAGGTCCACGTTGGACTTTTCAGGTAGATCGATAATCTCAAAGCTTGCACTTAGAACGACCACCTGTATTACTTCTTTACAATTGTAAACAAGGGATTTATAGGAAAGGCTTCTGTCAATGGTTCCAAATACTATTCCTGTGTCATTTGTGTGATTTCGTACGCAAGTCAAGTCTACGTCCCAACCCAGCTTGGAGACAGCCATAGCCTCCAAGTACCCGTCATATTCATTATTGATTTTCGAAATAAGTAATTCATCAGAAACCCAGTCATGAATATATGCAGTTTCTTCATCAACAATGTCTGGATTAGGATGACCATTCTTGTTGAAGACGTATTCCCAACAGAAATCAGGGTCAAAATTTCCGTTGCAGACATCTTTTGTCCAGAGTTCATGGTCGTCAGCTGAACCTTGAACGTAGTACCAGTTGGTGATTTTTATGTCATCATTAGGAACGCTGGTTTTGACTGTTATTCGTGAACCTCCATGGTCGTTCGTCTTTTTAGACGCTGTGATACACTGGATTATGAAGAAAGGCGTAAACAATTTTTCCTTTACGTCATCACCAAAATAGAAAGGGTCATCTTCTTCGTTGATACTGCGGTGCAGGCTTGAATCTGGAAAGTGCCACTCAGGAATGAGAGGCTTTTTGCATCCATTTAAATATCGAATAAGCATTTCTTTGTTTAGTAAATCTAGTTTACGGACCTCCTGTACGTAAAAGCCGATCCTCTTCGTTATTTGATGACGTTCGCTGTCCGAAACCATTGATTTAGGAGTTAGCACCCAATTGTGATTGTTTTTCAAGGACAACAAAAACTCCCCATCATCTGATGATTTATCTAACCCTAGTTCCTCCAAAATAGCATCATCATCTTCTCCTTCGAATAAAATGCTGTTCAACACAGCACACCAAATCGGAACTGTTTTCAGAAGAGCGTCTGGCATAAGCTTTCCCTTCCTCGTAGAATCAACTATTGAGATACCACCCTGCTTAGCGACTATTGGCAAAAGATGAAAGTTCAAACGCCGCATTGAGAAGGTCCATTCATTCATATGCCCATCAGTAGATTTGAAGTAGCAACTTTCGGCCCGACGGCTGGGACTCACGTACCACAATCCACATCTTTCATTTGGGATCAATGGATATCTGAATTTTGCTTCGCATGATAAAATAAAAAGTGAATCAAATATTATAGACTGGAGCCTATTTTTTATTGACAATGAGTCTTTTCTAAGCTCCTTTGTGATGCTGTTAATGTCTAAGGTTGCCAAAATAGATTTATCCATCGTGAGATGGACTACAAAATAGTTTATTACAGAGATGCGACTAATTTTTGTTCACTTCCTATGCGTAAAAAGTATACAATTTGTAGGACTTTAGATTTTGCTCATCTTCATTTTTTTGGCCTTCTTTAAAGAAGCCAACCTTTGCTCCTCCTCCCATTCTCTACGGTCTTCTAATTCTGCATTACGTTTCGACCGTTGTTCTTCCTCTAAGATTTCCCTACCCGTAGCCTCCATATCATCGGCAGAATCATCGTCATACCTATCGTAATAAGAACGTTTTTTGCCCCTATTGAAAATGGCCCAGATCTCGTCTCTATCGTAATCAGGCGCTGCACCATGTATATTATCCATGTCTTCCTCATCCGAAACGATGAAGGATTCCGCGTCGTCGCCGCTGTAATAGTCATAAGCGTCTGGAGCCGCCTTGCTGGTAGATCTCCTAGTATTTGTCTTTCCCGAAGACTTGAGCATTCGCTCCAATTTGGACGAAGGCTTCCTAATTGGCAACGGCGCCTTCGGGGAGGTACCAGCGAGCGGACTGTTAGTATTTGAAGATTTGACTTTCGCGTCTTTCAGAGGGTATCGATTTTTGCGACCCTCAGTCGGAGCTGAACTAGCCCTTGCAGTTGGTCTTAGTCTATTATTTGTGCTTGTTGCCTCAGGGGATTTTGTCTTGGGTTTGATAGACACAGACAACTTGCTCTGGTCTATCTTTGAGGCCTTCTTCATTAAATCATTAAAATTCGTCTTGCTTACCGGCCTTTGCGTCAGAACCCCTCCTGGATTTCTGCGAGCTTCTAAAGAACTGGGCGTTCTATTATGTACACCACCCTTGCCTTGCTTTACTTGTGCTTGTGAGTTGTTCGACTTGCTATTCTTCACCGCCCCCTTCTTGGGCGGTAACCCTTTCTTTTCTCTAAGTTCCAACTCTTTCTTCTCCCTTTCCAACCTCCTCGCTTCTTTGAGTTTTGCTACCACCGGATCCACCGATCTTGTCTCTCCGTTTTTATATCGATATGTGCTTCCCATGTTGGAAGCACTTTCCGTAACTTCTTTTTTTTCTACACGAGGAACATTTGTCCTTGGATGAATCTGACCTTTTCGTTTCACCTGTTCTAATATGTTAGAGAGAGACATAAGAGGCGGTCCTAGAACTCCTTTGTCTTCTACTAAGCTATAGAAACCAAGTTAAAGCTTGTGTGTCCTTGAAAACAATTTGATAGACGCACTACGGAGGTTTACTAGGACGCATACGGTCGTAGGAATAAGGACATTTGTTTAACACAGATTCAAGACTGTCCGTTAGTTCGTATAGATTAAGGGCATACTTCTATATAGCTATATCAACAGCTTCGAATACGAAGAGTTTAGTCCTTTGGACCAATCATCTTTTCAGGTCTAACCCATTCATCGAATTCTTGTTCGTTCAAGACGCCTAATTCCAACGCCGATTCTTTCAAGGTTATACCCTTCTTATGAGCATTCTTAGCAGTCTTAGAAGCAGCGTCATACCCTATCTTTGGGTTCAAAGCGGTGACCAACATCAAGGATTCGTGTAAAATCTTTTCAATCTTTCCACGGTTCGCTTTAATTCCTTCTACGCAGTGTTCTCTGAAAGAAGCCGAGCCATCAGCAATCAACCTGATTGATGACAACAAGTTAGCGATCATAACCGGCTTAAAAACGTTCAATTCGAATTGACCAGATGCACCTGCAAAAGTGATGGCCGAGTGGTTACCAAAGACTTGGGTAGCAACCATGGTCAAGGCTTCATTTTGAGTGGGATTGACCTTACCAGGCATGATAGAGGAACCAGGCTCATTTTCGGGCAAGGATAATTCGCCGTACCCACATCTTGGACCAGAACCCAAGTATCTGATATCGTTAGCAATTTTATACAAAGAGACCGCAACAGTGTTCAAAGCACCAGAGGCCTCAACAATAGCATCGTGAGCAGCCAATGCTTCAAACTTGTTTGGAGCGGTCTTAAATGGCAAAGAGGTTAACTTAGACACTTCTTCGGCGATCTTTGAATCAAAGCCCTTTCTGGTGTTCAAACCAGTACCAACGGCTGTACCTCCTTGTGCCAAGTATAACAAATTTGGTAAAGCCTTTTCAACTCTTTCAATACCGTTAGTTAACTGTTGGACGTAACCAGAAAATTCCTGACCTAAGGTCAATGGCGTAGCGTCTTGTAAATGTGTTCTACCAATTTTTATAATGTCCTTGAATTCGTCAGACTTGGCCTGTAACGAATCACGCAACTTTGTCAATTCTGGAATCAAACTGTTCGAAATCTCAGTAGCTGCAGCAATATGCATGACAGTAGGGAACGTATCGTTGGATGACTGAGACATGTTACAATGATCGTTTGGATGCACAGGCTTCTTGGAACCCAAGTCACCGCCCAAGATTTCGATAGCTCTGTTGGAGATAACCTCATTGGCGTTCATGTTGGACTGTGTACCCGACCCAGTTTGAAACACAACCAATGGGAAGTGGCTATCCAACTTTCCTTCCGCAACTTCTGTTGCTGCCTGTTGAATTGCCTTGGACAATTTAGGGTCTAACGCGCCTAACAGCTCGTTCACAATAGCAGCAGATTTTTTCAACACACCGAAAGCATGAACAACTGGCAAAGGCATTCTAGCAGCTTCTCCACCGATTTTGAAGTTGTGCTTCGATCTGGCTGTTTGTGCACCATAATACTTCGTGGAGTCAACTTCAATCTCACCAAATGCATCCGTCTCAATCCTCATCAGTTTCAATAAAGCAGAAGTGGAAGACAAGGATCTTAACTGCATAGATCTGGCGATTGGGGTATATTTACTAGATAATCTCAACATATTGCAAACTACTTGTAGAATTGACGACACTAATAGAAGAAAACGAATGAGTAGTAGTGAAAATTCTGGGGTTGTAGTTGAAATATTAATTCCTCGGGTACAATCGGACAAGGTGCGCGGGCCATGGAAAATAAATTTGATTGGCCAACTGGTGTTCATTACAATTTGTTAGTTCTAAAGCTGTATCTCTAAGAATATTGAGTAAGTCTATCTGTCTATCTAGTATTATACAATTGGCTCTATGGTAGCCCTCGGCGAAATCCCGAATACGCCGGATGACGTTTCTTAAGTTTGAAATGTTCGAGTTCCTCAAGGGACGGCCACGACCAGTTTATGCTATTATGGACGGCAGTTTTGGCACCATCTCCAATGTGTGCACAGGAGGCTTTAATACTGTCCGATTTTATCTTTTCCGCATGTCTTATGTAGCGTGTTCCATATTCAATAGGCAAAGCGCTCAAAAGCATGAGAAGGGTCATGTAACTGGGAGTAAAATTCAAACGATCCCACCACTGGATGATTATTGAAAGTTCCGATATGTAGTCATATTTCGCTAGCAAGCGAATGTATTTCTGCCATAATTCATCCTGGGGATAAATTCTAGAATCGGGATCAGTATCTTCAGAGGATGCTTCCAATTTTGCCATAACATGCGTCTTAAATTCATGGATCGCAACTTGAGGGGCATACATATCGCCCCACATTATACACGAAAGTTTATCGTTAACGTTGAATTGTTTCAAAGCGGCCCTTATGAGCGCAGAAAGGCACGATTCGTCTGGAACAAGGCTATTTTTCTCGAATAACTCATGTCTGTACAAATCGTATAACTTTTCAGGCTGCAAATCAACCTCACCGTTGAGCATAATTCCAACAATTTTGGAGGTTTTCTTCTTGAACGCTGTATGATATAAATGCCGTGCATACGAAGTGATTGAAGTAAAGCTGCTGGGATCTTCATGCTCATTGGATGTTGTGAAACGATGCAGTCTCACCAATTTATTCAACAGTGGCTTTGGTGTGAAATGCTTGATCTTTGCCGCATTCTTATAAAGTATGCTTAGGTATTTGGGTAGAATAGAGCTGGAATGAGCTACTAATAACGGTGAACCTGAAACCGTTTCCGTACTCTTTTCAGTTTGTAAAATGGAAATGAATTCGTCAATATCATGCAAAGTCATTATAGGCTGCAACAATATCAACATGATGTCCTTGGTGATTAACACCCTGTCTTTTTTCCTAACGAGTTCCCTCAAAATCTTTTTTGATCTTTTCTCATTAAGTAGCCCAAAAGTATCAAGCTTCTTTATGAAGCTCAACCAAAGTTTAGCAGACTGCGAATATTCCGCAGCTGCACTGTTAAAATTATGTAACAACTGCTCAGGAGTTTTGGAAAGGGATATCTTTGTAAAATGGTAAGGGGACATTGCTTTGGGACCGAAGTGATGCTCTTCGAACATCATTCGCTTCTCAGCTATGTTGAACAATTTTTCTGCTTTCAGTTGTGAGATGTTACTAACCGCTAAAATTATACCCATATTGCCTTCGATGTTAAGTTTTGAATGCACTTTTTCACTTAAGTCACCAACTTTTGAAAGATACTGAACAATGATTTCTTGTGCTTTGATTATATTAGACATAACATGAGGCTTGTAAGGTATTGAACTCCTCAAATAGTCGAAAACAAGCTTCCAGATTAAGCTATTGAGAAATTCTTTAGTTATTAGCTGAAATGCATATCCAAATTTTGTGCTGCTGAAATAGTTAAGCGTTCGATGCATTAAGTCGGGAAGTCTATGGGAGTCATATTGAATACCATAGAAGACTAAATTATTTATATAGGACTTCAAATGCTTTGTCCTATCATGATAGCCTACACCAATGTCATGCATGAATTCTAACCAGATATCGAGTTGTAAATAGTATTCAGTTTTAGTCATTGGTGTACGTAGCAAAATATCCGATGCTACGAACGGGGGTATCTTAGACAAATTTCGTAATGCCTCACAGCTTTCTTTCACATTGGAAGCCGTAATCGAGGAGATCCATGCGATTAGATCTCTTTCAACTGTATAGTGTTCCCCGTATACTCTTTCTGAAAGCAAAAGAAAACTGATAACCGACTTTTGTAGTACATTCTCAAAAACGCAGTGGTTCAAGTCTTTAGGATCAAGAAAAGGCGACACTAGGCTAGCCACAATCTCATCTATGCACACTTCTCTTCTACTCTGAACCTGGTTCTTAACTTCATCAAAATTATATTTCGTATTCGTTTTCCATGTCGTGACTTTTGATAAGATTGAATCAAGATGCTTGGCTTCGGTTATAGACTGAGCATGAAGATACTCTGCACTAAGGTCACTGCTGTTACGCAAATAGTGCAATGACAAAGTTATGTAGAAAATTATAGGTTCAAGTAAATTATGTATTCTGAACGGGTTTGGTAGAACTTGGTTCGTTAGCCTTATTTCGTGCATTTTACCTTCGTTTTCTTTTTGAAGCTTCACCAACAAATGCCTGAGCGACGGCTCGATTACAATTAACTTTTTTTTGTATAAATTTCTTTCTCTATCCAAAGAGTGGTACAAGGACCGATGTGATTTATCCATGAATCTGTCCATTAATTTACTATCTTCAAGTTTCTGCAGAAAGACACAACTTATAGTACCGAAATATGTTTTGGGTAGAATGTACTTAGCACCAGTGAGAACCATTAGTCGCTTAGGTTGGTACCGCAGTATTATCATTGCTGAATCATATCTTCTGTAGGTATAGGATAATGATCAGCCATCAAAAATAAAATTTCAAGCATTCAGTGCACTTTTCAACTTCACCTACAAAAAAAAACCAGCGTGAATAGAAAAAGCGGACTGATGTCTGAACATCAGTATAAGGACCTTATAAAGAAGAAATTGAAGGAGTCCCCCACAAAGAGTGAGAATGGAGTCAGAAAGAGGAGAAAGATAGGCCAGCGAAGAGAAATTACGCTGGGTGAAGAGGCAAAAGATGCAGGTAGCAGTTTTAACGTAATTATACCTGATAATGACGACAACAAGGAGCTAGATAGTTTTGATAGTGAAAATGAAGTCGGGAAACGAAGGGAGGTAGGCCAGCGAGGAGGAACCAGGTCGAGTGAAGAGGCAAAAGATTCAGATGGCGCTGCTAATGTAATTGTAATACCAGATAATGACGATAATAATGAGGAGGAGGACAGTTTCGATTCAAGCGATTTCGAGGACGTTGATGAAATGAATGAGAATGAAACATATGACTATGCTTTTCCAAAAGATGGAGAGGAGGGACGAGATAAGGAAGAAACCATATCCGTGGCGATAAGGTCTTCGGAAGATAATCAGGTGAAGAGCCGGCGAAAGGCCAAGGTAGTCTCCAAGGAAGTGCGTGATATGAGGAAATTCATACATAGAATGCTCATAGGTACTTTGATTGCTCATGGGACGATCAGAAACAGATGGTGTAACGACTACGGTTTATTGGTAAAACTAAGAGAGTACGTATCGCCCGAGATATTGAGTCTTCTCAGGCAGAAAGACTCTAATAAAGTGCTAGAAATAGTGAAGTCGAGGAGGTTTTTAGACGGTCTCAAAAAGTTGATGATGAAATATTCAAAAGACTTTCGAATTACTTCGAGAGGCCTAGTTCGCAAAAATTGGAACGAGCTATCGATAAGGCAACCTAGGGTCGAAACAGATGTAACATTCGAGAAGTTTAGAGGATTGGTTTTGAGCTTCAGGGGGTCGCGTGATATTGCAGCTCAAGGGTTTGTTTGTCTTTTGAGGTCGATTGGATTGAACGCAAGACTAGTTTTCTCTTTACAGCCCCCTGACTATACAATTATTGCAGAGTTCCCGCCTGTAAACGGGGATTCCCAAGGAAGGAAGGTTCCCGAAACTTTTGATAGATCGAACTGGCTCATTCAGAAGTTTGGAAAAAGGGATAACAAATCAAAGCTTTTGGAGTCTATGAGGAAGAAACCAATTATGACAGAGAAAGGAAATACTGATTATTTTGAAGATTCAATGTACCCCATATTCTGGGTTGAAGTATGGGATCGGTATGTCAAAAAGTGGGTAAGTATTGATCCGATACTGCTCAAAACTATTGAAGTAGTGCCGTTAAGAAGGAAATCCAAATTCGAACCCCCTTCTTCAGAAGTTAGAAATCAGCTTAGCTACGTTATTGCTTTTGACAGATTGGGAGGGGTTAAGGATATAACGAGAAGATATAGTCAATACTACAATGCTAAAACTGTCAAAAAGAAGATTAGTTTCAACTCAGAAGAAGACGAAGATTGGTATGGTCGCATTTTGAAGGCTTCTTGCCTGACTTTGAGAAAAAGTATCAATAAGATAGACATATTAGAGCTCAAAGAGTTTCACGAAAGAGATTTGGCAGAAGGCATTCCGAACAATGTAGCCGATTTCAAGAATCATCCGCTTTATGCATTAGAATCCCAATTGAAGCAAAATGAAATTATTTATCCGAAAGATAGCACGAGTGCTTGTGGTTATCTTCGAAATAAATCGAAAGGGAGATCGAAAGTAAAGGACGGGCAAGTCATTCAAATCTACAAAAGATCACACGTGCATATCTTACGTTCAGCTAAAGCATGGTATCTTAGGGGAAGAGTTTTGAAGTTGGGAGTGCAACCTTTGAAGATTAAAAGAAGACAAAATGCTAGTAAGGGTGATTTAGGTGACGAGGAAGATGAGGATGAAGATAATACTAGACTCTATGCTGAATTCCAAACACAAATGTACATTTCACCGCCTATTGTCGATGGTCGAATCCCGAAGAACGCGTACGGGAACATTGATTTATATACGCCTAGTATGTTGCCTGAGAATGGGTATTTGATAAATACTTCTTCGATATATTCCATGAAAATAGCCCAGCAAGCCGCTTCAATATTGAACATAGACTATGCAAAAGCAATTACTGCATTCGATTTCGGTGGTGAATCGGGCGGTAAAAAGAATCATAATAGAACTCCAAAGGCGCGAGAAGGTGGGGTTGTGATTGATATTCAATACAAGGAAGCAATGGTTTTGGTAATGGATACACTTTTGGAAGAAGAAGAAGAATTGAAAAAACGAGCGGTTGATTTGAATTCTTTGAAAAATTGGAAGTATTTTTTGACAAAATTGAGGATTATGGAGCGACTCAACAAAGAACATGGGAAACTCGACAATGATGAGGAAGAGCCTGGTGCAAGCGATACCCTGCTGGTAGGGGACGATTTCAGCGTTCACGAAGATACGCTGGGTAGCGATATGGAGGAAAGCATTGGCGGTGGTTTCTTCATAGAGCCTGATCTCATCAGAGATCAGCATAGTGAGGAAACTGATTTTCAACATGTCAAGAGCGAAAGCATGGAATCTGGAATGCAAAGAAGTCCAGAGTTACCCACCCGGCTCAGCGCACACGCGCTATCACCTATAAAGATGGAAGAAGGCGATATGGCTGCAGGCGATGGATATATTACGGAAGGGGTTCTTTTTAACGAAGGTAAGATGGGGGTAGACAACGAACATATCTCGAGGGGAAACTTCTTAATTGAAGACGAATCCGTGGGGGAGGAGCCAGAATATCAAATGCCTCAACAAGGTTCGAGTGAGAAAAGCGCAAATTTCACTGACAACAATCAAGGTGATGCGCACATATATGAGCCGCAAAGCGACGATACTCAAGCTGTTGCGGCACCCATAAAGGCACCAGAGGCCCGTGTACAGACTTCGGATACTTCAGATTCCTCAGATTCCTCGGGTGCAAGTGCTACACTGAACCCATCTCTACAAAGAGACAAAAGTGCTGTCGAGATACCGTCTTTCGAGGCAAAAAATACCATGTCGTCTGATCTGGATTCACCAATTGAGACCTCACAGAATTCTGAGGAACTCAACGAACTCTCCAAGCAAGAAGAAGCGTTTGGCTTCGACTATAGTGAGTCTGATTAACTTTCTTACGCGAGCATATAGTTTATGGCAATACGTATCAGTTTTGTTCTAAAACCTTGAAAGCATCATCATACTTAAAATGGTAATTTTGTATAAAATGCGCTTTCTACTTTTTCAGAAACTTTTGCGCAAGCGCATCGTCACGAGCTAACAGATCCATATCAATGTAACTCCATATAAAAGTAGACTTTGCTGGTGAAATAATACAGTATGTGCTGAAGAAAAAGGAGTTCAAACTAGGATTAGATATTGAAGTTATGCCTAACGAAGTAGCAGTGAATGTGCTAGGCACGGCCGGCACAGTTCTTTGGTGTATTCAACTAGTACCTCAGGTGATAAGAAACTACAAGGTTAAGGATTGCGAAGGGCTACCTAGCAGTATGATGTTTCTTTGGGCTTTTAGCGGGATACCTTTTTCGATATATTTCGTTGGTACCGATGGGTCAATTCCGTTGAGAGTTCAACCCCAGCTTTTTACATTCTTTTGTGCCGTTGCGTGGGCTCAGACTTTGTACTACCCACCTGTATCCTTCAGCAAGAAAAAGACAGCATTGTACTTGGGGGTTTTTTTCGTGGTGTCTGTTGGTATAGAGGTGGGATTTATACTATGGTTGAGGCCAGTGTATCGTCATGGAAAGCACTGGGTCATGTTGATATTTGGGATCATTGCGTCTGTTTTGATAGCAATAGGGTTGATACCCCCATACTTCGAGCTAGCTAAGCGCAAAGGCCGCGTCATTGGCATCAATTTCGTTTTCTTGACCATGGATTCGCTTGGTGCGTTACTTTCTTTGCTCAGTGTAGTAGTTGGCAAGATGGATATCATGAGTATAGTACTTTATGCGGTTGTGATTGTACTTGAATTTGGAATATTTTCGAGTCACACAGTATGGTATGTTTTATACGGAAGGAAGGCAAAACAAGAAGAGAAGCAATTGCTGGAAGAGATAAAGTTAGAAGAAACTGACGATAACACCACAGAAGTTTGATTTAAAAACCTCTGAAACTTAGAGGTTGAAATGTCTATAGAGTATGGGCTGTATGCTTTGTCTCAAACATACTTTCTTGTAGATTATAAAGATGGGAGGCAATATATATTTGAACGATAATCGATTCAATGTAAAACGGTCAAATTTGGAGACTGAAAGCTGTGAGCGCGACATCAAATACTACTTTGTAGCGCTGTGTTCATCAGCTTTTTACAATTTCACATTAAACAAGCCGAAATATATGGCTTGAAGTATCAAAATGGTAAGTATCAGTGAGTTGAAACCGATAAATGTATTAGACTAACAATGCAGTCTTCGTTTGCGCCTCTTAATCTAGCTGAAGACCCATCTGTTTCGAAGAAAGACTTAGAGGAGGAACATTCAAGAGAACTTCAAATCGAGGAAGCATTCAGATTATACCAGAAGGCACTCGGATTACAAAAGGCCAAGAAGAACATAGAGGCATATCTGGTATACGAGGACTTATTTAAATTGGATGTTATCTCGAATCATTATTATGAAGAGGAAGACTACATACGAGGCCTACAAAATGGAGATGCCAATTCGATAATAGACGAGTTGAACTATTTGTCCCCTAATGTGAAATCATTGAGATACCTAGTGTTTAGAAATCGGGGTTTTCTATTCTATGAGATCTTAAAATCGAAAGAGGATATCGTGGAGTTAGGCGAATTCATTGACAAAGCCTTTGTAGAAGACTCAGCGAAAGACGACGGAAAGAAAGAGCATACCCGCGGGTTATTCTACTCTATGATTGATGATATGGTCATTTCCTTGATTTATCAAGAAGCTGACGAGAAACTCTTAAACACACTATATGAGATATTCACCTATTTTAACATACCAAAATTGGCAAGATACACTTTGGAGTACTTGTTGAGCGGTAAAGAAGAAAGCGATGATTTGTTTGGATTGATACCGATAGATGACGGATGGAAAAATAAGTATAGCTTTTTGCTAAACAGGCTCCATGCTGGCCTGAAATTAGCAGCAGAGGATGAAATGAAGATCGAGTACAAAGCAATAGAGAGAAAACTATCTTTTTTAAATTCGATTAGGCTTGATTACGAATTGCTGTCCGAACAAACTCAATTATTAAAAGTCACAGAAGTAAGAATAGAACCAAAAAGCCTGGGACTAGATTGGTCGTCCGTGATAGATGATATAAACAAAGCAACCAAACATCAACAAGATAAAGAAAAATTGCAAGAGATTGCCAGGTTGAAGACTAAACATTTGAATTCTTATTCATTGACCGAAAATCCCATTGAAAGTGTACGGTTTTGTATTTCGCTACCACAAGATGAAAATCCCACAGTCGAAGAGATACCATTAGGACACGAACATATCAGCACGACAGAAGATGAGAAAGAGATGAGTAAAAGAAATTTCAACAAACAAGGAGATGAAAATTTGAACACAGATGAAGAGATATTGGTGGACGAGGACCCGAAGAAAGATCACATAGAAGGTAACGCATCTGCAATAAACGACAATATAGCAGAAGATAATAAGATTGATCAAGGTGACGAAAAAAGAATTGCAGAAAGTGTGGATGAAACATTGGACAAAGTCCCCCAAAGAGTTAAACGGGGCTTTGAGGATGTCTCCGATGACTTCTCGAAAGCAACTCCTGTAATACAAAGATCTTCTAAAAGGGTCAAACATCGAAGCGAGGAAGCCTTTGTTGAAACGAATGATTATGAAGTAACTAGGGGCTGCTTTTTAGAAACTGTGAACTTTTTTGATAACTTGAATCAGTACTTTGCCCGTATTAACCGCGCAGCAAAGCATAACCTCTATCTTCAAGATATTGTTTCAAGATATGTACCAGATAATATAGAGGAGGTGGAGAAAGGAAGTCCTGATGAGAAGCAAGATTATGTGAGTGATTTCATACATGCACTTAATGACTGGAATGCTAAAACATATACACATGCTTTATTGGATGAACGGGATAACTCTGGTGGGGCAACAAGTAAAAAATCGACGGAGAATGAAAAGATCAGATTGATGGAAGTCTTGAGCACCTTCGGAAATAAAAAGAAATCCCCTTCTGTGGAATCAAGTAGATTTTCTCATATTTCGGCTCATGAGACACCTTTTGAAATTCAGCGATTTTTAATGCAGCTAAATGAAAGTCATTGTCACTATGATGACGTACGGATACAAATTTTAAGGCGCCTACTTTCAATTCAGTCAGGAAAAACTAGCACTGGTGGCAAAGATGAGTTTTGTTTGCTTAGTGATACTGTTTGGGAAAGAAAGCTTTACGACAAAGTCAAAGACTGGGTATTACAATATGAAAGTATCATAATAAGCCACCTAAAGTTAGATTCGAATAAACTGTCAAAGTTTGATGTCCATGAATTTCCATTTGCTGTCAGTATCTATGAGGTATTAGTTGACACGTACATTGCAGTAAAGGAACAAATAAGTGAGATGACTTCGGTGAATAATAGGAAATCCTCTCATAAACCAAATAAAGCGGTCATAAATAATCTTTGTTTAGAATTAGTCAAAATAGGTGATAAGCTCACCAGATGGACTTTGTTTTTCGAAGACCTATTGCTTCATGAGCGGTATCTTCGAAAGGTTAAAGAAATTTATTGCAAGTGCTATATCAGGTACAAGTGGTCCTTCATACATAAGGAGCGGTCACAGAATACTATCTGGCAGGAGAAAAGATTTATCATGTCCCAGATTCAATGTTTAATGGATACCTTACCGAACCATTTGCGGGATCAAGTCCTAGTCTATTTACCAAATTACTCTAATATAGCTGAAATAAGCGCAGAGAGTATAAAGAATCAATTGACCACAACCTCAATATTATCAATATTGGCCAAGATTCTATACGCAAGACCGGGTACAAAGAATGATGAGGCTATACAACTTTTGGAAACCATATTGATGAAAGAATCTATTCGTGACGTCCTGGGTACTCTGCATACAATCGAAGATAATCACTTCGATGAGCATGCATTAACGGCAATTAAAAATTTTTTGGAGGAATCACCAGTCGATATGAAATTGAGCTCTTGGAATATATTGTTTCTGTATTACGATGAAAATAATCAATTTGCCAAGTTCCAGCACGGGTTTGAGGAAAATATTAGGTTTCTTTTGAAGTTCCTCAACTCTCCAAAGTACAAAGATAGTCCGAATCCCAGATCAGAGACGATAGTAAAACTTTTGGGATCTTATGGCAAGCACCTAAAAATTTACTTAAGCCATTTGAAAAGTCACAATTGGAAATTAGCGGATCCAAGTAATAGAGAATCGCTGGATATTGAAAAGGCGCTTAGTGATTTGCTAAGATTCTTCGAATTATTTTATCTATTCAGTGTACACGAAGAGGCGGCTCTCATTTCAAGTTCGAAAGTGTCCTTGAAAGCGAGGTCGAATAAATCCTATGAAAGACTTAAGGACTTATTCATTGGCACTGTTTCATTAATTATAGTATACTATAAGGAATTGATCTTTTCAAACGGACCCCATAGTGGCATTGAAGAAAGCTCTACCGAGGAAAATGTTTGCAATTTTATCTGCTACATTCATGATCAACTAGGCTGCAGAAAGGTATGTGATGCTGCCGATGGCTTATTATTGAATTTATCTCAAGATGTTTTAGTGAGTTTTGACTCCGGATTGTATGTGAAACAATTGTCGCAACTAATATCCTGCCGATATCACTATAGTATTGGTATTGATAAGTTCACGCCTGCTGACCATGGAACAAAAAAAAGTGCTAATTTCGATTTGTCTTCAACCGAAGAATTAGCGAAATTTATATTACCACTATGCTTCAAAAAAAATCCATTATTTACAAACTTGAAGTCTGACATAAAACTTTTGGTGGAAGAGTTTTATGAGGTAATTGGTGACCCAGATTTCGAAAAGTGCGAGATTCTTGGTCGAAATGATTCTCTCTTCGAGCATTTTCTCTGTTCAACATCTATTAGCTCTAGGTTTCTTCGTGATGCCTTTTACGGATTACATCAGATAGATTTCGGAGAGCCATCCAAAAACGTTCGAATCGTTAAAGACGGGTTGTATTATATGCAAGGTTTGTTGATGTTTGCTTCCTATAAAATAAGGAAAAAGTCAACGCAAAGCAGGGCAGTAGAGCTCGAGAATATCATAATGTTATTGAAAAATGACCTAATTTACCGCACAAACAGGATGGAGAGTTGGTTTTTATTAGGGCAAGCATACGGATTCTTAGTGGAGGATGATTTAATTTGGACTTCGGATAAGTTAACCGTACCAGAGAGGAAAATAGGCACGGCTAATCTTCAAAGAAAGTCGCTTATGTGTTATTTGATGGCTATAAATGAATCTTCTAAAATTGAGCTGAACAGTGATCATTTTAGAAGAAGTACCATAGGTTTATTGATGGCAAATTTTACAAAAGACATGTACAATGCTGTGATGAAACCAATGGATATGCATGCTTTCAAAGTTCAAAATAATCCCAGATTTATAAAAAAGTCCTCGGGAGAGGCATTCATAACAATGTCATCAGAAAGTTCGCTCAAAATGACAACTTGCTTGAAGGTTATGGAGCAGTCGCTACACATAGCTATAAAAGCAAAACCTAATGATTGGACGAATTATTATTATTTATCCAAAGTGCAAAGCAAGTTGAATAAATCACCTGAATTAGTATTACAGACATTACACCAATCTGCATTGCTTGCTAAGGAACAATCAAACCCGTCTGACCCTATTATTGAACCACATTATAAAAGATGTTCGTTGTTATACAAATATGTCAAAGATAATAAATTAGGCATAGAAGTTGCGTTGGCATACTTAGAAAATGATCCTGTTATCAAGCACCACAGAGAAGGGCAGTCCAGTGTGCAAAACAAAAATGCGTACTATGAAATAGTCGTTCAATCATTAAAAAAAGTCATTACGTATGATAAAAAGAAGTGGCATCATAAGCCAAGATACAGATTAGCAAGGATATTATCAGATGAATTCTCTAAAATCAGCGAAGCGAAGGAAGAATTATCATCTATTGTATCATTGAAAGCATCAAATAAGACGCTTGTACTGATATGGAAACCAGAGAACGAAAGACCTGGAAAGCATTTTCATTATACATTTCAGTATGCAATGTTTTATGTACTATTATTATCCAGAGAGAAGAATTTGGTCATGCTAATACAAATGCTACCAAAATTACGTCGTTCCAATTCTATAATGGTCTCATTGTACACCGTTTGGGAAGCGCTATGCTCATCCATTTGCAAAATTATTAGATTTCTGCTTCGTGTTGATGAAAGTTTTACGGAAAGATTTATGCTTCCTTTAGCATATCACAAGTTCATGACAAATGCAAAGCAATTCGTAGAAAAAATGAAAGAGAATGATATACCTGAAGACTTAGAGGTGCACCTTTGTCTTTTACATGCCGTTAATGATATGAAAAAACTAAATAATGGCTTTGGCCCCACTTCCTTGATTGACGACACCATGATCGCAATATTCATTAGAATCTACCTTCATTTTGACCTGCAACACCAGAGAGCCATTGAACCTTCGGAATCGAGAGACTCGCCCAACGAGAAAGCAAAAAAGCTCGCGAAAAGAGATTTCTTCCCTCTTATATCTGATATGTTGAAAGTGTTCAAAAGAAGCATTGATACCATATTGAAGGATAGGCCTGATATCTGCAATAGCTTCGTCAACAAAGTCCCTGAAAGAAAGGTGCGCCATACAACAATTAACTCAGCTGCCACTAATGGTTTCAAAGCTGAAGAAAACGAAACACCCCAGACTCCTAAACATAATCAAACTTTTGACGTATCTGAAAGGCAATCTTTCGTTAATGTTTCAAATAATGGTGAAGCCAGCTACAATAGTGAAGCAGAGAACGGCAAGAATACACTGGACGCTGATGAATTGGCAACAGTGACTGCTAAAGTATCTGGGTCTTTTGATGAAGCCCCAGATAAGGATGAGCCGAATAGAGTCAGTCAGCATACAGAGGAGACCTTAGAGCACAATTAGGACTACCTAAAATATTGCCTCTCGATGCGGCAAAGAGAACGGGTGAATCAAAATCATATACACATATTTCGATAATACGAAAGATAACACGAATGATGATTAATAGATGCATTATACGCTATAGGCTAATATAGTCTAACCTCATTTTGAATCAATTTTCTCAATGACAAATCGTATACTATTCCATTGATTTTTTTTAGATTATACTTTAGGCCATCATATTTCCTTCTAATACCATCATTTTTCAAGTCCAACATCTCAAAACCGTTTTGAAGCTTTGATATTATTTGTAGATTGACTAAGCATAGACTATACTGAGATTTCGTCAGTTCTTTCGAAGACCCCGAAGCAATTGAAATCGATATAACGGTTTCGGTGGTGTAATCCACAATCAAATCTGTTAATTTGAGTAGGGCCATTAAGTAATCGGGGTAGTTTATCTCTCTAGCTAATAGCGATTGAATTTCTTCAGGATTCATTATTAACCCCATACTCTTCTCATTTTCGACCGTTACTAGTGGAAAAATGATCTCTCTTTTAGGGTTGATTGGAACCTGTACCTGAAATATATGTGCAATCATTTTGAAATAGCGATTTACTAAGAGCAAATAGACGACCTCTTCATCCATCTTGTGAACTAATCTGTCTTTGAATAGTGATTTACTATCGATTTCCTTCAACCTGTGTATGAAATGACGGCTAAGTTTACCCAAAAGACTCATATTGTCAATTTTATGTTCCTCGCTCCAGCCGATTGCTAATGTGGTATCGTTGTGATCGAGCTCGGCTTGATCCAATTCTTGAGCTGCAAAGGAAAATGGAACAGTCGAGTCTGCACTCCTTGCATTGTATGGTAAGTTTACAGGCTGAATTGATAGCAAATGCATGTAGGAGGCTTTGAATGAAGAAATTGCATGATTAAAATTATCCTCTAACTCATTGATCTGCTTTTTAGTACCAACCCTTATTGTTGGTTAGTATATAGAAAACATCCTTTAATCATCCAAAGTACATACTCGCCCGCTATTTCATCTTGGAATAAACGGAAGACATTTTCCAAGCTTGTCATTTGCAAAAACAGGTATAACGTAGCAAATCTGCTTCCTCTATGGGCATAAATAAAGCTTTGCCAATAAAAATGGTCAAATTGAAAAAAAAATGCTCCACGGCAGGTTCGAACTGTCGACCTTCAGATAACACAATTATAAACTATGAGACTGACGCTCTGCCTACTGAGCTAGTGGAGCTAATTTGGCAAAATGATCGCAAACTTGATCTTTAGTAAAATCTCTAAATACATTATCTATGCTCCTACATTGTTATTTACCTAAATACAAATTTACTTCAAACGATTAGCAAGCTCTTCCAAACATTTGGTCATTTTATAAGTATTTAGTTGCCTTGTTGTAGAGCTTTGAACGGTTTTATTGCTTGAGCTTTGTGGGATTTCGAACTGAATAATCTTCTCATTATCATCATTCAGGTGCAGAGTGAAGTGTAGGAGAGGCTTCACTTTGAAAGAGTCCGTTAGTGGCTCTGCCGACCCAAACAAATGATTTATGTATGACTCAGAGACATCATTAATGCCAGAGCTAGTAACTAAATGCTTTATTCCAATTACTTTCAAAAGTTGGGCTATCTTGTTAATCGTTTTTGCATACAATAATTTGCCCGGGAATTTTCTTGAATCAATCATCGAAACTATGTGTTGAAAGTTATTTTCTGGATCAGTATTAATACTGAAATTTTTTATTATACTCGGCACACTAACGAATTTCTGATTCAATTCTTCACAAAATTGAATAACTGTTGTCAATTTTTCCTTATATGTGCCCTGTAATATAATGGAGCTTGGAAATTTAAAAGTTATGTGATCGGCTTCTTGGTCCTCGGATTTACCAAGGGTGTTTAATTGAGAATAGGACGGAAGTGCAGACGAGTGTATACTTCCACTTCTAGAAGCGCTTATATGAATGTCCTGCGAGATGCATTTGGATAAGGATGTGATTAAGAAGCGCAACTCAGTTTTAAAATATTGCTCTGGCTCTACCAAGTCTCTTAGTTCATTTAACTTGAGCAAATAATTTAAAATGTATAGCAATGATATTTCCTGTCTCTCTAACAACGAAACAGCTTCTAACTCTTGGGTCGCAGAATGGACCTTCTCCTGAGACAGGGAAAAACCAAGTGTATTTTCTGTTCGAGTACCAGCAAACTCAAATCCTTCACAAGGGCTCGGACTCAAATTGGGGAAGTTTAGCAACACTTTGAAGTAAACATCTGCTTGCGTGTTGTATACAGTATTGATGTTTGATTCCTCCAAAATGGATGCGGTAAGCAAATTGAATGCTGTAAATTTAAAATAATCAATCAACACCGAAAAATCAAGTGTTGTGGATTTGATCACTTCTAGTGGTGTCTCTGGGTCCACAACTGAAAGTGAATTTAAATGTAAACTGTCCAGATCATTTAAGAAGGGAAGCAATAATTTAGATTCGCCCAATATATATATGGATTTGATAAATTCCGTAAGCATTGTGAAAGAATCACAAATCAACTCCAGCTTTAATTTCCCCCCTAAATTGTTTATGAACGAATAATAAAGACGGAGTAGATGTTCGAATGACTGCACAACTGCACCAGCATTGTAAGCAGCGAACATCTCTTCTGACTTGTCAATAGTTAGAACTTTGAGCATTGTAACAACAAATCCCTGAAAATTCTTCAAGGTAAGGCTGGAAGACGTGCCCAAGATAAACTTATCCACTGATAGACCACCGCCTATGAATGTTCTACTCAATTCCCCGGCATCATTTGAAAGCTTCTCCAACTTTAATCCCGTAGTATGCAACGGATTGTTACGATCAAGCGTCCCCTCTCTATCAAGGTGTGTTTCAGTCAACAATTCTTCGTAGTAAAATAGTTTGTACTTGAAAAGAATTGAAACAAATCCCTCCAAATTTAGCAACCACAAGAAGTGGTGATTCTTAATTGAATTATTTCTGAGCAAGCTAGATAAATCATAGAAGTATTCTTCTAAATTCCACACCTTGACCGTGAAATCATCAATCGAGCAGGACCTCTGGATCTTTAAAGACGCATTGCTCTGTTTTCTTGCTCGGTGATCCATAATACTCCTAATAAAAAGAGTGAAGTTTGGCCCTGCTTCATAGTCCGGGCTATCGTGGGAAATATCAGCCGACATATTTGACTAGTTTTATCTCCATAGAAAAGGTTCCAAGTAGAAGCGTTTCTTTGTAGACGATTAATACCGCTCAGGGTTTAACCTGCAAATCATTTCCAAAAGTTTGCAGTTTAGATTACACTATTCTAGCTACATAGTTGGGAATGGCAATCTCCTGTGACATCTAGAAACTATTTCGATATAGTTTTCGTCTGACTCGGGAGTTATATAGCCATGTCTAACTAGAAAATCAACGATTATTAGACCACAATTGGGCTTGAACGCGTGAGAGCGTAACCTTTGCATGACTTCATCAATATCCATTAGTTTGAAGTCTTCAGCTTCACCATCCTCGGGGTGAGGAACAACGTCAGTTTCGTTGTCGAACTCCAAGTCGTAAATGTATTCGACTTCAGGTTGGACATTTTCTCTCTCACCTTTGGGCTGGTACATGTACAGCACTACACCAGTGCTTTTTATATGGCCGGTGACAAAGTCCTCCGATAAGCCAGCTTCTTCAAAACATTCCTTAACCACTGTTTCCCAAATTCCATGGGGGTGACCTAGACCTCCTGCTACCGTGTTGTCAAGCATTCCCGGATATGTGGGTTTATCGGCAGCTCTCCGTGGGACCCAGATTTTTAGCTTACCGTTGGAAGTTTTTTGCGGGGGCACATACCCATTTATGTGAACCCCATAGGTGACTACCCCTAGCAATACCGAAAAGGCCCTTTCAAGCTGCATGTAGGGCTTATGCGCAGGGTTGTAGACAGTGTAGAGCTCATTTCTCCATCCTTTATCTAACGATTCTGCAAATTCAGCTTTCTCACGCCATTTCAGAGCGATAGCAGCAAAAAAGGAGCTTCTCTTTTCTATGTTGTCTAATTGAGGGGATAAAGTGACAATTCGTCTTGAATTGTCAACCACAATATATTCTTCCTTGCTGAGATATTCCACAATTTTCGGACTCAAGTAGCTTAGCAAAGCTGACCCATCGTGCGCTTTAAACAAAAAGTATCCATTATCAAAGGAGTAAGAAAAAGTATCGACCTTTTCGATGACATCCAAAACGGTTGACTTTGTCATAGCATTCGATACCTCTAGAGTCTCTATCTGGTCTAACGAGGAGCCATCTGAGTACTACCTCTAAACTGTAAAAGGAACCAAAAAAGCGATTTTACAGTTTAGGTGCTTGACTCTGTTCAGTTCGTTTCTTATCGGTAGTATTATGGTTTACATTCAAAGAACCAACTTAACTAGTCAAAGTAAAATCTAGCCAAAGCGATCCTAGTTATCGGAGCAGAATCAACCGTGCTCTGTGACAATTGAAAACACTGAGTGGATTGCCCTGAATCATCAGCTTTCGCGGATTCAAAGATTGTGAGGTCTTGGAGGAATTGTTGTCTAGAGGCAGTTGCATGACTCGAGCATGAACGGGTCTTCCAGGTCCCTAATAAAAGCCCTTAACTCAGTGGCAAATAATTGGATTGAGGCTGGAAATGAGGACAATCAAAATAGCATGAAAGAAGTGTCGAAGGTGATCAACCTATTCCATGAAAGACATAATAGCGCCCAGAGTATAAGACAGTCGATAAACGTCAACGACGAGCTAACTCGTATATACAATGATCATATCAAACCTTACGGAAATTTGCCGCGAGAGATCTTATTTCTCGAAATTTTAACGCAAATTTCGCCCGTATTGATAGACGACAAGATCATGCAATGGCTCAAGACATACCTAAGGCCAGCAGTCGATAGTGCAGGGTTTGACCTTACGTTCGTACATGAGGCTCGGAATTTTATTCGTCAGTTGACGTCCAAGTCGAGGACCACAGCTGACCCGGAGTTGGCTGCAAGGAGAGATGTCATCGGATCACAGGTGATGGAATTCATTATTCAATTATATATTGGTAGCGGCGACGAGGCATATGAAATTATAGGCTTACAAGTTGACAAGGAAAAGAGAGACAGCCAACTTCATTACGAGCGAATACGATATATCAAGAGAAATTCGGAGGATTTGCTACATGAGTATGGTTTGGAGAAAACTAAGGAATATTTCAATCTAATCAACAGACACTTCAAATCCTCAAATGAGAGGCTACCTATGCTTACTTTGCTTTCGAGGTTAGTGTCAACGCAGACTTCCCAAGTATACCAAATAATTGGGACTGAGCTTCTTCCAAACTTAATCAAATGTCTATTGTACGACTTTAGTGAGAGTATTCTTCTCGTATCCTTGTCCGTTCTCACAATGCTAATTCCCCAAATCTGCAATAGAATAGCAGACTGCTTTCTGGACCTTTTGGTTATATATGTTCGTCTTTCTAATTGGGAGATGTTCAATTCTTATGAAATCTCCAGATCTGAATCTGCCTCGACATTAGAAAATGAAGAACTCATGACCTGGAACATAGCAAAGTCAGACCTTACCAATGAAGAGATTGACGGGGTATATCCGTCCTATTCTAAGATTGATGTGGACATTCTGTATTATGTCACATTATTATATGGTCTCTTCCCCCTAAATTTGAGCAGTTTTAGTTATTCTCCCTTTCAATTCTTGAAAAAACATACTCCAAAATTTTACCATGCCCAACCGTTAATTGATGTCAATGCCTTAACGCAAGATCAGAAGTTATTCGCACAGCATCTAGAATTTCAAATTATAGACACAACAAGGATGTTTATGAGAGGATTCCTCCTACACCCTAAGTTTTTTATGTACGAAAGGTACACTATAGATAATGAACTTGGCGACCCTTTAGTTTGGCTCATCGATGACCTTCATGGAGGTGACCTAAGCTCGGAAGAGATAGCCCTCAATTGTCTCAGTTTCAATCCAAATTTGATTGTAAATGAGTCTAGTCACCCGAGTGAACTTGGCAATTCGCAATACTCACCCAAGGTTCGGCCTTCGGTAGCTATTATGGGTAAGGGTCAAGCTGGGTATGTTTACACTGGGACTGGTGGTTATAACAGCAATAATGGATCTCAATCCAACTCTAGAAACGTATCAAGGAAGTCATCGATTGCTACACCGAATACCTTCAATTCGAAAGATAATTCTACTCAGATGGGTCAGTTGCAAAAGTCATTACTGAAGCTTAATTTCAAATCAACCTCACTGCCAAGCAGACTAGTTAGTGGGCTGGAAATAAATTTTAACGAGGTGCACTTTGATCAAGGCATTACCTCAAGTATTTCCACAGAAAAGGAAAAACTCAACAAGGAATCGCAAGCTAGGAATTCGGAACACCCTGAAGCTAAGACTATCGGAAACGTTGCTGATGCTCAGTACTCGAAGCAAGATGATTTCAAATCTTCCCAACACCTTTCTGACTTGTTCTTCAATCATGAAAAATTATTTGCGCCTTCGATGGGGAAATTTGTGACAACCGAGCGAGACAATTCGCCAAGGGGGTCTATCAGGGTTTCGTCGTCGACGGCGCTAAATGATAAAGTGAAGGGCGAATTACATATTCAAAGCCCAACCTCCTCTGGAGCAACTTCTTTGGAAGCGACTTCAGTCCACCAGAGTTTGGCAACAGATTCCATGACTGCTCTGAACTCACCAGAGATGACTTTTGTACACGACGAGATAAGTGCAAATGGAAAATATCATCACGGTTCGGCTCTTGACTTCTTTCAGAGAGAATTGCTATTAATGAAAAATGAGTTAGAGTTCTCCAATTACATGAAACAGTTAAATAAATACCACTATATCAAACTAAAGCTAAGGTTGACTGAAATTATTAAAGAAAGAGGTAATGCCCAACAGACTCCCGCATCCAAGACTTCTTTTTTGAAGATGGAAAGCCTAAAGTCGAGCTACGAGGCCGTAAATTCTACATTAAGCGATATGAAAATGGAAATGGAAGAGTCTGCCAAGAGATTTAACAAGGAAACTTCTTCATTGTTGAGTAGGTTAGCCAGTTGCGCAAATGAAAATAAGGACTTGAGGCATCAATTGGTGTCTCTCAAAAATGATAACGACTTAATTGAAAATTCTCTTGATCATACCGCTAACAACATTCTACTCGACAAAGACCACGAACTTGACCGGTTGAAACAGAGGCTAACAGAGCTAGAATCGAATAATAAGAACTTGAAGCAACAAGAAAAGGCTTTTTTGGGCTCGTCTTCCCATAGAGATCGAAAGCTTCATGTGGCAACCACCGCCGACTTCAATGTCAGTGAACAAGAAAAGCAAATATATAGTTTGAAGAACGACATCATAGTAATGACCAATGAAAACTCAAGGATGGCTCAGGAACTTTCAAAAGCACGAGAAATCTGTGATTCGACCGTCAAATCATATGAATCTAAGTTATCGTCTTCAAAACTTGATTTGAGCAAAACTACTAATTCTTTCGCTGCGCAATACGAGAAGAAGATACAGGAGCTATCAACAGTTATCTTGAAATATGAGGGTTTATTGGAGGACAAAAACTTAAAAATTGCTCAGTTGTCTACCCTAAAACCTACTGCTGCTAATGACGCGCTCTATAACAGCGACGGAAATTCAAGAGTGTCTTCGAAGCCACCTCACCACATGGGCGGACAAATTGCACGAACAACTAGCAGAGATCACCCTCAAGATTTATATGAGCAAGCAGTAAGAGAGAGAAGATCAGGCTCGTCAACTGAAACCTCGCCTTTTCCAAACCAAAGTCAATCCCCGGCGTACCAAAACCACCCTTCTAACTATTTCCAGCCCCAGAATCCCCCTATCACTAATTCCCAGCCTATAATGAGAGGGAGAGGAGGTATTCAAAAAAGATCAAAGAGGCATATGTAATTAGTCAACCGTATTTAACTTGTATAGCATTAGAAAGTCTTGCCATAAATTTGGTCTTGAAAAATTATCCTGCACATAACAAAACACGATAGGGCCGGTTTTATAAAACGTGTTAAAACAGAACAACTTCTACCATTTACTTTGGCGACTTTATAGCACAGTTGTACATAGCTAGTGAAAATTGCAGAATCAAATAGTCAATTGAAGGGAAGAGAGTTACCGCTACAATATGTCGCAAACTGTCAGAAAGAGAGGTGGAAAGAAGCCAGTTTCAACCTCGGATAATACAGACGTTGAAGATGACCTAAATAAATTGGCAGCCAGCCAACAGGGTCCGCCAAAGGAGGCAGAAAAGAAGTACTATATTGCATTGACAATTGCTACTGTGCTTGCCATATATACGAGGTTCTATCGAATTGAACTTCCGGATAAGGTCGTATTCGATGAAGTACATTTCGGTAAATTTGCTTCGTATTACTTGGAGAGGACATATTTCTTTGACTTGCATCCTCCTTTTGCCAAATTATTGATTGCTTTTGTTGGCTTTATTATTGGGTATGATGGAAAGTTCAAATTTGATAGTATTGGTGACTCCTACACGTTGAATAACGTGCCTTACGTTGCTTACCGTTCTCTACTGGCTATTCAAGGAGTCGCTGTTGTACCAATTATGTTTTTGACGATGAAAACTCTAGGCTACTCTGTTCCCGCTTGCTTGTTTTCTAGTTTGTTGGTGTGTTTTGATAATGCTCACATTGCGGAATCGAGACTCATTTTGCTTGACTCAACCTTGATCTTGAGTGTGGCTTTAACCATTTTTAGTTACAGTAAGTTTTCCACCTACCGTAAGCAATCGTTTTCGAAAAAGTGGTGGATTTGGTTGCTGGCAACGGGAGTCTCGTTGTCGTGCGTTATCTCGACCAAGTACGTAGGTGTCTTCACCTACTTCACAATCGGTATCGGTGTGCTCCATGAATTATGGCACTTATTAGACTACAAAAGAGGGTTATCTTTGACCGATTTATCTAAGCATTTTATGGCCCGGTTGTGGTGTTTGATAATTGTACCTTTCATGATCTACTTATTCTGGTTCTATTTACATTTTGCTATTTTGACGAAATCAGGACCGGGTGATTCATTCATGTCTTCAGAGTTTCAGGAAAGTCTCCTTGAATCACCAATGGCTAGACTTTCCAAGGATCTTCATTATAATGACGTTATCACTTTCAAGCACAAAGACACCGAAGCATTTTTACATTCGCATACATTTGAGTATCCTTTGCGTTATGAAGATGGTAGAGTTTCATCAAATACACAACAGGTAACATGTGTTTTTGACCAAAAAAACAAGGAGATTGAAGATGTTAACAACCATTGGGAGATACTACCAGGAGTTGAAGGGGATGCGACTGGCAAACCCGTGTACACTAACGATGTCATAAGGCTTAGACATGTTGGCACGGGCGGATATCTTTTAACTCATGATGTTGCTTCTCCTTTGAAGCCAACGAATGAAGAATTTACAATTGCCTACGATGAAGAAGCTAATGTTCACCGTTACAACGAAACTTTATTTAGATTGCGTCTCGCTGAAGCCGGTAGTGACAAAAACAAAAGAAAACTAGTAAGAACAAAGGCTACCCCTGTTAAGGTGATCCACGTCGATACTGTTGTAGCAATGTGGACTCATGATGACGAATTGTTGCCAGAATGGGGATTCAATCATCAAGAAGTCAGTGGAAATAAGAAAGTTCAAGAAAAAAATAATATCTGGACATTCGATGACATTGTCAATTTGTCTTCGGAAGATGAGAGGAATCAGTATGTTCCCAAAGTTGTCAGAAGAATACCATTTTTGAAGAAGTGGTGGGAGTTGCAATTTTTGATGTTTCATCATAATAATATTTTGTCATCAGAACATCCATTCGCCTCTCAGCCTGACGCATGGCCATTGGCATTATCTGGCGTTTCATTCTGGAACGATAATGATGAGCGTAAACAGATATTTTTCACCGGAAATGTCGTTGGGTTTTGGTTAGAAGTTTGCTTCCTTGCCATTTATGTGGGTTTGTTATTGGCCGACCAACTTACACGTAGGCGTGACATTTATATTTTGAATGAAAGGTCAAGATCCAAGCTATACTATACTCTTGGGTTTCTATTTGTTGGTTGGTGTGCTCATTACTTGCCATTTTTCCTTATGAACAGACAAAAGTTCTTACATCATTATTTGCCAGCACATCTAATTGCTGCTTTATTCTCCGGCGGATTAGTCGAATTTATTTGCTCTAATAATTCGAATAATAAGAACTTCAGAGCCAGGGGTGTTAAAAAGGTCAAGATATCACTCTTGGTAAGTCTCTGCACTCTAGGAGTAGTCTGGTTCTTCTTCTTTTTCAGACCGATTACATATGGTGATATTTCTTTACCTGTTGAAGAAGTTAAAAAAAGACAATGGTTAGATATTAACCTTCATTATGCTAAATAATCGGATCAATGGTACGATTTATCTTTTTTATCTTATATATTATTTAGTAAACGTTGAGACGGTGATTTTCCAAAACCATAAAAATTCATAAAAACCACGTTTTCCACTTTTGTACCTTGAATCAACTATTTTAAAATGTCAGTGAGGTCATTTCTAGTGACCTTGAAGGGTCAATTGGAAGCCAAGTCAAACAAGATTTCGGTTAAATTTGTAACTGGGAATCAATCCGCAGATTTAGATTCAGTAATCAGCGCAATATGTTACGCCTACTTCAATTACAGAAAAAACAACACGTTCTTGATTCCTTTGATAAATGTCCCAAGAAAGGAATTCAGGTTACGAAGAGATATCGAGTATTTGTTGAGGTCTCAGTCTATCACTGAAGACTATTTGTATTTTGAGGAGGATTTCAAAGACTTGACTGCGACAAATGAAGCACCTATTGAGTTAGTTTTAGTTGACCATTGTAATATTCAGGGCAGAGTATTGACTGAAGCTCTTCACAAACATAAGCTCCAAGTTGTGTCGATTATAGACCACCATCTGGATGAAAATGCGTTCAAGTCTGCACAACCCAGGATTATTCATAGCAACGGATCTTGTTCTTCTTTAGTTTTCAACTACTGGTACGACCAATTCACGGATAATTCAATTTTTTATGAGACAGACAATGAAACAGTTCCTTTGTTGCTAGGATCGTTGCTCATTGATACATCAAATATGACTCAAAAAGTTGAAGAGGGTGACGTGAAGGCTTTTGATAGGTACCAAGATATTTTGAAAGTAAATCAAGGCGTCGTCGAAAACACCTGTAGGTTTGCAGGCAAAAGCACTTCTGACCAGGATACTTTATTGGCGTCTTTCTATGCAAGGCTTAAGAATTACAAAAAGGAGTTAAATGGTTTTAACTTTTATGAAATCTTGAAAAAAGACTATAAGCAATTTGAGTTTACTTCTAAAACTGATGGTAATATCACCGTCGGCTTTAGCTCACTTGGTAAGTCCTTCTCTTGGATCCTCAAAAACTATAATACTGCTGCTATCTCTAAGGCTTTGAGCGATATCACCAATGACTTGAATCTTGATCTTATTATAATCACAACTTCATATACTGCAAAAGAAACAGGCAAGTATACAAGAGAATTTGGATTTTCCTTTCTTGCTGGTAATGCTCATAAAGAGCTTTTTTTACAGCTACATAATTTGGCTAACGAAGCTTTGGAATTGAATTCAGATATGTACAAGTTAGGTAACGCGGAATCCATTTTGGACGAAGCTACCTATGGTAAGCAGTTCAAAATATTTAATCAAGTAAACACTAAAGCGTCCAGAAAGCAAGTTGTGCCAATCATTTCAAGCATAATTGAAAAATTTTGATATGATTTAATCGTCCATTAGTTTGGTACCTTTGATTCATTTATTTATTATGCTGAATTAGGTGGTTGCTAGGAAACTGACATTATACGCTCTCGTTTCATTGTGTTCCTTGAACGTTATAGACTTTTTTGAATAAGGAAGCATCAGATTAACTTCAGTCAATTTATCGTAAAATTCGATGAACACCTCATTTGGTATGTCCAAAAGATCGATAGTATCATCATTATTTTTGTTTATACTTTCAAGATCATCATTGTAATAAAGCAACTTCAAAGAATCACTTAAAATACAGTTTTTAGTAGAAATGTCGACACCAATATTCATGACCCAGACGAAAAGAACTTTATCTCCACCTTTTAGTTTGAATTTTCTTATAGCCGATGAATTGATTTTATCAAGTAGCAAATTGTAGACATATAAATGAGGCGGAAAAGTTTCTTCAATAGCTCTATACTGTAGCAATAAGTTCCACTTAAGAATCTTCAATACATCGCTCTCCACGTTTCCCATACTCTTTTTGCAATGTTTACAGCGCACTTCTTTGCCTGTAGACTCAAAGAGACTCGATTCATTCAACAATAAATAATAGCTGCCAATGACTACATCATTTCCTTGGGGCTTAAGGTTACCGTCGTACTTTCTATGCAAATTTTTATCAGTCTGATTAATGGACGGTTTATGACAATGCCAAAAATCCATCAATTCAGTCCAAAACTCAGATGGCATATCGAAGAATCTACCACAGCTCTTGGAGTCAATCAATACTTGTGAGCACCCTTTGCAGCAAAACCTAAAATCATTTGCGTTTTCATTGACAGGGGTTTTGCTCTTCAAATCTTTACAAGACCATTTCTGATTTGAGTCGGCAGATGAAAACTTCATAAACGATACTGTTTTGTCTGAAACGGTACTATGTGCTTCACAAAACACTGATAATGTCAATGATATGTAATCTTCGCATTGGCGAGCATTAACAAGTCTTATTTGATCAGTAGGGTCAACTTTAATCGGTATGTCAATCAAGAAATTCTTCTCCTTGAATATTATCGCTAATTGGCTGGGGCTTTTCAACCTCACGTCCAAAATATCCTTTAGCGTCTCTTTGGTTTCCACAACAACCGAAAGGGATTTTAATCGTGGTAAATATTCAGTATAATACATTGCAACGCTAGGCTATGGAAAAGTCAAAAAGAACCAATTTTTCATATCGCACTATATAGAATCATTAAACGACTGCAACATTCTGTTTAAGGTTCGCCTTTAAAGATTGAAGCACATTATACAGACTAGCTATTACTACTTATTCGTGTTGCTCGCCTGAATTGATAGAGTGAAGAGGTTTTCAGTGCAAGAAATGGGTTCGATATAGTTGAAGCTTCAGAAGATATAAATTCATCGGCCATCGGTACTCGAGGCCACTTTCCATTGTAGTTGAAGCCTGCATTTTTTTCACGATGAGACACGAAGTGGTCATTAGAATCCCCGTAAGTTTTTTTGGAATACAGCAAGAGCTTGGGCTCGATATTTATCCTGGAACCGTTCGTAGTCAACATCCGACCACTGGAAGCTAAGGGTTCTGTTTTAGGAATTAGTTCCTCGGCTCTCGCAGAAGTCGTATCTAATTTATCCAGAAACAAGCCAGAGCCAGCCGGGAGAAATGTTGCTGCTAGAGCTTGAATCATAGCCAACATGGAATAATCAGTATCCGTAATATATTTAAAATAATGTAGTTTGAGTAATGAAATGATAGAGTTCACTAATACAATAGTGGCCTCATATTTTTGCTGCAACATTTCGGAAGAGTCGACAAAACACAAATATTCTAGAAAGAATTGTAAAAAAGACTTCTTTTGATGTTCAAGCCTCTTGCAGCATTCAAAAAAGGATTCCAACTTATTTATGTAGATGTAAGTGCCATTGGTATGATTTAAAACAACGTTAAGCATTTTGGTAAGCTTAGCGAGGAAACAATTCTTAACGAAAAGTACTTTCATCAAAGGGTCCACGAGGTTCATTTCTAACGCATCAAATGGATCTTTATATCCCGACAGACCAAGGTACTTCGTTATCAATGAGTCAATACAGCAATGAGTAATAAGTAAACAGCCATGATTATAAAAGAGCCATATCTTGAGGGAAGCAAAGACAAGCAGTGGGACATACCCTAGCCCTAACAACGAGAGAAGTGCAGCTATACTGCTGAATGCACTCTCAATGGAGTTCAAGAGGATATAGCAGATCCAGTAGCTTAGTAAAAATTTCATCTGGTCATTACTAGCGAAGCTTGACAGCTCTTCTCTCGAGGTGGCTTTCAATAGCTTCAAGCTCAACAAAAAAGGCCACAAGAAGCAAACACTGGTGGTCAAGATCTGTAGAACCATTTTATTAGCAAAGGAAGCAAAATCTTGTATTCAATAGACGATACTAGACAAATCAGTTTTCTTTGGCACTTCCTAGTGTTTGCATCTTATTTGTGGTTATAACATGATGTTGCAGCCATTAACGATTGTGTCTAAACGCACCAAAAATGGTTCTAGCTCCCAATTATAAAAAGGGAAAATGCATACCTCAAATATTGAAAGGTCTTGAGCTAAACTTTATAAGCAAGCTAAGACAATCACCGTATATAAGCGAGAACAGAATGTTTTCCTAGAAACGCCTAGTTCCGTGTAGCTTGCCTGGTCTCAAAGAAAAAAGAGCAGCAAACAGTTAAGGTAATTCAAAAAGACGAGCTTAAACGAGATCATCGACAGATAATGGTTGTCTTCAAGCCTCTATAAGACTTTGCTAATGCAAAAACGGAGGCCGAGTGCATGATTGAGTACCAGTAAGTAAAAAGTCGCACAAGCGACATTTTTGCTACAATTCAAACGCGTTGTTTTGTCAATAGAATCAAAACTCAGTAAATACATTATCAGCATAAATCTATAGATGGACTTAGAAGAAGAATTAAGCTTACTTCAACAAGAAGGAGCTACATCTGGTAAAGAAGGATCTCGTGATTTAGCAGATGGAGGCGGGGATGAAAAAGAAGAGGATTTATTAGGGCTCGATCAGAGTTTGAAGTTATCTAGCAGGGCTAAAGTCGCCAAGATTGATAACGAAAGAGTTTTTAACAAGCAGAAAGGCTTAAACTATATTACCAAAAACCATAACAAGCTCGTACGGGTATATCGGAGGAGGGATAAGGCTTTACAGAAGAAATTGGCCAGCTCTTCTTTGAGTTCGAGAGCTGTTCGACAACTTAAATACGATAACGAGTATGACAACTTGTCATCAATATTACAATTCTACCAGCTTTGGTGTCATGGCTTATTTTCCAAAGCAAGATTCCGTGACTGTTTGTATTTGCTTCGGAATTACGGCTCCAAATCCAGTCAGTTGAAAATATATAGACGCGAATTAATAGATCAGGAGTTGCATAAACTAAAGGTAAGTAAGGGTATAGTAGACCTGCAACACGAAGCAATCAACCAAGGCCTTCCAAGGTCGCCTACTGAACCTGGCGAAAATCTGGAAGAAAGGAGAGACGATGATGATGACTGGGCTTTTATGAATACAAATCAACCAAATGCCTTATTTGTGGGAGAGGAGGATGAATTATACCACACACCTTCTATCACACAAATGGATAAAGACACCGACAGGGTGAGTAATGATAAGAAGGAAGAAGTGGCGTCTCCCTCTGAAACGAATGGTCATGCTGCTGATGATTCAGATGATATATTTTCAGACGACGAGATACCATCGCTTGCAAATTCTCAACCCAAAGCTCCCGAGTATTACGAGCCCGAAGTTTCAAACGAACAAGGCGGCGATTATGAAGATGAAATGGATGTTATGAGGGAAATGGGATTATAGAATAAATTACATAGATATTAGGTACAAATTAATAACAGTTTATTATTATTTATATTTAATCTAAGAAGACCAATTGGTGTCGATGCGAGATTTCGGGGGCCGTCAATTTTCATCCTTCACGTTACTGTCTTCATTTTTATCATTGGACAGTTCCTTATCCTCAGCGATTTGCTCCAACTCGTTCGACGCCGACTCACTTTTGGCCTTTCCCGATGTTTCCCTTTCCTGTCTTGCTTTCTCTTCTTCCAACGATAACCTTAAAGCCAAGGCCAAGTCAGGGTCCATATTAGGATCAATTATATCGCCATTGCCGCCACCAAAAGCGTCCATACCCATATCGGCACCGCTTCCTCCAATGTCGAAGCCATCCTCCATCAAGATTGGCGAGGTAGCTATCACTTCATACAACAACCTTGGTCCTGGAGGAATCGTGACGAGATGTGAGTTATCGTGGTTATTTATAATAGAACTAAACTTCTCGAGTTTCGAAGTATTGACCGATTCTTCGCCAAAGTTTATAATGTCGATGGCCACATTATTTTTCTTCATCTTCTTGGCCAACTTTTCTAAGTCTTTCTCCGATTCTGTGATGGGGCTTCCTACGAAAACTATGATGCGCTGGCTCTGGACCTTGTTTTGGCGATGCTTCAACGCCAACGCCGCCACCTGAACCCCACTGGAGAAGTGATTATCACCAGCTATCTTTGTCTCGTGCGCTCCTGACAAAATCTTCCCAAAGTCCGTCGTCAATGTTGACAATACCTGGGGGCCGTTCCCGCCGTATGCTAATAGCCCAACCGTGTTTTCAGGGTTCGAGTTCACCTTATTTTGAAAAATAAACTCCGTGGCTGTGAGCTGAGCGTCATATCTTGTCGTCACATAATCTCCGTTTCTCATGTATTCTGAGTTATCAATCGCTATCATCGTAGCCTCAAGCACCATCTTGACTTCTTTTTTGTTTTATCTATACTTATTGCTGTCCCTTTATCAAACAACCAAAATTTCTGCTAAGCTTACTTCAATTCAAGCCTTGTTTCACGTCCTGTTAACCAATTGCTACCCACGATTAGTGTATATGCCTCAAGCTGCTGCCTTCCTTTTCTTAATCAATTGCCACTGGTGATAATTTCGATGTTCAGCAAGAGGTCGTGCAGAGGCTATAAACAATAACATCGATTTTGATCCTTCTTTGTTAGTACTGTTGAAACTATTAAGTACAGTGAAAGAGTCTCAAAAATGGCGTACACGAGGGCTGAGA
The DNA here is from genome assembly GCA_030566065.1 of Debaryomyces robertsiae. Lineage (NCBI taxonomy): Eukaryota > Fungi > Ascomycota > Pichiomycetes > Serinales > Debaryomycetaceae > Debaryomyces > Debaryomyces robertsiae. The sequence continues at coordinate 611,063 of JAJMHL010000007.1, forward strand.
AGGAGAGGCTAATCAGATACCTCAAGGCTCTGGCGGAGAAGAAGGTGCAATTATTAACGGACGATTCGGAGAAGCTAGCGGACAACTGTGAACAGAAAGTCATGAGAAGGTTGAATTCAGTGAGTGTCACATTGTGGAATATACGGTTGAAAGACGTGCTAGAGGTGGAAAGACATCATAAGCCCAGTTTAAAGAGTCTCTTTCAGGATGTCAAATTGATGAATGAAAAGTGGGGGACTGAGACAGGGGAACTGCGTCGTATTCGAGGGCCTGGTGCTCCTCACGCATCACTGGGTAGGATCGCCAAATCATGAAATAATGAACATTTGCATTATATTATCGTAACATATATATAAGATAGGCTCGGAAGAGCATAATCATAAATAAAAATAGATACATGAAAGGAGAACAAAGAACTTATGAACGAAGAAGTTCAAGCATCTTCAGGTATGTCGTCGTGGAAATACTTTCCTTCAGTTGTGGGCTTGATGACACCAATACGAATGCAGAAATCGCCAAATGGTTCGCCTTCATGTCTTTCCAAACTCCACTTTTTGAATAATGGTTTCAAGATTTCCAAAATCTCATCTTCCTTAATCGAGTATCTGTAGATCTTGTTCAACCTTTCACCATGGTGACCACCACCCAACATTAAGTTATATGCACCATAAGCTTTACCGACTAAAGCTACCTCTGCAAGCCATGGCCTAGCACATCCGTTCGGACAACCTGTCATCCGCATCACTACAGAATCATGTCTCAATCCATACTCTTCTAATGCGTCCTCTAATTTTGTGATCAACTCGGGCAAGTAACGCTCCGATTCAGCCATGGCTAAACCACAAGTAGGGAAGGCAACACACGCAGCTGAAGACAATCTCAAACCAGAAAAGTCGGTATTGTCTAATTTATACTTAGCCATCAACTCCTTAACGGTGTCTAAGTCTTCATCCTTGATATTAGAAATTAAAATATGTTGATTCCCGGTCAACCTGAATTCACCGGACTTGTCATTGCCCAGTAAGTATCTTGCGATCTCCCTCAACCCGCTCTTTTGAGGCAATTCCGCGGTGTCTTCTATCCTACCGTTCTCAATGAAAGTGGTGAAATGGTTGAATCCTAACTCATCCTTGCACCATCCAAAGTAGTCAATATTAGATTTGATTTCGAAATGCTTTGGTTCTTCAAACTTGAATCCCAACAATTCTTCCACTTTTCCTTTGAAAATATCAACTCCTAAATCGTCAATGGTATACTTCAACCTGGCGTGTTTTCTGTTCGTCCTATCACCAAAGTCTCTCTGCACCAACATGATTTTTTCACACGCTATGTGAACTTTATCCCTCGGAACATAACCGAACATCGAGCCAGTCCTAGGGTATGTTTTCTTATTATTATGAGTGCTTCCCATTCCACCACCAGCTAGAAGATTAAAACCTGTAACCTCATTATCTTCCACAATAGCGATCAAGCCAATATCATGCGCGTAAACGTCAACGTCATTGAATGGTGGGACAGTTATAACAACCTTGAATTTTCTGGGTAAGTAGGTAGGCCCATACAAAGGCTCGAAATCAGTTAAAGCGTTACCGGCCACTAAAGTCTTTTCCTTCTTTGGACCCCCCTTACGTGATTCCCAATTTTTAGAATCTCCGGCCTTATCACCTTCGTCTTCACCTTGTAACCAAATCTCATGGTAAGCTGTGGTCTGAGGTAATAAATGTTCAGAGATGAAGGCACCAGTCTTGACTATTTGTGAGTGAATCTTAGCATTATGAGGCAATGCTGAAACCATGACATTTCTGTTGACATCACCACAAGCAGCCAAAGTATCCATTAATGCAGCATTCATGCCTCTAATAGCCGGCTTCAAATCATGCTTTACAACCCCATGGAGCTGGAAAGTGGCCCGAGTAGTCAATTTTAATGTTCCGTTACCTCTTTCATCCGACAACTCATCCATTTTCAAGTATTGCTTGGGGGTGGCGATACCACCTGGTAATCTCACTCTAACCATAAACGCATAAGCAGGTTCCATGCCTTTGCTCTTACGTTCTTCACGAATATCACGATCATCTTGCATATAAATACCATGAAATTTAGTTAACTGCTGGTCTACCGCACTAATGGAACCAGTTGATTGATCATTCAAGCCTTCAACGATAGTACCCCTCAAGTAGTCTGACTGGATCTTCATATCTTCATTGGTCAAAGGTTTTGGCTCTTCAACGCCTTCTACATTGTCGACGCCTAGAGCCATCCAAAGCTTTGGCTCCCATTCGTTTAAACCAGTGGAAAAACCATCGGCGTCTTGATCGTCACCTAACCCAAGTTCAATTAGTTCAACACCCCCGTATAATTTCAATTTGTTGAATAAATCTTTACCAGGCTTATTATAGTAATGTTTATCTTCTTTCCTTGGCCAATATTCTGAGTCACCTAATCCGAATACCGAGTACTTAATAGTGGAGAGATCAATATCATTAGCATTTTTTAGAGCATCCCAAAATTGCTTACCATTAGTTGGGAATTCACCTTGACCAGAGGTGGAAGTTATGAATACAACATTAGTTTCATTTGGTAAATCTTCCAAAGACATATCATCCATAGCCAAAACAACTGATTTTAAGCCCCTCCCAAGTGCTTGCCTATTGATCTTCTTGGCAACGGCTTCTGCATTACCACCATCTGAAGCGAAAGCAACGGTTAATGGTGGGCCCGACAATCCCTGCAACAACTTGCTATATGATTCATCTGCAATCAGTGCTTGCTTCACTTTGAGTTCGGTATTTGCATTGTTAGTCAAATTTCTTGAAAGTTCTGGGTTCTTTTTCGTTAATAAAGTGAGCTTGTTTTCACGATCTAAAAAGTCTTTTAACTGATTCCTTAAATTGGAAGAGTCCAACCGAAACGAGTCTTCTTCGTTTTCAATTTTAGGATTGTATCTATACAACGGCCAGTAACCCGAATCAACGGCAAGCTTTGTTTCTTTCAAAATTGAAAGAGTGTTGTCGTATTCGCTATGATAAGGCAAATAAGCTAGCACAATTGAAGGACCATCAAAACTTTCAGCTTCAATAAAAGCCTGCAAAACTTGGGTGTATGATGAATAGATGGCGACCGAAGAAACGTAACAACCGCCATAGTTCATCGCATACAAACCAACATCCTTTTTGCGAAAACCATTAATAGTTTTCTCATCAGACTTATCCTGGTAAGGCTCCGAATCAATGATTAGCATGTTGATATTTTTACCAGAAGTAATCAAATTATGAACACCTGAAGAACCCAAATCATAGGACCAAGCGTCTGATCCAATTAACCAGTTTTTTCTAACTTTGAAATATTCTTTCAACTTTATTATGCGTGAAGCGTTGTTCGATTGTGCATCAGATTCTAATAATTTCAACGTCTCTGTAACCAAATCGCTACTTATGCTAAGGTTTTCTCGAACATTGACTAACCATTTTGACAAATTGTCAATTAACTTCTCGTTATCAATGGTTTTGAAAGTATTTTCTTGGATTGACTTATATACCAAGTCGCTAAGTTCTTTTTGCTTCTCCTCAAAGTTCAAAAATGAGCCATATCCAAATTCCGGATTGGTTTCGGAACCAACACTTTGACTGTTGAACTCATTTAAAATGTAAAGATCATCCAGGTTCACCTGCTGTAAAACCTTTAAATAAGCCAGCTCCAATTCTTGTGCGCTATTGATAGCCTTCACGGTGTCGACCGACCTATTTATCGATGATGAACTTTCTGAAATGCTGGACTTACCATAGGCCAAATTTTGAACTGGCTTCTCGGAGCTAATATTGTGCAATAAATGGTCAATAACTTTTTTGTATTCTTGTGCCTCGATATGTCCAAAGTAAGCCGAAGCAATTCTGGTGAAATTCTTCAAACTTTGATATTTAGAGTACTCTTGGAAAAAATCTAACAACAATGGCGCAAATGATGAAGCTGGTGCTGAAGATTGCGAAACAAACGTGACAGTTTCCACCGACGATGGTATTATGGACAATAATTTTTGCAAATCGAATGGCTGGTAAAGCTTTATGGAGATCAATAATGCTCTTGAGTCCTTGATGACATTGACGAGCTCTTCACTTATTTGACCAAGATAGACAATAGAATGCTTGGCCTTAGGGGCGTCTCCCACAACCTGGAAAGGAGAGACCGAAAATTTGGCAAGTATGTCATCAAGTTCATACTTTGATAAACTATCAAGAAGTACCTTCCCGCTCAACTTTTCAGTCAAATTAGTCGTATAATTGGAAGGTGCGAAAAAGTGAAAGACAGGCGTGTGTAATTTTTCACTTAAGTTGTAGCTTAGCTTACTGAATACCACGGCTTCATTGACAGACTGTGACACCAAGACAGGAACGTTCAAGTCCCTCAAACTGGAAACAATAGAATAGTCGAAATTCGATAACTCCACATGAGACACAATCTTGCTATTTTTGAATGCCTTGCCCGAGAAAAATGGAAGGCTTCTAAAAACGGTGACACCATCTGTGGCCACGGTGATTATCTCTTCATTGTCATCCTTTTCATCGCTTTCGTCATTCTCATCCTTATCGGACTTTACTTCCTCGGCGTAGTTGCTGATTATTCCATATGGGTCGTTAGAGCTAAGCAACACATGCGCGTTAGGCAAAAATTTCTTGAACCCAGACTCGACTGCTTTGGTAGGCTGAGTCACGAATATTGCTCCCTCAATACTCCCAATGACACTGGAGACTGCTCTTGTTAGTATGCCGCTCTCAATACAGAGACTTTGCTTCTTGATGTTTATCAGTAGCCACCAATTTCTTTGGCGCGATCTCAGATTTTCATGGTTTACATACTAGCTTCTTCTTGCCTAGCCATATTAACTATTACAGATACTAAGAATGGGAAGAAACGACCACTGATCGTCTTTATAGTAGAAGTTTTTTTTTTGAACCATGAATCACCCGCCAACATGGGCTTATTCGTAATCGACATGAAAAAAACCTGGCACGTGATACCAGCGCAAAATCCATTTATATACTTTGTGGCTAGTAAACCATGTATGCAAGACTTTCGTTCAAAATTGACATGGCTACTATACTCAAGAAGAATTCTTTCGTGGCGCGGTACGTATATTCGTGGCGAGTGCGTTTTGATAAAACTTATCAAACAATTGCACGTGTATGCAAGTAATAATTGGGTTGTTTTAATTGGATGGTATGTTCACGTGCCATGATATAATCGCATATGATGTATGCGATAAGCTGTTATCGGGGTTACCCATATGCTATAGCCGAGGAAGTTCAAATGCCGGTGGTCTAGTCGTGGGACAAAACTGCAGCAAGAGACATGGTTAGTTTATTAACTTTTTATAAAATCCTTTCCTTCTGGGGCTCGATCGGCTGCGGGCGTTTGCACTTTTTGTAGGTTCTTCTTTCTCGTCTTTTGCAGCATCACTACAGCCGCAGTAAGATGGTAATGTAAAAATGAGTAAGATCTAAGAAATTGATTCATTGGAATACTATGGACCACAGTAGAAGTAAATATATAGCTAGAATCTAAAGAGGGTGAAACCTATAAGAATAGCACACCCGATGACCACACAAAGGAGCATATAATCACCACATTTCCGAGGCAAACAATACTGTAGTGAGATATGGGGGATGGTTTGAATCGACGGAACATCAACAATAGACTGAATAAACTCAAGCACAACGATATGGATAGGCCTAGCACCAAGATTAGAACAAGACCGATATTATCAACTGGCGAAAACTTTCCAATAGTGTTTCGAGACTGCAATATGCTGTAAGTAATCCCGATTTCGATACCCGAAATGAATAAAGAGACAAACGTCAAGCAAAAAGCGAAAAATGTTAGGACGTTGTCGAAGTCATTTTCGAATTTATCCTGATAAGCGTTGTATTTATTATAGTTGAAAAAAGATGGAGCTTTAAATGAAGATTCGTAGTCGTCGTCGGTACTTCCATAGCCTTCGAAGTCTGAGTCTTGCAGAAGATTGCGTGCCCTTCCCTGTATTTTGATTATGTTTAAAACGAGTTTGTTGAGAAATGAGCCACGGTGAGCATAGTTCGAATAGATGAGTCTATCATAGTCAAAATTGGCATTGTCATCGATGGCATACTTGTCTGAATTGTAGTAATTGAATGGCAAAAAGTACGATGAGTCTAAGTGAACACTTTTTGGAGAATTAAGCAGGTTAGATGCACATGGTTGCGCAGCTACGGAATTATTTGACGTTATGGTATCCTGAGGCATAGACTTCAGCGTTTGAGTTTCCATGAAGGAATCAGCATTTGAATATTGGTCATTGAATGATTTCACGGAAGATTTGTTGCGAAGCAGTAGGCTCGATGCGTTTCTAAAAAGCTTTGTTTCGAGCATGTCGTCAAAGCTTTCCGTTTTCTCCAAATATTTGTGTAGGTTTAAATTGAGCAAACTTGAAAAATGATTGTTGATGTATTCATCGGGTGGAATTGAATTAAAGTAGCAAGATAGCATGTAGTAATACAAACTGAAATTCTTGAACATATGTATTGAGTTGATTTGAATTAACTTCTGAATTCGGGATGGTAACTTTTTAAAGGTCGATATTTGAAAGCTGTTGCTCAACTTGCAATTATTAATTTCCGTTAATAAGTTTCGATCAAAACTTTTAAGATTTGAATCATTTGTGTATACAGATAACCTGTTGAATGGGAATTTCTCGAAATATTGGCAATCGAAGTCGAGTTTTGAAATAGAATCAACGTTACTTGTTGTAAAAATATCTTGATCAAGGGTAATAAGATAATCGCTTTCAATACCACTATTCAGCAGGTCATCTTGAAGAAAGTGGTCCTCGTCGTATAATGAAAACCTTGCTCTCTTACAAACGAATTTAAACTTGGGAACTAGTCTGTTTTGTAAAATGGAGCCTAACGTTGCTTTCGTAAGCCTGTCATCATTCACATTTAGTAGCTCTTCATGCATACTCTCGTTAGAGGATCCCGCAAGATAACTTAACAAACATTCAACTATACTGTTGGGGACGCAACAGTAAGAATATTTCCGTAGCCCTCCAGTATATGTGATTATTAGAGAAGTAGGTTGGCCTTGGTTAGTGATGATGATGGAAGGCTCCTCGGGCATGTCATCATTGAACAAGTAGGTTTGAGAGACAACAGTGGGCTGTAAATTTAGATTACTGAAACCAAGGTAGATGTTCATATTAAGTAACAATTCGTTCAAGTTGTTCACATCGTCGACAACCAAGCAATCAAGGTGAAAGTTTTTTTTTAAGAGAATGTTGCGATCAAACTCCAAACTGTCGGTTATACCGGACCCAGCAGTGGACAGAGATTCTATACCAAAGTGATGCTTCAATTTAGGCGAAGATACGCAAAGTTTGTTTCGCTCTTCCTTGATAGCGTTGTATAGTGTGATCACCCGGTTAGTCAAGTAAGTCAACTGGTAATTGGTTATGGACTTAGGGTCGTCTTGTAACATGAATTTGAGACTGCTCACAAAGCACTTCGCTGCAGTCCTGTTCTGATAGTATTTCTGAAACTTTTTGAGGATCTTGCGACAAGCGGTCTTTTGCACGATGACAAATTTTAACAACTTCTTCACTGTCACGGAGATTTCGATCGTTTCGTAAAGTATTTCATCCAAACCGATTTGTTTCGTCACACCATCGACATCCGGGTCCTCTATGAGCTGGACGTAGCTGTTTTCGAAAAACCCAACCTTGCGCCCGAGCTCACTATGCTTAGTATCCACGAAAACACTGACCCGATTAAAATTACTCACAAAGTCCTCGTATAGGCTCTCAACAGAGTAACTGTCCTCCTGCGTAAGCATACGGATCTTGGACTTCAAATCATTATAGTCCAAATTGTACCATCTCCACTCTCTTATCGATAAATGACTGAGATTGTTGCCAAATTTCATCTATGGCCATCCGCTTCACTTTTGAATGGCTCTTTTCTTTCAAATACTGCTTTTTATGTTCCTAGCTCTCGGGTAACAAAAGTTTTTCTTCCTCTTCTGTTATCTATACCGCCTATGAACTATGAATCCACTAAAACAATAGTACCCTGTATATAAGTTCCGTTATTATATCTAATGCATGGTTCTTGTTACCAGATCGTACAGAGGCGCAAGACAATGTGACACTCTTAGGGCACCATAAGGTCTTTACAAAGACTAATGCAAGTTAGGCTACTTCGACACAAGCGATTGTTTATTATTTGAGTTATTGGTCCAGCGGTTAATTTCGAAGGTGGTTGCCATTTTTTTGCAACAGAAAAATGGTGATAGCGCATTTAGATTAAATCTATAAGTACGTAATGAATAGCTTTTTTTTTTTGACAGGTTAGATACAACATATTTAGGCCCTGGGTAGGTGAGAAGCGTATATCTTGGGTGTTTTGGCTTGCATGTATGAGTTGCGCTTATGATCGTGATTAGTCGTAATTTTAGTTTTTTTTTTTTGTTGTGCTTTGAGGTATGCAAGCCGGCCACGGCCACTTGTAAGGCGTTCGCAGCTCACTTGCTGATAGGCGAACAAACGGTTACTATTGTAGATAAGACGTTTGAGGGAAGAACTGACTTGGTCGTACAGGTGTGGTGACGCATAGGAAAGTAGGCTCATGAGTAGTAAGGCACTGGGCTTTAAAGGTTTACCCTAGTGCTTACCGTTAATTTTCGTTACTTTGAGTGATAGGACGATTTTCTGGTTTAATGCACTAAGGGGAATTTTTTCGTAAACGGAGCACCCAAGAGTTTTACTGCGAAATTACGAAAATGCTCTTTGAAATTTAAAAGAACGTTATATTAATTTGTTTGATATGTCTTGAAAGACTGTAGTGGGATGGGGGTGAAGATAAAAGGGTCACTAACTTGGTTTTTTTTTTTGGAGGAATATCATTTGTTGTTGTCTTGTTCCAATCTTTAGTGACTGGATTTCGCACTAGTCGTAGCAGTAGAGGCTACACTTCAGATATTTGTTCTCAGCACTAAGGGCTATTTTGGTTTTTCTATTCTAACAGCGAAATGTATTTAATTATTTAATTTTTTTTACTGAAAGTGAAAACAAAGCAGTCTATTTATTCAGGACCTTGGTGCCCTTGACGAAGACAGGGATCATTCCTCCCGTCCCAACAGCAAACTGCCTATGTCCTAAAACCAAAAGCGAAGCTCTTATGGACCCTGAATGGCTGGTAGCGCATATAACCTCGTCCTCGAGGTCAAATACCTGTTGAAAAAACTCGTTGATCCTCATAGCGTGCTCGTCGACGGTTTCTCTATAATCAGATCTGAAATAGATGTCCTCTTCGACTAGATCCAGTTCAATTAGGTAGCCTTTTGGAGTGTACTTGGACTCGAGCACGCTGCGGGCCGATCTTTTATCGCAGGTGTGAATACCAATGGTTTCCCGGATGTTCTCCTTGATAAGCGGCTGTACGTCGTGAATACCGACAATACCATCCCAGGTTATGGTGAGGGTATCGATAGACCTAGATAAAGGCGACACGAACCACCGGGACGGCAATTGGCATCCGGTTTCAACCTCGAGCTTCCATTGCTCGTGGTTGAGTTTGGCCTGCTTTTGCCCTAATTTGGTTAGCTCCGGGTCCGGCCCCCACACAATATCACCGTCTCCGTTTAGCTTGGACCAGTACCGGTTCCACTCGTCGTTTCCATATTTATCGTGGGCTAAGTTATGGAACCCTTGGCCATGCCTGGCCAAAAAAAAAAGCTTATAGCACTCATTCAAACCAGCACCGTCGTTGAGTTGGCGCAATTTGCCAAACACCGACTCCCAACTTCCCACTCGTCCAAAATTTTCCTTTAAGTAATCGAACGTGCCCTCGTCAGTGGCCTGGTCCGACTGCTTGAAAACCCCAGGAACAACTTCAAATTGCCAGAAACCATCGCTCTCGGCCTGAAACTTTTCTACTCGCTCGCCATAGTTGCGAGCATCTGCCGCCGAAAGCTTCGCGTCGATAACGTCGTGATTTGATGGGTTGGCCATGTTCTACTACTCTTGGGATGCTAGTCGGTCCAATTTCCCCTTTCACGTGGTTATATAGCGACTTCTTCCACCACTCGTAAAAAACTATTATCTGTGGCCCGCATTCAACCGCGATTGTGAAGGGGCTATCTTACGTAAAAATCTTAGAATTCATACCTCTAGTAGTCTTTTTCCTCGTCGTGAGACCAAACTGGCGTAATCTTGACCGTCGGAAGTCTGTTTCGAAGCTCTTTTTTTTTTAGCACTTTTTGAAGGTCATTTCACTTCAACTATCGCTAGAAAAGTGTCAGCATTCAAGAACGCCATTCTCATTCCTCTATTGTCTGTATTAACTTCGTTGTAGGCCTTAATTGGCTTAACCCTAACCCAGCAGCAGAAAATAGGAGGTCGTGCGCGAACCACTGAATTTCGAACGGAGTCGATTCACAAACCATTCCTGGTAAATAATGGCCTTTTTCAACTACTAGTCGAATACACAAGTAATTAATAAAATAATCGACGATGGATAGTAGCAACGATGATTTGTACCCGCTAGCCCTATTAATGGATGAATTGAAGCACGATGATGTCTCTAATAGGGTTGAAGCGATGCAAAAGTTGGATACTATTGCAATTGCTTTGGGCCCCCAGCGGACCCTCAACGAATTATTGCCATTTTTGAACGACGTGGCCCAGGACGACGAAGAGGAGGTGTTTGCGGTATTGGCGTCGAAATTAGGGGATTTTATCCCGTTGATCGGGGGTCGGGACAACTGCGAACCACTAATCCAAATCTTGCTAATTTTGGCGTCAATGGAGGAGCCTATTGTGAGAGACAAGGCTATCGACTCATTGAACAACATCAGTCTTGAGTTATCGCATGAGCAGTTGATTGAGATTTTCTTGCCAATGATCCAGTCGTTGAGTCAGGGGAATTGGTTTTCGAAAAAGATTGCCAGTTGCGGGTTGTTCAAGTCGGTTATCATCAAGGTCGATGCAAGCACCAGGAGGGACTTGTTGAATGTTTTCTATAAATTGATATGTGATGAATCGCCCATGGTAAGACGAGGGGCCGCCAATAATTTGCCCACTTTGATTAACAAATTGACTTGGTTTACGGAGAATTATCCTAAAAGTGAAAATAAGGTCAGCAACAAGGATTGGGAAATCATTTCGCAGATTTTTCAACACCTCATTAACGACGATCAAGACTCGGTTAAATTTTTGAGTATTGACGTGTTAATCGCCATCTTGGAGTTTTTCCAAAAGGTCAACGACCAGAGCCACAATTCTGAGTTCTTGATCAGTTCATTAAAACTTATCAACGATGAAAGTTGGAGGGTCAGGTATACCGCAGCCGACAGGTTCAGCAAGATCGCCAAAAATTTTGCGGGCAGCGAAAACGACCTATCGAAATTGATTGATCCTTTCATCTCTCTTATGGATGATAACGAAGGCGAAGTAAGAAAAGCTGTTTGTAAACAGTTACCTGAATTTTGCGGATTATTGAGTAAATTTCCTTCTACAAACAGTACAATATTAAACAAGATCATTCCAATCGTTAATAAGTTGAGTCAGGACCCACAAGAGAACGTCAGATCATCACTAGCATCATCTATAACTAATTTATCGCCAATCTTAGGTAAGCAGTCGACTATAGATAACTTACTTCCCATCTTCTTGGTGATGTTGAAGGATGAATTCCCAGAGGTTAGATTGAATATAATCTCCAATCTCTCGATTGTAAATGAGATAATCGGCATTAACTTATTATCGACCAACTTATTGCCTGCTATAACCGAATTAGCTCAAGATACGAAATGGAGAGTCCGGTTAGCAATTATCGAGTACATCCCCAAATTAGCCAACCAATTGGGTGAGTCTTTTTTCAACGATGAGTTGTTAGCGTTGTGTATGTCGTGGTTGTGGGATCCGGTATTTGCTATTAGAGATGCAGCCGTCAACACTTTGAAAGACTTAACTATCATATTTGGATCTTCCTGGGCTAACAACGAAATCATCAATAGACTATTGAATAGTGACAGCAAACAAATCGACGCAGATAATAAGATCGATTATTCAAATTTCATTATAAGAATAACCTGCTTATTTGCAATTACAAAATTAATTCCAGTTATCAACAGTGACACGATAATTGGTAAACTTTTACCATTTTTCAACAGCTTTATCAACGATTCAGTACCAAACATAAGATTTAATATTGCCAAGTCTTATTTAGTGATTGCTGAGACTTTACTTGCCTCGAAGGAGTCAGCTTCCACCTCGCAAAAGTTGATCAACAATGAGATCCTTCCAAACTTACATAATCTCCAAAACGATGAGGATGTAGATGTGAGGTTCTTCGCTAACAAAAGTGCGCAAGGTATCCACGATTTGTTGAATTAGGTTGAATTTCAAAAGCAAGAGCTGGTAGGAGAACTGGAAAAAAGCGTTAGTCTTTGTAAAATGCATATATCAGTTTTTTATTCTTAGATTATGATATCTATGATTTATCTTCGTTAAACTATTCTATGGCTACAGTTCAGTTCAATAGATAATTTTTCATAAGAAAACACCGGCTATTTATGAATATACTAATTGGTTATTTGCTGGCCTGCTCCTTTTGTTTCTGTTCAAGCTTATCGAAATCAAAGTCGAACGATGCACCACATCCACAAGCAGTGGACGTGTACGGTGAATCAACAATCTTGAATTGACTTCCAATCAATTCTTTGGTGTAATCCACTTTGGAATCTTGCAAAATCTGTAAAGAAGATTCGTCTATTATTATCTGGGCAATTTCGTCATCATCACCTGCCCTCTTGAACACTAATGCCTCGTCTTTCCCATTTTCTAGTTCTTTTCTTATATCCGTTAACCCCAAATTATACTGGAAACCGTGACACCCACCGCTTTCAACTTCGATTTTCAAAGCAGTATTTTCGTTCTTGTCGTCCTTGGCAATGCTCGTTAGTTTGTTGCTCGCTCTTTTTGTAATAGCTATTTTCATGTCGGTTCGACCATGCACCAACTTCGTTATACTGAAATCATCCAAATCCTCCTGCGGCACACCTCCTTGGTACCCGAGTGTTTCTGATGCTTTTGCTGTCTTTTCTGGCTCCTTTGGTTGCCCAAATGACGATGCTCTGAATGTCTTCGGTGGTGTAATACTATTGCCAGTATTTGCGTCTGTACTATAATTATACAAACTCTTTATGCGTAAAGTACTTGGTTTCACTAGTTGTCTCCGACTGGCCAGGACTATGTTACATCTTATCACTCTGGAAATCATCTTTATTGTGATACTATGACGATCATCTAGATAGTAAGGAATGCCATATATAGAGAGGAAATTAATAAGCGTTAAGTAGTATGTATGTGCACGAACCAAATAAATTTGATGCCTAACACTGGAGTAACCAAACTATCGGTAGTTATCGTTGGCGATTCTCCAAGATGGTAGCAAATCCAAATGAGCGTAGTCCTCCTTTGGCCCTTCTAATCCGAAGGAAATATACCTCCAATACCAAAATGTACCTGCAACTATAGCATACCATGCGATGAATACTAAAACATTGACTATCTTAGCGATAGGAGACCTCGAGTTTCTTAATGGGGCGGTAAACAATTCTAACTCGTAACAAAAAATGATCATGGCAAAATAAAGGGCAGGAACATAGTGATGGACGTAGGTAACTCTTCCCATAACGACGAAAGGCATGAAATGCAAGCCCCAGCCAAGCATTGGGTATATTCCACCCATGACAAAAAGTTTCAATTTCAAAGGGTCAGAGGACGGGAAATCATTCACCTGTCTTTGCCATCTGATCAAGTAGAACAACACTATACCAGCAAATAAGACCACACCAACGGACGAAGGCCAGGTCGTACCAGGCGAGCCAATCAAGAAATATTTGGCTTTATCAGCGGACCAGGCGCACATCCTGATACCAGAATGCAAGGTGGGCCATTGCCAAGCTGAGGATGCCAAATCGTCCTGTTTATCATAATCAGGGACCAATGCATTGTTTGTCGCCATCATGGCTAAGTTCAATTGGATGAAATCTTTGATAAACCTCGTCTTGGGCAACTTAAAGTCAGGGGAACTAGGAGGCAAGACTTTGTCTTCGTTGTTTTCAATGTTCCACCAAGTTCTCTTATCCTTTCTGAACGGATTTTGGTAGCAGGCAACTTCACCCTGTCTGAAACCCCATGCTGGCAAGTTGCTACCGGTAACACCCAAGTAGCAGTTCAATTCAGCATTTCTTAATCTGAAAGAAGAAGTCAAAGGGTGGAGTCTCAATTTGTCCTCTTTACCGTTTTGCTCCATAATTTCAACAACCCAGTTGTCTTTATAGTCACCGAGTGTTAAATTACCATATCCAGCAACTTCCCATTCTGACTTCAATAAAGGAGCAGGAATAGTATGTGTGTGTAAGTTACGGCCAGTCATTGGATGAACTAATCTAACGGTCATTCCGTCTATGACGTATTCGACTTCCTTGGAATTTTCAGAATCGTATACCGGTAAACCTCTTGCTCTTTGAAACACCCAGTTGTTATTAGAATCTTTATGAGAGTATGTTGTGACTTGTTGTTGTTTAGAACCGTCAGGGAACGTTTGAATATGAGAGTGTAATAAGCCACCAGTCAAGCCTTGGTTTTTCAAGGTGACGAGAGAGTGCCCTATTGAAACTTCTCTTGGACCACCGATAACATCAGAGCCTAATAAATTAGCTTGGAACAAGGAAGACATATTGGCGTCGCCAGTTCCGGATTTGTATAAAAGGTCAAAATGAATCTTGAAACTAATGAGGAAAATAGTAATCGGAATGATGATCAAGCCAAAAATTCTAGCTAACCAGTGACAAATGTATCTACTCCAACTAATAGTCTTATCCCCGAATTTGTTCCAAAGGTCAACGACGGTGTATATGCCAACCAAACTAGTCACGAACAAACCGACCATTTTAACGGAGCAAGTACACCCAATTGCAAAACCAGTTAACAAAAGCCATTTCCACCATTTCCTGGTAAAGTTTTTGGTTTTAGGATCACTATTAAAGTTGTGGAATCTAGTAAAACAAAAGACGGTAGCGACAGTGAAGAAAAGTAACATCGAGTCTAACAAAATAAATTTACTCAAAGTCACGTAAGAAAGCTCTAAACAAACCATCAATGTGAATAACCATGTTGTGGGTATGGAAAACCCGATTTGCTTTGACGTGAAATAAGCCAATGGAACGCATAAAGCGGAAAAGGTTGCATTGAAAATTCTCATTTTAGTAAAGTCGATGTATTCAGGGTAGGTTTCTCCAGATGGGAAGTCCCAGGACCCATTGTAGCCAGCTAAATAACCGGATAATCCAATGAGCATTTTCCCTAAAGGTGGGTGGACATCGTGATAGAATTCGTGTCTCAAGTAGTATGAGCCAAACTTCCCAAAATGGGCTTCGTCCCATACAACGTTCTCATTTAAACCAATCCTGTAAAGCCTTACTGCAAATGACAAAATAGTGAACAATATTGGCGCTAAAAATGATTCAGCCGTTTTCAACGACTCGACGTACTCTTTGGCTTCATCATATTGAGTCCTTTTCAAGCTATCTAAATCAGGAGAAGTGTTCAACCCTAAATCAATTGATTCTGACTTCTCCTTCTTGGTCGAACCTCTTCCAACCTTACGAAGAGTGTCCCTCTCCCCAGACCTGATTCCAGACGAAGACATTTTTTCCGGTTTGTGAAAGTAGCCTACTAAAGAACAAAACTTGACAATTTTATTAGTACGTGTTTTTATTTTCAGGAACGCTTAATACGCATTTTTGAAAAATTTTGACCTGTGAGCATGAAGCTTGGTACTAAAAGATTAATTGGCCCGGTATATACAAGAATCGCTAGCCGAGTAGAGTAAAAGCGTAGGAAGGGACGTAGGAGAGGTCTAAAGACCTTCTATGCGGTGATTCAGCTTGTAAGGTTTTCACTATAAAGGGACCCAATAAGAAACCATACAAAAGCGTTTTCTTGTGAGTGTTCCAGAAGGTCCAGTAGATCAAGTAGTGAGTCAGATGGTCCAGCATCAGGCAATACTGCTTGTGAGGCAAGATGTAATTTGTCGCTTGAGATTTTGAACTTGCCATCTTGCGATAAATTGATCAACAGAGAAGTAAATCTGGCTAATGGGAGTTTATTAAAATCCACCGCCGTAACCTTGTACATCGAACCATTAATGCCGTCAACTAGACCCTCTTTGGCCCAAAGCTTGGATATATCTCTTTCTGGAATGTTGATGATTATATTTCTCAAGGAATCGTTCGACACGAGATGGCTGGCCTGGTAAATGAGCTCAAGATCTCCCATTATTTCGGAATAATTAGGCAACGTAAGCAAGCATCGTGACAAGCTATTAATGATTAGCCTAATGCTATTCTCTACCAACTTTAGGTCCTTTATCACTATGGGTGTTTCTGTGGACAAGTTTT
This sequence comes from Debaryomyces robertsiae, assembly GCA_030566065.1. Taxonomy (NCBI): domain Eukaryota; kingdom Fungi; phylum Ascomycota; class Pichiomycetes; order Serinales; family Debaryomycetaceae; genus Debaryomyces; species Debaryomyces robertsiae. The sequence continues at coordinate 627,557 of JAJMHL010000007.1, forward strand.
CGATCGCCTGAATTAATAAACTTGAGAGCGATGCATTGACGGTTTTCATCATCACCAAGGAGTCGAAAGCTGGCAATCCGTTGCTGTCGCCACTCTTGTTTATAAATACAATTGTTTGTCGAGGCAATATGCCGCTGACTCGTATTGAAAGATACGATACCACAAACTTTTCAAACTTCTTACTATCGCTGTCAAGTTTTAACCCCACTAGTAAATCTTGGTAGGACCTGTATTCTGATATAATATCACTCGAAAATGTCTGGAATAAGTATTTACATACTATCTTGGCAATACCGTCTGACTGCTGTTTGGATAATATTGGCAAAGCGCCATTTGATTTGTATAGTTTGAATGTTTGGTTGAGAAACAACTTCTCCATTTAGATTGCACTTGTCACGTAGAACGGCCGAGCTAGCAAACACGACAATAAAGTAAAATGATTGAATGAACTAGGCTCAAGGGTTGGTTCCATAATTATTGTTTACTGCAATACGCACCCAAATAATTTCTCATGGTCAAGTAGCGATGCAATATTTACATATCAACTACACTTCACCTCACTGATGTTAGTCACTGACGGCGTTGATGGCGCAATTGTACAGCTGCTATCTTACAACTCACTTGCACAGTTTTATCGATAAAATATATTTATTTGCCTATAAATAGTTAACTATAAACCATAAATCAAAGTATTAATCAGATTTACAATTTAGAGTCGGCTAGTTATTGGGAAGCCTTAGCAATGTGTTCCAACAAGTCAACGACTCTGGTGGAGTAACCGTATTCGTTATCGTACCAAGCGATCAACTTAACGAAAGTTGGGGACAACAAGATACCGGCTTTTTGGTCAAAGATAGAAGACAATTGAGAGCCCAAGAAATCGGTGGACACAACAGCGTCTTCGGTGTAACCGACAATACCCTTCAATTCACCGTTAGCAGCGGACTTGAGGGCTTCGGAGATTTCTTCGTAAGTGGCAGACTTCTTCAATCTGACGGTCAAGTCAACAACGGAAACGTCGACGGTTGGGACTCTCAAAGACATACCGGTCAACTTACCGTTCAATTCTGGGATAACCTTACCGACAGCCTTGGCAGCACCGGTGGAAGATGGGATAATGTTACCAGAAGCGGTTCTACCACCTCTCCAGTCCTTGTGGGATGGACCGTCAACGGTCTTTTGAGTGGCGGTAAGAGAGTGGACAGTGGTCATCAAACCCTCCTCAATACCAAACTTGTCATTCACAACCTTGGCCAATGGAGCCAAACAGTTGGTGGTACAAGAAGCGTTGGAAACGATCTTGACATCTGGGGTGTACTTCTTTTCGTTGACACCAACAACGAACATTGGGGCATCAGCAGAAGGAGCAGTGATGATAACTTTCTTGGCACCACCGTCAATGTGCTTTTGAGCACCTTCGGTGGTGGTGAAGACACCGGTGGATTCAATGACGTAATCGACACCAGACTTGCCCCATGGAATGTTAGCTGGGTCCTTTTCACCGAAAACCTTGATGTCGTGGCCGTCAATGGTCAAAGTGTCGCCCTTGGAGCTCACGTCACCCTTGTATTGACGGTGAGTGGAGTCGTACTTGAACATGTAAGCAGCATAGTCTGGACCAATGAATGGATCGTTGACTGCAACAACCTTGATGTCTGATCTTTGCAAAGCAATTCTCAAAACTAAACGTCCAATACGTCCGAAACCGTTAATACCGATAGTGATAGCCATTTTTGTGATTTACTTTAGAAACTAATTATATTTCAATTGATGAATAAAATTGAGTCAATAATATAAATTGCTTAGACGAACGGTACTGACGGGCGAATCTGGCTTAATTTATAATTTTCCATCATTACGTATTGTTCAACCCCCGGGGCAAAGAAATCCATTGATTCCCGGGCTCCGGCACGACCGACCATGCCACTCTCGTCCGAGTAGGCCAATTCTACGAGTGGGTACGATCTGTGTGCGTTCAGGGTACAGGATGACATTCTGCATGCCACCAAGGAGAGCTACCATACGGCTACGGGGGTCAATGGTGCGTGGAATCGACGTAGACAGCTTTGTAGACATACGATTATTTGCAACAGACACCAGTTAACAGGTGAAGGTGGTGTGATTACGTTGGTATTGCGCTAGTAGTGCGCTAGACTTGCTAGCAAAGCTAGCAAGTCTAGCAAGAGAAACGGTTGCCTGACACTGGAACGCAGGATTCACACACCCACCTGTAATGGTTACAACATACACAGTGTAGAGAGGGAAACAGGGCACGAAGCAAAGCCGGTAGCGCAGCAACCATTGGATAGCAATGTATTCCAGTCGCATGGATGCACTCCGTATTGAATCCGGGCAGGTGTCTTAGTCTGGTGTCGAGATGTTTGTGTCACATGTTGCTCTCTCATCACGTACAATAGCAGAGGATCATGCAACCGAACGCAATTGCACCGTGACGAGCCTAACGGGCCAATTGGCAGCAATGGGCCAGAACCTACAGCGGTGGAAGCTATAGATACATTTATGGAATTGTGCGAAAGTATATACGTAGATACGGTTCCCATCAACCTAGGGGCCCCAGTGTAGGTCGAGGGAAGGTGGTCTAAAATAGCTCTAAGGAGCATCGGTGCACTCCCAGTCAGTGGGATCGTATGCGTCCGGCTGATCGATGGTGGCGATCTCTTCGTCCGACAACTCAAAGTCGATGGAGAGGTTCGACTTCAAGCGCGAAGGTGTCTTGGTCTTAGGCAATGGGATATAGCCCTTCTGGTGCGACCACCGGATCAAAAGCTGGGCCATGTCGATGTCGTGGTTGGCCAAAATAGGCTTGAAGTCGGATGGAGGGTGCGTCAATTTATAGCCGTGGGTAAGCGGTGCGTAAGCCTGCACCCTGATATTCTGGCTCAAGCACCACTGAGCCAACTCCTGACGCATACACCAGGGACTGATTTCGATCTGATTAACTGCCGGTGGATACTTCAATCCATCCCACTGGAGCAACTGCTCGATATGGTGCTGGCCAAAGTTCGACACCCCGATATTTTTCACGAGGCCTTCGTCTACCGCTTCCTGGAGCGCCTTCCAAGTGTTTAAACGTTCCTCAGGCCCGCAAAGCGGCGAGTGCATCAACATCAAGTCAATGTACTCTAAATCAGACACTTTGGCCAAACATTCTTTGATCGCGGTTTTGGCCCTCGTGTACCCGCACTGGCTGTTCCAAAGCTTTGTGGTATACCATACTTCCGACCGAGAGTGGCCCCCGTCGCTGGCGAGCCACTGGCTGATGCCCTGGCCCACTTCGGGCTCATTCCCATAGAGCACGGCTGTATCGAATTGCCGGTACCCGACCTTGCATGCCTCGAACACGATTTGCTTGGTTTTTGAGTTGGGGATGTCATAGCATCCCAACCCAATGGGTGCAATCTTACTACCTGAGTTCAACTGAATCTGCTTCATGGCAACTTGTTTAGGACTTATTTGAATAGAACGGCTTGCGAGAAATTGGGTCGCGAAACCCTGGCTTCACCGCATATATAACCGCTCTTTATTATGCAGCAACTTCGCGGAGTGCGTAGGCTCGAATACATTTCTGAGCAACAGAAGGACTCGAGTAGTAATGGCGCATTTGTCAAGCACAGTTACATAAGCTCTAACTGCTCACTAATTTGTTAGTAATTCGGAAGGAAAAAGGGCCAGATTGGATAGTAGCCGATCGGTGGATCGCGCAAAACTCGGATATAAAATTTGTTATTTCCGATATCCAGCAGAAATAGACAATCAGTCAGTATTTAAGAGATGAGCATTCCACATGAGGTTACGGCTTAAGCCTACTCCGTGTTAACAGTGGTGAGTGTGCTAGATAAAACCAATAGCAATCTAACAAAAGGAGCACTTTGGATCGCCCTGGATGTACCTCACGGCAGAATCAGCAAATTACTAAGTGTATACGCATGGAAGCTACAGTGAGAGAAGTTTAACTAATCATATTCAATACACAACAAAAATGGTTTCGGAAACCGCCTCGTCATACGAGGACCACGATCATCACTTGAAGAAAAAACGAGTGGGCAAGGCGTGCGACTCGTGTCGGATCAAGAAGACCAAATGTGACGGGAAAAAACCTTGTAATCGGTGTACCCTTGACAACAAGATTTGCGTTTTCACGGAAAAGAAGAAGGTGAAGGACAAGTCGCACCCTAATGGGTACGTGGAGTTGATGGAAACGAGGCTCGACTTGCTCACCAAGTCGTTGGAGAAGATGATTCAGTTGTCGAGGCCGTATTTGCCGTTTTTGAACGAGCTAGTGGACGAAGAGTCAGAAGAAGGGGATCCGGTGTCTATTAATAGGGTGGTGCAGCACTTGATCGATAACGAGGGTCTTCTCTACAAAGTGCCGGTGGAGTGGGAGAAAGGTGCACATATAGCCGCCAGTCTCCTGGGTAATTCAGACGAGATCAAAACCGCCGCTAAGAAATTCTACGACCACCGGTTGGATGTATTGAATTCACCAGTGGCTACATCGGACAATGTAGATGATGCTATTACTAATAGGAATACCAGCTCTGAAACGGAAGAGTTGCAGTCAAATTCGCGCAATGAGTATAATAACGGGGTCGCGGCTAGTCAAATGCAGGATTCAAGCCGAGCCGAGCAGTTACAATCGGATGAAAACTCACCTAACTCTGATTGTCTTACAGAAACCATTAATATGAATGACTTTTCGCTTGGAGGGTTCTCATCGGGTATGAGTCCTGGAAACGCTTATCCGGACATCGTTTCGGATCTTGAGAGCGATTCCAACAACTCATTGCAGGCGGCGCACGACTTTGGTTATTTTGATAGCAGTATTCACACGGAGCATATCAACAGAGGGACCTTGTTTGGCGGCAAGCCGGCGTCCAATTCGATCACATCGTTAACAAACGATTTTGAAAACCACGGTATTAAGTCGCCTGTTGCAGGATCTTTCAACAACAATGCCAGTGCACCTTTGCGTAGATCTTCGTCTTTGAATTACCGTCCCTTTTCGCCATCTCACCAGAAGTTGAAGAATAACGGACATGTTTTCAAGCCTCATCACTCCAACTCGCATCTGCATTCGCATTCGCACCAAGGTATAGTCAGTAATAACGGAAATGAGTTTCATCTACTGAAAAAGTTTGCGTCGTCGGGATCCAGTACCGCTTCAACCCCAGTCCCTTCTACAATGTCTGAAACCAAGACAGACGAAGTTTCATCAATATCGTCCATTACTTCTCTTCCCTCAGAGGCATTCAAATATAAATATTCCGCCATGGATTACCAAGGCTTGAATATCATGGATACGGAAAATATTGATGGTCTTGTAATTAATAACCCCTTTTTAAAATAATAGATATCTAATAGTGTTTTTATGAGTTACGTTTAGGTTTAATATATTGATATGTCATTGGGAACGAATAGATTTTGAATATAATGTCATCTCAATTTCTTTTTAAACCTGTGATAAAGCTACAGATAGCATAATTATTCAAGGGTGATGCGGTGGCTCAATGGTAGAGCTTTCGACTCCAGATCGAAGGGTTGCAGGTTCAATTCCTGTCCGTGTCAATTCCTTTTTTTTTTTTTTTTGGAACATTTACCATCGACCTATATTAATCGTCATCCTAAATTTTTTAGATGGCATTGGATGTCGTTATAAACGATGGGGAAGAAAAAAGCAAAGGAATTAACTCCTGATGTCAAGGATGGAAAGAAAAAGAAAGACAGCCTGAAAGAGGCAACTCCAGACATCAAAGATAAGAAGAAGAAAAAGGACCAATCGAACGAACCTGAAGACCCTAGAAAGCCCCAAAGAGGATTGGCAATTGGTGACAATTTCGGGTGGACAGGTAAGCTTCCAGCTACGTTGCTTTATGAGTATTGCCAAAAGCAGAAATGGGGGAAGGTAGCTTTCGATATGAAGAAATCATCACAAGGATTCACTGGAATAGTTAATTTGAACTGGGAAAATCCAAAGACGAAAGAGGTTATCCACATCAAGATGATACCAGATTCTGATTCGTATGAACCAAAGGAAACCACAAATGAAGCTCGTCACTATGCAGCTACGTATGCGTTGTTTAGAATAAATTTCGTCAAGAACATGAAAATGATTTTGCCAAAGATTTTCCGAGATTATTGGTCCGACCTTGAGGCGAAGAGGTTGGAAACATTGAAGACAAATAAAGAAAAACACGATACCATTTACAATGCGAATCCTTTTCAGGTTTTCTTGGATCAAAGGGCAAAGAATGAGCAGCGGGAAAAGGATAGACAAGTGAGGCAACAAAATGATACCAAAATGCGCAAACCAACGGTCAACATATCGTCGGTAAAAACACTGACGCCGTCTTCTTCATCTCATGTGTCCCAGTCAAATGTTCTAGCAAAGAGGGAGCTCTCATTTCCCAGAAAGGTATGGGAAGCTGCACCATTCATTGACTTTTCTTCCGAATTACGTATTTCTATCGAGAATTCCATCAAGAACCATATTAGTTGGATTTTGGATGAATCGCACACGCAAGCCCAACCGGACTACTTTGGCACTTTGGTGCATTTGGGATTTAGAGAAACTCATGTGAAAGAGTCATTCAAGTACACCTCATCATTTGTTGACTCTTTGGAATGGTTATTATTTCACTTACCCGAGGATGACTTGCCACCATTCTTTGCAAAGACAAACAGGGACTCTACCGTTTCATTGAAGATTTCGAAGGATATACAGTTCGAATATTTGGTCAAGCGTGTGAGCGAATCAGGATTTGATGGAGATGAGGTTTTGACTGCTCTAGAAGAGAACAATTATGATGAATTGAAGACATGCATTCTGTTGACACATAATCTAGTTCGGTATTCACCATCTACAGATGGTTATCTCGATTCTGAAGATTTATGGGAACAAGAATTGGATGGAATTCAGATGATCGGATCTAACCAGGTAGAGTTCGCAGCCGCATCAAAAAAGATAGCGATCATAAGTTTGAACCCTGCAGCCATTAGCCAGAAAGAATCTTTGCAGTTAAAACTATACAAGAGCGATAACTACCCTAATTCGTTACCGGGAATACAATTAATAGTGAAAAATCCGTCATTCAAGTTAGCAAACTATATCAAATTATCGATTTTGAAACAACTAATTCAGTATATAATCAATGGGGGATTGCTTGGAGATTGCTTTATTTTTTCTATGGTTGAATGGCTAGAAGAGAACATATCGCGTATAATTGACAACCCAGGCCCTCTCATCGAAACGTCGGTTCCTCAACTTCGGTCTTTGAACAGTAAAAGATTGCCACTGAAAAATTCTTCCAAAAAGACCAAAGAAGTCAGTTTGCTGTCGTTTGATATTCAACAAATTCGCGAAAGTACTGAAGCAAGATCAAAGTCTGAACAAATGGCGATTTCTATGCAGAAAAGACAGAGACTTCCTGCCTGGAAAAAGAGAGAGAACTTAATTTCTGTTATAAACTCAAACAAAGTGTCGATTGTAACTGGTGAGACCGGTTCGGGTAAGTCTACACAAATTGTTCAATTTGTTTTAGATCATTTAAACTCCAAGGGGGACTTTGAATCTACCATCATTTGCACTCAGCCAAGACGTATATCCACCATAGGTTTAGCTGAAAGGATCACAGAAGAAAGAATTGACCAATTGGGTAATGAAACGGGATACATTATAAGAGGCGAAAATAAGACTTGTAACAAGACTCGAATTTCCTTCGTCACTACAGGAGTTTTATTGAGAATGCTTCAATCCTTCCTTACTTCGAAAGAACCTGGCGAGTCGAAACTATTTGATCGGCTACGTTATATTTTCATCGATGAAGTTCACGAAAGGTCGGTTGATAGTGATTTTCTTTTAGTTATTTTGAAAAAGATCATGAAGCAGTTTCCAAATTTGAAAATAATTTTGATGTCTGCCACGATAAATATAGACAAATTCAGAAACTTTTTCGATACTAATTTGAACCACACTCATATAGAAGGAAGAACGTTCCCGATAAAGGATGTATATTTGGATTCTATATTGGAAGATTTGGATTACACCATCCAGTCTAACGATCAAATGATTAAACCAAAAGCTGACTCTCCATTTTTCCAACAAGGTAACCTCAATTTTGATTTGGTCGCCCAATTGTGTCTAAAGCTCGAAGGAAATTTGGCTGCGGAGGAAAACCACGGTTCAATCTTGGTGTTCTTACCTGGTATATTAGAAATATCGCAGTGTATAAAGTCAATTGAAGACGTATTTGACAATTCCGGAAGAAATGTTCGTTGTTTACCTCTTCATTCTGCGTTATCATCGGCTGATCAGAAGAAAGTTTTCATAATGCCACCAAGGGGAACAAGGAAAATAGTAGTATCTACTAATGTTGCTGAGACATCGATCACTATTCCAGATTGTGTGGTGGTAATTGATAGTGGGCGCTCTAAAACAATTTTCTTTGATCCTAATATGCATACTACTAAGTTAGTAGAAAATTGGTGTTCCAAAGCGGAAGTCAAACAAAGAAGAGGAAGGTCTGGTCGTATTAGAAGTGGCACCTGTTTTCATTTATATACAGAAGACACTGAATCTGAAATGCTTGATCAGCCAATTCCTGAAATAAAAAGGACCAGGCTAGAAAACTTGTATTTGGTTGTCAAAGCTATGGGTATTAATAAAGTCGAGCAGTTTTTGAACGGTGGTTTAGATCCACCTGACCAGTCTTCCTTAGCAAATTCTAGGAAAGTGTTGAATGATATTGGTGCTTTGAATAAAGATAACTTGTCTCATCTAGGCAGGTACTTATCTTTGTTGCCGACTGATTTGCATAGCGGTAAATTGCTAATTTATGGGTGCATATTTGGATGTTTAGATATTTGTCTAACTTTGGCAGCTATAAGGTCTACTGGAAGCCCTTTTTTGAATAACTTTGAAAAGAGAGACAAAATTAAACAGATTCAAAGCTCTTTCGCTAAGGGACAGGGTGATCTAATTGGTATGGCGAACGCATTTCATCAGTTTGAGGCTTCAAAGACTTCGAACAAGAGTCAAAAAGCTTTTCTTTCCGAAAATTTCCTTTCGTTTATGACCATGAAAGAGATCGCTTCGACTAGGGTTCAATATATTTCAATTTTGAAGGATATTGGTTTTGTACCTTTCGCTTGTAACCTCAAGAATACTGACTCTGAAACATACAAGTCCCTCAACAAGAACAATGATAACTATTCTATCATTCGAGCCATTGTTACATCCTCTTTCTACCCTCAAATCGCTAGAGTGCAGTTGCCAGATCCTAAATATGTGCAGTCGTTAGTGGGAGCCATTGAAGTCGACCCAGATGCGAAGCAAACCAAGTTCTGGATCCGAAACGAGAATTTCATCGATAAGGTCAACGAGAATCTGGATACTAAAGATACGCTACCTGCTACTAGAGCCTTCTTACACCCGTCGTCTGTTCTATTCGAAAATTCGGGTAGCCCCAGCCCCAGCCTACCCAGCTCTGAAGATCTCGCCAACGAAGAGAGTTTAGAGAAAGTTCGTCAATTTTACAGAGATCTCAAACCAAAAGTCACCGGAGCTACTGCTAGTTCAAGGTCCTCATTTGTTGTGTACGGGTCGTCTCATCTCACGCAAAAACTTTTCTTACGTGACATTACTCCTTCAAGTACTATCTCCGCTCTTTTATTTGGTGGAGATATATCATACGATATGACTAGTCATGTAGTCTCTGGTAAATCTTCTCCAGGAATTATTTTAGATAACTGGATGCCGATAAGAACTTGGTGCAAGAACGGTGTGCTTATTAAACGGCTTAAAGTTTTACTAGACAATTTGATAGAAGAAAGGTTGTCCCATCCACAATATTCAGGGAGTGGAAGCCATGTTTCGACCCAGAACGAAGATATTCTAGCAGTGATAGAGAAGATTTTGAGAATTTGAACATTTTCACGTGATATGATCTAGCAAATCTTGATATTCTTTACTAAGCATCAACTTTATAGAAATATACATTATAATAGTTAAGCCAGGTAAGTTTCGCCAGATGGCCTTAGATTCATTTCATGAGATCCGAAAGTGATGATAGTCAATCATGTGGTGAACCTAGCGTCGAGGAACCCGTTCATGGGGGGAGTCAAACAGATACACTTTTGACTAGTAGGGGAGACTGTACAAAGGTTAGCGCAACGAAGTATGGCTCGGTGGACGAAGAAGACGCCGAATCGCAAAGCCTAGATGATGATGTAACTAGGTTGCCGAAGATAATTCGAGAGACAGTGCCGTTGGAAGATGATCCTACAATTCCAGTGATTACGTTTCGATACCTTCTATTATCTACTATATTCGTGATTCCGGGGGCGTTTATTGATACAATGAATTCGTATCGTACAACCTCAGCTTTGTACTCGATATTTTTTGTACAAATCGTATCGCATTGGGCAGGAAAGTGGCTAGCAAATGTCCTTCCCGCAAGACGGATCAGTATTTTAGGAATATTCAAAGTGGATTTGAATCCAGGGCCCTGGTCTATAAAAGAAACAGCTTTGATAACTATAACTGCAAACAGCGGTGCAACAGGAAATCTAGCAACTAATGCGATATCCCTAGCAGAATTATATTTCAAAGAGAAAGTTAGCGGCTTCATTGCTATGCCTTTCATGTGGGCAATTGTTTTTATTGGCTATTCATATGCAGCGCTTGCCAAACAAATTGTACTTTATGACCCTCAGTATCCTTGGCCGCAAGCTCTAATGCAAACAGCGTTATTGCAGTCGCAATCCAAATCTGATCATGACTCATTGTATGGACTGAAGCAAATGAAGATATTTTTTTATGTCTTGATTGGTATCACTGTATGGCAATTCTTTCCAGAATTTATTTTCCCTCTTACATCCTCGTTAGCAGTATTATGCTGGATTTCCCCCTATAACAAAACGTTAAATTTTATTGGATCTGGTTTAGGGGGCATGGGTTTTCTTAACTTTTCTCTAGATTGGGCCAATATAACCTCTTCAATTATGCTATATCCATATTGGGTCCAGGTGATTCAATTTATTGCCTTTGTTTTGAGTGCATGGGTCCTAATACCCTTAGTGAAATGGGGAAATGTAACGGAATTTAAATATGGTCTCATGTCAAATGCATTATTCCTAAAAAATGGTACTCGGTATCCGACCAATGAGTTAATTACTCTGGACTTAAAGTTGAACACTTCAGCTTATGATTACTATGGGCCGGTTTACTTGGGAGCTCAGAGATCTTGGAATATGTTCTTTGATTATGCTGCATATGTAAGTGGAATATTTTGGGTATTACTTTTTGGATATGATAAGGTAAAGGATTCTTTAATGAAGTTATCGAGCCCGTTCCCAATTAATAATTCATGTTCCAACCCTAGTCGCGGTAGTACGAAATACACCGATAGGCTAAACAAATTACAGACTCGATATGAAGACGTACCCCTGTGGTGGTATTTCGCTCTATTCTTGGTAAGCTTTTTGACTTTGATGTCAATTTTCTTTTCAGGAAACATGTTCTTGCCATGGTGGTGCTGCGTTGTCGCCCTAATTCTAGGGTCTATTATTGTGGTACCGTTCAGCTGGTTGTACGCGATATCAAACTTTCAATTACCCATTGGAACCTTCAACGAGTTGTTTTACGGTTACATTGCTGAAAAATTCTTGGAAAGTGTCCATCCTGTCAGTGCCGTTGTCTTTGGGTCAATTGCAGGCAGTGCTTGGTACAGAGCCCAATATCACTTATTATGCATGAGATTAGGTTTTTACATACACCTTCCGCCGAAAGCAGTATTTTTCTCCCAGTTGTATGGAGAATTCATCGGTATTCCATTTAACTACTTGGCTCTTCGTTGGGTTTTGGGGAGCAAAGGAGATTACCTTGATGGCACAAAAGAGGACCCTTTGCATCAGTGGACTGGCCAGACTGTTCAGTCTCTTCACACAAATGCCATCAACTACGTTGTTTTGGGACCCACGAGGCTTTTTGAAAACTATCCTTTGTTACCTTACGGTTTTGGGCTAGGAGCTGTTGCCCCTATCGTCCTCTTTTTGCTCAGCAAGTGGTACCCTAATTCCAAACTCAGATACCATTTGTGGAACACAACTGTTTTTTTTTCAAGTATGAGTGTATTCTATGGTAATATCTCTACAGGATACCTTTCAAGGTTTATTGGTGGAACTGTCACCATGTTTTGGGCATACAGATACAATCATCAATTGTGGAAGAGGTACAACTACATCCTTGCTGCTGCATTTGACACTGGGTACAACTTGGCAGTTCTCCTTATGTTTTTTCTTTTTTCAGCTGGAACAACAGTGAAAATGCCTCCATGGTGGGGCAACAACGAGCACAGTGTTGAACGGTGCTTGGCCTTGTAACTAGCGTATATTGAATGTTCGAGTCTGATAGACATCTAACATATTGGTCACGTGAGATAATTTATAGGTTTAAATAAACTTCAATTATAGACCTACTACACTTATTCTTAGGAGTTTCTTCAATCAAGGATAAATCCATCATCTATACCTCTCACAGCAACCTACTTCAATATGAGTCAACAAGGAAATCAAGACTCGGGTACTTCGCTGCCAAATATTCAAAATAGACAGATTCCTCAGAGACCAGTGTCGATCCAGCCAAGTCAGGCGAACCAATTAGTCCAAGCGTTGAAAAATGAGTTGAGCTTAGCGAAAGCGGCGGGAAATGATACAGCTAGATCACAGCAACATTATGCTAAGGCTGAGTCCATTAAACAGGTGCTACTCAACTATCAGGCGCAGCAGAAAGCCAAAATGGCGCAACAACAACCACCTTCAAGTGCCGCGGGGACAAATATTCAACAAGGAGCGTCTGGGATGATTCCCCCAAATAGACAGGGAACACCTCTTCAGACATCACAGGGACAATCTCCAGTCGTATCGCAACCTTCACACCAATCTCCTGGAAATTCATCTTCACCCCCACCATCTGCTGGGAATGTAAATAACGCAGCAACTGTCGAAAAGTTTAATCAGGCCAAAACGCGTCTAGGTGAGTTCGAAAGGAAGATCCAACAACTTCAAAATAGTAAGAATTCGTATAATTTAAGTCCTGAACAACTTACTTCGATCGAGAGCCAGTTGACCGAATTAAAAAGCAAGTATGCCCAATATCAACGGTATGCCATATACATCAAATCTCAACTAGTTGAGCAGGCTAAAACAGGCGCCATGGGTCCTCAACAGCTAAACAACACCACACCAGGCTCCATTGGTACACAGCAAGACGTAAGTATACCTGGATATTCACTATATTTATTTGTTGAATTTCTTACTAACACTATTTATAGCGCGCAAAGCTTCAATCTACAGCTGGTAATAATCAAATGGTTGGGTCGCCTTCGATATCCAATAGACAAACAGGCCAGCTTCAGCCAGATGCTGCAGCAACTCTAGCAACTAAGTCGGCTACGGCAACAGGAAGAGGTAGGTCAGCGTCACCTCCGGCCAGCAATATCAATACTACACCAAATAAAGCTGGCTCTGTTCTGCAACTGACATCGCAAGGTCCTCCACTGATCAATTTGTCAGGAATCACGAAACCAAGTGTCCCATCATTACCAATCTCTAACTCGATCAACGTCAAACCACCTACGGCAGTTACATTGAAGCCAAATAGTAGCAATAATAGAGCAACCTTATCGGGCGGGGTTGCTAATGGCCTTGGTCAAGTTTTGGGCACGCCGGCAATTCTCAAGTTACCCACCTACGATCTTGCTACGACCGGCGCTGGTGGAACAATCCCAGACAACGGCGGTAGAGTATTAACTAAAAGAAAATTGGCTGACTTAGTCAACACGATAGGAGCTGACGAAGGCGACGGCAAAACGAATATCGACGGGGACGTCGAAGAATTATTACTCGATCTTGCAGATGAGTTCATTTCATCAGTGACTGGATTTGCTTGTAGGTTGGCCAAGCATCGCAAAGTTGATTCCGTTGACGTTAGGGATGTGCAGTTGCATCTAGAGAGAAATTGGAACATTCGAGTTCCAGGTTATGCAATGGATGAGATAAGAACTACAAGAAAGTGGCAACCCAGCCCAAGCTATAATCAAAAGCTTTCAGGAGTTGAGATTTCTAAGTCTGTAAATGGAAATACTAACTGAGTTGTACTTTTATCTATAAACTTAGTGTGTATACATTTGATAAGCTCGGCTGCGGGTTTAACTTGAATGTATGGTTTATACATCAATATAATTATTCATTTGGTTCATACGTTTCGTTAGCTGTCAATTTTAAAACACCATTCTTTACCCAGAATTCTAATGCTTTGGATGCGACATATGTTGGCATTCTCAACTGTTTTGCAATACTTGATAAAGTCAACGACTGTACTCCATCATCAAATAATAGTATTATGGAAGCTTTATCGGGCGACACTTCAAATATTTGCTTTTCTTTACCTCTTTGTAAATCAAGCTTAACTAAACCAAGACTAGGGAGTAATTTCAAACCCCTTCCTCTCTTGACTTCAGAAAAGCCTTGGTTGAATTTCTCAAATTGCGCAGCTATTGAGGGCGGCAACTTAAAATTATCATTCTCAGGGGATATACTATCACATACTGTTGCCCAGTATAGATGGGATATTATCGTTGAATGAAATGAAAAAGCGTCATTTCTTTTAATGGCATAGTTTACATCCTTGCTCTGTTCGACGTCTTTTATCATGATATCTAAGGTTGTAAATTCGCTTTCGCCAAATCTCGATTTTAGCAAGTCCAACTGATCTGTAACATCTTTGACATCATAATTATGCAAATTAATGAGTTTATCACCAAATAATTGCGTGAACTCATTTATGAAAATTTCTTTCAGATCAAATATTGAAATTAAGGACTCAATTACGTCAGTGACTTTGCTTTTCTTAAAATCAGGTAAGGCATCGATTGGGTCAGGAACCCAGTCCAAATCCATAAAGTCATCGACTACTACTTTCAGTCTGCCTTTTCTCAACTCTTGTGCTAACTTCTTCAATTCATTCGAATCACTTTGATCCAAAAAGCCATGAACAAGTTTAACTATGATGTCTTCTCTCACTCGTAAATATCGTCTGATTGGCCTCACCACCTTATCTAGTAGCACTCCCTTGGGATCAATGATCAAAAATGACTGTATTGTAGACGTGTAGCAGGTGATAACGTTGACTGTATTTGCACCTGAGTGCAACATTTTTTGACGGCACAATTGTATGAATGTATCCACTAATTTAGCTCTTTGATATGCCTGCGAATTTGAAGTGTTATTGATGAGATTCGATGAGTAATTCGAACCGACGGCAAACGAGTTGGATGTTTCATTATTTGATGCATTGTTAGAGTTGAGAACACTGCTCAAGTTGGATATATTCGTGCCGTTGTTATGGGAGTTGAATTTGAACAGAAGACACTGGTGTAGTTCAGACAATGCAATATGTGAGTTAGGGTATGCAACGACCATATCAAATATCTCTTTAATCCTTAAAGATACCAACTCATCGTGAGCTATTTTGATCAAGTCGTATAAATAAGTTTGTGAAAATTCATGGTAAGATAGCCTCATGATGCTAAAACTAGGATAAAGTTCAACTCTGGTCCAACAATTGATTTCCTCCAAAAGCGGTTTGTTCCAAACACCAGAACAAGTGGAAATAACATAATCCTTTATTTTGCCTATTGAAAATTCGGTCACAATTGCATTTAGCTCATCTATCAATCCAATGGAGATCAATGTGGTAATGTGATCTTGAAAAGGGCATCCATTCAGGCTATTTGGTGTCTTGAACAACGCATCATATAAAAACTCTGACAACTTTTCCACAAACTGGGACAGTTCATCCTGGATCAACACGGAATGGAATAAAGAGTTGAGGTTTCTGTTAAAGACATCACTCGGTAGCTTGTTCAAGTTCAAGTATTTTGTATGCTGATCGTAGTAGTCCTTAATGCGCTTAATGTTCGCTATTGTATCTACCAAAGGAGTTTGCCCATCTAACAATATGGGCGACAACCGCTCAAAGAAATTGCTCTTGATCGAATTTCCGTAGAGCTTAACGAAGTCCATCTGGCTGTATTCATCTTTGAGACAGCTTCGAATGGCGTATTTTACCCTAGGAGTGGGTTCACTAAGCACTTCGGTCTCCGGCCAGAACGGATGTAGCCAATCGAGTAGATAGTCAATGTCATTTTCTATATCATTACGTTGTTGATCTGTGTTTGACGAGTTAACCGCCAAGTCATGAAGCGTTGGTGTGGGAATAACCCTATCAAAAATCTCTTTTGAAAGCCGTACCGTATGCATTGTTAGCTGTTACAGTAAGATTTTGTGATGCCCTAGACCTGTTTCGTGGCTCTTTTCTGTCTATTTGCTGACTGTTGTCTTTGCTGTTTGTTTTCTTTATCTTGCGCTGAAATATATTTAAAATTCCGCTCGCTTAGAGAAAGACGAAGAAGTTAGTGTGGTTGTTATTCATAAAAAAGGAGAGAGTGAACAGCATGGTAAGTAAATAAGACTTTGAATCCTCTTGCACATAGCTGCTGTACTAACTTAATTTAAGGCAAGGATTTCGTCTTCTACAAAAACATCTCACAAGCAACAATTTACAGCGATAACTGGGATTTCTGCCAATTCTGCTACTCACTGGCTAGAGAAACACGAATGGAAGTTGGAAGAGGCCATAGATGCATACTTAAATGAAGAAAAGAACCTTAAGGGCAAATCATTCAAAATAAGCAACAAGCTAGTTGCAATCTATGATAAATATAAAGATTCAAAAAACGAAGAGAGGATTGATATTAATGGAACCATTGCATATCTTGAAGACCTACAACTCGATCCCGAAGACCCCGTAAGCTTGACTTTGGCGTTTTTCTTGGACTCACCTACAATGGGTGTATTCACGAAGGACACCTTTTTGAATAAGTGGCAGAGTGAAAGGGTTGACTCTCTTCAAGGCATGCGAGAGGTCGTTTTGAAATTGCATAAACAATTGGATGCCGATACAAAACTTTTGCAGGAACTCTACAACTTCACGTTTGGCTTCTTGATGGAAGTTCCTGGCCAAAGATTGTTGAACTACGAACTTGCGGTGGATTACTGGAAGTTACTTTTTATGTCTAGGAAGAAATTTGAGCCTTGCTATGAGAGGCTTGAACAGTGGTTTGACTTCATATTGAACGAATACAGACGGGGGTTGTCAAGAGATACTTGGCAGATGTTCTATTTCTTTGTCATAGACATAGCCTTGGTAGATCCAGTTAGTTTTAAAGACTACGACGAAATGGCTGCATGGCCCAGTGCAATTGATGAGTACTTTGAATACTTGAAAGAAAAGGACTTGTTAAATTAAATTTGAGAACGAAATGGCTGCATGGCCCAGTGCAATTGATGAGTACTTTGAATACTTGAAAGAAAAGGACTTGTTAAATTAAATTTGAGAACGAAATGGCTGCATGGCCCAGTGCAATTGATGAGTACTTTGAATACTTGAAAGAAAAGGACTTGTTAAATTAAATTTGAGAACTATGTATAGATGAAAACTGGGTTGCACAGCACCAGCTTATCTATAGCTCCGCCAATAAAAACACTAATTCAATAAACTGTCTATACTTGACTTTCGGAGCGCTAGCAAGGTCTTAGATGCATCCTGGTCTGATAACCTCATGTCTTGGAAAGTAGTTGCTGAGGAGCATTTTACATTGAGTGGGCGACTAAATAAAATGGCATTGTTTGGTGGTATCTTTGCTCGGAAGAGCATTTTTTTAGGCCCATTTTGAGCAGCAGTGCTGTCGCCATGGTCGTCATCAAGGGAAGTGCTCTCGTAGTTGGCTTCGGTTGGAAGTAAGGCTGGATCGGGTAGCAGAAACCTTTTTACACTTGCCATATTGCCCACTTTCGGATTCTCGTATGGAGAGCTTCGAGCAGTACCAGGGTACGAAAACGACCCGAACGAATCCGTGGGTAGCATGGAAACGATTTTGGCGTCTCTCAAAGAAGAAGTGCTTCTGTTTGACATGGATAAGATCGGCGCCATTTCGGGAGTTATATCGGGGCTCAATAACTGGTCCTTGTCTTCTATGGACGAATCATCCTCGTAGTCTTCTTCAATGATATCACCACGCTTATCACTGCTAGATATGTTAGCCACTGAGCCTACCAAATCCTTGAAGCTGAATTCCTTATCGATGTCCCTATACTTATTCACGTCTAGCGGCACCTTGGCAAACCCGATGTCAAATTGATACGGACGCCCTCCCTGGCCCCCTCCTTGACCTGCTGCAAGGAGGTTATGCTGCTCTTGAATGATATGGTGCAAGTATAAAATGTATTCGACCGACGATTTCAAGATCGTGAGCTTGTACATGCCGTCAATTTTGTTTCCATTGTTGGACCCGCCAGCACCTTTCTTGCTACCATTATTGCTCCCTGACGTCAAACGACACGCAGGTATGAGGTACTTGAGAGCCTCGAACTCCCGGTTGATCTTGGTCCGCCGCCTTTTTTCGATTATCGAATGGAGCTGCTTGGTGTCGTTTTTCCGTCTCATCAACTCCTCCGTGTCCGCGGTGGCTGAGGACCGCCGCCGCTTTTTCTTACTTTGTGGCACCCCTGGAGGAGCCTCTGGAGGGGCCCTAGGGGCCCCTCCCAGGCACGATACTGCGCTTCCATCGCTGTAGCTTTCCCGGTTTCCCTGATACTCGTTGGTCAAAATCTCGTAATTGCTACCATCCAGGTCCAATTCCTTATTCAATTGAATAATCGTCGTCTTCAACACCGGTGGCCCCGGCAATGCATCTCTACTACTGCTCATTTCGTCCTTCGCCCTATGTGTTCGTTTCCAATTTGTGCTTTGATCTTCCATCGTGACCCAGCAGTCCTACATGCATTTATATACGATCCAAATCCCTTTTCAGCCAAATCCCACGTTCCTGAGCAACAGCTGCTAAACTATCCACGTTTCACGTCTAAGCGACTTCCTGTTCCTTATATATCCATATCACTTGGTTTCTTCCTCCTGTTGTCACACGAGGTCGAAATTAGCCCCACGTGTGAGCTTACTACTACTATGAATAGGCTTGAAGGCTTGAATCTAGCCATTCAAGTTTTTTTTAAGCCCCCGTAACGTCCTCTGAATATTTAGTGACTAATTGGGCTAGCCATGTGCCCCTGGTCCAAATATGAATAAAGTTGGAGGGCATGTTAGGCCACACGAGCCGGTCGTTTGTTAGTTTAATTCATTTGTTCATTTGGTTAAGCCCTATTGGGGTACAGGGCGAACGAAAAAGATCCTGGAACCATTTATGTGCAGTATATACATACATTGGTTATGAGTGGTTATTTGCAGCTATTTCAATATGGGTAGCTAAGTAAACGAGTGGATGATAGCCAGCGGAGGAAAGTCCTATGGGCAGTGAAGATAGTATAGGCAAGTAATTGATGCCGTCGCAACCACCTGAAGTGAACGAATGGAGTGGAAAATGACAGGTTGAAACTATTGGCCGCACCGACTGCAGGACAGACGCCAAAAAGGACAAAACCATAAGGACGAAGGCAGGAGACACAGGGCATGCGGAGCAGAAATAAGACACCAGGAGCTATGTAGCTGGAAAGGAGGTCGAGGCAGGACATAGACAGGAATAAACACAGGAATAACGACAAGGTTAACGACAAGGATAAGGAAATTAGGCGGATGTGCGACGCGAACGAGGAAACACAGGACAACGGTTCAACGAGAATTGAGGCAAAAGGATTCGTCTCGGTTGGACAGAATGCAACTATGGCGAAATCCCGGGCTTCGAGCGAGATGTGGCTAGTAAAGGACCCTAAGTCGACGATTGAAACCAGAAGAAGGAAACAAAATGTGCCGCCGCCCGATACAGGGCTTGTACAAAGGTAGGGCGAAGCGACGGTATCGCAGCCCCATTTTCGGAGGAGATGGCATGTTGAGTGATAGGGAACGCTACCGGGATTCGAGAACTCGGACTTCAAGTGGCGATCCGTTGAGTCGGGGGCCCGTGAAGTCGCCTAGACTCGCTGGATGTTCTCAGGGCCACCTTGGACAATTTCCGCCCAAGAACCAACAGCACGTTCATCACTTCTCCCTGCAGTTCACACACGCACACTGCCAGTCGGCTTGTACCAGTTATTTTTTGACCCATACTACCAGCAAACTCAACCGCAAATGTATCCATTGGCGCCTTTCCACAACGGCTGTGCTGTAACGGAATTCGAAACTAGGTGTTGTACTACTTCTCCGCCGAAAATTTAGCCACCGACGAGTATCTTATATCACTATTCGATTGCAAAACCGGCGGAGTAGCCCCAAAAGAATTGATAAAGTCTAAACGATTAAGTGCCATGACCAACCGTGAAAAGGGCATAATGGTACTTCGTGAAGTCATTAGAAATGAGTGCTACCCTTTGCTCGAGCTTATGCACTTGAAACAAGGAGTTAGCATCAGGGTGGCAAACTGGAGACCATGGATATAATACAGCAGTACAATTGTATACGTTATATAACCTAACTCAAGTATGTCCTGTACAGTTTGCCGATTTAGTAGTTTGCTTGCAACATTTGTATCCCCATTTACCATCCTCATAGAAGCTTCCCCATATACACTTATGATTCATGGGAATATCATCTTCGGTATATATAGTCCGTTTCAAGCCATTATGGTCCTTTGCAGGAGCATTATCGACGTAGGTGGTTATTGGCAGGATCTCTGCCAGTTCATGTTGGCTATTTAAATATTCCGAGCCCCCGTAACTAGCTATCAAGTCATTTTTCTTTTGCTGTTGAATCGACTTCTGTAGCTTTTGTTGATTCTTGGCTTGAAGCATCATCGCAGTGGGGCTTGCTTCCATATTCAAATCCAAATCAACTTGATATCCCTCGTCTTCATTTTCAACCTTACTAGTCAATCCAGCAAGCTTTTTTTCAAATGCTTGTCGCTTCAAAGTCTCTTCATGATGCTGGTTTTGTTCCCATGCAAATTTTTGTAGATCGGTCAACTTTTTTGCCTCCCCAGTAAGCTTCTTGACGAATTGATTTTTGTCATTTATGAAGCCTTTGGATAAATCTTTCGTGAGTCGTGATTTAGGATCATATTGCACCTTCCGTGATGACTGAATGTTCAATATATAGGAGGGTACATCTTGCCTATCTCGAATAGTTTTCTCTAAAGGATCTTCTTTCAAGCTATTTTTTATGTCCGATGCCTGCAAGCCCAATTCTATGAGTTCTAGTTCATAATCAGTATCATCACTATCCTCCTTTGCATTTGGTATTCTCTCCTTCTTTCTTTTCTTGATTTTGTCCCAGTTTTCTGCTATTGCTACCCAGTCCTGACTTTCGTACCCATGCCATCTATCCCTTTTTGAATCATAATCATTCAACTTCTTGACCTGTACTTGATCTTTTATTTCAAACTCATCTTTTATACCGCTGCCAGCCTGGGGTATGCTGTGGTCTATCGTTTCGTCATTTGTATGAGATCGCTGATGCGAAAGATAGTCTTTATTTTTATCATCGATCTGTTTATTATGGTACCACGGTACCGCCGAAATGTATTTGGGAATATATTGATTTATCTCTTTGCCATTGGCATCATACTCCTGTCTCTTTTCTTGTGAAGACATACCTCCAAATAGAATTATAAACCTAAAAAGAATGTTCGTTTAGTTTAGTGACGGGCTTTATACAAATTCGCAAAAATGCTCCTACATACTTCTATCCTAGATACTATGGTACATACATTTTTGAAAGAGAATGAGAGTAGAGCTCTAAGTTTATGTCTATAAAATGCTAGTTGAATCCTTCCCATTCGTCCTCACTTTCGCTATCTTCGTCCTCGACTATCCCCCAAACTTTCAACCTTTCGTCATCCAATACATCTTCCTTACATTTTACTCTCAACGTTTTCAAAAGCGCGTTTTTGTGAAGATTTTCAAAGGGAGATATCAACTTCTTGATAGGGATGTCAGACGCTACTTCTATCTTCTTCTTGATCAATTCTTGGTATTTAGCTGTTTCTTGTGCCTTGCCTTCACCATCATCGCTTTCTTCATTCTCCTTGTCATGATTCTCTTCCAATCCCTCAAACATTATCAATTCCAATTCATCAAGGTAGATGTCGGAAAGATGATACGGCAATGCTACACTTATCGATTTGTCTCCGCTCAATGGGAGTTTCTCGTAGACCATTAAGTATGAGTCTATCAATTCTGATGACCATTTTTGAGTTTTCAAGCGCTTGAAGCTGTGTCTCAATACTCTTCTTATCAACAAGTAAAACTTATCAATTCTCCATTGGTCAATATTAGGCCACTCTCTGATCATGATTACCCAGAACGCTTCTATAAAGTCAGCAAAGACACCAATGGGGATGACCTCCGAATACAACTGGCCCAAACTTTCTGCAAGCCTCTCTTGTGGCCTTGGTCTATCGCACAACCACATTGAGTAGTACAAGCCTTTCCACAACTTCTCCAATTCTAAAAGCGACAACTTGGTCGATGACCGAGAAGATAAGTATTTCTTTAAAGAGTCAAACGCTGCATCTCTCGTTTTACGATCAGTCGCAGCTAGCTTTTTAACGAAACTAGACGTCTGTGACATTACTATGAGTCTCTATTCTCCTATCTGGCGTTAATTTAACGTTACTATGGTGGTAGAAGAGCCTGATGTGAAAAAAAAAACTTGATGAGAATGTAATCACGTGATAAAACGTCCATACACCAGATGAACTATACACCCGTTTCGTCGACACTTACACCTAATCCAACAACTTACCCTAAGTTACTTCAATTAGCCTAGTTTACTATAGAATAATAATACCCGATATGGCAAGGAGCTCGTGATAAAGAGCCAAAATGAATGGGCCATGAAATAAACATTTTCTCTCCTAATTACTTAAAATGAACGGTCCATGGCGATCTGAATGCTACGCAAACACGAAACACTTGACAAATCTATTAACCTTTTACTCTCACACTGCACCATAGCTCTCAAACAATCAAATACCTGATTGGAATGTGCAATAATTTCACGGCGTAACCGACAATACCCATCATGACGAAACCGACCCCCACAGCTCTGATTATTTTCAAGTATTCTATTGAAATGTTAGTATCTGTGTTGCATGAAGATTGTGGTTTAAACCCTTTATAGCTATCGCTGTAAAGCTTTTTTTATGAGCAAAGTTTTTCTCCTCAAGCCTATCCTGGCACTTCTCGAGAGCGAAGAATACATACCTTTTCTGTCTGGCTTCTGGCACTTTTTAATGAATGCACTTCCATCCTTGAAGAACTCAACTGGAACTTCGGTAATCTTGTCTAATCCTTCAGCACCCATTATACACTATGATTATTCGCTCTGACCTTATCCTAGTCAAAACTTTGACCTACTAAGTTACAATCGATCAACACGAATTGAACAAGGTGTTCGACGGCCGTTTTGGTACACGCACGCACACACCCGAACACCGACTCCCACCCAGACACCCACCTGAAGTAGTACGAAGCATTAGCATTACTATAAATACACCTACGAACTAAATCAAAATAGATCTAAAAGTGTCTCATCATCTTCTGTTCGTTGATTTATCATGACCTCCTCCCGTTTCTTGTCCATCATCTGTTTGTACTGCGGCATAATAATTTTAGTGAACCAGCCAGTAGTAGTTTTTTTCATATGAAGGTCTAGAGACCACTCATCTATGAGAGGCTGACACTGACCTGCGTAGCCTGCTTTCCACTTTATGTTGATGAGTGCACACAAAGTGCTTCTATAAAGCGAATAGACGCTCTCATCAATGTCATTTAGCTTATTCGTGGATAAGTGTAATTTGTTGAAAGAATCTTTGGATACGTGGTAATCATGGTAATGCCTCATCAATCTACTCATGAGATCGTAGAACTTCGATTCTGTTTGATCGTCTATCAAATAGTTCAAGTATGTTTTGTATGATTTGGATGAAAAGAATTTATTTGTCTCTGCGTAAAGCTCCCATAGTCTATCCATTGTATTCGATCTCTTCGACTTGAGCTCACGCATGTATTCAAGAAAACCCTCGTAATCAAAGTCAACACTCTTCTGGGCTTCGGCGAGATCAGTTTTGTTTTTCTTTAAAGACTCGGATACAGTGGTTGTCTTTATGTAGTAAGAAAGTGCCCGCTCATCGTTGTATTTGGTAGACAAGTCGCACCACCTGAAGACGCTGTCCCAAAAATGCTTGGCTTTCGAAGACGATAAGTCAATAGCATCAGGATATATCTCTTGAAACGCATTAACGTATGTCATTGCCTGGAAAAATTGTTGATTATAAGAACAAGAGATCACGATGGCTTTCAATACATTGAGATTAGGAAACTTGATATCATCACCGCTCAATGGACTGAAATCTTTTGTTGTCTTTCCCTTAGGGGTTATTCCCCATATATTTTCAATATATTTCTTCAAGTAATCGAGATTTCTTGAATATCCTATTGAATATATCAACGTTTCATTTAAATTTGCATCCATGGCAACACGACCGCTAGTACTCTTCCCATTATATTTCAAATATTCGGTAAAAACTTCTAACCAAGACATTTCTGACTTAAAAGCGCTTCTTTTTGGGTTATAGTAGTTTGCGTATAAGTCAGTTTCCGGTACTTTCCATAAATAGGTAGCACCACCGCAGTATGTCTTGAACTTCAATAACCACATGTCTTGAGTCATCATGTCGTAATGCTCGCCATTGGGATGCTGCTGCTCAAAGCGTTGAAACCACTTAGATGCTAGGTCCACTTTTTGATTGTGAAGCTCCAAAGTTATAAGGTTCTCATAATCGGTAACAGAAAGTTTGTATCCCGTTAAACTACTGGAGTTGTACAAATTGTTCCTCATCGACACACCGTATATAAACGACAGGGTATCTGAATAAAGCAAATTATTGTATAGCCGCCTGATTTTTTCCCGATACCTACTTGCTTCGGCCATCTTGGCTTTAACTTTGTTGTCTGACCTTGCTGCGATCTTGAGATCTGCCACCTGGTTTATAATTTGTATCTGATGCTTTACTATGTCTCTTATAAAATAAGAAAGCTCTTTAGAACTTAGAATGCTGCTCCATTGAGAAACATCCCCTTTCGAAGTCAAATTCAAGAAAAATTCAATCAACGTATCATAATGTCTAGACTCAACTAGTTTATACAACTCTCTTTTGATCATTTCATTTCGAGATAACTGATTCCCCTTGTATGTAGAAGCACTGTAGTTGTCTGATAGAGACTCGATAAATACTTGGGACGGAGCGTTTTTCATTGCACTGGCCACACTACCCGCCAAGCTGCTTTGGTGCTCAGATGCGTCGACGTATGATTCATACTGGCCAACCACATCGTCATTTAGACCTATTGCCGACGAAGAAACAAACCTTTTAGAAAGGGTGAATCTGCCAAGTTGCCGTCCACTTCTTAGCATAAGATATATGTATAGGTCAAATAGTCACTACGAGTAGTATTATATACTTGAAAGTAAAAAAATGTCTATTATAGTTGCACAAAATGAGAAATATTTCAACGGTTACCCGGTTAATTATTGATCAAATAGATAAGATTCTACACATCAAGATATACCAGGACCATTAGCCAGGCGAAGATAGGCGTTTTACGGAGGCAAATGGACGAAAAAGTACATTTTTATGAATAGTTTAAATATCCTAAAGTTTTACTTGGCTCATTGCGGTGAGGAATTTGCCGTCAATGTGAGTAGCATTATACTCGGCGATATTCTTCAAACCTTGGTCGGTGCTGCCACCATCGAGCATATACTGGATACTGGCCTTAGTGCCCTTGATAGCCCATTGCTGGTGACCATTTATCTCTTCACCCAACTCTTTACAGTAATCAAGACCAGCTTTCAAGTCGGGAGTGACGGCACTGACAAACCCCAAGGTTAACGCTTCCTGTGCGCCGAAATTGCCTCCTGTCAACGCATATTGGTACAACAAAGACTTATTATTCACAACAGCCGGTAATCTTTGCAAAGACCCGATATCTGCGGGGATTCCAATTTTGATCTCCCTGATGGAGAATTTTGCATCTGCGGTCGCAACCCTGATAGAACAAGCAGCTGAGATGTCCAACGCCAAACCGTAGTTAATACCGTTCAACAAACATATGGTGGGCGTGTTAATTCGTGCAGGAGTACCAATGCAATACTGAAAGTCTCTTATATGGCTATGTAAAAGCTCGTATCTTTCTTTGTCCGCCTTAGTCGCATTCAGACCCATGGTTGTTAAGGCATCCTTTAAATCCAAACCACTGGAAAAAGATTTTGGCACGTTGGACGAAATCAATATCAAGTTCGTTTCGCTGTCATTATCCAACTTTTCCAAGATTTCATTGTAATGTCTCCAAGTCTTCTCTGAAAACGCATTCAATGTTTTTGGGTTGTTAAATTGAACATGACGGAAACCTTCCTCAATCTCGCTCACGATAAACTGATCGTACTTTTTATATTCTTCGGGTTTGAACTCACTCATTATACTGACTGAATGGTAATTTATTGGTCTTTTTTGAGAAGAAGCTACGAAACTCTACTACCATATATATAGTAACACTCCACTCCACAATATTTGGCCCGAGGTTCAAAATTTCATTCACGTGCAGATTTCTCTATCCTACACTGTATACTTTCCAGTAGGACCCTTTGACTCTTCTCTCGCAGCTACCTCTAAACCTTCAATCATTTTTTGTCTGAGGAGAACGATAGCCTCGTGCACAGCATTCTCAGTTAAACCTTCTACGAGCAAATATAGCTTCGGTGGAGCTGCCACCTCTTTACCGTTTTGCTTAATTGTTTTAGGCACCTTGGAATTGGGTGGATAATAGGTCCCCTTATTAGTGATGGAGGTTCCTGTAGACTCGATGACCTTGGACAAACTGTCTCGGTTAACCGTGATCCACCTTGCCTTCTGTGGTAAGTCATTGATTGTGATTCTAGTGTGAAATTTACCTTTATCAGGACCCGCTGTTTCGGGAGCTCTCCCTTCGATTATGTGAAAGTCAGGGAGACTGTCATCGAGATTGGCTGTAGAATCCTCTTTGGTATTATTTTTTGCGGCACCATTCGTGTTTGTAGCAATATCATTGTCTTCTCCGTACACCCTTCTTTCTAAGCTTCTGTTATTATCTCGAATTTCCTGCAAGTTCTCTAACCCTTTACCACTGAAACCAAAACTGTACTTTTCTTTGCCTGACTTAACTTTGTTCAAAAATGCAGAGCCGATATCAATCAACCGCGGATTTATGTCTTGCTCGGGCACTTTACTTAGTTTCATTGCCTTCAATAAATCGGCAATGGCCCTTTCTTGCTTGGAGGAAACGAACGTAATCGCAGTACCCTTCATACCAGCACGTCCAGTTCTTCCCACTCTATGCACATAATCCTCCATATGATTGGCAGCCTCGTAATTAATAACTAAGTTCAATCCTTTGACGTCAAGTCCCCTTGCCGCAATGGAAGTTGCAATCAAAATATTGATCCCACTAGTAGGTGACGAAAATTCTTTGACTGCATACTTCCGATCAATTTGCTCCTTTCCACCGTGAATGACTAAAGAAGGAATCTTTTTCGATAAAAGGTCTACGAGCAAATCATCCGCCGCACTTTGCTTTTCCACAAATATAAGTACTTTAGAATCAGGCTCTCTTTGCGCGAAGCCCTCCAAAATCTCTACTAATTTAGAGAACTTAGCATCCTTCAACTGTTCCTCGTTTTCGCTTTCAAATAATTCTACTTTTTGCGTTATTTCAGATGCAACGACACTGATGCCCCCAACAACGATTTCCATCGGGTTGCTTAAAATCTTTTTTGCTAGCAATTCCATTTTTCTAGGGAAAGTGGCTGAAAATAAAACTGTCTGTCGATCTGGCCTAACCCTTGTAAATATCTTAGTAACCTGAGGTTCAAATCCCATATCAAACATTCTATCAGCCTCATCTAACACCAAATAGGTCACCCTCCGTAAGTTTGTTACTCGACCACCATTCGCCGCAAGTAGATCTATAATCCTCCCAGGAGTACCGACAAGTATCTGTACGCCTTTTTTCAACTCTGCGATTTGTGTTTCAATAGGAGAGCCTCCATAGCAACAACACGATGATATGTTCAACCCTTTAGTGAAATTACTAAGCTCTTTGTAAATTTGTAGGGCTAGCTCTCTTGTGGGAGTCATGATTAACCCAATGGGACCGTCGTCTTTGTTGAGTGGTGCCTGATCTTGGACGTGCCTCAAAAGTGGCAATACAAAAGACAAGGTTTTCCCTGAGCCTGTTTTCGCAACTCCGATAATATCTCTTCCGGACATAATTGCTGGAATTGCTTGAGATTGAATAGGCGATGGTTTTGAATAATTAAGCTTATTTTCAATGATGGTCATCATGCTAGAAGGTAGCCCAAGATGAGACCATTTGAGAACAGGCCTCGTGCAATCAATACCGCGTACTCTTATTCCATTTAGCTGGAGTCTCACTTCCGCGACTTCTTCCAGAGATAGCCTCAGAATTTCGAGCGCCTCCTTATAGAAATTCTTTCTAAACCTACCATATTGTATTTCCGAATGGTCGATATGCTCCAACTGCTTTTCATTATTTTGAAGCTTTTCCAACTTAGAAGAAAGTAGCTCCTGCTGTTTCTGATCCTCGTCAAGTTCTTCTTCGCCCGAATCGTCATTATCACTTAATTCCTCGAAAGCCTCAGGTAAACTATTCTCAACCGGAGGAGAGTTGCTTATATTAGGGTTTGTGTTCACATCACCACTCTCCAATGTCGAGAGATACTTATCCAATTCATCAATTCCGCTATCTTCTTTCTCAAAGCTTGCTTGACCAGATGTTTCATTATTCAAGTTCAAAGTCGGCTTCTTGAACTTTGGTTTCAATATTTCCAACTCTTCTTCTTCATCATCACCACCAAATGCAGACCGCTTTTTACGCTCTTTAGAGGGGAGCAGAACGATGCTTCTATTCGATGCTTTAATTTTAATCCCGGGTTTGCTATAAGCTGCTTGTGTTTCTGCGTTCGATATTGAGCTTTCAATGACCCCAGTTTTACTTTTCAACTTCTTTTTTCTCCACTCTTCCATTTTCCTTTGCCGGACTAACTTCGTCTGATCGGCGTCGCCATTCTGTACTGGCACATTTTCGTTTGTAAGGGTTTGAGCTTTAGAATGCTGTTTTTTTTGTTTCCACAATGCTATTTGCTCCTGCCTTTTCTTGAGCTTCTCTGCTTGGGATATGTTTCTCTCTTGATCAAAAGTTTTCCCATCTGGTTTAACTTTCTTGTTAGTATCATTTGCTTCTAACTCTAGTTTATTACTGCGATATTTAACGTCAGTCGAAGAATAGTTCGAATTATTACTATCCATGCTATACGACGCACAATTAAATACTAATCTATACTTTTAAATACGCCAAGGTACTAGTGTTTACTTGAACAAGTAAATTGTTAACATCAATACTGAATAAGCGTATTCGATCTCAGCTCATCAAGCGCTATAAACGTGACACAAAAACAATCTCATATTAACTATGTGGATGCAAACATGTAGATATGACGATGCTATTGCTCTTCATAATGCAGTAGTTACAGTTACCGTTTGCGAATTAAGAAGTAAAATAGGCGGTAAGCCTTCTGTCCAAACAGCCAAATTATGAGTGTAACTAAAAGACTCATCATCATCAAGGTGTGTTCCGATAAAAGGTGCAGGTAATGTGGAAAAAATAACATCAGTTTGATCTGATGGAGAGAGTAACCTCATGAGTTCGTTTAATATAATATGCTGGCCCTTTGCGGGTAAATCATTGAAAGTCAAGTTTTTGAGCTCTTCTTGCAACTGCTTTTGAGTAATCGTCTTTTCGCTAGCAGTTTCTGACTCAAAGTTTTGCAAGGGCGCATTTGAGAGCCTCGATGGTAGATGCGCAGAAGATGTACCAACATGCGCTTGAGTAACCTCATCTCCCTTGGAAATCTTCTTTGAGTCAGTTTTTGAGCTGCGTGCGTCATCATCATCGTCGTCGTCGGCAATAAGGAACTGAGGCGTTTTCAAGTGGCGAAGGATTTCGTCGTCGTTGGTGATAATTGAAGGTGACTTGGGCGCATGCTCTGGAATTCTTTTCGATCTAAGGTCACTTTTAACTCTCTGGTTTGTTTTAGGGTCCCCTACATCGGAGTGTGCCGTTTTATCAGACTTCAATACTTTGCGACTATTTTTTTCGCAGCTTGCGGTAACTGCGGAATTTGCTAAAGCAAAACCATAATCCTCTTCACTTGAAACAAATTCTTGATGTCCCTTGTCATCGTCAGCAACAAAGCGGATAGAAGGCTTATACACGTCATCCGGGTCGTCATCGTTTTCATCAATTTGGGCCTGAGGTATTTTGACCGACAGGAAATTGGGCCTCAAATTAGACCTAGACGACCTTAAAGATAATCCGTCAGTTGAACTAGCGTGGCTTGCTGTACTACCCAATTGGCCATACGCCTTTACCCGTCCAACTGTACTCTTGTAAGGGCTTTGTGTACTATTTTGATTAACGTCCCTGCTGTTATCATATGATTCCTGATCATCTATAGTTTCCGTGTATGTCTGCGAAGGGCCCGAGGAAGCTTGAATTGTCTGGCCACCCCGTTCTTCACTTTCGTAGTCAATATCATTTTCCGAAGATTCTTCTTCGTCACTTTCACTAGAGTCCGACGAATTCTCGTAATTATAAAAATTCTGCTGTTGAGTTCTCATATTGAGCGATAATGAAAGGCCCTGCTCTTGCAAGTTTGATATCGTATATCTTCTATTTTTTGCGAAGCCCACACCTTGAGGTGACGCATTGCTATTGTCATTCGGTAATTTATTGTAAGTTAAATTTAGGGGAGCTATGTTGTTAAGCTGCCTGTCGTCAATATTGATGGATGATGTAGAAGCGCTCCGTTCAAGCTGCCTTTTTAACTTCTGTTTATGTAAATCCTTCAATGTACTTCTTGCGTTACATAAATTTTTCCACCATTGATCATTTTTTAATGCTTTGTCCAACTTTTCATAGTTTTTCCTGTTGGAACTGCTCTTGGAGTATCCTTTAACTAAGAAATTGTACGAGTTCAACGACGCGCTTTCTAGACTGACGATCTTAATTTCAGCTTCAATTCTCAAATTAGATAATAGTTCTGCCAATCTTCCTCTTTCATCTTCTACTTCCTGCTCTGATTCAACAAATGCGATCACCCTAAGGGTGTATAGATTGAATTTCCATTCCGGTACTGTAACCAAGATTGCCCCTAATTGTAAGATTAACGTGTACGTATCGAAATTAGTAGAGAGTACGGATTTCCCATCTTCAAGAAGATTAATTGAAGACATTTGAATGGGGTACAAATCAATGAATTTTCTTTTCTTCGAAGAGGGAGGTTTTGGACTCGACCAAAAATGAGATCTTTTGATATCGGTTTGAGGCAAGTCCATATCTCTGAAATTAGCTGCCACGGCAACAGTAGCCTGCATAATTATCAAGTCCTCAACAATTTGTACCCATTGATTGATAGAAACCTTTCTTTCCTTCCTGCACTCGTCTGTTGGCAATTGTGATATACCTTGCATATTTTCAGCAGACGTAGGATTTAGGTCGACACCATGCTTCACAAAGTCATAAAATCCTAATACAGTAATATTTGGCCTCATGCCACCTAAGCCAGAACCTAGATAAACATTCCTGACCCCCCACGGCAATGTGGGACCCAATGCAATTTGAACGAACGCCTTGATATTAGACATATCTCTAAGCTTCAGCCATGCATTGTTCTGCTTCAATAACTCCTTATAGGAGCTAACGCCAAACTCCAGATTATTGTTTTGCAACTTCGACTCTTCATTGAATATGACCACATGACCCAATACATATAATCCACCTTTCTTCAAGTGATTGCAGAAACCGATTAAGTTCCAAGAAGTCCTTGGATCATCACACAATAATAAAATTTGTGGCCGCCAATACTTCACGCTCATCTGTAATTTCAACCTTAGTAGGTACTTCCTAACTTGATGGTAGATGAGCAATTGAGATATATCTCCAAAATGCAGCGGTGGAGTGAGATAATGAATCATAATAATCAAGAACATCAAAAAGACAATAACTAATGAAGCAGATATCCCATCGACAATAAACATCGCCACAATAGAAGTCAAGCACCCAGTTAAAGCAGTTCGAGAACTGAAGTATTTGAAAGACGGCCTAAAATTCGGAGCAGACCCCACTCTTAATAAGAAGCAAGCCAAATTTGTGACCATAAATGTCATCAAAAAAGCCATAGTTATAAACGTGGCGATCTGATTAAGATCAGCAAAAAGGAAAATTTGAGCTAGAAACCAAGTTGCAACAATGCTTAGTATTTGGGCCTTTCTCTCTTCTCTTTGAGATTTTTTAGCCGTTTTGAATATAGAAAGTCCTGGTATAATCTTATCATCAGCAATAGCGGATAGCATAGAAGCAGCTCCAACGATCCCCATAATAGCAGAAAATAAAGACGTAGATACTTCACCAAGGATAACGATGACACGGTGCACATTAACAGTTTGGACTACTTTGATATCTCTTCTTAAAAGCCCTCTTGAAATTGATGCACCCATGCTGACTATAACTAAAAGATAGTATATAAATGTTAGTAGTGTCGCTTTCAAAGTGCCCTGCGGTATAGACTTGGATGGGTTACTTAACTCCCCTGACATCGAAGCACCAGCAAATATGCCTGCCGTAGAGGGAAAAAAAACTCCAAATAAACTTTTGAAAGTCTCTGGCTGTCCAGGTGGAAGCACTGATCCAGCCGCTCCACTAGTAAAATGCGGCCACATATTCTCTTTCACGGTGGTCCACGATAGTCCAGTATATGCTAAGTCATTGTATGGAGGTGGAAGTGGGTTAAATGGCTTCACAAGGATAGTGGAAAGAGGTATTGAAAGAGTGCTCAACGACAAAGCAATGAATAAGTAAAATGCAGTTCTGGAAACCAATTTGGAACCCACTAAAGCCACCCCTGTACAAAGAGCCAACATTATGGTGCAATATAAAGCCAGCCAGAAATATCCAAGTGGCAAAAGCTGAACAATAGCCTCTTCTGATTTCCCGAAATTGACGAGTAAAGGCTCTATAAAACCAACAACATTTAATGACGAGTTTAATATTTGTCCTATGAAAAAAATAACCCCAATAGCGCCTCCAAACTCGGGTCCCAATGATCGGGAAATCATGTAATATGCTCCTCCCCCTTTAACAGTACCATTGGTAGATATAGCACTGATCGACATGATGGTGAGGATGTCAATGGTGTACGACATCACGAGAAGTAAAAACGTCCCCATAATCCCCATTTGCCCGATTATAAACCCAAATCTCAAAAACATAAGAATTGAAAGCTCATTCAATGTAGTCGGAAGGAAAACCCCGTAGAACATCCCCAATTTACCTTTCTTACCACCATTTCGGCTATTCGAACTTTTGTCGATTTTAAGGCCATCCTGCTTCCCCGTCAATAATCTCGACGTCTCGGTAAAGTAAGGCGCTTCTCCTTCCCCCACCGCAGTACCTTTCATCTTGTTTTCCTACCTATTCGACCTTTTCAGCCAACTTTAGCCTAACTTTTTACTTATTGGCCAAACCGTTATCTACCGGCCATATCTGATCGTAAGTTAATACTGCATATTGTCTCTCTATGTTTTTACGCCTGCTGAGGGCTGATGGTACAATTGGTGTAACCAGCAGCGACTTGGTTGAACCCAGATCTAGCCTGCCTCTACTGTGATGAAATTGTCGCTTTACCAATGATTACTTGTACGGACTCCTTAACTGAAGCGAGCCCGACTTTTTAGTATATAGGGTTTATTGCACATCAAGAGCGGCCGCTGAATTGTTTTCATACATATACCTGTAAGGCTTGGCAGCTATATAACTATGTTAAAGGGGCGTCATGATCCATTGGTCACCCAACACCCGGTATTCGTCTTGATCTTACGACGACAAACGGTGATTCCAGGGTCTGGACAACATGAGATCACGTGCTTTATATGGCCTGAAAATTTTCCCGTCTCCTGATGGGACATATATAGTGGCAAGAAGCAGTATTTGTGGACGATAAGACTTGAGCAGGAACATGTTTAGGTTAATATCTGCTAATACGCATCAGGGACTTAGGCCTGCGATACTCCTGAAAGTGAGGAACAATAAGCCGAGTATCAGCTTGCCTAGCCCTTCAAGTAGTATACAGGTGAGTCCTCAGTCACCAGCTCAACTTTTAACATGCCAATTTACGAGACAGAATTCCAGTGCAGCCACGGGGCCAGGGAAGACCTCGAAGGTGGATGGGCTCGTCAATAAAGCCCAGAGAGATCCGTTGTTTCGTGATGTTATCGACAGTGAGACCAGCAAGAAGTTGAGCTATTTCAAAGAACAGCTCGCGCTAGCATTCCAGTATAGAACAGCGAGGGACCGTGATAGCCAGAGAGCGTTTGTTTCGACAGTCGACAATCTTTTCAAGGCTTTTGAAGATCAGAGCTTGCGTGGATCGTATACCTCCAAAGATTTGTACAACTACACACAAATTTTGAACTTTTCAGTTTATCATAATAGGACTAGTAGATTATCGGGGTCGAGAAATAGGGATAGTGACCAATACCAAAATGAGAACTTACATGATGAGGTTTTGATAAAGTCGGCCGTTTTGAACTTGAGTGAAACAATCATAAGTGGTGAGTTTAACAAGATCTTGAACGCCAACATATTGCTGTACTTATTCTTTTCAATGAAGCAATTTCAGCTTTACCCAGAAATGCTCAATTTGTGGGAAAACGGTGTCAATGATGCCGATACTGGAAAGTTATATTTAAATGAAAAAATATTGGCAGTTATCCTTCCAATAGCCTACGAACAAAAAAGATTTTCTTATGAGGAGATTTTGCATATTTACGAATTAAACACCAAAGAAATTGACTTAGTGCAGCATGAATTGTTGTGTTCTATGGGTAAGATTGCCATAGCTGCCGGTGATTATTCTAGGGGTCTCGATGCGTTGGAGGCGTTGTTGCAGTTGTACGAATCTAAGCAACAAAACCCTCAACATGTGCTCACTTCTTTAGGTGAATTGCATTTGAATTTCATCGGTTCTTGTAAAGATATCAAAATTTCCAAGCATTTTTTCGATAAGGTTGTTCAGTATGATTTACCCTACTATGTCTGTTTAAAGGTTCCTTATATCCAATCCTTATTGGGTAATTGTTTCGAATTAAATGAGCCATTTGACAATATGATATATTTCTGGAGGGCTACGGTTGCTCATTATTCAAATGAAAATACAAATACCAAGTTGAACTCTAGATATTCGATTTTGAACAATACGTTTTTCACGATTTTTTTCAAAATATACCCTGAATTAAATGCCGAGTCGTTTAGCAAGTTGAGAGAGATCATTGCTATATATGCTGATGTCAAAGAGGTCGACGAAGTCTTTTTGAACACAATTATTGGTAACTATTCGTGGGGTGATAAAGGGGTTTTGGAGCAGCTCATTGAAAATTACTCGATCTACAACGTCAAACGTACACCCGTTTCTTATCGAATTTGCTTGAAGAAGACGGGTGAATTACCAGAATACACCAACGAAGAGATTTTTGCAAAGTGGAATGACTCGTTGCAGCATTTGGATGCCCATCGCTTCAACTACATTCCTATTGCTGATTGGGCCGCTTTACGTGATGCCACCATTTTATCCGACAGCACCGCTACCAGATCTGAGTTTTACTTGGCTGTTGCTAATAAGTATAAGGACTACATTCAAGACCAAAGATCTTGCGTCAGATTCGTAAAATACTGGATGAAGAAGAAAGAGCATTTGAAGTCATTTGCTAGATTGACCTATGATGACGAATCTCTGTTTTCCGTTGATGTTGATGTGGAGATTCCCCCATTCCAACATTTGAGGCCAAATATCGATTACAAAAAAATTTCATCCAAGATAATCAAGCCTTGAAATCCCTACTTGTATATATATGTAAATAACATAGACAGGGTCTAATATTTTAATTGCACAATAACGAATTACTAGTTGCCGAATCTACCCTTCATTCCTCCATCCCTGTCAGATAGTGTTACGACTCATTATAGTTTGTTCAGAATAGCCTCAGCCACTGAGTCGCACTTGAGTTGTGGAAATTCTACTCTTTGTGGATATGCCGAGTTAAATCCCCAACAATGGGATCCTGTTTTTCGAAGCAGAAGGACGAAACTACTGGTAGTAACGAGAAGTCTGTCACAGGAAGCTCTCGCTTTATCGATAGCGAGCGAAGATTGGGTGGTAAAAGCGATTATGAAAAGGCACTGACTCATCGAAGCGATCAACAAGATATCCGAGAGACACCCAAAAACAAACTCTCCACCTCGAGTGTATCTCGATGCGGAAAGCAATTAGGTGGCACAGACAAAGACGAACCTTCAAACAGTAGAGAAGCAGTAGCAAAAGCTGCTGAAGCACGGTACAATAAGCACAAGGACCAGCTAAGAAACAGTGAGGACAAATTGAAGGCTATGTCTCGAATATCGAAAAAGGACAAAGGATTACTGCTATAAATAAGTTAATAAAGACATTGGAGACGTTTTGGAAGATTCAGATGAAGTGTAGTCTTGGTAAAATTATAATGTAATTGTAGTGTAATTAGCTGTTATAGTGACGATCCTCATAAACTTCCTAATCGGTCAGATGAGAAAACCTATATAAAGCATCGATTTGCCGCAAATTCCATTATCCTGAACCCTAACGACCCTCTGACATAACATTCCATGAAAGCTTTCTTCAATAACAGTGCTCACAAGAATTCGTTTTTCAAGCAGGAGCAGGAGAGGATAGAGGGAAGAATCAAGGAATCTTTACTTGAATTGACGTTACAATATTTGCCCCATTTGCAATCAACACAAGAAGAGCAGAATGATTTGTGGGAAATCATAGCCATAAAGCTCAACAATGCGGAGTTTACATCTGCGTTGGGGTCATCTAGCAAGTCTTTGAGCGACGTGGATGAGTTGGCCACATTAAATGGGCCCTATGTGAGAGAAGTGTTCATGAAGTTGATGGACGACTTTTCTCTGAGAGTGTATTCCATAAATAGAAACGCTCAAATCTACAAGGCCGAATATACGAGGCCACCGGATGGAGGTGCTGCGCCCATGGGTTACACTGCTTTTTCATTGCCAGTAAAGGAGGTTCTAACTGAAAGAACCGACAGAATCATGTGCGAGCTATTTTACATGAAAGGGTACGACATAGAAGTCATGGCTAAGCTAAGCAAGGAAAGGTTCGAGGAGCATCAAAGAGCATCCTTCAAAAAACATGTGGAAACTTCGACCACAGCCGTTTCGTCCAGGCCTCCTCGAGATGATATTCAGAAGGAGGAACATGTCGGAAACGACAGGGAAAAAACACATGACTTCTTGGAGCAGATGAAAGAAAAGCTGGATAAGGAAAAGCTCAGCGTTTACGAAAGGGAGTACTCGAAGAAGATAAAAAAACTCGATCAGCTTGCTAACGAGAACAAAAGATTATTGCAGTTGAACCACGAATTGGTTTTGGAGCTCAAAGAGTCAAAATCATAGTTCTGATGCCTGGAAGGCATCCATTAACGAATATACAGGTCTAGCGGTTAACCTTGGACCTTGCTGACATTAAAATGACTTTCTCCAATCCATGTACATCCTTCATAGCACTTTGATCTCTGTTTTCTTTTTATTTTTTTTGAATGGTTTCGAACGGTTTCAAATACCACGACTCCTTGCTGAGTATTCTCTATCCAAGCCGCTTTTCTCAATCCTTGATGCCTAATGTCCCTCAATTAATAAAAGTATTCACTTGTATATGTTGTTTTCCTGTATATACTTCAGTTCTTGAATTTATCAAAACTTCAGAGCACCAGCTATAGTACCACCATCATGTACGCACGGTCACAGAGAAGCCAATCATGGATTCAAACTCAAAAGTGCCGCTTTCACATACGTTGTGGTCACCACACGATACAGTGAAAGATGCAGCGGAAGCATTAGGTATCGACTTACCAGAAGAGGCAGCCAAAAATCTCGCCATGGATGTCGAGTATAGGATCCATGAAATATTGGAAACGGCCATTAAATTCATGAGACATTCCAAAAGGAAACTTTTAATGACCAGTGATATTAACCATGCCTTGAAGGTGTTGAATATTGAACCACTTTATGGATACGACAACTCGCAAACTTTGTCTTTCAAGGAAGCATTAGTTGGAGCAGGAGGACAGACACTATACTACATTGACGATCACGAAATAGAATTTGAGAAATTAATCAACCAAGAATTACCCAAAGTCCCCCGACAGACTACTTTTACTGCCCATTGGCTTGCGATAGAAGGTGTCCAACCGATGATACCTCAGAATCCTCTTCCCTCGGAGATCAAGAGCTTGCCTCCAATTGTACGTGGAGCTACTTCATCAATTTTTGGGAATGACATACTAAATTTGGGTTTTACTGGAGACAATACGTCGAACGATGAGGCTCATACAAATACAAAGAATCAAAAATTGACCGAAAAGGAAGTTGAGGTTAAACCGTTAGTGAAGCACGTTTTGTCCAAAGAGCTCAAGCTATATTTCGACAAGGTGGTCGAAGTACTTATTTCAACGGATCCCGAAAAGGAAAACTTAAAATATGCTGCTATTAACTCTCTCAAGAATGATCCTGGCTTACATCAATTGGTTCCATACTTCATACAATTTGTGGCTGAACAAATCACGAATCAACTAAGAAATATCGATATTTTATCAACGATGTTGGAAGTCATATCTGCTCTTGCGGACAATAAAACGATATTCTTAGATCCCTACGTGCATGCTTTAATGCCGTGTATCTTGACGTTGTTGCTAGCGAAGAGAATTGGCCCGTTAGTCAAGCATAATGAAAGTAAGGAATCGCAAGACTCTTTAAGAAATCAATTAGCTATAAGAGAATTTGCTGCGATTTTACTCGAACATATAATCAAGGTTTATGGTTCATCATATTCGACTCTCAAACCTAGGGTAACGCGAACTTTATTAAGAGCATTGTTAGATTCGTCAAAACCTACAGGGACACACTATGGTGCTTTACTTGGATTGAAAAATATGGGAAATGAAGTAGTCAAATTAGTGTTGGTTGGCAACTTGAAATTGTGGTGTAAACTTGTTGTTGAAGATGGAACTAAGAGTGATGCAGAAAAAGATATTTTGTTAAATACCACCTTGGACATATTAAAGAATTTGCGAATTGAAATTTCTCAAACCGATCAAATTGATACAGAAGAGCCAAACGAATTATCTCAAGAAGTTAAGGATAAACTCACAGAGAGGCTAGGCGAAACATTATCCAAAAAAGTTTCTGGAGATTCGGATGCAAAGGCAATTGCAAGGGGACTTTTTTTCGGCGAAATTAGTGTATGATTGCAAAAATAACGAGTTTTATCTCTATGTATACTCCTATAGTTATGCATCATAATCAAAGATGCTTTGATCGCTGATATGTTTTTAATGTTTCTTGTCTTTTGGCTCGAGTAGTAGACGCAAAAGCTGGAATTCTCTCTAGGCGGTCATATTCAGGGTCTGATTCCGAGTCTACATCAGTTTCCTCATGGACATTAGATTGTACTTCCAAGCCAATTGCGGGCATCGTAATATTTGAAACAACTGGAGACTTATTGATCCTTGCCGTACTTGCTCGTTTGAAAGTGAAACCTGTAGCTTGGTTTTGCATGTTATCCAAGTCCGTTGTCGATAAGCTCGTAGAGACAGGCGAACCTTTTAACTCAGTATTGACAAATGGAGAATATATCAACGAGACTGGATCGCCAGGTTTGATTCGCTTTCTATTTTCTGACGAACTATTTTTCAATGGAGAAGATGAGATGGGAGGAGCTGGGCTAAGAAATCCTTTCAAAGGAGAACTTGACACTATTTCAGGTGCTTTATCTTTTTCTTTCGAATTTGGTTGTTTAGATACTGTTATGGGAGACGAATTTATAGCAACATCAAAAGGTGGTGCCAAGCTTACTTGCATCAACAGGTCAGTCACTGATGAGTGAGTTTTTCTTCCCGAAAATGGCACTTCGGGTTCTTTATGCGAAACCGTCCTTGAAGGACGGATGAATTGCTCTGCTGGGGTTCTTGCAGCAGGCAGTGTTTGCTTAAATTTCTTTGTGTTATTGGTAGGGGTCATTAAGAAAGGGGAGCAAACGGTAGACGTATCAGGTTTTCTTTTTGAGGGTGTTGCTTCTACTTGAGCGACAGATTCATGGATTTTCGGGGGCTCATTTGAAGGCTGGAGTCTGGGTCTCTTAACTTTCCTAAAGATAACCTGTCTATCATGAATTTTATCAAATGAATTTTCCGAAAAGCTCTTGCTTGCTTCCGGCCCTTTGTCTATCTTAGTTGATTTTTGAGTCTCAGAAACAGATTTCAAGTTCAGAGACATGTCGACCTGTCTCTTTTGCAAATTACGTGATGTTAAATTGGATTTTGATCTTTTGAGAGAAAAGGCCGGTTGTAATTCACTTTCGAATGAAGAAGTGGTAGCTGATTTGTTGAGAACTGGCACCCGCTTTGGATCAATGAGCATTTTGGTGAACTTTGATGCACGATTAACTTGCCCTTGTATCGCTGTTTTCTTTTCCGTATGGTTTTTCCCTTGCTTCAAAGAGCCCTCAAAACTTTGTTTCTGTTTACCTTTGCCGTTCAATTTCAAGTTCGAGTCTTTGACTCTCTGAATTATATGTTCAACTATTGCAGGTAGCTTTTGTTTATAGTAGGGTATTATAACGTAGGCTAGAAATCCAATAGAACTGTTGTCCTTGTCTCCTGAACCTCTATCTAGCAAGGTGTCCCAAAGGCCCATTCTGTCAATTAGCGTGTTCAAACAGTGGTATAGCATGTAGTCGTCTAAATCCTTAGGTGGACGATACGTCTCAGCTGGTGCCTCTAAGTTAACGCCCATGCCTAAAAATGTGGGAACAATCTTCCTCGAGCTTGATTTCTTTCGTACCAATGACTTTTTTCGCTTCTTCTGCTCTCTCTCGTTCTCCTCTTGTCTTTTCAAACTTCTTTTAAGAAAGTCAAGTTCTGAGAGCTGCCAGCAGTCTAAAACTTCTAGTAGTATCAAAATTTGCAACTGGGCTTCTCTCACCTTTAATTCTAGCGCCAAGTTTTGTCCATTTTCTGTAGAGTGTTCTCGTTTGCTGTTGACACTGTCTTTTTCATGGTTGCCCTTTTCTTCGCTTTCGTGTTCCTTTTTTTTCATGATGATATCTTTAAAAGCATCAT
The DNA here is from genome assembly GCA_030566065.1 of Debaryomyces robertsiae. Lineage (NCBI taxonomy): Eukaryota > Fungi > Ascomycota > Pichiomycetes > Serinales > Debaryomycetaceae > Debaryomyces > Debaryomyces robertsiae. The sequence goes on from JAJMHL010000007.1 coordinate 668,983, forward strand.
TGTGTTTTTTCAAAAAGTCTCTTTGGTTTTGCGATTCATATTTTCTCTTGATATCCGAATCTAAATCTTCAGTGTCCACTGGTTTCAATACACCGACTTTACCACCATGCCTCTCGTCCAACTCTTCTACTGTTAGCTGTAAACTTAACAAGTGTAGTTTGACAGCTGTAGGGTTGTTACCGCACAACAATCTGAATCTGCTAATAGTAGTCTTTGGAAAGTAGCTCAAGGGTGTGCTTAGCGAGTATAGTATGCTGTAATACCGAGAATATAAAAATTTTATCGGATCATCCAAGGACTGAGGAGAATGTTTCGGCCCACTAATCATTTGGTTGATTACAATCTCCAGAGGTGGTGTCATTGAAAAGCTTTTTAAGTGCGGTGCTGTAATTAGAGTGCAGTTGTCCTGATCAGGTCGAATTTTCCACTGTGTAATGAAGTCATCTTGATGTTTGAACTTCGGTTTGAGATTTGGCTCCTCGGTCCCTATGTCCTTAGCCTTGATGTCTTTCGGTAGCTGAATTATACCAAAATAGTAGTCGTAGATCTCGTATATAATGCCCACTTTCCAGTCTTTATCTGTGACCCTCTCCTGTATTTTTACATAAAAATGACTTGCTGAATGTTCTATTAATGCCTCTTGTATGCTCTTCTCTAACCTCAACACTGATGCTCTCTCTCGAAAATCATCTGGAAGATTTTCAATGCGTATGCTATTCAATTTTTGTAAAACTGTAATGCAAATGGGAAATGACTTTGATTTTGACAGTTCCACCTCAAATGTAAAAGGAAACTTTGTTTCCGATGATTCGGGATGAAGGTTATCGTGCATCCTTCGTCTAAATCCTATAGGTCATAAAATCATTAATAATGTACGCTGTATAAGTTATACTAAGCGCTTCTTCATAATAAGGCTTATTTATTGCACCTGCTCATTAGACGTGTCGCATCACTCTATTTTATTATTGAACGATTATCAAACTATGAAATTTATATGCCTCTCTCTATATATCTAACCATACATCTTCTACGATGTCTGTAATAGTAGGCCTTTGTTGAATATCCCTAACCAATATTTTTTTGATCAATTTCGTAGAAAGATCGCTTACCACATATGGAATTCTGAGGTCCCCTTCCATGATCTCATCAACATTATAAAACGGATTTTCTTGGTACAACATAGTGTAAAGTAATATACCCAAGGCCCAGATATCCTGGGGCTTTCCTTCGTATTTTTCACCTCTCAATACTTCAGGCGAAGCGTAGTCAATAGTACCCACAAAGACATCGAAAGGTCCCAGTTTGGTGTAACCGGCACTTCCAAAATCGATAAGTTTTATAACGCCATTTTCATCAACAATAACGTTCTCATCTTTGATATCTCGATGGACTATTCCATGTTTATGCAAATGGTAAACTGCCAGTACGACCTGTTTGAAAATAAACTGGCATTCAAGTTCGGTCATATCTTTTTTGATTTCAATAAAATCGAACAAGTCTATAGCTGGAGGGTCGCCAAACAAAGGTGTTTCAAGATAGTAGTACTTTTCATCCTCAAAGAAATCGATGATTCGCATGATATTTGGATGTGGTTCATTATTTAAAAAGGCCATGATTTGAATTTCGGAGCAAATGGTACCCAACTTACGATCTCTAACCCAAGTGTCGACTAAAATCCTTTCTTTGTCGATGCACTTAATGATGACTGTATATGCCGTGTCTTCTCTATGTTGAGCAAGTACGACTTTACCATATGCACCTTCGCCCATTTCCTTGATGACTTTGAATTCAGAGAACTTCTTTGTTCGCCTTTTTTCACCTAAAACTGATGGCCAATGTGTCGAGCTTTTCTTCTTTTCTTCGAGCAATTCATTTTCAAGCTTCAAAATTTCCTGCTCGGAAAACTTTTGATATGTCTTTTTCGATGTATGATAATTAGGAACTGTTTGTTCGCTCTCGTTGTCTATAGTTGTGGCAAGGGTGTCAGGACTCGTTCGAGCCGACTCCGACATCCCAGATTCATTCGTGCTTGCTGAGTCTGCAGTAGACATTATTCTCTTTCTTTTAAAGCTGCCACCATCATCAGCTTCATCCAATGCAACCGCTCGTTCCAATGCTCTGTTCACATGGCTTATGGGTATAGAAAACGTATTTGACTTGGGTCGTCTAGTGCTTGTTTCTCTACTGATTTCGCAGCTACTTGGAGCTAATTCTAAAAATTCTGACTCGTCATTCGGAAGTAATTTCAACTGGGAAGGAATGTTTACTTCATTCTTATTATAGTCGTTACTGGTCTGCTTCTTTTTAGAAGCGACTTTTTCGTCGCCCAGTTTCAAAGATAATGACGAAGTACTCGAGCTTAACTTATCTATCCCTTTAGACGCGAAGGAATTTTCTCCCGCTTGTCTAGAGTATGTGATCCATAAGACAAAGGTTTCATTGGACGAAGCCCTTAATTGAACATCAACCCATATACTTCTACCGTCCCTATGCAAGCCTCTTAAGCCTCGTGACCCAAAAAATAGTTCTTCTTCGCTTTTGCCTTCACCTTTTGAATGCCTGATTATAGCGTCGTATTTTCTAAAAAAGTGCTCAGGTAATACAAGACCTGAAGCGATATCCAACAGATCAGTATTATCTTTCAACCCAACATTCAAGATGTTAGTGAAGTCAGGGAGTAGTCTATTTATGGAGCCCTCTTGCACTTCCATGGAGGATCTCCCAAACAAGTTCTTCGCTATTGCATTATTACAAGACAATATTTTGTAAGACGAAGAATCAATCACAAAAATACCTGCAATGTAAGGCAATGAATGAAATTTAAGTTTCACTTCGTATTTATCCAGGTGCATTTCCAAAGGATTGGAAGTTACTGCACATGGAATGTTTTCATTTCCATTGAATTGCAAAGTATAATACCGAGTACTATTAATTTTTTCGCTATCATTGATGTCTTGTGGTAAATAATGATCTATAAGATCGTCGAGCTCCTCTTCATTGTTCTGGTGTAATTCTTCGGCCATAGGTCTGCTAATATCAGATAATGTAGCCAAACTATGCGTTTTAACTTTTCTAATCAACTTCCCTGCAACCTCTTGAATGGAATCGATTTTATACTGTTGATGTGGGTCTTTGGAGCACAGGATTGTAACGTCGAAAGCATCGCAGGGAATTTGTTCGAACATGCAAATTATTAGATTCCCCCTTTTTTTGGCCCACATTGAAGTCCATGCAAATTCCTGATCCACTGGTCTCATAATAGCTATAATTTCGCCCGCAAAAATGATTCCATGTGTAGATTTATCAGTCTCAGATTTGGAATCTGACATGATTTCCTGTGCCATTGAATTGGTCAAATTTTCAGTTACAAACAGCCTAAATTGAGGGGCTATCAAGTCCATTAAGGTTAATGATTTTATCATACTTTGCAGCACTCCAAACATCAACAATGCTAAATCATTTGCAGCCTTCACAGACCAGGGGCTCTCTGTCCCTACCGTAAATACTGACTGCGGTAATGCGTGCTTTCCCAGCGAAATCGAATGAAATGGCCTGCTATTGTTTCCTGTGCTAGTGGCGGACTGAAACTTATTCAATGAGTTCGAAGAATTATTAGAAGCGTTAAATTGCGGAACAACTGGCGTATACTGATCTGCTAACAATGATGAGTTCATAGCGTTGGTTTCGACGAACGGTGTTGCTAGAGCATATAAGAGCTTGTTCTTCAAGAAATCATGCTTCAGTTTTTGGTCAGCATAAGATGGGTTCAAAGACAAGTCATGCAAGGTGGATGCCACATAAGGATTTTTGTTTAAAGTTGTTGCATCATTCTCTAGCAACTCGATGATATCCTTGAGGTCATCGTTCAACAAAGAGTCCACTGGTAACGAGTCCTGGAGTGTCTTGTCTTTAAGCACAGTCGATTCCTTTGTTGAATATATTTGATTTACAGGCAAGCTGTCAGACCGTCTCATAGGAGGCCTAAATAATGCAGACAATGCTGCAGAAGATGCATTTGATTGTACTTTGAATTTATCGGTGGGACAGAGCTCCGAGCTATTATTTGCCAGGGGGTTGCTGTATACTCTATTGTTCGAATTCTTGGACTTGAGGCTATCGGAGTATATTTGCAGCGGGTCAAGCTGTTCGTTCCTAGTCTCAAGGTTAAGTCTTTTCAACATGCCCGGGCGCTCCTTGATAATTTCTAGGGACCGCTTCAATACATTCAATCGCAATGCAAGCGAATTGGGAGAAAAGTGAGCATATGAGTACGCGTGCGTAGACTCTATCGGGAATCTAAGTATATCGCTTTTGTTATTCAACTGATCTCTTGTAGGCAACAAAACGGTTGCGTCTGCTGAAAGGGCACTTGGGTTGCGCAAATTGATGGCCCCTTGATCCGTGTCTATCACCAAATTTTTCTTATTTCTCTCATCCCTTGTGTTATCTGCTGGCCCCTCCCTTAATTTGGGAAGTTTTAAATAGCATTCCTTTCCAGCCACTACAGATCCGCCGTGTTTCGTAACATTTTGATCATCATCGTAGATATAGAAGTGTGCATGTTCTCGCTGAAAATTGGTATTTTCTTGATTGGACATTACGGCTTTCGATGAGTTTTACCACAATGTCAATGCTACAACACTATATGCTTCTTATCACTCTTTAATTCTTGGTTTGGACTCTTCTAACTCGACGTACACTAGCGTTGGGCGTAAGCGGATAATTTACTTCATATCAAACAGGTCATGTGACTTTAGTGCTAAAGCTATACCAGTTGAAGTGGTCCAAATGGCAGTTCAGATAGCTTATAGATAGTATTGAAAAGAGCTTTGGGATGACCTCACAACGGACTGGCTACTCATCTTTCTAAATGTAAATCTGGTATAGAAAAGCTGAGCACTTTGAGATGTGTCAAAAGAAAAGATACATTCTTAAGGCAGTATGTCTATAAAGTTCGGTTTATATATGTAGCCTTAATGGAAATAAAGACAGCTATAACTATCAGGAGCAGATTGTCTTACTCAACTTTCAGGGAATATCACAATTTCAAACTCGGTGGAAAATTGAGAAAGCATCATAAGGATAGGTCTTGGATTCGTTCGTGATCCACTATACCGTCTATGGTCTGTTCATGTGAAGAGGCCCTGCTATTGAGATTATGCATCTGCAGGCTTATGCCGGTGTTATGAAAGTCTTCTACCATCTGTCTGTGGGCTGTTGCAGGGGGGGAGGGGATAACTGCGCCTATAGGAGCAGACACTGGAGTTACAGAAGCAGACGTTTCTGCGTACGTAGGGGGACTGAAAGTGCGCACATCATCGTAAGTGGGAGGTACCTCGTCATCCCATGCAATACCTAGCCCCGAGCGTTCAGTTAAGATTACTTTGAATTGCATTCTGAGGACTCTCGCAGCACCCGTCGCTACACTCTGGTTGCCTTGCGTCGTCGAACCGGATTGTTTCTGGTTCACTGTAGAGGAGCCCGATGCTATCGGGCTCAAAGCACTAGGTATCAGCTTAGAACCGCTCTTTTTCTCACTTGGCCTTTGCATAACCTCCTCTGCCACAACCGCCTCAAGAATCAAAATATGGCTCGCATACATTCCGAGCATTGGGTCATCGATATCGCAAGAAACATTAGCCCCATACCTTAGCCCTTCCTGTCCTTTATCAACCTTCGGATCGTCACTTGTTCGTTTAGAGATGTGTCTGTTCAACCCAGTAGAAAAATGGTAAGAATCAATATCGGCGACTAGATCTATCTTTCCACGGCCGCTGAAGTCAGATTTCCAGCCTGATTTAATTTCTCCATAATTTATGGTCCTGATCTCCTCAAGATATAAATTTTCTTCTTTCTCTTGCAAAGCACACTGGGTGGGGGTCGAAGGTCTTGGAAGAGTGTGTGAGTTATTACTTCCTGAAATGCCATGGGCTGGCCTCAGCGATTCTGAAATATCTGCACTATCAGAAATACTTACTGGCGTTCGTACAGGTGATATGAAATCTTCTATCAACTGATCGGCCGCTTCTGAGGAAAAATGCCCAGCGGTAGAAGGTTGCTCCACCTCGCTATTGTCTTCAGTGATGGGTACACCACTAATGCTTTCTGTGAGATTGTTTCTTTGATGCTGAGAGTCAAATTGTGTACTGGGACAAGTCAAAAGAACCATATTGGTCTGTATTGCGCTGTTATGATAATGTTGTGGTTTGTTAGAACCTTGACTTCCAGTGGACTTCGATGCACTATTACTACCTCCAGATGGACCCGCACGTAGTTCTCTACTCAAAGCAATCCTTTTCTGTGATTCTTCTGCATTCTTTAGTTTCCCTTCGTGTTTGGAGCATGTCGTTGCCTTAACTTTAACGTGTTCTTCGATTCTCCAATTTACCTTTCTCATCTTCCACCGTCGGTCACCTTTCGTATTCACGACATTATCCACTCTTAGCTGTAACGTAAAAGTCGATTTGGGGTATATTACACTGGGTAGTACGACATTTGCAGTTGCTTCTGTTGGTGGAAAAAGCCTCAAAGAATTACGATCGGGACCACCTATAATCAGTCTGGCTATATTTAATGGCAAGTCAACTTTCACCTGCTTGGATGAATTAGGGCTCTTTGCAACGGCAATTAAGTTGTATTTGATGTAAGTACCAGAATGAGCCGATCCTAATTTCGTGGACGCTGGTAAAGACCCCGGCAACAAATGTGAGAAAGGATATGCATGAGTTCCTATGGGAAAGGACGTTTTAGAAGTAAGTGTGTCCCACCTAGCCAATTCGTTACGCTTTGTGCAACAATCTTTGCATCCTGTAACTGATGAAGATGGAATTAAAAACGGCTTAGTATATCTCACCGTCTGTACGAGTGATAAATATACTTCCTCTAACTCAACCTCCTCAGACTGAGAGTGAGAGGAGCCCACCGAGGAATTCGATGATACCAGCGATAACTCTAGGTTTTTTATTCCCTTTCCGGACCTAATCTCAAGCCTTAGAATGCCAGAAAGAAGAGATCCGCTCGATTCCTGCGGCTGTCCGTAAAGAATAATAGGCGGTGATTCAAGCTCTATTGAAAGGGCATAGCTGGATGATGTACTGGGTGAGAGTGATGCTGGTGAGCCATGATGTAGTTTGGGCGAACTCTTCTCCGTCTTATCCGAATTATGATGTAGCACTCGGGATAATAGCGCCATTACGAATGCTCTTTCTCCTCCTCCTTAAATCAGTGTTCAAGTAGCTCTATAACATGTGTTTCAAGAATACCTCGAGTGCTTTCAGTGTATTCAACAGCTACAGTCTTGTATGACCGACTTCAATCAACCACAGTCTTTACCCCTACTTAATGGATAGTTCCTCAATAGAGTGTTCCTCAATAGAGTGTCCCTCGATGATCAAGTCTAATAATTTCAGAGTGAATGTCCGAAAGCCTCAATGAGTCAGTAAGGTTGATGCAATCAAGCGTAACTGTCCTCTAGGGTACTCTGAGATTGTCCAAATCTTTCTAGTTAATTCTTTTAATCGAACCAACTTAACTAAACAATCAGTTAGGAGATGTGCGTGCCTTTAAATTAAATAGTAAATCGATGAGACTTAGGACAAGAGTTCACAGGTGACTTTTTTTCACCTTAGCATGCCACAACAGTACTTTGTCATAGACAATGGGAGCTACAATCTCAAGAGTGGCTTCAGCAATTCAGAGGTACCGACAAAGCATCGAAATGCGCTAGTCAAAGCGAGGGATGGGCATATCTATGTGGGGAACGACTACATAGCGCAGACCAACAATTACTCAGGAATGATATTCAAAAAGCCTTTCGATCATGGCCACTTGATCTCGTGGGAGACAGAGAAGCCGATTTGGGATTACTCATTTAGTAAGGCTTCATCAAATGCAGAAATAGATCCGTCGTCGACGCATTTGACGTTGACGGAAACACCATTTCAGTTGGCACAGCTTTCAATGAATACAGACCAGATAGTGTTCGAGGAGTATGGGTTCGATGAGTATTACAGATGTGCTGCTGCTTCGCTCGTGCCTTGGACTAGCATGCATCTAGATACTAGAACAAAACAAGACTTTACCGTTGTTGTAGACTCTGGCTACAATTGTACGTGGATTATACCCATAGTGTATCAGAATGTTTACTGGAAAGGGGTGAAGAAACTTCCCATCGGTGGCTCTCTTCTCAATGGCTTACTCCGCGAAATTATATCTTTCAGACATTATGATATCACTGATGAGGCAATACTTGTTAATACTATAAAAGAGAAGACATGCTTCATGGCCACCAACTTCGAAGAATCGTTAAAAAACAGAAAGAAGAATATGTGTGAGTTTATTTTGCCAGACTTCAAAACTACCACTACTGGCTATGTCAAGACAAAAGAAAATTCAGCTCATGCTGCAAGCGACATTCAGACCCTTAAACTAGTAGATGAACGTTTTTCAATACCCGAGTCATTTTACCATCCTGAAATTATTTTCGATAACACCACTTCGAGCACTTCGACCATACAGAATGCTTCATTCAAGAATCTAACAGATTTAGTAGTTGAGTCTATTATGGCCTGCCCAAAAACGACACAGCCATTACTTCTGGGTAACATTGTGGTGGCAGGCGGTAATGCCTATTTGCCAGGCTTTACCGATAGATTGAGAAGCGAGTTGCGGAAAGAATTGCCCGTCGACTGGCTCGTCAATGTGTCCCAACCGGTGCTTCCTCCTGATGAAACAGCTTGGTACGGTGGTATCCAGTTGGCCAACAGTGATATCATTAGCAAAATCAGTATTTCAAAGAAAGACTACTTTGAGCATGGTTCCAATTGGTGCCAAAAACAATTCGGGTTCAAGAATTTATAATTCTTCTGTAAATTATGTACTATACAATGTAATTGGTCTAGCTAGTTAACTTGAATCAAATGATTGTAGTTCAAATACCTACTCAATATGAGCCAGCCATACCTAAACCAAACCATTTGGGAATAATGGCCAGCTAGCATCGCGGCATAACTGACACTAAGCATATTTAAATCTGAGTAGATCTTAATTGATTGGTCACTAGATGAATGATTGAAAAAGCTAATGTTTACATTGATTTTTAAAACATTGCTTATCAACAACTTCAATAAATGGTTAACAAATAGCTCGACATTAGTTAGTATATTGAATGAATATTTTTCCCAAAAGTTCAAACTCTTCAAAATGTAGAGCTGATAGTTTCCTTTCCTTTTGCTGCAATGTATTTGGAAAAATAGCTTCGTACCATAGTACAAAGAAATATGATTGGGATGGGCAGAGACCCCATTTTCGTCGAACGTTATCAAAGTCAAAGGCTCTTTGTGCCTCGTACCAACCAAATCCTCCAACGCCTTCTTTATAGCTTCTGGTTCCCACTTTTGATCCATGCCGTCTTTGAACAAGTCAAGCACCATGATATCTTCATTTTTGATGCCCATGATATTCCCTGAACGATAAAGCTCCTCTGTCCTTAACTTTCCCATCAGCTCATGGGCCGCGTCGCCTCGAGACAAGCACAACAACTTTACTCGATTATTATACTTTTTTTTATTCAATTCCAACAATGACGGTGAGAAAAACATCACTTCATCATCCGGGTGCCCTATTATGAAGATAACTGTACCATTCTGGATCGTGAACGGTGAAGGAGAAGCCACCGGACTATATGTTTGATCCACTTTTGAGTCAGTTTTCGGGCCATATCTATTCAAAGCCTGAGGAATTATGGTCGATAAGGTCACCCAAAGTAAAAATGACAAGCTGATGATTCTCAAAACATACTTAAAGATTCTAATTAACATTTCAATGAAGAAACGTACAGTTGGCTACTTCTCTAGCTGTTAACAGCTAAAATCTTCATGTACTGTTACATACAGGATTATCAATATCTACCTACTCAAGCTCTAAGAGTCTTTGAAGTCTGCCACATAATCCTATTTGGTTCTCATAAACGTATAGCCAGTGGTCCAGGCAATGTCAATCTTGGTATGTTTTCGGTTCCACCCAAGTTCCACTTCCAATTCAGCAAGAAACTGCTCCTTCAATTGACCGGAGTCACCTTTGGCATCCTTGTAACTATGAAGGCTGCTGTATGTCCCGATATAGTTCAAGTAGTCTTCAAGGGTGATTTCTTCCTTTATCATAATGAGATCATCTGAGGAACGCTTAGCATTTTGCTTAAAATTAGGTAAATAGCATTTTATTACTATGTCGGTGTAAAGATCTTTCGGAATTGCTTCGTTTACTGTGGAGCACAAGTCTTTAATAATGCTGCGCCCAGGCTGTTCCCAGTAGGGACCCATGTAACGAGGATCATCGTAGCAGTACTTGTTATATATTTGGAAGGCCTTTCTCAAGACGTCCAATTTGACACCTTTCGAAGGCCCCAGGAAATCGACAATTATTGGGTCCACGTAAAACCAATATGCCAAGGAACCACCCTTTTTGAGCAATGATGCACAGTTAGTGAAAAAGCTATCGTAATTTTTGAACCAATGAATACACTGTGCAGCAGTGATTAAGTCCACACTATGGTCAGCCCATTCCTTTGTTCTCTGAGAAACTACATCCTCGGCTGAACCCACTCTAAATGAGACTCTAGAACTGTCTTCGATTCCCATTTCTTGACATCTTCGACTAGTCATTGATTTCGCAGCTTCGATCATCTGGAGTGATGCATCCAGCCCCACCACTTTATCAGCAAAGTTAAGCAACGGGTAAGTCGCCAATCCTGTACCGCTACCTAAGTCGAGTACTAGCTCTAATGGAAGTTTAGCCTGGTTTCCTCGGCATGCATACTGTGTAAGTATAGTGTAAAAGCTTGAGGGATAATGAGGCCGGAAAGAATTGTAATTTAACGTCTTGAAATTCGCTTTCGAGAAGGTAGTCATAGTTCTGTGGTATACTTATATCCGCGTTGCTAATGCATCTTTAACCTATAGAGGGTACGATCGTCTAAACTCATATAAAATGTTGTATCTTGTCTTGAAAAGAAGTGGGGCCCGCGGACCCGACCTCGGGACAAATACTTCTGCACAAAATATAAAGTACTATGACCATTCGAAAAGACTTGGACCATTGGAATTTAGTAGGAAGTCATCATGCTCCTCGGCCTTTACCAGCAGGTATCTATCGTACGGGTATTCTTGCTCTTCGTTAGGAGAGTTATTCATATCCAAAAAAGGAACCAAACCTAATGAACCATCGGCTGCGAATTCGTTCATCATAAGCTGACTGTTCATGGTAACTTTGAAAGGATCAAATTTCAAAACATTATCGATACTTTCATTGTCGATGTCACCGAGTGTAGAGTTGTCGTTTAGTAATAATCCGCTATCGGTTTCAAAGCATTGGTCTGCACCCTGGTCTCGGCTCGTAACACCACTGTCATCTTTGACATTTGTAGAAGGTTGAGATGTGCTGTCGAAATTAGGAGCAGACGAGGAAATGAACTTCGGTGAGGCAGTTTTGGTTCTGGTAAAGTTCTTATTGATGCTTCCGTCTTGATAAGCAAAAGGTTCTCTGGACACGGCGGTCTTCGTTATTGGCAGATTTGAAGGAACCTGTTTTTTTCTCAATACTGGAAGACCCTTGTCGATGTTTAAACCCAATATACTTAATATTGCCAACTCTAACAACTTTACAGAGTGCTTAGTGAGTCCTCCGGGTATGTTATGACTACTCTCTGTGTTTAAATATGCAATAGTATCCAACAACAAGGCTTTCAGATTTTGGTGTAGCGGACCACCTCTCATATAGTCAAGACTTCCCTTGGCTACCAATAAAGCGAAGCGTGCCTGCTGTCTTGCAATGTTGATGGGTATCGGTAATAAATAGGATGATGAGTATTTTGATAAGCTTTTCAAGACCTCGAGTACTCTTATGGACGATTGCTGAATCATACTGACACTTGACACAATACTAGAGACATCGCCTTTCTCCTTAGATAACTGCTCTTTTTGCAGCAAGCCTACGTTATGGTGGTTACCGTACTTTGATATTATAGGCAAATAGATTAAGACTTTGGCGTGGTAATAAAGAAAGATCAATGTGAGCTGCTGCTTGTTGTAACTCTTCCAGACACTACTCTCTATGGTGCTGGAATCATTATCACTGAGAAAGAATTCATTAGCGTCCACATCAAACTTCATATCATTCGGCAATTCTCTCCTCCAGCAATCTAGTACACGCTCATGGTCTAATGCTTTGGAATGGCCATCCGTACTATCGAATCTCGCAAAAATGGAATCTAAAATTCTTCCCAAAACCTTACAATAAAGCATAACACTCAAGGCCATCTTCGAAACTTTCCCGACTATAGACAACTTCGTATTATTAACAATCAAGATATTTTCGTTTTCATCATTGTCGTCATCATTTTTACCTGAGAAAGGCAAGGCACATTCGATCTCGAAGTCTTTTAATAGTCTTGGAACACCCAAATTCAAGGAGGAGTATATATCTAAGCAATATATGCACCAAAACAAGATTCGTCTCTCACCTTGCATAAAATTTTGCAAGTTGACATTACTCCCATTTTTTCCCGTTATCCCCAAAACAGCTGCAGGGCACCGGTGCAATCTCAACTGTTGAGCCATGGTAATTACCCTGCACCTCAATTCGTAACAAGTTGTGATATCTCCAATTACTAAACAATATTGCAAAGCCAATGACAATATTTGAAGAGACTGTATTGAACAATATTTCGTTATAATACAGTTAGGATTAATGAATTCATGAATGAGGTAGTCATATCGATTTAAATACGAAACGTACTTGTTTGCAATGTCATATTGATTGGTGCTATTCTTAGTTGACATGTGGCTATACTTATGGGATAACAAACTCAAGCTAAGTACCAAAACCATAAGTGCGCCAAACTTTTCAATCAGCTCGTACGAAGATTTGTCTTCAGAGAATGAAGCTGGCAGCCCCAGTTCCAAGAGCTTAGTTAGCTTCACGTAGTTCTTCAAGAAAGAGTTTTTATCCAATATTGGAAATGCATTACCCCAATCTTGAAAATATACGGTTACTAAATGATCGAGGTCAATTCTAGATTCGGGCAAGCTGATTAACTCCGCGACGAAATAAGTAGCCTCAGACTCCAGTAGTTTGGGTATGTTTGGCCTATTCATGATTAGCTTGAAGAGTTTTTCATCGTTCCTATCCTCCGTTGTCGAATTATTTTTCATGGCTTCGTTCGAATTCTCCTTCAAAGACGCTATAGCATTGGCGCTTAGTATGGCTGGCTTTGAATTGTAGCCATGAACCTGGCATATTTTAGACAAAAGCGTCGGAATAAACAAAGTTTCTTCGGTGCTTCGAGGAAGTGAGATAGCGACCAACGATGTAAGAATTTGTTTCTTGGTATATTCATTATGCTCGAGTTGCTGCTGCTGTGAAAGAGGCCGGTCCCTTTGCATACGTGCTATAGCTGTTGCCGCAGCAAAAGCTCCAGGAGCTGGGTTTACTTCCCTCTCGTTGAAGTTGTTTGTGACACTGTGAGCTGCTGCAAACGATTTATCAGTCGAATATATCAGCAGCAATTCACTGCCACTGAAAGTGCTTTCATTGTCTTCGTCATCGCTCAAGTTGACTGAGACTGGCACTGAAAAATGGCCCTTGTTACCGTCATATATCGATCCTGCAATTGAGACTGGTCTCTCATGCATAGAATGAGGAAAGTGGGAACAACCGCAGAGACACCCATCATCATGCTCATGTAGCCCTTCCTTATGCTGACCTTCAAGGAGAGATAAATTTGAACTTGTCACGGGTTGCTTCTCGTCTTCAGAGGGGGTTCTATTGAACTCTCCGGCATCTTCCTCGCGCTTTATTCCGGAGTTGAGCATTTTGAGCTGTTCATCTCGCAAGTCAAGGAGGCTCGTGAGCTTCTTGTTTTCCAACTCCAAGTGCCGTATTCTTTCTTCCAAAGTCTCGGTGTAACCTTTGGGAAATGCTCGTCTTGAAAGCTTATCAGACACAATGCACTTGAACCCCACAGCAGCACAGCTAGAGCAGGTGGGTACTTTCCCGTCGCATTTGGTCTTTTTGGCTCGGCATCGGTCGCATGCTTGCGCTACTCGCTCAATTTTCATTCCAGGTGTCTTGATTTTCTTCGTGTTGGCTGTCCCGTTCAAACTATACTTGGGCTTTGTTTTGGCACCACCTTTGAATGCACCAATTATGTCCGGTGTATCCTCCACAGTTGAAATCAGTGACATCCTAAGCTTGAATTTTTACCATGCAGTTTAACTGGTAAATGAGGGGGCAATGTTTGTAAGTCGTGAGATATGAATCAACCACTCTGTCTAGATAGGCTGTCTCAAAGTGAAAATTTATATTGAGTCATATTGAGTCGCTGAAAAAATAGATCAACCTCGGGTCTCAGATAACGAGCACGCGATGGGCCTTGAGAAAAACACTTTAGTGTAGTCAAATTCATAGCTCTGTAATGGCACTTCTACGATCCAAGAGAGTCGTTGAGGAGCAGGTCGAAGTTCATTTTGAGAATGCTACAAAAAGAGTTAAAAGTGAGGACCCTGTCAGTACTGAAAATTTTGAAAGAGCCCAGATCATTAAACCTACGAATGATAAAAAACCAATCAAGATCGAAATTGAGGAAGCTCGACCGAACGTGTTCTCCAAGGTAGGGCAGGATGATGTCGACGAGGTACGGACTCTATCTTCTAAGGTGAGCCCGCCAGATACATGGCCTACGATTTATAATGAGGTGGTGAAGATGAGATCAAAATTTCTAAGCCCAGTGGATACCATGGGTTGCGAACGGATACCAGAAGGCATAAGTCCCAGCGTTTCCAAGGCCAGTCCGAGAAACTTCCGTTTTCAGCTCTTACTATCGTTAATGATATCGTCGCAGACCAAGGACGAGGTTAATTTTCAGGCCATGAGATTGCTTCATCAAGGATTGATGGAAAGAGGGCATGAACAGGGAATATCACTTGAATCGGTTTCTGAGTTGACAGAGGCCGAAATTGATGGTTATATACTGAAAGTAGGGTTTCACAGAAAGAAGGCTGTGTACATAAAGAAAGCATGCTCGATGATTAGAGACCAGTTTGGAGGCGATATTCCGAAAACCATCGCTGAAATAACCTCACTTCCAGGAGTAGGCCCAAAGATGGGGTTTTTATTGTTGCAGCGAGGATGGAGCATCAATGATGGTATAGGTGTGGATGTTCATCTCCATAGACTATCGAAGCTCTGGGGGTGGGTTTCCAAATCCGAAAGGCCGGAACAGACCAGAGCAGAACTAGAAGCGTGGTTACCAAAAAAGTTCTGGGGCGATATCAACCCGTTATTAGTCGGATTTGGCCAGGTCATTTGTGTGCCCAACGCACCAAACTGTGATCTCTGTACATTAGGCACTTCTAATTTGTGCAAAAAAGCAAATAAAAAACTTATGGGGATACCTGTATCGGAAAAGAGGCTTCAGCAGCTCAAGAAGTCAAGAGCTGATCTTTCAGAACTAATATCGGATATGGAAAACCTCGTATCATGGTAATATCAAAACGGCTGCGAAATTGGTGTCTTTTTTGGGGCGGGCACTTAATAATACTCATCTTCAGGTATAAATGTCTTTCTGCCCACTACCATGTACACTTGTTACTTAGAAATATAATACCTTCATGAGGCTGGCTCACGAGCCCGAGGGAAGGAGAAAATTGGTAACTATAATTCATGCCCTGTATCTAATTGAAGCTTATAGTTTTAGCATATAGTCAATGTATAGTCTAAGCATATAATTAATCGGAGATGCTAATTCAAATTTGGCCCCACAAGCCTGCAGTTGAAAACACGGATAACTAGCAAGAACAATGAAGGATATCTTCAGTTAGTACCAAAAATTTTTGTCCTCTGAGGTCTCGAAGATGAACTAAACCAATATTTAATGTAATTGGTGATAATTCGAAAGAAATGTCAAAGTAAAGATATTTCACAAAATTTATTAAACCGTCATTATTATAGCCATCAGGAACGCCTGGTTAATCCAACAGGGTTTCTAATCAGCGAATCAATGTACTTGGTCAATATGGCGTTGTCGGCTTTGAAAATAAATGGCTCTTTGACAGTGAAGTGGTTTGGGTGCAAAAATTTTCCAGGTACTGATTGCTTAATATCAAAAAAAGGGCTGACCACTACAAACAAGATTGAATGCCATCTTAAAGGTCGACATTTTCAACGAAAAGTAATTTCTGTTAATCAAAGACAAATGTGTACAGACAAGCTTTATTTCAAGCCTTGGATTAAATTCCCAAAAATCGGTACCTAGCCCATATACAAGCATTGCCACACCATGATAGCATTTATTAAGATAACCGCCATTTTCTCAAGCTGTATGAGATAACGATTGAATACTAGTCTAATTCGTTGATTGTCTTCCAACATTAGTCTGGTGGACTACAGAGAGAAAACAGCCAATATAAAACAGCTCTGAATCCCTTAGTACATTTTATAGGCATACAAAACATATGTCTACTGGAATTGCTACATAACCCAACTTCTCTATAAGCTACAAGTCAAGCATCTACTCTTCTCGTCGCTTGTATACGCATCAATATCTTTGGCTGCGAATGACTCAATTCTAACGAATAGTTTTTTATAAAGCCTCGAACAGAACCATTTTCAATGTACCAATACAGAACGCCCCACTCTGATCTTCTTCCAGGCTGCTGTTACACGAAGCGTCATCTAGAATTGAGCAGTATTTTGTTGCCGGCCATGACTTCTATGACAGCATCCTTAAAGCAACAACAAATTTTTCAAAAGAGCTCTTCAAAGTTTGTCAACTCAAGCTTTCTGAAGACTCGTCCTTGTGCTAGGAGCCATTATAACTAACCACCCATAGTCCGTAAAGCTATTATATAGGTGTTGGGTCCACGGAAGACCATCAATATAGTCGTGTACCAGTACAAAACCATATTGGCGAAAATTGGCCAACCTCATTCACATCTCTGATTCTAATACTAGTAAATACTACTTAATCAATCGGTAAGGGAAGCATATAGACGGCAGGATTAAGAAATTGTCGAAAAGCTTCAAAGAAGTGATTGAATTTTACATTGGAGAAATATTGAATATTACCACCATCTCATACATTCAGAAGAGTTAAACAAGATTTCTCAGACGTTCACGATCGAATAGAGAGCGGCAAAGCATTATTTCAAATCAGTGATCTTTCCTTTAAATGCAAAGAATAAGTGGCGGCCCTTTAAAATAGATTATTGAAATAGCGTATACGAGGCAGTCATATTATGAATATTCCAAAGTATCAACAGGCGTCCGTGCAAGGACAACAACCCAACTTGCAGGCGCAACAGATATTACTACAACAATTGCAGCAGGGCCAATCGCAGCAGCTGCAGCAACCTCTCGTTGGCGGTGGCAGTTCGGCCCAGTTTTCACAACAGGATGTTTACGGAGACAACTTAAGCCAGCAAAGCCTTTATCAGAACAACTACCAAAGGCCTGTACAAGCGCAGCCTCCGCAATTGCAAAATATCCATCAACAGCAACTGTTTTTTCCCCAACACTTTCTGCAGCAGCAACAGAACCAACAGGCACTGCAAATGCAACAGTATCAACAGCAGCAGCAGCCTCAGGTTCATCTTCCTCAGCAGTACCAGCAATCACAGGGACAGCAAGCTCCTCACCAGGCTCCGCATTTACAGCAACAACAACAATTCTTCAGTCAGCATGCGCCAACTTTGCAACCTCAAAGCCAGAAGCTTAATTCAATCAATATAGAAAACCCCAACTCGATTTACTGGCAGCATCAACAACAATTGTGTCAAATTTCTCGGAACGCGAACATACCCCATTACTATGCGAGGCAATACGCGGCTAATTCAAGGAAAAATAAGAATCCATACAGTGAAGTGAAAACCGTCAGTCTCATTGACGCTACACGTTCCGTAGTTTCGGTTTTGAATGAGCAGGAAAATCTAAAGGCCAATTCCAGTACACCGTCGACGAACTCCGCTTTGTTACATAATAAAAAGTTGGCCCAAGATCTCGATGACGACCATTTGCAAGAAGAGCAAAGGATGAGACAAAAAACTCAAGGCAAACAATTATGGTGTCAGTTGGACTTGAGTGGACAGGGTCTTGTTAACTTGTCACCAAATTTGTTTCAATATGATTTTTTGGAGTCCCTATACCTAAACAACAACAAATTACTGACCGTGCCTCCTATAGTTAGCAAATTGAGAAGTTTAAGGACTTTAGATTTATCTCATAATAGAATAACTTCAGTACCTCCAGAATTAGGTATGTGCTTTAATTTGAGATACCTTTATTTGTTCGACAACAATATTAAATCGCTACCAAATGAATTCGGTAACTTAATTGAGTTGTTGTTTTTGGGAATTGAAGGAAACCCAATTGACTTGAAGATAGCGAACCTTCTCGCTGAGAAGGGTACCAAAGAGTTAATAGCCTACTTGAGAGACTTGAAGCCAAGTTACAATAAACCAACGCCAAGGCAGTGGCTACTATTAGAGGATGATGGCGAAGTCATTGATCCTATTTCCAATCCAGATGCCTACACAAACGATTCTATCAATGCTGACTCGGGTGATACTTTCACCATGATGTCTTATAACACTTTGTGTCAGCATTATGCTACAACTAAGATGTACAAGTATACCCCTTCTTGGGCTCTTGAATGGGGCTTCAGAAGAGCTGCATTGCAAGAGGAGGTTTTGCACTTCAAGAGTGATATTGTTTGTATGCAAGAAGTCGAAACAAGAACTTATCATGAATTTTGGGTGCCTGTTATGCAAGGATTTGGATACAAAGGTGTTTTCTTTAGCAAGACTCGATCAAAGACCATGAGTGAGGCAGATTCTAAGAAGGTTGACGGATGTGCCACTTTCTATAAGACAGATAAGTTTGAATTGGTACAAAAACAAAACTTTGAATACAACAGTGTTTGCATGGGATCCGATAAATACAAAAAGACAAAAGATTTGTTTAATAGGTTCATGAATAAAGATAACGTGGCTTTAATCACATACTTGAATCATATTCAAACTGGTGAAAAGATATTGGTGGTCAACACCCATTTGCATTGGGACCCTGCATTCAACGATGTTAAGGCATTGCAGGTCGGTATTTTGTTGGAGGAATTACGTACGATAATGAAAAAATACCAGCACACGAATTCAATCGACGACGTCAAGAACGCATCAATGATCATTTGTGGTGATTTCAACTCCATGAAAGAAAACGCCGTATACCAATTGTTTTCAACTGGGTCGGTATCGAACCACGAGGACTTGGCTGGCCGTGATTACGGACGATTCACCGAGGAAGGTTTCCGTCATCTGTTCAAGATGAAATCGGCATATGATCATGTGGGCGAGCTACCATTCACGACATTTTCGCCAGCTTTCACCGATGTCATCGATTACATATGGTATTCTACACCTACTTTACAGGTTAAAGGGTTATTAGGAAAAATCGACGAAAGCTATGCAAGTCACTGCATCGGATTTCCGAACGCCCATTTCCCATCTGACCACATCCCTTTGGTAACCAAGTTTCAAATCAAAAAATCTGGTACTGCGAGGAAAAACCCAGATTTCAAGCCAGATTTCAAGTCTGGCTCTTCCAGAAAGACTTGACTTCGCCCCTATTTGTACATTATTAAATTGGCTATGATTATTTTTTTGATTTCCGGTTAGTTTGCTTGCTTTTCTGTTTTCCGTTCATTTTTGTCTTAGATTGCTTTATCTTTTGTATAGGTACACTCAGTATTATCAATTCCTTAGTAAGTTATGATATCATCCCATTTGGGCCACTAGGGATGTTTGTAGATCACGTTGGAATAGAAGATGTATTATAAGCGATTTGTCTTTCATATATTGCTAACTCGATCTTATCTTCTTTCTAATTGTTGACTTTTTGTTGAATTTCATAGTAGCCAACTTATCAACAATTGAACTTAAATCGAACACATTCAAGTAATCACTTTCCAAGATGTCATTATTAGTCCCCACAATTACGGATTATAAGGATGCCCACGAACACGTAGGGGAAGAAGCTGTTTATCATGAAAAGCTCGCAGAGTTATCGGAAACAAGAGATAAGGATAATAAACTCACTTATCCCTGGACGTTTGAAACGGTGGGAGGGTACTTTAAGCAGTCGGAACCTGATACTGACGACTTGAACTTCCATTACATTACCGACAACTTTGGTATCATGAAACCATGGCTGACGATTTGTCACGATATTGAGCAATTGAACAAGAACGCTGCACCCAACGAGTCGTATAAACTATTATTTTTGGCCAGACATGGACAAGGTGTGCATAATGTTGCTGTGAGCAAATATGGCTTGGACGAGTGGAATCGGAAATGGCACTCCATGACCACCGACGGAGAACTTGTGTGGGCCCCAGACCCAGTGTTGACGGAGGTGGGCATAGACCAGGCCAAGGAAAACCACGATGCATGGAAACAACAGGTTGCGCAGGGCGCCCCTGTGCCTTCTCAGTTCTTCGTGTCGCCTTTACAGAGATCGTGTCACACTGTAATCTACACCTGGGACGGCATCAAACCGGAGTCGACCAAGCCTTTAATCACCGAGTCTATCAGAGAGACCATCGGTGTCAATCTTTGCGATAAGCGCTCTTCCAAAACGGTCATCCGCCAAAGATTCGAGCCTCGAGGGTTTGTGGTCGAGGACCTGCTCACTGAAGAGGACGAGCTTTATTCGGAAACAATTAGAGAGCCTTTGCACGATCATACGATCAGGGTCAATAAATTTTTACAAAAGCTTTTTGACAACGAGTGGGACCCAAAATCTTCCTCTGTCGATAGCGCTAAGGCCGCAGCAAACTCAGTCGTTTCTACCACTTCACATGCTGGTACAATTCGCTGTTTCATCACTGCATTGGGCCACAGAAAATTTACCATCTCTACAGGGGGTATGATCCCAATTATTGTCAAAGCTACGAGGAAATTGGACTGATTTGTTATGCTTATGTTGTGTTCATCTTATTGACGGATGTCCGCAATGTCCCTAGTGCCTGCTGTGGTACAGAAATGCCCTTCTCCTTAAGCATAAATCCTAGAGTAGTAAATACTAATAGATAGTGCAAAGCACAATTTGGTAATTTCTTGATTGCTAATAGAGTCTTATTTTTTAGTAGTATAAGGTGTTGTAGACGCAGTGGACTCGTTTTGGTTGTTGAAAGGACGATTCGATGCGCTTGGGTATGGTAAAAGAGGACAGGATCCCTTTGATTAAGCTCTTTTTTGTTTTTTTGTGCTTGAGCTTGCCCGTAAAAGCGATAACATGGCCTTGGGAGCATGGCGGGGACAGCAGTTCTTCGAGTACTGCTAGTGGTACTGGTGGCAGCAGTGGAAGTTCTAGCACCGGTACTAGTACTAGTAGCGATGACAAGGAGAGAAATGGATATGTGCCATACGAAACGTCGTGTCCGTCTGGTGATTTAGTGAGAGAAGCGAAGAACATCTCGAGCGATGAGACCGAGTACATAAGGCAGAGACACAAGGTTACCAACCAGAACTTGATCGACTTTTTGAACAAGCGAGCTAAGCTTTCGGACTTTGATGCTAAAAAATTCATTAACGACAACTCGGAAGACCACAACATTACTATTGGACTTTCGTTTAGCGGCGGGGGCTACCGAGCCATGTTGAATGGAGCAGGCCAGATTTTGGGGCTTGACGACAGATACGGCAAGGCACGCCTGGAAGGGTTGGGAGGATTGTTGCAGAGTGCGACATATTTAACCGGTTTATCGGGTGGAAATTGGCTCGTGGGGTCGTTGGTGTTGAATGACTGGATCTCAGTTGCAGACATTGTAAGTGGGGACTCCAAAATTTGGAATTTGGAAGACTCCATTTTCAATCCCAACGGAATTAACGTATTCAAGACGGCAGAGTATTACAATTCGATCCGAGAGGCCATCAGTGGAAAGAAGGATGCCGGTTTTGAGACATCGGTAACCGATGTTTGGGGCAGGGCATTGTCGCACCAATTTCTCGATGATGAAAATGGAGGTGTGAATATCACATGGTCTAGTATTAGGAATTTATCGAGTTTCAAGGATCATGAGATGCCCTTTCCTATAGTTGTTGCCAATGGAAGAACTCCCAACACTTTTATCGTCAACGTAAATTCTTCGGTATTTGAAATTAATCCTTACGAATTGGGGTCTTGGGACCCATCTGTGAACAGTTTCATAGATGTTCAATATCTTGGCTCATCCATTGAGGACACTACGTCAAATTCGTCTAAATGTATTGTTAACTTTGATAATGGGGGTTTCATTATGGGTACTTCTTCCTCATTATTCAACCAGGCTCTTATTCGAGTTTCGAATTCTTCTTTGAATGCAATTCTCAAAAAAGTCCTCCAAAGAATATTGGGTATGCTAAGTTACAAGGAAGTGGACATTGCAGCTTACCATCCTAATCCATTTTATCAAACGGACTACGTCGGTACCGAATCAATTTCTAACAATAAGACCCTTTTCCTAGTGGATGGTGGTGAAGACGCTCAAAATATTCCGTTATACCCTTTAATCCAGACGTCTAGAAATGTTGATATTATTTTTGCATTTGACAATTCCGCTGATACCCATAACTGGCCCAACGGTACATCAATAGTTCATACCTTTCAGAGACAATTTTCTGAACAAGGTAAAGGTACCCCGTTTCCTTATGTGCCTTCGACTGATGAGTTTGTCAAGAGTAAATTGAACGAACGTCCCGTATTTTTCGGTTGTGACTCGTCAAACTTTTCATCGTTGATGGATTTTCATAAAAATAAGGACATTGATGAAACCGACGTCCCATTAGTCGTATATATGCCCAACTATGATACTTATCAGGATGCTAACACCTCGACGTTTAAGATGTCGTATGATCCTGAAGAGAAAATGAATCTAATCACCAACGGATTCGAAGTATCTACAAGCAAGAATTTAACCGAGGACAAACAGTGGGCCAAATGTGTCGGTTGTGCTATTATTCGACGGTCACAAGAACGTTTGAACCAGAAGCAATCTAGCGAATGCAGCAAGTGTTTTAAGAAGTATTGCTGGCAAGGCAATTCTAAACAGGCTGCTGCCGAAACCGACACTGGCAACTCAAAAACTTCGTCTTCGTCCTCGTCCTCGACTAAAAGTTCCTCGTCCAACGCCTCCTCGAAAACTGGTAAGGCCGGCAAGGCTAAAGGCAGCGGCACGAGTACTATGCGGGTTCCTGGATACTTTTCTTTACTTGTATCAGCCGTTATAGCATTTGCATGCTTCGTTTAATCTCATTATTTCCCTCGTTTTTTGACTTTCAAAAGTTCACTTCTTTTCTGATATTATTATTATGCCGTAAGAGGGCCTAAAAGTTGGGGTTATTTTATATAATATATGCTTTACTTTCGACTGTTAAGCAAAAGATCGTGAACCGTCGAGACATCCGAACCGTCACTGAGTGTAAAGTCACGATCTTTTTAAACATGAATAGTTGCTGTATTTTCTATTCAAGGTCCAGAGATCCTTCTTTTTGTCTCGAAAGGGCTTCAAAGGTGGAAGCATTTAGGTGTACCTTGGCCACTAAGTCTATTTTGCAGCTACTCTAACGGTTGATACTCAACGTCCCATCACGTGACACAATCATCGCAAAGTTTTTAAATTTTTTTTTAGCCTTAAAGTCAGTCTAGCTCATCTATAGTGTCAGTGAACAAGAAAAGAGCCTTATAGTAAGAGAATGGTCAAGTCTTATGATCGTTACGAACAGGATAAATGCTTCGGAGTAATCACGTCGCAATCCAACGTTATATGGCTCCCACCGGCGGCCAACCAATCCTCCAAATCAAGTGGCCGGGCTATTTCGTCGGCATTGGAAAATATACTCGTGTGGGACATCAAGACGGGGGAAATAATTTCTCAGTTGTCAGATGGGTTGACGCCAGGAGCTTCTAATGCTCCCACTGCTCAGGCCCCATCTCCCGTTTCTTCCTTAGCATATCATGAAGACACCAATATTGTAGCAGCCGGATACGGAGATGGTTCTATAAAAATATGGGATTTGACATCGAACTCGGCCATCATCAGCTTTCAGGGCCACAAATCTCCTATTAGTATTTTGAGGTTTGACAGAAGCGGGACTAGGTTGTTGTCTGGTTCAAACGACTCCAGCATAATTTTATGGGATTTGGTTGGAGAAGAAGGGTTATTCAAGTTGAAGGGCCACAAGAGCCAAATTACTGGGTTGCATTTTCTCACAGAATCTCCAGAAACAAAGGAATCAGATGAGCTAGAGGATTATTTGTTAAGTGTTTCGAAGGATGGCTTAATAAAATTGTGGGAAGTCAGGACACAACAGTGTGTAGAGACTCATTTAGCACACACGAATGAATGTTGGTCTGTGGCATTAAATCCATTCAACAATGTGGCGATAACAAGTGGAAATAAGGACCAGGTCAAAGTTTGGGAGATTGACCTTTCGCAACCAGATACCCAGAAGTTGATCGAGAAGGGCGCATTCGAAAAGCTGAGTAAAGCCAGATGTACAGACATACAGTTTCATTTGTTAAAGTCTTCCGGTAGCGCTCTGACCGACTTGTTTTATTTGCAAAATGCAGACCGAACTATAGAAATTTTCAGAATCAGGTCGGCCGATGAAATAAAGAAGGGTGTAAGTAAAAGAACAAAGAGACTCAAAGATAAAGGCTACAGTGAAGACGAAATATTGCAATCGTTGAGAGGTTCCGAAATTAGTATGATGATCACTCCTTTCACGACCTTGAGAACAACGTCTAAGGTCAAGTCTTGTACATGGGTTAAGAATGATCATAGCGAAAAAAAATTAGATATACTCGTATCTTTGACGAACAATACCATTGAATATCACAATATACCGGTACCAGAACAAATGAAGAAAGCCCAGCCAACACAGATACATTCAGTGAAACAGCATTCTATTGACCTATTAGGTCACAGGACTGATATAAGAGCTATGGATATTGCTTCAGATAATAAATTATTAGCCACTGCTTCAAACGGTGAGTTGAAGATATGGAACGTCAAAACTACTAATGTGGTCCGTACATTTGCCCTCGAAGGAGGCTACGCATTATGCTGCAAATTTTTACCTGGTGGTACATTAATTGTCGTCGGCTTCAAGAACGGGGACTTAGAACTATATGACCTTGCTACCTCGTCTTTAATAGATAGAATAGAGAGAGCGCATGATTCAAAAACAGACGATGAAAATGGTTCAGCTATCTGGTCTCTCGACTTGACTCCCGATGGTAAAACGTTAGTTACCGGAGGCAATGACAAGTCGGTAAAGTTTTGGAATTTCAAGGTCGAGCACGAAACTATTCCTGGCTCCAAAACGGTGGTTTCTAAACTAAAACTCATACATCATCAGACTTTAGAGTTGAATGAAGAGGTATTGTGCGTCAAGATATCACCGGATTCCAGGCTACTAGCAGTATCCTTATTGAACAACAACGTTCAAGTTGTCTTCCTTGACTCCTTGAAGTTGTTTTTAACTTTATACGGCCATAAACTTCCGGTTCTCTCGATTGATATATCGTATGACTCGAAATTAATCATAACTTCTTCTGCTGACAAAAACATCAAAATTTGGGGGTTAGACTTTGGTGATTGCCATAAATCGATCTTCGGTCACCAGGATTCCATAATGAATGTCAAGTTCATTCCCGAGAGCCATAACTTCTTTTCTTCCGGTAAAGACGGCCTCATTAAATACTGGGATGGTGATAAATTCGAGTGTATCCAAAAGTTGCCTGCACATCAGTCGGAAGTTTGGTGTTTGTCTCTCAGTAGCGATGGCTTATTCATGGTGTCTACGTCTCATGATCATTCCATCAGATTGTGGCTCGCTACTGAAGATCAAGTCTTCTTGGAGGAAGAAAAGGAGAAGGAGATGGATGAGTTGTACGAAAATACTCTCTTAGAGAACTTGGAAGACGAACAGACGATCGCTAACGGTGATGAGGAAGAACAAAAGGATGACGACGAGGCTTCTAAGGTAAACAGACAAACCATGGAAACTTTGAAAGCCGGTGAAAAATTGATAGAGGCTTTGGATATTGGCACCGAGGATGTGGAGGCCACCGAAGAGTATGTGCTGCATTTAAAGCAGTTTGAAGCCAAAAAGACTGCCGTACCCCCTACCAAGCATACTCCAAATGCTATCTTGCAGGCCTTGGGCATCACTGGACAAGAACATGTCTTAAACACGGTAGCCCGCATCAAGCCAGCCCAGCTTGACGACGCGTTGCTCGTGCTCCCATTTTCATACTCGTTGAAGTTGTTGAAATTCATCGAGATTTGGACCAACGAGGACAACATCACCAACAACGTAGTCAACATCTCGCTCATTTGCCGTATTCTATTCTTCGTGATCCGCTCCAATGCTCGCCAGTTCATTCATCAGAAGGACCCCCATCTCAAAAACCAGCTCTCCACCGTTAAGCTCCAGCTTCGTGGGGCATTGGCGAAAACTTCGGCCCAGCTAGGTTATAACATCCTGGGTTTGAGATTCACCAAACAACAATGGAAGCTCACTCACGAAGCCGAATTCATCGATGACGCAGACCAAAAGGCCGCCGACGACTCCAGAGCCCTCAAGCGCTCATTTACCACTATTTAGCTATGTAACATATTCTAATGAAAATTCTTCACTACATCATTAATTCTATTAGCAAATTCCATTAATCATTTCCCCCCTTTTTCCTTCCTCGTTTCCTTTACAACTACAATGCTTACACAACAGACTTTTCATGTATGCTCTCTTTTAGTTTGAGTCAATCCGCATTCACAAATGCTTCTACTGCTCTATCATTGGTAAGACACAGTTTTTCAAAAGAACCGTACAGAGGGGAATTTTTTTTTAATCTCGCGAAATCACTTTTTTTGACCTTCGGGAGAATTTCATTGATTTCTCACATCATAGTTTTTACCCGTTTTGAGACACTATTGTTATACATTGGCATAATACAGGGCGTGTATCGTGGAAGTAGGTGAAGATATACAATAGGTCAAGATAGAAGACTAGTAGGGACATAATCGACGGAAGACTTGCAAGCAAGGGAAACCCGAGTACGAATTACTAAGTTATAAGTACCACTATAATATAATTAAGGATAGTTGGAACGGGGATGAATAATTTACAGCAGGGGACCAACATGAATTCGTGGCATGCGATGTACTCTGTGAATGATCGACAGAAAGTGGTACAGATATTGACGGGGACATTGAAGGAACTTCAAGGGAGCGGATACGATGCGCAGAAGGCGGCTAATATGGCGCAGGAATTCGAAAAGTTCACGTTTATGAAATCGCAGAGCCGTGACGAGTACCTTCGGTTGATTAAACTGAAGGTGACGCAGCTTCGGGGAGGGTTGCGGAGTGCCAGCGGGTCAGTGGGCAGTATGGCTGGCGGAGGGCAGATGATGAACCAAAACGGGGGCCTGAACATGGGCCGGGCCATGGGACAGAATGTGGGTCCGGGAGTGGGAAACATGGCTCCTCAGGGCAACATAAGTCCTCAGAATAACATGAATCAACAAAACATGAGTTTTTTGCAGCAGCAGGCGCAGGCGAGACAGCAGTCGGCGGCACAAATACAGGCCCAATTAAGAGGCAATGGTATTCCCAACCAGCCACCGAGCCAAGGCCAAGGGATGCAGACTCAGCAGGCTCAGCAGTCCCAACAAAGTCTTAAGCCCAATTTGCAACAATTGCATCAGATTACAAACATGATTAAAAATGCGCCCATCCCTCAGGCCCTATTGGCAAAAATCCCAAATTTACCTCCTAACGTGAATACTTGGACGCAGATATTTGATTGTTTTCAAAAGAAGATTATTCCACAAGCTGCAATGCCTATGATCAAAGAAATACACAACACTCACCTTCAGTTAGCATTGCGGCAACACCAACAGCAGAAACTTAATCAGATGCAAAGTCAGCGATTGAATCAACAGCAGCAGCAGCAGCAGCAGCAGCAACAGCAGCAGCCACAACAACAATCACAGCAACCACCAACCATGAGCAATAATATTCCATCTAGCAGTGCTAATAATTCAACTAATACTACTCCAGTCATGAACAATATGTCCAATTTCAATATGAATAATATGAATCCACAACAAAAACAGCAGTTATTAAGGAGACACATGCAGCAGAGGGGTGCAATGACTGGGCAGACACCACAACAAATCATGCAACAGCCCACTCCTGTACCAGCACAGGGAACTCAACATCCGCAGCAGCATCAGCAGCTCCAGCAGCAGCAGCAGCAACAACAACAACAACAGCCTCAGGTGGTACAGCCTACGCAACTGGCAACGCAGGGGAAGCCTCCTAATTTTACAATCACTCCTGAAGATATTTTGAAATATAGTTCCGATGCCATGAGATTGTTAACTCGTTTGCAATCAAATGGGTCTATACAGCCGAACCTCGATCAAACACAGAAGGAAAGCTTTATACGCAAATATATTCATCATCAAAAGATGACGTTGTGGAAGCAAGCTCAGCTTCCAAATAATATTGGTGGCGTACCTAATTCGGGGAATAATGGAGTTAACCAAGCTCAAGTGCAAAGAAGACTTCAGCAACAGGCAGGCGTAAATGGAATGCCGGTGCAGCAGCCCCAAGGGCAAAACCCCTCGGTGGTTCCTACAGCTTCACTGCAGGTACCTCAACAGCTGCCAATGATGAATAATATACAAATGGGGAATCAACCTCCTTTGATGAAGCCACAACCTCAAATGAACAACCTCACTTCTCCATTGATGCAGCAAAGAGCTCCAAGTGCTTCGGGATTGCCTATGAATAATGCCAATAACTTTAATAACCAAACTGGTGGCGGCTCCGGGTCAATAGTGTTGCCACCTCTCACTGACGAAATGAAATTGCAATTGAGACAGCTAATTGAAGAGGTATCCAGAAATAATGTTGCTTTGAAGGACGTTACCATGCTTTTATCTCAACAAGATAAGAATACTGTTAGGGAGTCCGCGATACGTATTTCTCAGCAATATGCTAACGTTGATAGTATCATAAGCTACTTCTATATAATTACACGGAATGTTGAAGGTACCAAAAGATTGATACAAATGAAGTATATGACAAAGAATATCATGGAAAACATTCAAAGAGGTATATATTTAGCTACGCCAGATCTCCTAGAGAAATTGCACTCTCAGTATCAAAAATATTTTGAATACGTGAAAGAACAGTTTGCAGCGAGAAGACAACGTCTCCAAAGTCAGCAGCAGCAACAGCAGCCTCAGCAGCAACCGTTTACCAACAATCAGTCAAGAAATGGGCTCTCTCAAATTCCAGTCACCTCTCAACATCAAGGAATGCCGCCTCAGCAGCAGGCGGCTCAACAGATGCCAAATATGGGGCCTACTAGCTCGTGGCCTAATGTGGCGCTTCCAGTGCAAAGGAATGCGCCTAATAGTCAAATCGGTCATATGAATGAGTCTCCATTAATGCCTAATCAGATGCAAGGGTTCCAGCCACCAGCGCCTAGTAGTACGCCTTTAGTGCAGAAACTCGGAGGAAGAAATTCTCAGCAGAAGAGACAGACGTCGAACGCCACTCCCACATCAACTAGTGGGCCTGGACGTAAGAAATCTGTCAATCGAAACAGTGTTTCATCTGTTGGTGGCATACCGACACCAGCTAATCAAGCGACTACACCTGCAGCGTTGGCGAACAGTATCAAAACTCCAAACAGTATTCCCACGCCGCACATTCCTCAAACCCAGAGCGCAAAAAATACTCCATCAGAGCAATCGCCTAATTCCCAACTAAAAAACCCTCCACCTTCGACAAAAATTGCTGATGATACTCTTGGAACGATCTTCGATAATGGTGGAGTTGATCCGAAATTGGCCAGGAGAAGAGAATTGTCGAACACAGACCCTGAAAAGTTTTTTTATGCAGCATTGGCGAACGTATTGGAACTAGACGATTCATCAAACGATCCCCAGGGTATTCCGACTCCCGTTCATTCGTCTTCGTCTACTAATGGCAAACATGGCACCACGACGTCTCCCTTATCACCAGCAATTACCTCGAATGAATGGACATGCGAAGTAAAGCCTATTGCCATTACCTCGTCTTTTAGCCAGGTGGATCGTATTAGGGACATAAACAGCTCCGATATTATCCAAACGTGTGCCCAGTTAGCGTTATCAGATTTGGAGGAAGCAGGCAAAGGTGCGGCTAAGAGGGCGCACGAGAAGGTTGAGGATACCGACGACATCGAAGACCTTTTCACAGGGAAGAAATCGAAATCTGAGGATGACTACAAGTTTATGTACGAACCTGTGCCTTTTGATGAATGGCAAAACTTCATGATATCCAGTATGCAATAAGTTGTTCACTATCACTTACCTGTTTTAGTGTTTTATAGAGTATAATTGTTGTAATGATGTATTGTTCTAGTTATAATTCTTTTATCTAGTGTCGAATCAGTAAAAGAAAAGCGCGCTCATTAAAGGAAGCTAGAAAAAATCGCTTAGATATACTTCTGCAAGAGAAGAAGTCTCTTTCATTACTATACATAGCATAGATTTAAATGGCCCCATCTTTTACTCCCGAGGATAAAAAATTATCGGTAGCATTTGTATGTTTAGGAAATATGTATGTATGAGAAGAAGAAAAAAGAGATTATAATGAGAAAGATACTAATGTGAACCAGATGTCGCTCGCCGATGGCTGAAGCGGTGTTTAAACACAAGGTCAAAGAATTAGGATATTCTGAGTACTTCAGTCTCATAGATTCGTACGGCACAGGTGGGTGGCATACGGGAGACCCACCGGACTCAAGATCGGTGAAAACTTGTCGCAAGCATGGTGTGCCGGTGAAACACTTTGCCCAGCAAATCTCGTACAGGGATTTCGACAAATTTGACTACGTAATAGCAATGGACAACTCCAACCTTTCAGATCTATTGTACAGCAAGCCCAGGGGTAGTAGGACCAAAGTGGCCCTTTTTGGTGAATGGAGAACCGACACTCATTTCAACACTATAGTTCAAGATCCATACTACGGAGGCATCAACGGTTTTGAGACAAATTTCCACCAGTTAAGTCACTTCTCTGAGGAGTTTCTTAGACAGGAGGTAGGAGAGTTGGCCTAGACATGGGCCCGAGAACGACTAGGTAAAGGTCTTCGAGGAATGTATAGGCGTAAATAGCAGAACAAGACCGCGTAAAGTGTATCACACCTATTCTTCGCTGGCAACGTAAATACCTTTATAGTACTTAACGATACCACCTCATAGTAAAGGAGAGGCATAGAAGCAAATAGTATCCAAGACTTCCAGAAATGAGTAACAGGAAACTACAACAAGAGTTCGATAAGACAAACAAAAAAATAGCAGAGGGATTGTCGGTCTTTGATGACATATATGACAAATTGATGACGACAGAAATCAGTTCCCAAAAAGAGAAATTGGAGAGTGATCTAAAGAAAGAAATCAAGAAGCTACAGAGACTGAGAGATCAATTAAAGACATGGATAAGTGATAGCAGTATTAAGTTGGACAAAAATTTGATACAAGATAACCGGACGAAGATTGAACATGCGATGGACCAGTTCAAAGATTTGGAAAAGCTATCCAAGATAAAGCAGTTTTCGAATGAAGGATTGGAGTTGCAAAGTCAGAAGACAAAGTTTAATAAATTCTCGAACCCTGAAGATGCTAAGAAACAGGAGGCTTGTAATTACATAAGTGACATAATCGATCTGTTGAATCAACAGAACGAGTCCTTGGAACTGGAGATCCACCAGCTCGCGGTGCAACTCAAGAAGACCAAATCCTCCAACTCGTATTCTCTTCAGGCTTCTATAGATGATTGTAAATACAAGTCAGAGAGAAACAATGGCCACTTGGCGAGGTTGGAAAAAATTTTGAGGAACCTTGAAAACGAAAACTTGAAACCGGAAAGGATCGACGATATAAAGGATGATCTAGAATACTACGTAGAGAACAATCAGGAGGAAGATTATGTTGAGTATGATGACTTTTATGATCAATTGGAAATTGTGGAGGATAACGAGGAAAGTCAAACTGGCTTAACGCAAGAGGACTCTAATGAAGACGAAGAGAAAACTGAAACCAAACCTGAATCAGAAAGAAAAAATGAACAGGAATTGAGTCCGGAGACAAAACAAGCTGGTACAGGAGATCTCAATCCTGAAGACACCTCGGAGGCGAAACAAGAACCAAAATCAGAACCGAAAACAGAGGGCAAACCAGAAACCAAGCGTGATGCAAAACTCGATGTCAAGCCAGAAACAAGGAATGATAAAGTTCTGAACGAAGTGAATAGTGGAGCGAACAATGCCACCAAAAAGATGAAGCCAGCGGTCATCCCAGCGACTAACCCCCCACCTTTGAATAGCGTTAATTCGTACTCCAATGTTATAAAAGCTGCACAAGCAGCAGCCACAACCTCAACTGCAACGCCACCAGCTGTATCTAAAGCACCTCCGCCAGGGTTGAACCCTACAAAATCTTCTACGTCTTCACCTCAAAGGACGCCACAGAAAATGCAGCCTCACGAGGACAAGAAACGGGCTGTATCGCACACACAACAATCCGCACAATCAGACGATAGGTCTGAGTCCCAACTGCCTTCTAGCTCAATCAATAACTCAATTCTTGACACCGTTTCACGCCTATCCACATTACCGCAGTCGAGGCTTCACAACCCTTTGCCATATCAGTCTATCAGCCAACTATTAGAGTCTTCATTACTCAATTGTCCAGATTCGTTTGACACCGAAAAGCCAAGACAGTACCACCCCGCCAATATTCATCCGTCATCGGTAGACTACCCACAGGAGCCAATGTACGAGTTGAACTCCAGGCACCTCATGAGAAAATTCGACAATGATACTCTTTTCTTCTGCTTCTACTACAGCGAGGGAATGAATAACTTGGCCAAGTGGAACTCTGCTCAAGAATTGAGCAAGCGAGGGTGGATTTTCAATACAGAGTTGAAGCAGTGGTTTTTGAAGGATAGTAAAAATGGCGGGAAGAACAGGTCCATGTCCGTTATTAGAAAGGAAGAAGAACAGGAAAAGAACGACGGAAACACCATAAAGGAAGAAAATTACAAGTATTTTGACTACGAAAAGACGTGGCTTACAAGAAGAAGAGAAGGTTACAAGTTCAGTGGTGACTTGAGAGAAACATTTTAATTCTACTGGTCTTATATAAATGTTCAAAAAGAGCCCAAATTACTCTCTTTTTTTCCGTTATTAGCGTCTCAATTGTATTTTAGCTTTAGATTTTATCTGCATATCATTCATTTGGTCTTTTTCCTTAGTTGTAGCCCAATCGATAGTTGGTGATTCTAGACGAAATCATTTTGATTTTGTGTATTTAAAAAAATATGCTATAGACGATAATTTTCACCAATATGTAAGATAACGATATGCGTACTTGAAAGGGTCAGCAAGAGTAAATAAGGGTCAGAATAGAAACCATACTTAAAGAACAAGACACAGTATTGAAAGGAGAAAAACAGTACAATTTTGTTTCGAGGCCAAATATAGAATACGTTACAAGGTAAGTCGCAGTAGAAAGGAAATCAAAGGATGACTAGAATACCACACACAGTTTTCGAAAGGAGAGATACAGACGACCAAGGGTGTGTAAAGTGCTCTTCACCATCAAAGGATGGATGTCCGAAGTGTAAAAAGGGAGAGCAATGTGTACAAATCCATCAAACTTGTCAGAGATGTCCATATTTTAAATGTGTCCCAATAGACGGAATTTCACTGAAATCGACACCGGTAGGAGGAATTATCGGGGGATCAATAGGAGGGCTTGTTTTGGTTATAATAGTGAGTGGGTTTTTATACTACAAGTTTGTGTACCGTAAGAAGCACCCCGTGTTGCTTGAGGATGAGGACGACAATATCTTGATGAGCGACATGGAGTCAGAAAGCGATCCAAAGAGTAACTACACGATAAGCAACCTAGAAAGCTACCAGGGAGACCCAAATACGGCGCCTTTGCCGGCGAACGTGACGTCTAACCCGCAAGAAAAGCCTATGACCAGGGCGAACCCCGCCAACAAAAGACTATCATCGTACGAATCGTTCATGAGACCCAAGATGAGACACACTCGTAACGCGAGACTCGCGGTGCGAAGGGGTGGCAGCAGAGGCAGCAGACCTCCCAAGACCAGAGCTGGTATATACACCGATAATAATTCGAGCAGACACTCTGTGGCCACGTCGATGTCCACAACCAACGCATCCAACATATTGCCGATCGCATACATTCCTGGTGTCACGGTGCGGCCCACCAAGAATAACACCCGATCTATTTATTCCTACGAGAGCGACTCTGTGTTCTCAGACATGAACACTATCGAAAACGCGTCAATTATCGGCGACGTAATGAGAAATAATCAATTATACGAGCACCATACCATGACCCCTTCTACCGCACACGGCGTCCAAAAAGACTCGGCTGGCACCCACGATGACGGAACTATGACCGCCATCAAGGCCCAGCCCAAGTTGATTAACGTCGACCGAATCGAAGAGGAGGACGAGGACGTCACTGAGGACGAGGACGATACATACGGCCCGGACGACCTGGCCCTTCATAATGCGGCTAACGACACCATCAATTACTCCACCTCCGACGCTCATCTCGACACCCATCTCGAGTCCCAGCTCGATTCTCACCGTCCAGGTCTCGAACCCTCGCATACCCGCGCTAAAGTCGAACCCGCGCCCGTGGCCCTTTCTGATCCCGACCACGACTCTGACGATGTCGACTCTGATTCGGACGTCGACTCGGACATTGGCCAGATTACACGCGCTACCAGTGTCAAGCGGCCTGGTCCCGCCCTGGCGGCGGTTTCGGTGCCGCCTCATGCCCGCGAGGTGCTTCTTGATATCGTGGCCGCCCCTGAGCCGTCGCCGTCGCCCCTGGCACATTTGCACCCAAAACTCCCCAAACCGACGGCTCCCGACACCGACGTCGACACCGCGAGCCATCGCAGCGCTGGTTCCTTCGTCCTCGACGTCGAGATTGACGACTCAAACCCATTCCACGACCCTTAGCGGCTTCCTGGCTTCCGCCACTCCGTCATTGCCATTTGGCGTTTTTCGCACCCGGCCGCTTGTGCCCCGATACCGGCCTGCCGCCTATATTCCCCTGCCACCCCTACAGACATAGATTGCCATGTCCATACTCATACCCATACCCACACTTGCCCCAATGGCCCTCGCACTATCGTCTCTCCTCTACATAGCATTTTTGCTTGTCTTTGCTCGCTTGCAGCCGTGCTGCTTCTGTATGTACTATTGTGCAAACCCTCCCGCTACTGTTACTCCTACATACACTGGCCACCGGCCTCGGCAATTCGGTCGTTAGTACACCATTTCCCCATGAACCATGCCTATTGTTGCAGGCGTAGTACGAATTTCGGAAGAATTTGGCCCTAGATCCGGTAAATTGCTGTGCAATCGATATTGTACCACCATTGATGTTGGCCTAAAGGACAAATTGTCAGTGGGAGAATTTCAGTGATTTCTAATTGTTACGTAAAGCAAATTTATATAAATTAGAGCGATCCCCCTTTTTACAAAACCTTAAACCACACTTTGCTTTTATACTATATTATCAGTAAGTTATAGTTATAACAGAAAAATAATAGAAGAAGCAACAGAAGATGTCCAAAGATATTGATCAATTAGCCATTGCTACTATCCGTATGTTGTCGGTTGACGCCGTCGAAAAAGCGCAATCAGGCCACCCAGGTGCGCCATTAGGGTTAGCGCCAGCGGCACATGCGGTATGGAGGCAAATGAAGTTTAATCCTAAGGATTGCAATTGGGTCAATAGAGACAGATTTGTGTTGTCGAACGGGCATGCGTGTGCTTTGTTGTACTCGATGTTGGTTTTGTACGGATTTGACTTGACGGTGGACGACATGAAGCAATTCAGACAATTGCACTCTAAGACACCAGGACACCCAGAAGCCGCTGATGTGCCAGGTGTCGAGGTGACGACGGGTCCATTGGGTCAAGGTATTTCCAACGGTGTTGGTTTGGCGTTGGCACAAAAGCAATTTGCTGCGACCTACAACAAGCCAGGCTACAGACTCTCCAACAGTTATACTTACGTATTTTTGGGTGATGGGTGTTTGATGGAAGGTGTTGCCTCCGAATCGTGCTCGTTGGCGGGTCACTTGCAATTGGGTAACTTGATTGCTTTCTGGGATGACAACCGTATCTCCATTGATGGAGACACTGCCTGTGCTTTCACAGAAAATGTTGTTGATAGATTCAAGGCTTACGGCTGGCACGTTATTGAGATCCCTCATGGGGACTCGGACTTGGAAGGAATTGCCAAGGCCATTGAGGACGCCAAGAAGGTTGAAGATAAGCCAACTTTCATCAGATTGACCACCACCATTGGTTTTGGTTCTTTGCAACAAGGTACTCACAACGTCCACGGATCTCCATTGAAGCCAGATGATGTTAAGCAATTGAAGGTTAAGAACGGTTTCAACCCAGATGAATCGTTCGTTATTCCAAACGAAGTTGTTGAATACTACCACCAGCAAGTTGCTGAAAACCAAAAGTTGGAAGCCGAATGGAACAAGTTGTTTGATTCATACAAGAAGAACTTCCCTGAATTGGGTGCCGAAGTGGAACGTCGTCTTAACTTCAAGTTGCCAGAAAACTGGAAAGATGTTTTGCCAAGATACACGCCTTCTGATAAGCCTCTTGCTACCAGAAAGTTGTCTGAAACCGTGTTGACTAAGCTTTTGCCAGTTATCCCCGAGTTGATCGGTGGCTCTGCCGATTTGACTGGTTCTAACTTGACCAGAGCTGCTGACTCGGTCGACTTCCAGCCTCCATCCACTGGCCTCGGTGACTACTCCGGTAGATATATCAGATATGGTGTTAGAGAACACGGTATGGGTGCTATCATGAACGGTATTGCTGCATTTGGTGCTAACTTTAAGAACTATGGTGGTACTTTCTTGAACTTCGTTTCATATGCTTCTGGTGCCGTGAGATTGTCTGCATTGTCTGAGCTTCCAGTCATTTGGGTCGCTACTCACGATTCTATCGGATTGGGTGAAGATGGCCCAACCCATCAACCAATCGAAACTTTAGCTCACTTGAGAGCTATTCCAAACTTGTCTGTTTGGAGACCAGCTGACGGTAATGAAACTTCTGCTGCTTACTTGAAGGCTATCGAATCCATTAACACTCCTTCGGTTATTGCTTTAACCAGACAAAATTTGCCACAATTGGAAGGCTCTTCTATTGAAAAGGCTGCGAAGGGTGGTTACACTTTGATCCAGCACGATAAGCCAGACATTGTTATTGTTGCTTCCGGTTCTGAAGTTTCGATCTCCGTCGAGGCATCCAAGAGCTTAGAAGCTAAGGGTGTCAAGGCCAATGTTGTGTCATTGGTTGACTTTTTCACCTTCGACAAGCAAACCTTGGACTACAGATTGTCTGTCTTGCCAGATGGTGTTCCAATCTTGTCCGTGGAAGTGATGTCGTCATTCGGGTGGTCGAAGTACTCGCACGAACAATTTGGCTTGAACAGATTCGGTGCATCGGGTAAGGCCCCTGAAATTTTCAAATACTTTGAATTCACTGGTGATGGTGTCGCTGACAGAGCTGCTAAAACTATTCAATTTTACAAGGGTAAGGAATTGTTATCCCCATTAAATAGAGCCTTTTAAATAAGTAGCGATAGCCATATAGTGATTAGTGATTGACGGTAAATTATTTAAGAACACAGTATGTTAGTCATTTGTGTATTTATCTTCTATGACTTCACCGTCAATCAAAACAATGATTGTGAGAGAAAGCATGTATTCATTCGTATCAACTAATATCTACTGTAATCAAATTAAAAATTTACAAGTTTGAATCGTTATTGCGACTGTCTGGTATCGCATCATTTGATTTATGGCTAATAATATCCCCGAGGCTCCCACCTCTCGTTTTGAATGAAATCAATCAATGTTCTGGATCCCGTTTGTAGCAAGGGATGGCCGCTAACCACCACCAAAAATTTCTCCAATCCTTGACGTCGCTTCTCGATATTCAAATCGTTGAATTTGTTCGAATTTAATAATATCTTGCCCGGGAGCTGTGGTATTATCACCCGCGTGGTCTCCTGTTCTAATAGTTTCCTTAAAACAACAAAGTCAGAGTACCGTCTTCTCACTCGGCTGTTCCGCTTCTTAAATGCTGGAATGTTGGTCTTCATGTTAGTATAGCGATTCGATGTTCATGGCCCTATCACCGTGATACTTACTCGACATATCACCTCGTAGTCTGTGTATAGTTCTCTCCCATAATGTGTCTGGGGGTTTCGTACCTGGTATATTAGTAAACGATTCTTCTATAGGTTATCAAGGTCATAAGCCTATTTTACTCACTTCGATTTCCAAAAAATTCTCTGGTTCTCCATAAAGCTCATTAAAAGATTGCTGTTTGTGCTTGGAGGGCGAGTTAATCACTTCGCTGATGGGTTGAAATGATTTGGACATGTTTTGCTGAAAGATAGTATTACATATTTTCTTATCCCTTTAGGGCCGATTGTGGAATTTTTATTTTCTCGTGAGGTTCGGTTCCACCATCTACGGAAAATGACTTCAACCTAAAGAACAGGATAATAACGGATACTAGGTTCTACATCAGTTGGAAACGACTTATCCTGAAGTAGTTACATCATTGCTTTGTCCTGAATAGCAATGTTTAAATGAAGAACACCAAAATGAATATATTCGATAGATAATGGCAAAAGACCGATTCGAAGCTGGGTTAAAAAGTCTTTCTTGATAAAAGGTAAAGAAGGTAGCTGATTCGAGCCCGTGGTCCGTACCAATTAGCTCATTTCTACATTGGTCATGTTTTTCAGTTATGGCAAAAAAGTGAATGTCGTATTGAATATATATAATGAAAAATACCCGGGACAGAGATGGTTCTTGTCTATGTAAAAAATTTGTTTCGTAATGTTTCGACTTTTGTCTCGTTTCCTTTAGTACAAGGTATGGTTGATCTTGGGAACATTGTGGGCCTTGTTGGAGATGGCAGCAGCAGCATGGGGCCATCCTAAAAAGCCAGCGAGCCCACCGGCCCATACCATAAGCGCAGGTATTCTTCTCGCGTATAGGCTTCTGTAGGTAGTACTGACTAAATTTGTAGGAGCAACCATTGCGTGGAGTTAATAATGAATATATATGTGACTTAGTTTCTAGCGAACTGAACCGAGTCTGGGGAAGTCAACTCGAGACGACGTTCTTTTATACTTGCCATGCCGTCTTTAATGGGTGCAAAATTAATGTGAATGTCATTTGCCTACACGCGAATCAGATCATTTTTTTGGCCAAGTGGCCCCATTCCAACAGGATCAGGTTATTTTTCCCAAAAATCACGCTACACTACCGCCTAAGGTATGACACTATGGCTGGACATCGATACGACTTTCAATTGCTATTGATAGTAGCTTATACTCAGATACAAAAGTAAATGTAGTCGCTTAGCAGCTAAACAGTAATGGCCTTAGCTAGCTATGAATTGCTCCCTACAGT
This sequence comes from Debaryomyces robertsiae, assembly GCA_030566065.1. Classification (NCBI taxonomy): domain Eukaryota; kingdom Fungi; phylum Ascomycota; class Pichiomycetes; order Serinales; family Debaryomycetaceae; genus Debaryomyces; species Debaryomyces robertsiae. Next base: position 708,656 of record JAJMHL010000007.1, read on the forward strand.
TTCGAAATCATTCCCGAAAAAAATTTAAAAGTACGAAGTAATTATGTAGAAAATAAATAACGTAGATCGTGATCTGGTGACGAAATAACTATCAGAACGTTACACTCAGCTTGGCTTAATTCACCTTTTCCTTGTCGAGGTATTCTTGTTGAAGATCGAAAGTATTGCCATTGACATCACCATCCTGGATAACCGCTATTCTCATGTTTGCCAACATATTGTGAGCAGCATTAGAGTGAGCGTACACGGCACCGTTGAATGCCTTGGTGGCATCCTTACCCAAGGAGACTCTGATCAAAGCCTGGCCCCCAGGATGTTGTTTGATAAACGCCTTGACGTCATGGACAATGCCTGAAATGAGAATCAAGCCATCCTTCTTAGCTCTGGAGTTGAACTCAGCTCTATCCATAAGAGGCAAGTCGTTCACAGTGGCGCCCCATCTCAACTTAGACTTGAGTCTGTCCAACTTCTTTTGTTGTTGTTGAATCAAGCCTTGTTCGATGGCATTTTGTGAGAATGTCTTCAAGTTCTTGGCCAAACCCAATTTGGACAAACCCCAAATAACAACCTTAGTTGGGTCGTATTGCCACCACTTCAACGCGTTACGGTAGTCTGAAGGGAACTCGTGATGGAAGTTGTGGTATCCTTCACCGAAAGTCACCAAAGCAGTAATCACATGGTCTCTAGGTGTTCTTCTGTCGTCAAAAGGTTGAGTGCCGATCCAATGAGCCAACGAGTTAACCCCGAAAGTAGCCTGTTGGATGACGAACGTCTTGATTATACCACCGTAAATGAAACCGCCCCAGTAATCACCCCAGCACAAACCGGCCACCAATGTAGGAAGCACGAGGGCCATGAAAATCATGAGGACGAGGTAGTGGCGGTGTTGAAAGTTAACAACCCAGTCAGCGGTCAAGTCAGAAATGTCAGCCCTGGCCCTGTTCTTAGGGTTAGCCTTCACCAACATCCACCCCATGTGCGAGTACCACAACCCCTGTCTGGCGTCGTAAGGATCTCTAGGGGTATCAGTGTAACGGTGGTGCACTCTGTGAGAATGGCCCCACCACTTAATAGATCCCTCCACAGCGCCCGCTCCAAAGAGGGCGAAAAAAATCCTCACTGGAGTAGCAGCATCGTACGACTTGTGGGCATACAACCGATGGTACCCCGCCGTGATCGACAACCCCGAGAAAAGGTAAAACAAAAATCCCATAATGACTGTCTTGAGTTGAGGTGGGTGACCCGATGCCGCGTACATCCCAAACAGTGGGAACCCGACCACTAAAACCAAATTCAACCAGTTGATGTGCTTGTACCAGTTGTCCAAAGTCCAGGGCTGATCCGATATGTGGGTTTCGCGGGTGTACTTCTCGCGTTCACGACGGTCTTTTGCCGCCAACGAGTCTTCGTAGTCCTTGGTGATCTGGTCCGCTGTGACGTCCACGAGCGACTTGGTTCCCATCAATTTACCTCCAAGGCCCGCTGCCACAACCCGTGGCGTCTTCTTGTTGGTTCCTGCTGCCAACGCATTAAGCGACGTGATGTCCACTTTCTCGACCGCCTGCATCTGAGCACCTTGATCAATTTTTTCCGTCATAAGTACCAAATCTATGATGCTTCTGTAAATTATTGTACTACTTTAATATAATAATACTGGAACAATACCGAACTTGAATTTTGTGTCACTTCTGTGCCTATGTGGCTATTCCGAAAAAGTCCGTAAGAAGTCCGTAAAAAAATTAGAAAGTCCCGTATATCACCGCTGTATCTTCAGGTGTCCAAACTATGTTCTTTAGCGATATTTATGTGGTTTTACGCTTGCTTTAAAGCGTGATATAGATCTTCAATCTATAATTTCACAATACCTGCTTTCAATCGAAATAGGTTATACTTGCCTGTACAAACGCTGTACTGATATCTGTGTCAATATCTGTACTAATTTGTGTACTAATGTTGTACTATTACTCTAGTAACGCTTTACCAAGAATTTGTACCAATATTTGCACTAGTTTCTTTACAAATACTGCAATACTAGTTTTGTTGCAAATGTGATTGCTTCAATAGACTATGACTCTTTATTTAACCAAGCGGCCGCTTTTTCATTATCATCTGCCCTATGGAATAGCCGCTTTATATATGTTCAGTAACCTTGCCGTATAGGGGCATCTGAAAAGAAAAGTTTTGTGAGCTAACTCCTGCACATGCCTTTGCAGCCACGATCACAGTCTTTGCATATAGAGCAAATGTTGGGCTAGTGGTAAGATCGGCGATACCAGGGGCTGTTTTTGTGGTGCTAGGTGCTGTGTTGGGTTGATGGCGAGCGCGGTGCCGAGCATTGTGCAGGACCGTTGAAGGGCGGGTCCCAACGGCCGAAGGAATAATAGCGCATGCGACGGAATATGTGATGAAGTATGGGGCGATAAGAAAAGGGCCTTCCCGGGGAGGCCGGAGACACCGAGGCAGGGCTCGGGAGCCCGGAGGCTGGAGTGGCAGGAAACGGAGTTAGACAAGATCAAGTGCCACAAAGTTGCGATGGTGATGGTAAGTGGCAAGTGGTGGAAAGTAGTGACACAAAGATATAGTGACACAAAGAGCTCGTTTGCGAACAGGCGATTTTTGTTAGAGCAATCAGGTCATACCCCATTTTGTAATGTAAAGGAAGCAGTATCGAATTAATAAGAGGCCGATTGCAGAAGGAGCGATTGAGCGAAAGAGGAGGATTGAAGGCCAATTGTATCAGCGACCACAAGAAACTTGACAGCAGTATGTCTAATTCATTTTCGTTCCACAGGCAAGCGCCAGGGTCACCGTTACAGCAGCAGGGGTCCGTAGTGGGAGCCGGTGGCGGGGGGCCTGGGGTCCCCCAGGGCAGCGTTAGCCACCATGCGCCGTCAAGGAAGCCGTCGATAGTGGAAATGCTTAGCTCGCCACCGCCGCTTCCCAACACCCCGGACCATGACGAGATCCATTCGTTCAGCTTAAGTCGAAACACCTCAATTAGCTCGCGGGCGTCATCAGTGTACGCAGGCGGCACGCCCAAGGGCTCGGTGGTGGGATTAGAGTGGGCCGATATTCCATTGGTTGAGTTGACGGAGTCCAACAAGTTGATCTCGATCAATTCAAGTTTTTCGGTACAGAAGGCGTTCGAGACGCTCGTGGCTCACAACTTGACCAGCATCCCGGTGTCGCTCTCCAAAACCGATTCGACTGACCTCACAAACTGCTTGTCGTTTGACTATAGCGACTTAAATACGTATCTCTTGTTGGTGATGAATAAAATTAGCTTGAACGACTTGTCGGTACAGGATATAGGCGACCCCGGATTGTCGACCCAGCAGAGGCAAGAGCTTATAGTGCATACTATCAACAAGGCCAAAAAGGGCGAGGAAGTACCTGTCGATTTCATCGTAAGGTTGCATCCCAAGAATCCATTTATAAAATTTAACGAACAGGAAACATTGTACAAGGCGATGGAGTCGCTAGGAAATGGCGTGCATCGAGTGGCCATCACCAACTTGGCTGGCACCAAAATAACGGGTATCCTATCCCAAAGAAGAATGATTAAGTATATGTGGGAAAATGCTCGTCGTTTCCCGTCGTTAGATTTCTATTTGAATTCGACGTTACAGGACTTGAAAATTGGGTCCAATAATCCTATCACAATTTACGAAGACCAATTGTTAATCGAGGCATTGTTGAAAATGTTCACCGAGAGGGTAACTTCCTTAGCTGTTGTTGACCGCCAAATGGTGTTGATCGGCAACATTTCTATTGTGGACGTAAAAAACGTCTCGAGCTCCAAAAACTCGCATTTGTTATTCAAGTCCGTGTTGGGTTTCATCGGCTACAATTTGACCCAGAAGGGTATTGAGGAGGGACAGGACCAGTTCCCTATTTTCCACGTTAACAACCAGTCATCCTTAGGAAGAGTCATTGCCAAGTTGGTGGCGACGCAGTCTCACAGATTATGGATCGTCGAAAATCGTAGCTCGGTACACCACAATTCCATTAGTTCTGCATCCAGCTCTACTTCTACCTCCAAATCAATCACTGACTCACCGAAGGCGGCACCTTCAACAATTGAAACTGCATTGAATCAACAGCAGTCCCCTGCAACCCCCGGATCCACTGCAACATTCCCCACTACGGAGCAGATTGGCATGCCAGGCAAGTTGGTGGGTGTCGTGACTCTTACTGACATCTTAGGGCTTTTCGCATCCTCAAAGTCTAACAAGAAGATCGATCCTCAGTTTGCCCGCAACCAGAGGAGAAGATCATCTACCTCGACCACCAGATCATCATTTGAGAGCAATAGCGCAAATCAGGATCTTTTTCGCAAATCTTATACCACGAATGCTGGGACCAAGGCTGATACCAAAAGGTGAAATACTGTTTTTATCAACCGCTCACATCACCCTCTTATACATATCAATTTCTAGTTCCGTATATACTACAAAATTTATTACCCTCCATATGATCCTTACTACGATTTTTCTGTAATGACTCAGACCGATAACAGCAACTCAAGGTTGGCTTATCTGTCCCCGCCTTATTTCATGAATCATACCATGACTAATACTTCATCATAACTTCATCTGTCAAGCCCATGGGCCCCTCAATCGAATCCTGAAACTTCGCTGCCATGCAACCGGCCCCAGGTTTTCACAACCAAAACTCTACATCCTAGTGCCTCTATCTAAATCTGAAAGATCAGTAAATAGTTATAGCAAAAGATGAAACCCAATCTACAATTAATCTTGCTCCGTCTCAAATGCTTTGCTATCTCATCTACTGCAGTCTGAGCTGTCTTCACGACGAAGGTAGTCAAGTAGTCATGATGCTAGTGCGTACATGTCAGTATCCCCGTTGCGTAACTCACAGAACAAGTGAGAATTTTTTTTGGAAAATTTTGTCTCATCTCGCGCCCCCCCCCCTCCTGCTCTTTCATATATAAGGACGGAAAAATCCCTTTTCAATCTACGACTACTACTGAAATTTTTTCTTCTCTATACATATATTTTATATATTAATTAGTTAAAATGGGTAAAGAAAAGACTCACGTTAATCTTATTGTCATTGGTCACGTCGATT